>CM056996.1:8440000-9640000 GCA_029891345.1 Dryococelus australis | reverse complement strand
CATATTACTGACAATTGAGCCCGTTCTCCCGGTTCGTACGGACACAGACGACTTGAAAATACAGAGACGAAACCGCCGGTTTTTACGGCCAACACCAGTCTCACACGCCAGCAAAATGGCGTCACTTATGATGGTAATCATATCGAGACGCCGTTCGCCAATCAACGCCTGGCAACGTACTCACCGTCCGACAACCCAGACAATGCGTAACCTTACGCGGCATGCGGTAGCCAATCGGACACAAGGCCCGTTCCCAGAGCCTCGTGCAGCCAATCAGATAATGGGCACACGCAATGGGACCGCCGCGATATTTCGTCTCTGCGTACGTATCTACTCTGTGGCACGAGTGAGGTTCGGAATTGGCGCTGTCGTCACGACTTATGTCTACTTCATGCAATGGCAGTATTTGACTTTCACACAATGAGGTTTTTAAAATATGCAGTAAACGTCCAAAATAACGCGTGTTTGGACAGCTGGCTCAAAAAGGTCAGTCGTGTTATTAATAACAGTCGCTCGAGTAGTTGGCCTTGGCATGGATTTATGGCAGCAAGTACAAGAGATTATTTCACTTAGAAAATCCGCAAGAAATAGCGCAAAGCGATATGTGATTTTCATCGCTAAATATAAAAGTACTCTACAGTATATATTTTTAAAAAGTATTTTCGATGTAAAACATAATTTATCATCCAGAAGCCACTAGTCTTATTCTAACTATGCGGCAAGATAGTGAATACATTACAAGTGCTGTAAAATGTATGTCTTTATTAAACGTAATGAATTGATTATTGACAATGAAATATCAATAACAATTGCTATAATATTTCAACATAATTTCTGAGATATATACGCGTACAATGTTTCGAGTCACATACGAACATAGTTTACCGTTTATATTTAAGAAATTTCTTTCTGCGAAAGTTGGAAGATGGATGGAGTGGTGAGATTTGAGCGGCTCTTAACATCGAGATCTTTAACAGCCAATGAGTTAGAAGTGAAGTGGGGATGGAGCAACGCTGGAATGCAAAGGCGAGGGAAACGGGAGATCCCTGAGAAAACCCGTCGACCAGTGGCATCGCTCGGCACGATTCCCAAGTGCAAAAATTCGGGCGCGACCCCGCCGGGAATCGATCAAAGAACGGGCTTTGTACGTGATCGGCTACTGAGTGATGCAAAATGTCCCCTACCGACTAGAGTACCGTCTAGGGAGTAAGTTGCAAGGCATTGCTTGGCGACATTTTGTTGGCCAGTGATTGCATTCTCCTGGTGAATACTGCTGTATAGGCTATTCACGGTCAAGTGAGCACTTTTGAAAGCCCTCTCATGTGGAATAATGATCAATAAATATATTTTATTGTAGCTATAGATTTCAACTTCCGAGCGTGGTTGAAAATACACACAGCGTTTATTAGTCCCACGGTAGTATTTATTTTACAAAATGGTTGAAGGATAAAAAATGACTGAAAGAAAAAAGTAACTAAGGCCTCAAAAGTTTCTCATTTCACCGTGGACAGCCTATAGTTCACTGTACAAGCGGCCGCTTCGCAGCTGTATGATAAGTGCGCTATTTCTCTACGAATATTTGGGCTCATGCCAGCCTTAGAGCTGTCAGCTCATCATCGATGTGTGCGTGATCGTGTTCGAATCACTCGACGCACCTGTGGGTCGAAGGGGCCGCGGTGGTGTAGTGGCTATACTACTCGCCACCTAGATAAACCGGTTTCGATTCCCGACGGGGATTCCGCATGTGGGAATCGTGCCGGGCGATGCCGCTGGTCGGCGAGTTTTCTCGGGGATCTCCCGTTTCCCCCCGCCCTCACATTCTCACGTCGCTTCTCCCTCATCGGCGCTGAAGACCTCGATGGCGAGAATCGCCCAAATCCCTCCACTCCACCTGCGAACTGAGGATTGGCGCGACCTGTATTCGTCGCGGGATCCGTGGAAGGAACGCAAACGATCAGCAACGTTGACGGGCCGACAAGCAGGTCATTGTGCCGACATCTGGCGTAGCCTACACTAACTCACCAGTTACCGCAATGTTGCTGCTGCTCGCTGTGAAGTAGGCCTCGCGCTGAGTACACTAGGGCGCGCCGAGAAGGTCGCCGCCGCTCCGGTAACTGGGTTAAAGCTCCCGTGTGGGTAGGCTACCCGGCACTCACGCCAGTCTCGTACTATTGGTACTCACGTCTAAGTGAGCACTTTTGAAATCAGCTGCTACCTGCGTAACCATTTGTGATAACTTCAATTATTTATATCGCCTTCTGTATTTTTTTAAGGCATAGAAGTGTAAAAGTGAGAAGACTTGTACAATATTTACTTTTCTGATAATTTCACAGTTTCATTTAACCGACACATAAATAAAGTGATGAAGCCCATGACAATGTTAATTTTACATAAGGCGGAAGATCACACAACGTGTATGCCAGTAGATCTCAAGCAGGACTTTCAAAAGTGCTCATTTCACCGCGAACAGGCTACGTAGTCTGTTCTCAGTATCTTCATACTTTTTAAATCAAACCTTTGAAAAATCACCCCTTGATCGTCGTGCTCGGCTGTTGCCTGAATATGTGGTGTATCACATGTTTTTTAAACTTCTGTTAAGATTAAAATATCTTATTTGCTTACACCAAACTTCTACGCATGTGTCCATAAATTATAATATTTATTTTATGATTTACATGAATAAAAAAAAATACTTTGTGTTGGTAATGCCCAGTACGATATACTTTGTGTTGGTAATGCCCAGTACGATATACTTTGTGTTGGTAATGCCCAGTACGATATACTTTGTGTTGGTAATGCCCAGTACGATATACTTTGTGTTGGTAATGCCCAGTACGATATACTTCCCTTGAAAATTATTTTTTAACTGAGTGCCCACAGATGTGGTACGTAATCCATTTTGGTGTAATTTTCTGGAGTTAATCTTTGTTTGCCTGAAGCGGAGGAATAGTTTGAAATTATAACTTTTTCAGGGTTTCATAAATGTTGTGAATTACGACGAGTGGACAGTACAGACAATGGTTCATCGCGGGAAATGTTGACTGTTTGCTGTGATTGAACATGCTGTACACGCATCCGAGAGTTTTCTTTCGTTTGTGGCTGTCGTGGATGTCGTGGATGTCGTGGCTGTCGTGGATGTCGTGGATGTCGTGGATGTCGTGGCTGTCGTGGATGTCGTGGATGCGTAAACCTACAACCCCATTTCATTGAGCCAATTGTCATTCTTATAATACACAGTCAAATATTTCTGATTGGTCTGCAAACAACTTAGCTGACACAAAATTATACAATTATAAACAAGCTATAATGTTATCGAAGATATGGCGGCTAAAAATATCTTCGCAATTTTCCAGAGAGGCCTGATTTTCGCGAGTACAGAGTTCCACGCATCCTTGACTTCGATATCCTACATGCTCCCCTTCAGTTTTTCTTTGGTTACTGGCGGCACGTTTTTCCGAGAAGACGTCTTACTATTTGACTAGCCAATCAGGATGCGTTACTCAGTAGTGAAGATCTGTGTATGGCGGGGAGGTGCATAATACCTTTACTAATTAAAAACGAACCATATGTGAAAGTTTATCTCAGCTGAATAGATCGTTTTAATACAACTACGTAAGGATTCTTTCCTTTTCAGTTTATCGTAGTGGTAATACTGTCGGTATTATTACCTCAAAGAGTACGCCCCGAGGTAGCTCGAGATACGGTATGCCCTTGACAATAAAATTAACGCAAGTATATTTCTCAACGTTTTGTTTAGCTATTTTTATACCAATACGATATTAATTATCTATAATATCAACAATAAATATATACCATGGCTAAAGAAATTGTTGTTTTATAATTTCTTAAACAAAGATGATATTTTATATTCTTGTTTATGGGGCAACATTTTTTGGGAGTGAACTCAGCACTTAACTGGCTGACAGCCAGCCAGTAACGAGCGTTGTATCTCACAGTTAAGACGTGAGATGTCGTGTGGGCTAGCAGGATGATGGTAAACAAGAAAACAATAGAGCTGGCGTTCCTCTAGCGGTATATATATATATATATATATATATATATATATATATATATATATATATATATAGCTTATTGATTACTGCCCTGAACATATGTAAATGAGCGGAAACCTCTGAATGGTTTTAAAAAAACCATAGTCTTACATACTGCGTATTAGATTTGGCTTTGCCGTCAGAGGTATTCATTTAATCGGCTGGAATTTCGTATGAAGTTAAGAGTGGCAATATCTTAAAAATACCTTACCTCAAGAAATGTATCGACGCACTGCACCGCCCTTGAAAATGTCGCGGTGAATGATGTTCGAGAAAACCTGGTCCATATCCACGGCGGCGCGGGAAGATTATGTTGCCCGGGATGCGTCTGATCTTAATTTTTCATTCAGGGAAGAAGTGTTACCAAAACCAATATCGTGAATGTTTATGGCCCCAGTTCACGAGCTCAGTGCGCAGTAACAAACCAAAGGCGTCCGTCTAACTGGAGCTTTCTTTGGGCGCTTAAATAACACAAACAACGGGGCGCGATAAGGCGACATTCTCATATGGATAAAACACCCTATCATTTCTATACTGCGTAAAGCACCTAACTTACGTGCAATATTCTCATCGTGCTGCGTGTAATTACGAGCCTTTAAGATACGACTTTTAAATTTTATTGGTGTCAAGTAGTCTACCAATATTTAAATATATTTTTTCACCTTCAGCGCACATTTCATTTTACTTCCAAATCACCAAAATTCTGTGCAAGACTGTAAACAACTTTCGCAGATATTCAATTATTTATGATATAGTGAGTGTGAAAATTCAGTTTTTGGACGTTTATGATGTTGGTAGGGGTTTTCAATGTTCGTAAAAAATATGTTCGTCCTTGGTATTATTCCAGAACACTTTAGCTCAAATCCGGTTTAGCGATTGTTTGTAAGTGCCTCTAGCCTTAGATACCTAAAGGTTGTTCACGATAAAGTGAGCACTTTTGAAATCAACCTTTGAAAAGTGACACTGCCTCTATCTGCAGGTATTTTAACGAGCACACTGACTGGCATACGCCCTTTAAAGTTGGTAACGACGAAGAGAAAATAGTTAGTTACATTTCTTAAAGCCGAATTAATAGTTTTAGGGAAACGTTTGAGAATGCTGAAATTATTTGTTCTACTTTCCGTACTTATTATGCATATAAGTAAATGAATTAGGAAAATGGTAAAATATTTACTTTTCTAATAATTTCTAAGTTTTATTTGACCTGCGCATGAATAAAGTGACCAAATCCATGGCAATGTTAATTTTACATATGGCGGAAGTATACGGAATGTGTGTACGAGTAGATCTTTAGCAGGGTTTTTAAAAGTGCTCATTTTGCAGTGAACAGTCTTTATCTACGATTCCCAAACCTTCACTACCAGAGTAGCCTAATTATGACTGGCTGGTAGTCAAACGCCGCAATGTCTTCTCCTAAAGACACGCTGCCAATAACTTCATGTACGTAGAGGATTTTGAAGTCTGGACTGCGTGGAACTGGTTTTTATAAAATTGAGGATTGTAGAGACCCTACCATTTCGTGTTATAATTCAGCACCGATGTAGACGGCATTCGGGTGATATGTTAGTTTTATAACATTACCAGCTTCACTCTTTGTGATTTGGCTAAACAGCTGAACAGCGAACAAGTGGCCTTGCTTGAAGTGGTAGAGGAATATGTGTGTGTGTGTGTGAGTGGAGATATGCTTGAAGTCTTCTTATAAAGCGAAATGAAATTATCCCTCCTTATGGATTAGTTTCCGTAAGAAAGTAGACTGAACCATATTAAAAACTTTGTGTTCAAAACGTGTATTTAAAACTCTACTCACAGCAGTTCCTTCTACAAACAGGCTGATAGTAACGTCGTCTCTCACCTACACTGAAGCATATTTAATACCACTGATATTAAATCGTTAATTTACTAAATATTCAATCACGTACAAACCAAATTAAAGCTATAAATTCCATTTAAATTGCATTACTAGCTCAACTGAAGCCATTACACAGTATACTGCCGAGATCTAAGTTAGAAGGAATAAATATAATTATGAAAACCAAAAACAAAAAAAAAAAAAAAAAACTGGTTTTGTGAATCTGATCGGTTGACACTACTTAACATTTGAGTTACGTTGAAGTTAAAGCAACCCACATGAGAGGTTGACATTTACGTCGCTGACAATCCCACGTGAACACCCAGCTGGGTGACCTATACCTGAACATGACGATAGCAAACCGTTAACGCGACAAGCTCCGCGTGGGCCTCGATGTGAAACGGCCTTCTAGCGCTCACGAGTTCTAGGCCTCGGGCATGCGAAATGCGCCCTTCCCTTCGCGATCAACGGCTTGGAACCTTCCTCTCCGGTCAGCATTCCTCATCGACACTTTCCAAACCCCGCCCCGCGAACCAGGCGTAGGCAGGACACGTGATGGACAGTCGACACCGCGACGCGTCTGACGCAATTCTCCTTTCCGCTGCGTCATCGCTGCGTGTACGCGAGCGGATGGAGGCTGGAGCTACAGCTGCGCGGTAAAGGGAGAGGCGTGTCCCTTGAGGGCAATCATCCGTCAAACAATAATAAACGCCCCAAGATCACACCCGGCCGTCACTACTGTGTTTTAAAACAGCTATGTGCTTGGAAAAGATACAGCTTTGTCGGTATAATTGGAAACACTGTCCACGCTGTTAGGCTGTCCACGCTAAAGTGAGCACTTTCGAAATTAACCTTGGAAAAATGCCACTGCCTTCACCTGTGCATCTGTTTTAATGGGCACATTGACAAGTATGCGGCTAGTAATGTTGGTATAAGCTGTTCACGGTAACATGAGCACTTTTGAAAGCCCTGCTTAAGATCTACTCGTTTGTTCGTTTTGTATTCTTATACCTTATGTAGGATTAACATTGCTATGGGCCTCATAATTTTATTCATGCGTCGGTCAAATAAAACTGCTGAATAATTAGGAAGTTAAATAGTTTACATATCTACTAGTTTTTACTCTTCGATGCATTAAATAAAACAGAAAGGGAAACAAATAATTTAAGTTATCACAAATAGTTACCTAACGCTTTTAATCCGAGGTTAAGAGATGGAACTATTTTCCCTCCATCGTTACCAACTTTACTGAGCGAATGTTACTCAGCGCGCCCATCAAAATATATGCGTTCAGGGCAGTGACTTTTTTCTAAGGTTGATTTCAAAAGTACTCACTTTATCGTGAACAGCCTTTAACGACAGAGAAGAAAGTAGTTCCACGTCTTAACGCTGAATTTAAATTGTTAGGTTAAATATTTATGAATACTGAAACGATTTATATTGCTTTCAGGTGTTTAAATGCATAATATGTGTAGAAATTAGCACATTTGTAAAATGTTTACTTTCTTAATAATTTTACAGTTTCACTCCGCCGATGCACGAATAAAGTTAGCAGACTCGTGGCAGTGCTACTTTTACATATAGTGGAAGAATACACAATGCGTATACAAGTAGATCATAAGCAGGGCTTTCGAAAGTACTCAGTTTATCGTAACCAGAGCGATAACTATAGCGATTTTTGTTGATGCTGACACTTTCAAGCGACCACGTTTAATTCAATAACCAAACTTATTAATGCGTTACAAAATATCGACTATCACATCAATTCTATACTAAAAAAGAAAAGATATATGTAGGAAAAATTTTTCCTAAGTTTTTTTTTAAATTATAAGAGACTTAACTGCTGACAATTTTCGTAGAAGGATTTGCTTTGACATTTTTGAGAAGTGGAATCTCATGAAAAATATGGAAGTGTGTGTGTGTGTCTATATATATATATATATATATATATATATATATATATATATATATATATATATATATATATATATATATATATATATATATATATATAATATATATATTCTCGGATAATAACTTTAAAATTTGAAACTGATTTTTATTAGAATCGTTTGGTATTTATTGCCTTCTTTGTCGTATATTTTTTTATTGTCAATTTCTGTAAGAGATACAATTTTATATCAGTTGATAGCTATGTAGACTTTGTGGATCACTAAGAAATGTTAAATGAGATTGGCGCAGTGGTTTCAAGTACAAATGGATTTTCACATAGTGAGTTAGGGTGTACGTACAATTTGCGTAATAATGCAGAGGCGAAGCAGCCCTTTATATCGCACACTGCAGCCTCACATGCCAGCAAAATCGAGTCACTTGCCAACAACATGTCGAGGCGTAGTTTGCCAATCACCGCCTGGTAGTTCAATAGCCAGTCTTCAATCCAGTCAATTGGAAACCTTTAGCAGCGTCCAGTTGTCAATAAGACCCAAGACCCACTTCCAGAGTCCCGCGCATCCAATCAGGTAATGGTTACTTCTACATCAAAGTAACCGCCATTTCATTTTATCTCTGTTTACGTATATAGAATCTATTCGCGGCTTCTTTACACTTTTTGGATCAACCCTATGAAATATCATCCTTTGTATAACATGTTTAGCAATTTCCCAAATATGTTACGTTTCACAATCATTTTATACCTATGTTAATATAAAAGTATCTTATTTTTTTGTTGAATTGAAGTATTTCATATATTAAATTTATTAGCTATAATATTTTATTTATAATAAATATAAATAAAAACAGGGAGAAAATATATATGGTAGTGCCTTGTAAGAAATAGTTCTCATGCAAAATATTATTACAATTGAGTGCGCAAGGTGCGTTGCCCTTTGGTGTAATTTTTTAGACTTAGTTAAGCTTAGTTTGTACGCAGCGAAGTAATATCCTGGAAGTAGAACTTTAGCATTGCTCCAGAAACGTGTGAAGTAACCGTGAATGGATTATACTCTGTGATGTGAGCTGGTTACGAATCCCGCCTCCTGGAAACGCGGGAGAGATGCAGTAGAGGTTACGGCCGTGGGGTAATTTACCGAACAGTGGAAGCCAATCTATGTTCCCCCATCAACTCCATGGTATTAACGCCTATGCACGCAGCGTTTGTTATTGTGTACCTTTATCCACACACGGCTGCCGCCAATATTTGCAGGCGAGATTCCTTGTTAATTGGCCCCCTGACCTCGGCAAGCATTATCTCGTTTGAAGTACGGCGCCAGCCTAAATAAATATTAGCTGCAGTAACACGAATCATAAATTTACCCGTGACTAAGAGGTAAACACTGGCACTGATAGCATTTCGTCGTTACTAACTGGCGTTCGACGTGTTTTATTCCAACCTTCTCCAATAGGGATCATATTTTCTCGTGAACAAGGCAGTTAAGATTTCTAAACCAACGTAAAGTGAGAAATTCGTGTTTTATATTTGTGGTAATCAGTATTCACCTCTTAGACACAAGTAAGTTTTAAAAATATATAAACTGTAGTAGATGTTGCACCAAACCATGTGCAAATCCCAGTTCGACTGTTTTGGAAACCATAAAAAAAAATTAAATTACATGCCATTATGAAAATATTTTAATAACGGGCCAGCGGAACCACACAAGGTGGAAAATGAGGTCACAGATAGCAAGTAATTCAGTGTTAATCTAATTGCGCATTTATGCTGTTTCAAACATACACTTTTTTTTTTTTTTTTTTAATTTTGGAAACTTTTTGGGATAGGAACATGTAACGTATTAATTCATTCATATTTTCCCATCGCCTAGTAGATTTAGTTCATGATGATACTTTTAGCGTAATATAGGGCGTGTGAAAATTGTAAACATTGCATGTTACTACTATTATTATTAAATTAATTTTTTTATGTCGACATCCCGTGGCACATTCGGTTTGTGCGCCGCCCATCTGGGGTGTGGGAAGCTCTGGGTTCGACTCCCGGGTAAGGCATGGCTATTAATTTAAGTTAGGTTATAAGTTAGTGCGTAAGCCATCACCTGCCTAGCCTTCAAACATAAAACCAGGGGACGTTAAAAAGCCCATTACATTACAATAAATTTTTTTAATTGTTCATCAAATACAGCAACATTTTGTTAGGCTATATAACAACATGTACGTACAAACAGCATGGACAGGACACAATAGATACAAAAAACCGAAAAATGTATACAAGTTTCTATATATACATGATGAAGCATCTAAGGCACCTGAAAAACACTGCCAATTTCAGCGGTTGAAGAAAATGTTTGAGATAAAAGTTGCTTGGGTCCAAGGCAGTAATAACTTGATAGTGATGATTTTTGTGTACGTGGATGGGTACAGAAGATACAAAGGTCAACTTCGCTTAATTTAAATGGATGATAATGTTTATTAACACCCCTCGACAATCCGTATGAAGATGTAATAAACATGACATTTGTTGGTCATTCAGATCGCTGAAGGTCAATGACGGAGCAAACTGGGCCATTAGTCTGTGCAGTGCTGTTGTAGCGATTCGTGACGTTATTCGAGCTGGCAGAATGTACACTACTACCGAAAGAGTTGATATAGTTTCATTTATGGCGAATATCACCGCAGCATTAGAGCAGAAATGAGACTGTATGCCGAGAGATATCCTGATTGTGCTAAACCGGCACGATCTGTCGTTGCGAACACAATAAAAAAAAATTTCAAGAAACTGGAAGCGTGGAAAATAAACAACGGCGAATAACAGCAACTGACGAGGGAAATGCAATTGACATCTTAGCTGCGGTAGCCAACAATCCACATGTCAGCACAAAGCAGTTTGAACTTACGAGCGGAATCAATCAACGGAGTATTCTGCGAGTATTACGCAGCAACAAATGTAATGCTTCCCACATTTCACTTCATCAACAGCTACATGGAAATGACTTTCGACATCGGGTACAGTTATCCGAATGTACGAAAACTGCAAACCAATGACACGTTCCTGTCCAGGAGTTTGTTTACCTTCACAGCATGCACTGCTGGTCAGCTGAGATACCCACACTGGCTGAGAGACGTAGATAAACGGAGACCATGGTATGTAAACGTGAGGTGAGGTGCGGTGTTTTACATAACCGCCTAATTGCTCCTTAATACATTGATGGAACACTAAATAGCATCAAGTATTTACAGTTCCTAACAGATGTGGTGCAGCAGTGACTGGAAGACAACCCACTGGACATGAGGCAACCCGTGTGGTATCGACACGACGGATGTCCAGCTCGTACTGCACAGAGAATTACAACGGTTCTTAACAGAACTTCCGGTGGTCGTCGGATAGGTCAGTCTGGAAACATTAAATGGCTTGAACGTTCCCCACACTCAACGCCTGTGGATGTTTATCGGTGGGGAACATTAAAGCAACACGTCTACATATACCCACCGACGATTCCCGAAGACATGAAAGGCCGTATAACACGAGCTTCTTCAGCGAAAGTCGTGTGGTATTGTCCGCTCAGAATTGCTTTACGGTATGGATCAATGCACAAGGTCACCAATTTTAAACACCTGATAGCATAATAAAATAACAAAGGAAGCGTAGTCTGAGGCCGGCGTTTTTTTAAACAAACGCCAGCAACAGGGCGGCGCTAGGTCGGCCGCATTGTTCTGTGGGGCGGCGCAGTTTGCTTCGTCATTGACCTTCAGCGATCGTGTATGACCGGCGAATGCCATCGTATTTATTACATCTTCATATACACTGTCGAGGGGTGTTAATAAACATAATCACTTCATTTAAATTAATTAAAATGGCCTTTGTTTCTTCTGTACCCTTCCACGCACGGGGAACTTATCACTATCGAGTTATTAGCGCCTTGGATGCAAGAAACTTTTCTCTGAAACATTTTCTTCTTCTACTAAAATTGGTAGCGTTATTCAGGCGGCCTGCCTTAGGTGCCTCATCCTGTGCGTGTCTATATGTGCATATATACACTAATAATTAAACTCTATGGGGATAGTTTTCTATCTTCTGGATGTTACAACACACTGATTTACGAATATATGTATTATACGTTCGTTTGTTTGATTTAGTAATAATTTTTCCAGGGGATACATTTCTGGTAAATTATTATACATGCTTAGATCTGGATAGTACTTTTTTTATATAAAGAGCTGGCACAAAGCGATATCCAAAATGTTGTGGGAGAAAAACGAAACGGTAACGAAATGATGTAAGCATCAAAGAAGTGTGGAGCACGCGACAACTTTGCAGTGAGTGAGTGAAGAGATTTGGGCGGCTCTTAACATCGAATTCGTGAGAGCCGATCAGGGTGAAGCATTGTATAGAGCAGCGTTGGAATGCAGGGGTGGAGGAAATGGGAGATCCCCGAGAAAACTCACTGACCAGCGGCATCGTCCGGCACGATTCCCATTTGCGAAAATCCGGGAGTTACCCGACCGGGGATTGAACCCGGTTCGCCATGGTGGGAGGCGATCAGTCTAAGCGCTCAGCCACCGCGGTCCATTGAGAGATAGAAAGGAAGGAGAGTTGGAAAATAGGAGAAGTTATATCCAGCATGGAGAGAGAAGTGGCCGATAGAGGTATGGTATATAGAACATATTAAGAATTCGTTTGGAACAGATTATGGATTACTAGAGACCCGAAACATTCGCGAATTCTTTAGGAAAAACAACATTTTTAACATTCCAGAATTGTGTAAATTTTGCAATTTCTTCATGGCTTGTTTGTGGCTTCCTACACAACAGTGGGCCAATATGAAGCATAGAGCTAAGTGCAGACCTAATCAGGTCCTCCCTGTACGACTGTAAGAAGGCAATTAACGCTTTTTCCTGCTTGAGTTTACAAACAGATGTGTATAATGTAGCTTACATACCACTGAACTTGAAATTTCGATCTATATCTGGGGATGACAAATAATTATTAGCTGGAAAGTATAGCCTGTGATTATCAGCGAATGCCTCTCTTGTGTGCTAAAAAGAACAAAAGTGTTTTGCCATATCGTATGCAGTTCTGTACTTTGGGCACTCGTTTCTCTAGACTAAATAAACTTAAGTGTGCGAAGTTTTATCCTTTTCAGACCTACTTTAATTTACGGTTTCAGGTGTTGCAGAGACCAAAACATTTTATGATGGGTGCTGTATTCAAGTGGACACAACACTTGTTTCGTTGTCACAGCCAATGAGTTGTAGGCTATTTGTTCGGCTAACAGTTATATGAATCAATGAAGACATAGACCAGTAAGACGGTTTGCAAATCATTTACCCACAGGTAAGTTCATTGATTATTGAGCTTCACAGTGTGCCGTTCAGACCAAAACTTACCTACACGTGCGTAATTTACACAGTTGTGTACACTGGGTCTCAACGAGTTATATGAAATACCTCTTCAGATGTATAGTCCGGTCTTAGCAACATTTAGGAACGTATATTTTTATTGGAGCCTCAAGTCACAGAGTAGATATGTACAGAGAGGCCAAATGGCTCCGCTGTGCATTTGACGTGGGCGTACCAGTTTAATGATTGGCTACGCGAGGGTCCGAGGACTGGCCCGGAGTCGGACTATCTACTACATTCTTTGAAATTTTTTCCTGTTGGATGGGCTGCCAGCTGGCGAGTAGGTCATCCGTCGCTTAAGAATAAATGGTGTTCCAACATTCTGCTGGCCAGTAACGCCACTCTGCTGACGTGTGCTACTACTGTTTCACCTCTGTATTCTCACGTGCTCTGTGACCGAGTATTTCGTGAGCTGATCCGCCAGCAGGTTTGACTTCATAGTCCTCTACGTAATCCGGCCAACATAGTTTGTCCGATGGCTGCTGCCGAAGTGCGAAGCCTTTCTACAGGATTGTTCACGATAAAGCGAGCACTTTGGAAATGAATATTAGAAAAAAGTTACTGCCCCTGCCTGCGTATTTTTAATGGGCGCACTGAGTAATATTCACCCAGTAAAGTTGGTAACGATGGATGGAAACTAGCTCCATAGCTTAACGTCGAATGAAAGAGGTAAGGTAACGATTTGTGGTAACCTAAATAATTTATTTCGCTTTCTGTTTATTTTTAAGGAACCAAGTTGTAAAAATGAGCAGATTTGTAATATGTTTACTTCCCTAATAATTTCACATTTTCACTTTACCGACGCATGAATAAAGTTATAAGGCCCATGGCAATGTTAATTTGACATAAGACTGAGGAATACACGCTGTGCATACAAGTAGATCTTCAGCATGGCTTTTAAAAGTGCTCATTTTACCGTGAGCAGCCTATACATGATTGTTAACTAATCGGTTGCATTATACAGTATTAAAAAACTCAGAGGAGAATTGGCGACGTGTATGGCGAACTCCAGCCGCACACGCCAACAATATGGTGGAAGGTCGTTCACCAATCACCGCCTGGTGACCAACTTGCCAGACGGTAGTTCAACCAATAACGTGCGAAATACAGTCAGACCCAAGCCAGTTCCCACACATATTCGAGCGGGCGATGAACGACCGAGTTCGATTACATAAAAGGAATCTACGACCCATTTTTCATATGTATAATTACTTATCCTGTGATTGTATTCTTTCTTTCAATATGTTATTAACTCACACTTAGGCAGACGTGTCTATAAAAACCACGCTCCAATCATAACAGTACAACAAAATAACAAGAACTTTAGTGAATATATTTTTTCACCGAAAAAAATAATTACTCGTCAAACATCCGGGCTTCTAATAATAAGTAGCATCGTCTGATTTTCGTGACAAGAACTCAAGACTGTATTTTTAAACACTTTACACTGTATTATTTTTATTTTTACAAGTGTTTCTTTGACAAATAGTCGCCAAAAGATATTTTTGTAACACTACAAATATATTAGAGTACACTTCAAAAATCTTAGTGAGGAGTGTATCAAACTAATGTTGAATTTTAACTAGCAAGTGTTACAGATTTTAATTTTTTTTTTTATAAATATGGAGCTTCATAAAAAGTTTTGTGTATTGTATAAAATTACGTGTTGTAAATATACAATATCTCAGCTGTATGGTTACAAGAAGATCTTTGGCAAGTAGTTTTCAAAGAACTCTTTGTGACGAGTGCAGAAATATTTTACTGTGTATAGCTGAGGTCCGTATTCGTGACGAGAAGATCTCAATTGTTACGAGTTTTACGTATTCGCCAGCGGATCACAGAGGTTCTGTATCGCAAACATATTTCTGATTTGCCCAGTAAAGTAAAGAAACGTCTTCTTGCAACAAGAACGTGTGACCAATGAACAAGGGAAAGCGACGAGTGTGCGGGTAGGATATTGAAGTTTAACCTGCTCGTATATCTTTTCGCGAAAACAAGCTATTATTAAATAAAAATTATCAGTTAATTTCATGACGTTCACTGATTTTTGTATAGTGTCTTCTGACTGGCTGTGAATTCCACTGCGACATTGTATGCCACTATTTTGGAAGTACGTATCGTATTATTAATTGAAATTTTTATAAAAGTTATTTTATAATTCTGAAGCGAATAAGTGAAGAGATTCGGGCGGCTTTCAACATCGAGGCCTTTGAGCCGATGAGGATGACGCGAGGTGTGGATGGAGCAGTGCCGGAATGAAAGGGCAGGGGAAACGGCAGAACCCCGTGAAAACCCGCCGACCAACGTCAGGCTCGGTTCCCACATGCGAACATTCGGGAGCGACCCCGCCGGGAATCGAACCGTTTCGCGTAGGAGGGAGACGAGTAGTCTGACCGCTAGACCACCGTGGCTCCGTAAGTGCGTGTGAGTCACGCAGTCAAAGGTGAAAGTTAGCCCAGAGCTCGGCGCGAAATTTCGGCCGTACGAAGAACAACTTCGGTACGTGGGAGGGATGAGGGGCGGGAAAATTGAACCACGTGTTTTTGAAAGCAAGGTTCCAAGCCCCCTCTCCCTTCCGACTCCAATCCTTTGATCTATTTTAAAGAACGATAACCCATGCAGATACCCACTCGTTCACCCTGCTTTAACCTTCTCTCTCCCTCCCCTTGGTTCCAAACCATTCATTACCCCGTTTGAAGGTGGACTAACCTGAATATGCCGTAGACCGTTTTGCATCGCTTTATGGCGAACAATATCACCGCCTCAAGGATTAACCTTCACCCCACCCCCTCTCCGAGAGACAACGTTGTCTGTCTTACATTCGGGAGGTCCTGTGTACCGTCTTGGCTAGAAACATGGAGGGTAGTTTTACCCAGCTAGCCTTCAATTCTCTCTCACGAATATCTGTGCAGTTCCTTTAACTACTTCGTCTGCATTCCTGGCCCATTAGACCAAGTTTCTCATTTGGGTATGTGAATTTTGAAAGCACAGCTTGGACGCGGTTTAGAAGAGTTTCTTTGGCGGAGAGCAACATCGGTACTTCTCGACAGCACGAAGAAAGGGTTGGCGCCAGAGCAGCGGTGGAATGAAGACCGGGGGAGTCAGCGGTAGCACCCCGAGAAAACGGCACACGTAGGGCAGTAGCCGTCTAACTTCCCACATGCGAATACCCATTTTAATTGTTCAATGCCCGCCGAACCAAATAGGTGTAGGGCTTAACGCACCAGGTCATTCAAGACGAAGCTAGTTGCTTGCTCATAGAAGCACACTGAGAAAAAAACCAAACAAAATATTTGTTTGTATAGGGCCACAAATATATTTAGTTGGTCCAACAAAATATTTTGTTCCGTACACAAGACTTGAAAACCAACAAATTAATTTAGTTCGTCTAACAAAATACACGATTGAATTAACAGTTTCTCTGTGCTGTGCCGAAAGATATTGGACTGTCAATAAACTTTTTGGTTGAATCACCTGTACATACATATTTGTTTGGTTATTCACTGATTACCTTCCTTCGAAAGTACAGCTCGAGAGTTTGCTTGTATTTTTTGCGACAATTAGAACTGTAACAGTGTTTGTTAGTGCAGTTATTAATGCTTAATAACTAGAGACGTGCAAAATTTGCGTTATCTTTCGGCGAGAGGATGTACTCCACTGGTTTATAAACAAGTGATCACAGTACGTGGTTTCATTGGCCGCTGCACTTAAATCAACGTCACGTACCTGATTGGCCTCCTTAAAAGAGATTGGCCTCGTCATCGCAAAACTAATATTACTGGCTGAAGAGTTCTCCGAGGCGTGCCAGGCAAATTTCCAGCCAGTGACTGAAGTCGGTCAAACGAACAGTTATTTGCAGTTCATTTGTCCTTAAATAATAACGCGAAAAAAATATGAGTACACGATACATCTCAGTATTATAAGTACCCAACAATAGTTTGTCTATTGTAATTGGTTGCTGTCTGCTAGAGAAGGCATTTCCATATTTGACGGGGGTCTCGGTACCTGAACGATTACCTCGTTCGCCCCCCCCCCCCACCAAAGCGAACCGGGTTCAATCCCCGGCCGGGTCACCAGATTTTCGCAAGTGGGAATCGTGCAGGACGATGCCGCTGTTCGGCGGGTTTTCTCGGGGATCTCCCGCTTCCCCCGCCCCTTCATTCCGGCACCGCTCCAAGCTCACTTTAATCACCCGCATCAGCTCTCAAGACCCCACTGTTAATAGCCGCCCAAATATCCTCATTCACTCATATTTGACCGGGCCACTCAGAACTCGGCAACATCGACACGGCTCCTACGTAATTCGTGTGCAGACAGTTAATACGAGACTAAAAGCAATTTCAGGATAGGTAAACGACCCTACAGTGGTTTTTTAATATAACTCGTCTTGAAATCTTTTCGCGACGTTTCACTACCCCTGCACATTTGTGAACAGCAAATGTCTTCCAACCCTATATCATGAATATCAATTTTATTTACATATACATATATTACATGACTTTTAGGTTAAATAGCCTTGCATTTATATAATCGCGAGTTTGCGGAATAAGCGGATTTTTCATTTTCAAAAATGTTCAGAAATTTTCCACTCTTTTCAAGGGGAATGTCGATGTACTTTTTGTTCCCGTAAAACATCCCAAGCCTGACGTATGATATCCAGATGCAGTTTAACAACTGACGCACACTGAACTTCCACAAGGTAAACAACCGCTTTCTCTTTACTCCACCTGTTTTTGTTCTGTTTTACATAACAGCTCCAAAACGTAGCTATGCAGATAACGTCACTTCCTGTGTGTAATGGGTAAAGACCGGTACATTTTAGCGGCTACATTCGGCAACCATATAGACTCCACCAATAGTTTCTGCACCGGAGCTTCAATTAGTTGTTCATTGTCTGATTCTCAGAGTTTTACTCCAGACTAGGTAGTGCGCGATTCGATCCTGTTTTCCAGTTTAGTTATTGATTCAAATTCGTCCAGGTCGTGTGGCTTACAAACTGTGTTCCAGTTAGAAAATAGAGTCAAGCATACATGTGTTCCAGTTAGAAAATAGAGTCAAGCATAACTGTGTTCCAGTTAGAAAATAGAGTCAAGCATACATGTGTTCCAGTTAGAAAATAGAGTCAAGCATAACTGTGTTCCAGTTAGAAAATAGAGTCAAGCATAACTGTGTTCCAGTTAGAAAATAGAGTCAAGCATACATGTGTTCCAGTTAGAAAATAGAGTCAAGCATACATGTGTTCCAGTTAGAAAATAGAGTCAGGCATACATGTATTTGGGGCAAGGTTGCCATTACGTATCTTATGTTCCTTCTAAAATAAACTGCATATTAATAAACCCAGTTTACGACTTCCGCGATTGCAAGTACGTTTCCGTGGCGTCGCGTGTGGTGAGGTTTTTCAAAGTAAGCTGGTTTTAGCTCCGTGCTGTACCTTGTTGATTGCTAGTTTACACTGCCACCACTAAAACGTAGTTCGATAGGTGGCGCCACGGGACGTGTGTAATGGAGCCTTCGTTGCTCGCTTGTGAGTGGTCGGATTATGTTCAGTTTCCCTAGGCTCCACTTCCTGCTGCGTGCACTGAGAACGTACAGCAATGTGCAAACACCAGCTTACCTTGCAACAGTTCACCGCACGCTATTGGTATGTTTACTTTGGTGCAGTGGCCCATTGGCAACTGATATCATTACAATTGACGCTGTAGGGGGCATTCGTCGACAACACGAGCGTTCGCGGGCGTAGGGCTTGTCGATATGTCTACAGTACCTATCTCTTCTCCCAGTGTATGTTGGTGTCGTCTGTTTTAAAACAGTTTCAATCAGAAATGCAAATCACACTGAATTATGACTAGGGACACGAAGTTTTCCGTGAAAAGATTTCACGACTCGTTTACTCCAAAGAACTATTGTCCAGAACCACTGTCGTGATTGACTGATTTGGCCAGTCAGGTTACTTGGGTATCTGCTAATGAGTCAGGAACATCCAGTGTTGGAGCAACTTGTTTCTGATTGGCGCGTAGCCAGGGAGAAAATGTCTTCCCACAAAGTCACGCAACCAACAGACAAAGGAAATTTGCAAGATACTATAGAATTTGAGCCTGCGCATACATATTCTCATGAAACACAATTTGGCATATTTATGACTATAGTTACGACTAACATTTAGTTCCTACTTATGCAAATAAATTGCTGACTGATTCATAATACCGACTTTTGCTCATCACAGTTTATATTTACAACTGTTATTTTTAATGCAAACATTTTTCTTGTCCATTTCGTTGGGTGTCAGTTGTCGTGTGATGAGTTGCCGGACGAGTTCTTTATGTGGCAAGCCTGAAGAAGTTGGTAACCCTAGTTTGGAGTCTAGCTACTACTCAGTTGAATTTGCGAGATTCCTGGGCATCTAGTAATGGTCCTGCCTTGCAGTTTGCTCGCGAATGATAGCCACGAGCTCGATTTCGCCCAGCTACACGATAATTATTGTTTCCTGCCGCGTGCACCGACAGTGGATAGACGTGAGTCAACGCCCGCTAATCCTCCGCCTGTAATACAAGCGAGAGAGAGAGAGAGAGAGAGAGAGAGAGAGAGAGAGAGATTATTATTTGATTTTCTCCCGGTTGAACTTTGCTACCCGGGCTGATAGTCCTCGAGCCCTGATTGGTCACCTACGAAAGGTCGTTCGTTTCGAAGAGAGCGCGCGTTAAAAACGAACGGCCACACAGAGCGGTGGTTCGCCTTGCCATTTAACGAAACACACAATCGACTCCCCCCCCCCCCCCCCCGGTGCCCTTTTCCTTTTTTCCTTTTCCCAACACACTTATCGGCATGGCCGCAGATATACTAGGTCACACGTCGACTCCGCAAAGCGTACACGAAACACGGCCTCCTACTAACTCACCCGACCTTGCCCGAACGACCGGGTTTTATTCGGTCGCAAAAAAAAAAAAAAAAATGGTGTACGTTTCGAAACACGCGCGAGGCGGAATCGAAATGAAAAATGGCGGGTGTATTTCGAAATGTTTCTTTGGTTACGTGGTCAGCGTCACGAGTCATCCGGCTTGCAATTAAGCCACACTCGAACTCGAAAAAGTATATCTTTGTTTATCGATATATATATGTATATCACTTATTCGAATTTTTAACCAGTGAGTAGTAAAGATTTATGATTGTATAGTAACTCCTGCTGAGGGATTTTACTGCATTTATTCGTGTTTGAAATACTCGCTTTGTTTGAAATTCCTGAACGTAATCCCAAATATGCCTACGAAAATAACACAATGTTGCAGTCAGACCGCAGAGTTCTTATGAATACTGGATGTTCGCGGCAAAACGAGCACTTTTGAAAGCACTGCCTAAGAACTACTTTTATGAACGTTGTGTATTCTTCCGCCCTATGTAAAATTAACATTGTTAGGGGCACCTGTTTTTCGCGAAAAGATTTGTGGATAAGTTGTGTTCCAACGCACTTTAGTTCATAACCACTTTTGTGATTGGATTATTTGAAGTGTTACGCGTCTTGTATGTCTGCTCGCGAATCACGGGCGATCAGTATCAGAGAAACTTAATTATGATTGGCTCACACTTAGAACGGAATGTCTTCATGCAAAGACAAGCGGCGCGGCCGATGTCAAATGAAGACTGCAAGCGTGCATATATAATATTGAAGTCTAGCCTCCGTGCAAATCTTTTCGCGAAAATAAGGTAGCCGTAAACATTGCCATGGGGCTCATCACTTTAATCACGCGTCGGTCACGTGAAACTGTTAAATTATTATACAAGTACATATTTTACAAACCTACTAATTTTTACACCTTCATGCATAAAAAACCGGAAAGTGAAAGAAATTATTAAAGTTTTCACGTATAGTTACCTAACACTTTTTATTAGACATTAAGAAATGGAACTACTTTCCCTCCATCGTTACCAACTTTACTGGACGCATATCACTCAATTCGCCAGTTAAAATATGTGCAGGTAGGAGCAGTGACATTTTTCAGAGGTTGATTTCAAAAGTGCTCACTTTATCGTGAACAGCCTTTACAGATGTGTAACAGTGTCTTTAACTACTACATGCAGCCGCATATGCCAGCGAGACGATGACACAGGCCAGCAACATTATGTAACACCGTCGGCCAACCAGCGCTTGGTATCCTACTCGTCAGCTGGCAGCCCAGCGAGTAGCGAACCTTCCGCTGCATGCAGTAGCGAATCAGACACGAGGCCCGTTCCCGAGGCACTCGCGCGGCCAATCAGAGAATTGAACCGCCACTCCATATCGTCTCTGTGTACTGATCTACTCTGTGGAAATGTACGCCAGTTCAAATCATTATCTTGAAGATAATGTTACTGCCACAACTCACACACCAGTCAGCGTCGAGTTGACCAGTTACGTACTGGTAAGGAAGGCTTTTGATTATTTTCGACATCCTTATAAACGAAGAAGAAAGATACGAAGATTCGCAGTTCTAAACTAAAGTCACACCAGTTGAATTATGTTGGCGGTGTTTTTTTTGTGAAAAATTTACGAAAAGGGGAAAGGTTCGAAAAAGTTTTAAAAATGGCGAAATACCGTTATTACTGTTTTTAAAAATGAGCTTTAATACTGAACAAGTTTTTGCAGGTAAACTCATACCTCTTTTTGTGTATATGAATTTAATCGAATTGAAAACAAAATAGGGAAAATTAGCGGATTCCTCCTGTGGCTAGCTGGAAATTTATCACTTGGATCATTTTGACAACTTTTTAATGGACCATATGATTATTTTCACCTATTTGAATTTCACAAAAATTATAAATATCGGACGCAATTAGTTTTCTTTATTTTACTGTTATTATAACTTGGATATAAAAGAAAACGTCTAAGATGGACTGTACGAACTACTGCATACATAAATTATGCAATAATTTTTTTTTGGCATTTCTTTGTGTAGTTCAGAAAACATCAAGCAGGAACCGAATGTAAAGAAGCGTACATAGTTCAGGTACAGCTTATTTTAATCCGCATTTTTTTTATTAGTTAGGAAATGTCTTTAAAAATAGGCGTATGGGAAAACATGGATTATACAAATTTTTGGTCCATGTTCAGATCAAAGACGAAAGCTTTGGAAAATGACATTTTAGGTCTTGAGAGAGTAAGGTACCTTTCAGTAAAGAGATAACAAGATTTTAAGGGAACAAATAAAATAAAAAAAAATAGAAAAATTTTAAGCGGTGTGTGAACGGAAGCGATAGAAATATTTCCTTTGAAAATGACCATAACACGAAAACGGAAAGAAAATTTCTAAGTAGGTGGTGAGACGTGTCGATGACGGATGCCGCTTTATTTCACGTGAGCTAAAATCTTTCATAGCGAGAGAAAATTGCTCTGGTAGAATTTAATGAACGTTAACAGTCATAACGAGCCTGGTATCAGTGCGTCTGAAAGTTGGTAAATAATTTCCCCCTGCGCATTTAGGGTGGGTGGGAAGAAAATAACGACTTAATACTAACGGAGTTGAGGACGGTGATTCGGACGCATGTGTCTAACTCTCCCGCTCAATTGGATATTCTTGGTGAAACTGTGAAAATTTCAAATGTCCCTGGGTCGGCATGGGGAATTGTTTTACCCCCACCCCCACCCCCCCCACAATATACGTCCTTCGTGCAATTCGTAACCTGGAACAGTAGCAGTGTTTATGAATCGGTTACACTCAAGGTGGATCACTGAGCATTTAGCTTCGCTATGCACAGTACTGGCAAAAATTCATCTGCATTACATAATTCGGTACGCTGGTTCTGAATGGCTTACAGCCACAATAAATAAAAGGCACGGTATGAATTTAGAAAAGTTCCTATTGGACGAGCATAAACCGAAATGTCCGCGACGTTTCGTGTTGCGCGAAAATCCGGCTGTTGACGCAGAGTATTTAACACTTGTAGACTATGCTGGAGTATTGCTCGAACAAAGGTAATTTGAAAAGGTTTTTATTGTTAAGATCAAAACTCGTATGGATGTGCAGTCTTTGTTCGGCCAGTGATTAACACAACCTCACAATATCACGACGGTGCAGTAACAGTGATATTCCGAACGACAGAATTTTTTTTTTATAACCACTCAAAGGATCATGATTGATTGTAAATCATTTTATGCGATAAAGAGTATTTGAATGGGTCGATATCAGTTCGGCTCTCCATTGTTGATGATCGGCCAATAATGAATGCTGTAAAGTACAGGGTGGGGGGTCTGGCGTGGTATGGACCAATAGGACGGTGGTGAGTTCTAACATACACAAACAGAACCGGTGTTCTTGCTGTAGTGGATCTAGGTGACTCACTTCTAATTTGTCGTAAGTGCCAGTAAATGTGTGCAGAACTCAATGTGTTAAGAATGGAGAGGTGGAATGGCGCCGTGTATTGCGAACTCCAGCCGCACACTCCAGCAAAATGGCCTCACCAGCCTGCGAAATGGCAGAGAGCAGTTTACCAATCAGCTCCTGGTGACCAACTAGCAAGACGGTGGTTCCATGTCGTGCAACAGCCAGTCAGCCCAAGGGCTGGCCTGTTCCTACATATTCGTGCGGCCAATGAGCAACCGAATTCGCTTGCATCAACAGAAACGCTGCGCTATGCGTAGAGACCCGAGAATTTCGCGGGTTAATTTCTAGACAAGTTGGAATTCACACACATGTACGTTCATGTTACGTTTGTAATTGGTCGACTTGTTGTTTGACACCTCCATGGAGATAAATGAGTCAATAGCAAACATGCAATACATTGTGAGCCCAACCACCACCTTTTACTACCACAACAATCTACCTATAAACAGTTGGTATCTTTTTGAGAGTATAGTTATAAGACTATGAAATCTAGCCTAGAGGTCATTGAACTCGTGAATTTCTCAGGTCTCTATCTATGTGGCGTCCATGTACTTTCTTATTCTGGGAATCGTATGGAACCAGCAGGTATAACTTGTTAAGATCATTGTTTGAAACTACGCCTGGCGTCTATCGGCTCGCCGACGGAACGCAAGAGATCCAGTAATTACAATCGGGGTCGGCTCTTCGAGAACTATTCGATCGAGTGCAACACGAGAAAACCCTCTTGTCCTTGAAAACAAAATGAACACGGATATAGTTTCCTTGTTTAAACAATTTTACCAGGACCTTGTAAAATCACTCTCGCTAACAAGAACAATATTAGCCGTGCGTGTAGTTATTAGAGACTCCGAAATGTCGCGTAATCTTGCCGAGCTAAGTTTGTTCATTGCGTTTACCTCCGTACATATTCCAACGTGATTTGGTGGCGCTTCTTCCGAGATGCTCGTCGTTGGCTCGCTGGCCTCCATGGCGAGGCAAATACAATTTTAAGCGCCACAATTTAAGAATATTTTGAAGTTCGGCATGACACCAAATGAATCTGCCAAATTTCTAGGTCCATAGTAATTATGGAAATGAACACGTTGGATTTTGCAGCGCGTTTTGTATGACAGAACATTTAATTAGGACACAAACAACTCATAAATATACCGTCCATCCGTGAGAAGGTGGAAATACACATACCGAAGTGATTGATGTTACTGTAGTGGTGCATATAAGTTGCTCGTGTGTATCTTGTTTCGCAGTGCAGTAAATGTATCCAGAGGTCAAAGTATTGGCCTCCACAATACGAAATATATACGTACACCAAAGTGAAATATCATGGCGTTTATTTTGATGAACGCCTACCCATGCGTTGGTTGGCTGCGCGAGATTCTGGAAGTGGGTCTTAACTCTGATCGGAGGACCGCGGTGGCTGAGTGGTTAGACTGATCGCTTCCCATCAAGGCGAACAGGTTTAAATTCCTGGCTTGTTCACTCCCGGATTTTCGTAGATCTAGGAATCTGTGATGGACGATGCTGCTGGTAGGTGGGTTTTTCTCTGGGACCTCCCATTTCCCCCGTTCCCATTTCCCCCGTCCTTACATTTCTGCACTGCTCGATGCTGACCTCATTTCACCCTTATCGACTCTCAAGACCTCGTTGTTAAGAGCAGCTGAAATATCTCAACTCAACTCAACTCGTCTCAGATTGTCTACTGGGTGCTGCAAAAGACTTCCTATTGGTTGAGCTGCCACGCGGCAAGTAAATTATGAGGCGCTGATTGACAAACTGTTCTTGAGTCATGCTGCTGGCAAATGATGCCATTTTGCTGGAGCGTGCTGCTGAAATGTTCGGTAGAAACGGTTTTTTAACCTCAGTAATATGACATACTCTGTGTTCGCGAGCTGGTTTTCCAAACTCTCTGGGGCTCTCGATAAGAGCTAATCATTAGAAATTATCGTCTTTCATCTTTCATTCTCGTTAAAAACAATATATATATATATTTCCGAAACAACTTTAGCGCTCATATTATTTTTGATAAATAGAGATACCCCTTTTGCCGTTTTAGCGTACTTTCCAAGAGATTATCGTTTCCGCGGAATCAGTAGACACCTCCACCCCGGGCAGTTTTCATCCACTGATCGTTTTGTTTTTATCTCCGCTAAGTTAATTATGACACAAGCAGGTCCCTGGTAATGTAGGTAATTAACGAAAGGTTCGAAGAAGGCGGAAAATTGCTTTTTTTCAGACCCCGAACACGTACCCGAGTCTCGGGTTTCGTTTGCCGTGCCACTGGTATCGCTAAAATGACTATTTAGCTGGAGAGGTTAATTAAGAAACATTAATAATATTTTTCCCCGCAAGGTACTTCGAAGTTATAACAAATGGTATCATTTTAGCCCGAACTAGTTTTAAACTAATTGATCTACAAGTTAGTAGCAAAGAATTAACAGGAAATTAACTACATTTTGCTATCCAGAATCTGACAGGTTCCACCCACAACAGCTATATTACACTTTCAAGGTCTCAAAACGTGTGAGCTCTAAGGCCGACTTTTGTTCACCACCACTTGGTACATCGCCTGTACGCGCAAGACGCTCAATTGGCGCGCAGTCTTTCCGTCGGCGACTCGCCAGAACGTGACTTCAAGCAGCACCTCAATATTTTTTATGGCGTGCTAACGAAGATAAAAGTATGACGTGTCGCGAAAGATAAAACTGAAGTGTCTGTATAGAAGATTTAGCAGCTTAAACTGATTCCGAAAACACCCTTTCTAACAATTTTCACACCGAAAAAAAAAATCCTTGTAGTTGAAATCAGAACTTGAAACTCGTCTTTGATCACCGGACGTCACTTAATGGTTTTCGTGTTTAGGCAACAAAATATCGAACCGATTTTCAATCACGCATTTTCCACCAAACCTCTGTAACATACTTCACGTTCCAGCCAGGCAGAGCTCTTAAATAGAAAATTCTGTACAAAAAAAAATCGCAGTGTTCTTGTATATTAGATTTTTACATTTTAAACAATCTGCGGGAAATATACTTAAATATGGTACTAGGTCCTTTTGAAAACCTTGCTTTGCCTTCGAAACTATTAAAACAAACAGTTTAAATAGTATTTTTATTTTCAAGCCTTTTGCTAATCAAGGCACTCTGTCATTAAAGTACCAACAAACATTTCGGAACAACTAACATTTAAGATTAAATAATTATTTAACATGAAAAATTAATTTTCTTTTGTAATTTTGTTTGAAAAATACGATTTTTACAATTTTATTTTAGTTTTTTTAAATACCCTTGAGATACCTGTCACCTGAATGCTAAATACAATATTCAGTAGATGGATATGGTCACTTTTTTGGTAACTTACGAAATGACTTAAATACCTAACGTTTAATACATTTTTCGTCACTACACATTCTTCGGGTACATTATTGTATTTGTTATGCTTATGTTGTAGTTATGTAATTAAGTTTATGAGTTTGGTAGTAAAATGTATTTATTCTGTGATGTATTTATTCTTTCATGTATTCATGTGCTGGTAAATAATTACATACCTCATCATCTTGGTTTATATTGTTCCCTCTGAGTTGAATCCTGTTCTATGTTATTGAAACAGACTATTATTCACAATAGTGTACAAAAACTATAGATAGTGGAGAGATTTGGGCTGCTCTTAGAGTCGAGGTCTTCAGATCCGATGAGGGTGATCGAGGTGAGTATGGAGCAGCACCAAATGAAGGGGCGGGGAAACGGGAGATCCCCGAGAAAACCCGCAGAGTAACTGCTCAGCCACCGTAGCCCCTTTACGAAAACGAGAACCTGATGTTCCTTCATCGAGCCATTTTCCCTGTTCCACTCAATCGTACGTCACTCTGATACTCTAGAGGTAGCTGTTCGCCATTGACTCAGAATATCTCTTTCGTGTATCAAATTAACAACTGTGCAGTCACAAAAATATAACGGTCTATCTTTGCTCTTGTGTGTAGAAGCAGCTACTTTGTAATTCTACTGTGTGAGTGAGAATTCTTATACTCTTAGATAGTCTGTGATTGGTTTACAGAGATTTGAGCAAAGTGAAAATTGTAGCAAATACAACAAAATAATCAAGTCGTTATAATGTTTTTTAAAATATGTTAAAAATTTTGTTTGCCAGCAATTTTTCGAAATCTCTAGTAATCACTATAGGTGGATAAAATAAAAAATAAAAAATTCATGAGCTAACGTGCCAATACTTTTCAGTCCTTCACATACTCGAGCTACGTTATTTCATTGAGTGCCACCACTACGAGAAACTTTTTGGTTGCGTATAAATAAACGTTTACTATATTCCTTGTCATAATACTCGTAATAAGACCACGGAATAGGTAAGTACAAAGAGACGAAACAGTGTGGTGGTTCCTTGAGGCCGTACCTATTCCCTGTAGTAAATCCACAGACTCTTCGTTTACTATATTCCTTCTCATAATACTCGTAATAAGACCACAGAATAGGTAAGTACAAAGAGACGAAACAGTGTGGTGGTTCCTTGTGGCAGTACCTATACCTGTAGTAAATCCACAGACTCTTCGTTTACTATATTCCTTCTCATAATACTCGTAATAAGACCACGGAATAGGTAAGTACAAAGAGACGAAACAGTGTGGTGGTTCCTTGTGGCAGTACCTATTCCCTGTAGTAAATCCACAGACTCTTCGTTTACTATATTCCTTGTCATAATACTCGTAATAAGACCACGGAATAGGTAAGTACAAAGAGACGAAACAGTGTGGTGGTTCCTTGAGGCCGTACCTATTCCCTGTAGTAAATCCACAGACTCTTCGTTTACTATATTCCTTCTCATAATACTCGTAATAAGACCACGGAATAGGTAAGTACAAAGAGACGAAACAGTGTGGTGGTTCCTTGTGGCAGTACCTATTCCCTGTAGTAAATCCACAGACTCTTCGTTTACTATATTCCTTCTCATAATACTCGTAATAAGACCACGGAATAGGTAAGTACAAAGAGACGAAACAGTGTGGTGGTTCCTTGTGGCAGTACCTATTCCCTGTAGTAAATCCACAGACTCTTCGTTTACTATATTCCTTGTCATAATACTCGTAATAAGACCACGGAATAGGTAAGTACAAAGAGACGAAACAGTGTGGTGGTTCCTTGAGGCCGTACCTATTCCCTGTAGTAAATCCACAGACTCTTCGTTTACTATATTCCTTCTCATAATACTCGTAATAAGACCACGGAATAGGTAAGTACAAAGAGACGAAACAGTGTGGTGGTTCCTTGTGGCAGTACCTATTCCCTGTAGTAAATCCACAGACTCTTCGTTTACTATATTCCTTCTCATAATACTCGTAATAAGACCACGGAATAGGTAAGTACAAAGAGACGAAACAGTGTGGTGGTTCCTTGTGGCAGTACCTATTCCCTGTAGTAAATCCACAGACTCTTCGTTTACTATATTCCTTCTCATAATACTCGTAATAAGACCACAGAATAGGTAAGTACAAAGAGACGAAACAGTGTGGTGGTTCCTTGAGGCCGTACCTATTCCCTGTAGTAAATCCACAGACTCTTCGTTTACTATATTCCTTCTCATAATACTCGTAATAAGACCACGGAATAGGTAAGTACAAAGAGACGAAACAGTGTGGTGGTTCCTTGTGGCAGTACCTATTCCCTGTAGTAAATCCACAGACTCTTCGTTTACGAGAAAATCGCCGCTAAAGGTCTAAAAACCACTGCAGCAAACATGTGGTATTCCAACACGATAAGGGTGAGGTGATGTTCCGATACCGCAATTAATGTGTTGTCGTAAGACATAACGGCAAGGAAAAGAGCCCAACACAGTAGTGCCAAGGAGGCCATGGAATACATGCAGTGGGTACTGGGACATGGAGATACACATGGCCAAGCTCCATGCATTGCTATGGGAAGAGCAAACTTCGAACACCGTTATGACGTTTCGACATTTTGTATGCAGATGGTATACGCTGTGCTTAACGTGGAGTGTTAGTTATTTTATATACTTTAATATAAATTTTTTTTGTAAACTAAGGCTCTTAAGTTAAACCAGAGAATATTTTGAACTTAGTTTTGACCATAGATTCGTGTGGTGCAGTCCGTATCCACGAATTATCTTACATCTGGTAATGATGGTCGCACGGACAGCGCTGCAGCAAATAGCGTGTAGCGTCGAAACTAATCGCCGCATACCTATGGTTCCTATGTTCACAATACTTGTTTTTTGAACTCCGACACTCCTCTCGTTTACGAAACAAAGTTTTTACGCATTCTGTATAGACAAAGTCCAGCATGCATGGAACTTTATCTACAAAAATCATACGTCTCTCTTTAAGAGGGGCCTCGGTGGCTGAGCGGTTAGCCTGCTCGCCTCCCACCAAGGCGATCCGGGCTCAATCCCCGGCCGGGTCACTCCGGATTTTCTCATGCGGGAATCGTGCCAAGACGATGCCGTTGGTCGGGGATCTCCCGTTTACCCCGCCCTTTCATTCCAGCGCTGCTCCATACTCACCTCAATCACCCTCATCGGCTCTCAAGCCCTCACTGTTAAGAGCCGCCAAAATCTCTCCGCTCTCCCTAAGATCCGATGAGCCAATGCCTACGCCACTTATGCCTGCCTCTTCAGCTCAAGGGTCATGCCTACGAAACACGTAGATGAGGGTACTTCTTACTGCTTGCTTCTATTATCCCTTTCCTCTGTTTGAACTGGACACGACGTGACCTGCTTAGCGGTTGAAACTGGTTCCAGTTATCTCCATCTACATATTTAAAATACGCTCGCAGACTTGTTCGTCCGTCAAATGCGGAGTTTTATACCAGCGTGTTATTTATGTGCTTAAATCACGGGATGGAGTGGGATGGAACCGACTGAGCTGCTCTTAACATTGGGGTCATGAAAGCCGAAGGGGGTGAAGCGAGGTGAGTATGGAATGGAACTTCGCCAGAATGCAAAAGTGGGAGAAACGGGAGATCCCTGAGAAAACCCGCTGACCAGCGGCATCGTCCGGCACGATTCCCACCTGTGGAAATTCGGGAGTGACCCCGCAGAGAATCGAATGCGGTTAGCCTTAATGAGAGGTATGATCTATAGCTACTGCGCCACCACGGTCCCATTACAGAATGGAGAATGAACTGTTGCGGTGACCGTGCATGAGCAGAGGGCAGCGTTCGGCTGAAAGCGTAATGTTTTCGTGCGTTAAGGTCCAGCTCTGAATATAGTTTCCAGCGATAGCGTTTATGCTTCATGAAATAATTTCTCTGTTGTTAGTCACCTTGTAAAGTTGGTGTCGATCATTGAAGTTACGGTACAAAATTGTGATACCAGTTTTTATCTTGAGATTTTTTTTTAATTACGTAGGATTCAGTGCTTTTTTATTATTACAAATATATTCCTTTGGAACAGACAGCGAAATAGCCAATTACAACGACATTTTTTCATGGCATACATTGCTCCTTTTCAAACGTCTGTTTATTCATTTTATACATCTAGGCGCCAGCATATTCCTCAATTACGTAACGTGGAACTTTCGGTGATTTTGATACTACCAGAGATTTTCGATATCATCTACCTCTATGTGGTACCTGCGTGTTCCAGGTCACTATAGCGTTATCCTTCTGTGGAAATGTTCGTGTTCACATACCGATCATAGCAATTTCTTACACTAACTTGTTAAGTTAAGCCTAAGTTCCCATCCGTTAATCAAACGAATTTCATAATCATCTGTACTATATATCCACACCGATGTTGTGGGATGTAAACAGGCTATGTATCCCGTCAGTATCAAAGCGATTGCGTCGTTTCGAAACAACGTTGGGAAATGCACATAGCACATGCCTACACGTGGGGGCGAACACGCGATGTTTTGATTACATGGCTGGGCTACCACGAACGCGTTAGAAAGCAGGTACGAGTGGGGAGGGAGAGAGGGCCATGGCAGATCGTAACCACATGTTTCGCTGGAATGCGCGGTAGAAATACGGAAGCAGCGATACCTTGTCACAGTCTATTAGCGTTAGTTACAATACGCGCATCTTCACAGCCAGACATCGTATTTCATACACCACCTTGAGGTGGTGATATATCGCGAAAATATTTTATGTCGGCTTATGTTAAAAAAAAAAAAATATCACTTACGACCTTTATAGATGCTCTCGCATATTTGACCAACCGATAGACTAGTCACAGACGTTCTGAATTAAAGTAGAAAAATTGTTACTCGCCAGGGCAAATGGGGAAATTACTTCATATCCAACGACTTCGCTGAAAAAATTTATTACATACACGGTGTTTTAAAACATTACCTGCAATCAAATTTTCCGTAATAAATCAATGCTATAGCGATGTCATAACACGATACAAAATAAAATTTTTAAAACTTGTTAATGTTCTTGAGCGGTTTAAGCTCACAGATTACAAATAACAGACGTAAAAAATTTGCATACAAACTTGACTTGTTATACAAATTATTGAGTTATTTTAAATCAGTAAAATTTAAATAATGATTTTTTGAAGTACAATAACAATATACAACACGCCCTTACATTAATTCTTTCCAGAGACACATATTTTCGTGCAAGCACTCCCTGTCATTGTGTTTTTAAAACCAGGTTTGTGATTGGTTACCGCAGGTTTCGACACTGCTTAGGGGCTTACACATCTTGCACGCGAATTATAGATCGGCAATAGTAATATCTGTTTTGAATGGACGGTGACAGGTCTATAAAGTGAAAAGTACTTTGGATCAACATATCTATAAAGATACTTTTGTGTATTGATACTTTTACAAATACAGCCTCCAGTATTTATCTATTAATTCAGTGGCAAATTTGACTTTAAGCATACTTTTCTTTTGTGCTTTCTCAATTGGACTACAATTTTTAGACACGTTCTCTGTGACTGTGAACCAGTAAATGAAATGACGCTATAATTAAAGACTCGAAAAATTCGCGACTTCAATGATATGTGGACTATACTTGACATTCGTTTGGCTACGTGACGGGCCGTGGTAGTTGAGCGGTTAGTCTGCTCGCCACCCACATGGCGAACTGGGTTCAATCACCGATGCCACTAGTCAGCGAGTTTCCTCGAGAATCTCCCGTTTCCCCCCGCTTTTTCATTCCGGCGTTGCTTCACACTCACCTCAATCACCCTCATCGGCTCTCAAGACCTCGCTGTTAAGAGGTGCCAAAATATCTTCACGTTCACTCTACGCAGGGAGATAGCAATTGATCATTGATTTCTTGCTGCCATAGTGAGAGGCTGTGATTGGGCTTTCCCATTGTTTCATGGTAATCATTCACTCAAGAGTCCTCCAGGAGGTGTCAGCTAAGGCGTGGACCAATCGAAAAAGTAACACGAACATACATTATGTAGCGGCTGGCCTCAGCAAGGGTTGCAAAGCTGCAAGCTGAGGCAAGGCAGAGCGACCTCAGCCAGCCTAGCCTTTGTTATAGCAAACAAACCCCGGGGGATTGAGCTCGAGGTCAGGAAGGGAGTACCCGGCTTAAATTCCACTATCACCATAAAGGTCAGCGTGCCAAATATAATATTGCAATTATTCATGAGATCATGAAAATAAGACTAATCTGCAAAAGTATCTGGGAGATTGGAGTTTAGGGACACATTTCACAGTGCTCTAAAGTATCACAAACAACAATAATAAATGAGTTTGGATGGCAGTCGTGGCGTATGATAATAAACGGGCAGAAACGGTTCAGAGATGACCGGTGAATGTATAATCAATATGGCAAATTAAATCACTAACCCCGTAATGGCAAACCGCTGTGGACGGGGACAGTACATCAGTTTTATTATATTAATTTTTACACTACTTTACTAGCTAGCATCGTGTCGCTCCCGCAGTTTATACGCCTTTGAACATTCCCTTGTAAGACGTGAAATGCCTTCGTAAAAGTTGTTTTTCCAATAAAATAAAATAAAAATAAAAATAGCAATGGCAATACGAATTAAGTGAGTAATATTATAAGTAAATAAAAAAAAAGTAATTAATGATCCAAACTGAAGAAATATCGAACCGGAATATATACAATAAAATGCTTAATATGTCTGAAAATCAGTTTATTTGATTACGAATTAAAATAATAAAAACAAAATATTGCGTTATTCTTTTCATTATGAACGTTAAATGAAACATTTTCTTGATGGGCTGTTATTACATTTTTATAATTTACTTCTCCCCCCCCCCCCAAACGCAAAACCCCTTGCTCACTCTATCATTTGGCAATGAGTTGTAACCTCAAGAAGTTGACGCAATTTTGGGGGCTTCAGTGACCTCAATGATACGTTGGAATACATCAATAATTTCCCAATAGGTTTTTTTTTGTCAGAACAGCATTATTATAATCATTTTAACAACACGATAATATATATTTTGCTGAATCATATTAGGTACACTTTTTTTGCCATTCAGAATGGGATACTATAAAGAAAATCTGGACAAATAGTTTAATAATGTTAGCATATGGGAAATACAATATGGTATAAGATTTCATTCATGTAGTGTATGAATAAAAAAATCGAAAGACCTATGATACACGAATTTACCGACCAGTGGCCTCACAAAGGTTGAGAACCGCTGACAGTGTGCTATTTTAGCCTAAGTCTGTGGCAGCGTCGAAAGGTGGATGTCAGACGAGATTAGTGAGGCTGGCTCACGGACTGTAACGTTCTCTGTGTTCCCGATACGCTCTCGGCCGGGTCGTGTACTATAACGGAGGTGTAGGATTACGGAGCAGTTGGCCTTGGCAAGGCCAGCGGCTCTCTGGAGCATGCACGGCCGACATAGAGTGGCGCAACAACTAACCCCTCCCACACCCTTCTCTCCCTCAGTTCAACACACTCCCTTCCAGCCATTCACTTGTTGTCTAGCCACTGGTCTGGCCTACAACGGCGAAGAATACACGGGTGACGGACCTCTGATGCTAAGGCCACACTTCCACACTTCGCACTCTCTGCAAGGAACACAAAGCCTTCCTGCTCAGGATGTTCACCGTAAACTTTGCACTTTTAAAATAACTTTGGAAAAAATGTCACTGCCCCCTACCCACATATATATTTTAACTGGCTCACGTTGCCAGACATGCACCCAGTAATGTTGGCGACGGCAGCGTGGAAATAGTTCCCTGAGATAAAGTTGAATTCTAAGTGTAAACGTGAGAATACAGAAAAATTTATTTTGCTTCCTATCTTTTTCAATGCGCGTAAGTCTAAGAATTAGCAAAATTTGAAAAGTATATACTTTTCTAATAATTTTACGGTTTCCTTGACCGATGCACGAATGAAGTGATCAGGCCTATGGCAATGTTACTTTCACATATGGTTGAATAATACGCAATGTGCATACACGATCATTAAGGGTAGTGAAATTTCGCGAAAAGTTTTCAAGACAACTTATACTTCAAAACACTGTAGCGTCGTCTGCCTGTCTTGATTGGCTGAATCACATTGTGACACGTGTCTACTGTCAGTAAACGAATCATGTAGGAGCCGTGTCGTTGTAGAATTCTGAGTAGCCCGGTCAAATATGAAAACGCCTTCCCAAGCAGACAGCAACCAATGGCAACAGACAAACTGCTGTTGGGTGCTTATTTAGAATTGAAGTATATCATGCACTCATATATTTTCGCTAAAAATCACTAGCTCTAACAATCAATGATCATCTTAAGCAGCCTATAACTAGAAACCTGGAAAATTCGGGGATTCACTTGGGACAAGCTGGAATTCAAAACACGTGTGCTTATATCACTTTAGATATTGATTCACGCGGAATTTGACATCTCTTGGAGAGCGCTGGCGGAATCGTCAACTTCCACTGTGGCAGCAGACAACCAATACACAGTTAACATCATCGGCATGTTTGTACGTCCAGAAGACTGAAGAGTCTAGCATGTAGGCCATTGAACTCGCAAATTTTCAGGCCTCTACTTATAACACTTCGAACGCAGTATAGTTTAGAGACCTGAGAAATTCGTGAGTTCGATGACCTGTAGGCTAGACTTCGCAGTGTTATGTACTGTCATGCAGATATCAACTGTTTATTGGTTGCTTGTTGAGGTAATATAAAGCAACGGTTGGGTGCACAATTTATTGCATGTTTGTTATTGGCTCGTTTATCTCCAGGAGATGTAAAACACCAGCATGAAAGTAAATGTGTGAGAATTCCAACTTGACTAGAAATTAACCTGCCAAATTCTCGGGTCTCTAAGTATAGTACAAGTCAGAAGTGAGTCGCGTACATTCACGACTGCATCAGTTCTATTTATCTATTCCCGCATCTACAACCACCCAATTGCTTCACAAAACACCGGAACACAGAGTAAGTACGTGTACAGAGATGAGATGGCGTGGCGGTACCTTTTATGTGGGCGCACCCATTCTCTGATTAGCTGTGCGAGGCTCTGGGAACGGACCTTTGAGTCCGATTGGCAACCGCGTGCTGAGAAAGATTCCCTATTGACTTGGCTGCCGGCTGGAGAGTGGGTCACCAGGCGCTGTTTGGCGATCGGCGGTACAATTTTTGCCCGTCACTGTCGCCATTTTGCTGGCATGTGCGGCTGGAGTTCATGGTATAAGCGGCTTTATTATCTCGTCATTTTTAAGTATACTCTCTAACCGGGCACACCTACACCGTAAAAAATAATGAAAAAATTACCTCACAAGTGTAAGGTAATAATCGCAAACTTGTGGCGGAAATATAGTTTCCCTTACAATTAAGGTACAATTATCGCACTCTGGGGTAAAATTCACGTACATATTAGTGGAAAATCTCATACATGGATGGTTAAATTACCTTACGACGCGTGCATCTCTTCAGCATTCTCAACAGTTAAGTGGGGAGACGGACGGAAGAAAAAATCATTTAACACGCTCATACTCACTGATACTGCCACGCGGTCGTCGTGGTGTAATTTAGCCCTGCCCTTATAGCTCAGGACTAGGGTAGCCGACATGTAGTCGGAGGGTCGCGGGTTCGCGCCCCGGCGCCTTCAACGTAGTAGATTTTTCAGTTCGCCTGTCGTACTGGGAATTTGTCAACAGCTCGGTCTCACTAGAGCTTCGTCAACGTCAAATGTCACAACAACGTAAAATGAAGGAAAACGAAAAAAAAAAAAAATATTGGATAGCGCTTCGGCCTATCGTGATAGAGGATTTAAGTGTTGAGGATTCGGTTATTATTCGTCAGACGATACTGAAAATAAAATAATTGACAGTACCTATACTCCGGGATAATTCTTAACATAATTTTATTATACAATATAGTTAATTTTCCCTTACTTGTATGGGATTCCCCCCCCCCCCTTTTGTAAGGTACTTTTCCCGTACAATTAATTAATAGTTCTTTACTTGTTATGTAAATTTTCTCTACATTTAAGAGGTAATTTTTTCTTACATGTAGAGGTAATTAGCTTCACTTACACGCAAGGGAATTTTACTTCAAATTTTTTTTTACAGTGCATTTGCCGTACAACGTTCATTACTGGCTGGCTCTCCGCCAATATAATGCCATGTTGAAAGTGTTCCAATGAGGTAAGCTAAACTTTTTTGCGTAGAATAATATACAATCCATCCTGTTAATTTGAGTGACTCTTTGAGCGTTGTTGACCAAGCATTGCGCCCCAGAGAACATTACGATGTGGTGAGGAGGATGGTACTGTTTGTCAGTTTGTCTCTGTGTTCGTACCCACTCTGTCACATGTGGTGAGGAGGATGGTACTGTTTGTCAGTTTGTCTCTGTTTACGTACCCACTGTGTCACCATGTGGTGAGGAGGATGGTACTGTTTGTCAGTTTGTCTCTGTGTACGTACCCACTCCGTCACCATGTGGTGAGGAGGATGGTACTGTTTGTCAGTTTGTCTCTGTGTACGTACCCACTCTGTCACCATGTGGTGAGGAGGATGGTACTGTTTGTCAGTTTGTCTCTGTGTACCCACTCCGTCACCATGTGGTGAGGAGGATGGTACTGTTTGTCAGTTTGTCTCTGTGTACGTACCCACTCTGTCACCATGTGGTGAGGAGGATGGTACTGCTTGTCAGTTTGTCTCTGTGTACGTACCCACTCCGTCACCATGTGGTGAGGAGGATGGTACTGTTTGTCAGTTTGTCTCTGTGTGCGTACCCACTCCGTCACCATGTGGTGAGGAGGATGGTACTGCTTGTCAGTTTGTCTCTGTGTACGTACCCACTCCGTCACCATGTGGTGAGGAGGATGGTACTGTTTGTCAGTTTGTCTCTGTGTATACCCACTCCGTCACCATGTGGTGAGGAGGATGGTACTGTTTGTCATGTTACCTCTCATTATATACACACCTAGCTGAATGGCATACCGATATAGGCTATTAACGGTAAAACGAGCATTTTTGAAAGCCCTTCTTAAGAGCTACTTGGACACTTGTGTTCACGTTGTGTATTCCTCCACCTTATATAAGATTAACATTGGCATGGGCCTCATTACTTTATTCATGCGTCGGTCAAGTGAAACTGTAAAATTAGTAGAAAAATTATTTTTAACAAATCTGCTCAATTTTACTCTTACATCCATTAAAAAAAACAGAAAGCGAAAGAAATAATTTAAGTTGTCATAAATGATTGCCTAACATTTTTTATTCGACGTTAAGATACGGAACTATTTTCCCTTCAGCTTTACCAACTTGACTGGGAGCATGTCACTCTGGAGCAGTGCCTTTTTTATAAGGTTGATTTCAAAAGTGCTCACTTTATAGTGAACAGCCTTTAATAAAAATATTTGGACTTGGATTTGAGAATTCCATGGGCAGATGTCAGACCCGGCAATTCTGGTTATCCAAAATCACTCCACGCGGATGCTGGGATGGGATGGCCGCTCTCTGCTTGTTGTGGCCGAATCTTTCCTGACTCGTGACTGGCTGAAACCACAAGAAGAAGATTCGCAACTCAATGTTACAACTATCGCTAACTCTAACGCAACCTAACAACTTAAAAGTAGCTACGATCTTTTTTAAAATAGGTAAAATATTTATACGAAAACGTTTAATTATAAAGTATAATTTTCGAGAGTTTATTCTTGGAGTATGAATTTATTGCGGCTGATTGTAATGTTTTATATTTATTAAGTGTAATTTACTTTTCTTTCGAAACAATCTCATGTAACCCTGGCATATTTCTTCTCTTGTAGGATATAATTTATTATAAATAGTAGCGTAGGTGCGTTCCCATCATTATTTCCCCAACATGGTACAGAAGACTTTCTCTTCATACGCAGGGGCCGCGGTGGCTGAGCAGTTAGTCTGCTCGCCTCCCACCAAGGCGAACTGGGTTCAATACCCGGCCGGGTCACTCCCGGATTTTCGCAAGTGGGAATCGTGCCGAACTATGCCTCTGGTCGGCGGGGTTTTCTCAGGTATCTCCCCTTTCTCCTGTCCTTTCATTTCGGCGCTGCTCCATACCTCAATCACCCTCATTGGCTCTCAAAACCTCGCTCTTACGAGTCACTTAAATCTCTTCACTCTTCATGCGAATTTTTCACGAACGAACAAATCGTTTACCACAATAAACAAACACATTGTCATCTCAAGTCTGGCTTGGTTTTTAACTTGTCTTCTCAAAGACGATTTTAAATGTAAAGTCTCGCATAATTGAATGAATATTGCCATCCTAGCACATTGGAACTTCATTAAGTGTTTCAAGGTTAAATCGACAGTAAACACGTTTACATGACAGGAATGACTAAAATTCCCTTGTATACTCAAACCGGCAACAACTATGGACCCAGTGGGGAAAACCTACGTTATACTTACCCTATACTTACTTGAGGGACAGGTTAGACTTCAAACATATTTATACTCAATTTAATCAGGCGTCTGCAACAAAAATAGCAGTAAACTTAGTGCTACGTTTGTAAGAATAGAACTGGCTCCTTACTCATCAAAGCAGCAGCCATATGACAAATAGGTGAAACTCAAGTATACAGAAGACAGTGGAGGCTAACATGTAAGTTTTTTTAATCACCAGTTTACCCAAATATGACAAATCTTTCGTAATTTAATTACGTCTCTGTCTGGCAGTTTGAGCCATCTGCGAAGTTAAATTAATCGAAGGCTCGTAAAAAGCCACTACTGATGTTTTTAACGACAGTGTAGATTCCAGTGAAGCGCAGATTAAAAATTAGGCAATTCTTTACCTGAATAATAAATAAATGTCTCGTAAAGTGTTTAATTATTTAGTCAGAGATTAAAATATCTTTTCAGAATTGCAGGTAAAAATATGTTTTTCATGGCCGCTTTACTTGTAACCTTCTAGCTCACGTTTACACCACGGGAATAAGGAACAACAGTTTTGTGGAGGTATTATTGTGAGTACGTGTTCATGAACGTGAAAAACATTCTCGCCGGTAAATGGTTTTACCCGCATGAAAATAACTCACTATATATATATACATATGGGGCTCTTGTGCCGTGTACTGCTAATAGGCTACAATCAATCCGTTTCCTGTTTAACAAGTTCTTTATAGTGCAGGCTTTCTGTTAAAAGGTTAATGCGTTCGCTTGTTGAGTATATGAAGCGGGGTCTGTTTCATGGCCTGTCTCATCGGAAAAAAAACATTCACGCCTGGCACTGCACATTGAATGTATAGACTGATCACGGTAAAGTGAGTACTTAGTTACTTTTTCCATTTAGCCATTTTTGTATTCCTTAACCATCTTTTACAATAAATATTGCTATGTGAGTAATAGTCACAGTGTGTATATTCCACCCCACTCGCAAGTTAGCTTGTAAGACTAAAGTAGAATATATTTATTGACTATTATTCAAAATGAGAGGGTTTTCAAAAGTGCCCCCTTTACCGTGAATAGTTTATATCAAGTTTCCACTGCAGCCAACTTTTCCTGTGGATAATATGTGCGAGTTTCGGTACCTCCCATTTATGCATTGCTAGTAGCGCCCAGCACGTAATGCGTTGTTATGTTAAGTAAGCAGAGTTATCAGCACGAGTAGAGCGCGGGCTTGCAAACCACTGCATGACCGCAGAGGCTATGTGTTTGTCTTCGACTCATATTGCTAACTCGCATAATTCACGACAGTTGTCAAAACACGGGCAGTACTAAAAATGTAACATTATATTAAACCTTCGTTTTCAATATTTAGACTAGATGAATATTATAAGCAAATTGTATTAATCTTGACACTTAACCCATTTGGAAGAAACTGTTTTAGTGTAAACGAATGCCTAGGAAATCCAAGGCAAGTATTCGCGATACAAGAAATTTGAGTACGGGTGGTTATGAAATATTTTTACTTTGTATAGTCAGTAAGAGTAAACGTAACTCTAGAAAATACTATACACCTAAAACATATTGTCCCACCTGTAATTTGACCGCTTATGAAGGATGTTCGCATTACAGAAAGACGTAGGAATGACAGGTGTGGTATTCTCTACAGACTGTGTGCATTTTCAGAAAGGCTGTTCATGATAAAGTGAGCACTTTTGAAATAAACCTTAGAAAAAAGTCACTGCCTCTGTTCGCATATGTTTTATCGGGCGCACGGAGTGACATGCGCCCAGTAAAGTTGCTAAAGATGGAGGGAAAGTAGTTCCATATCTTAACATCGAATAAAAAGTGTTTGGCAAACATTTGTGATAAGTTATAAATTATTTCTTTCGGTTTATGTTTTTTAAGCAACAAAGTGTAAAATGAACTGATTTAAAATATTTAGATTTCTATGATTTCACAGTTTCACTTGACCGACGCATGGATAAAGTGATGAGGCCCATGGCAAAGTTAATTTTACATAAGGCGGAAGAATACACAACGTGCATACAATTAGATCTTGGCAGAGTTTTCAAAAGTGCTCATTTCATCGTGAGCAGCCTACACCATATTTTCTCTTGGGCCGTGCGCAATCGAAAAACTCGTAATTTCGGTGGTGCAAAACATTTATTTTGAGGTGTGTAGTATCGTGGTATAGTGAAATTCGATGTTCAATTTTCTCCGCCATTTGATTTCAAAGTCCTTCATATTTACCACTGAGTAGATTTTATGTCAAACTGTCACATTTGATCACGATGCACAGTGGCCAGAGAGAGTAGAAAAATAGCAAAAACTTTTTCAGTTATAGAGTTTTGATCCTTTTATGATAGGATTTTTTCTTTTCTTTTCTTTTTTTTTTACTTAGCTTGACACTCGGCAGACCAATCATGATAAACGTTCAGTGGTAAGAATTATCATTGGTCCAGAGAAATGGGAAAGTAGTTTCGTACACAGGCATCTCAAGACCCCGATGTTAAGAGCCGTTCAAATCTTTCAGTACATGGGCGCGCGGGTGCGCGCATACACACACACGCACACGAACAAACACAAGCGATAACCAATAATAATAAAAATGTTTTGACATGTGCACAATACGTTGAGTGGAGGGAATAAATTTGGGCGGCTGTTAACATCGGGATTTTGAGAGTCGAAGACGGTGAAACGAGGCAAGTATGGAGCAGCGTCGGAATGCAAGGGCAGGGGAAACGGGAGATCGACCAGTGGCATCGTCCGGCACTACTCCCACATGAGAAAATCCAGGGATCAGTCCCCGCGGAGACTCGAGCCCGGTTCGTCTAGGCGGGAGGCAAGTAGTCGGACCACTACACTCCTACACAATACGTTGAAAACTAGGGAACTTTTCCCGCGATAAACCATTAAATTAAGAAATATCATAAGCCACAACAATTAAAGGAATTTGAAGTCTAGAGTGTCGTCGTGATATCGCAGAAATAATTAGTATCTTCATTATTGAGAAGGTAAAAATAATTGGGCGGCATGAACATGAGTAGAGACCTGAAAAATTCGCGACATGTTGGCTAGACTTCACAGTCTTATATACCCTCATACAGATACAAACTATTTATAGGTTGGTTGTTGTGGTAGTAAAGGGCGGTGGTTGGGCGCACTTTTATTGCATGTTTGATATTGGCTCAGTTATCTCCTGGATGTGTTAAAAACACATCGACCAATAAAAAAAGTAACATGAATGTACAAGTGTGTGAATTCCAACTTGTCTAGAAATGAACCCGTGAAATTCTCGGGTCTCTAAACATGAGATGGTGGTCGAGCGAAACCGTAATATCACGACTAGACAAGAGGGAAGTGAGCTGACGGGTTTACCATAACCAGGCAACCCCACAACCCTCTCCCTATCTTTCGGTAATCCATCGAGACAGTGAAACGTTATACACAGTGTTTTCTTTTTATTGTTGACTTATTCCTGAATATGTAAAACTATATTTTCATGTTAAAAATTTAACTATTTAACACTTTATGTGATTTCACTATTGTCGAATAGTTATGACTGACTTACGACTGATTCAGCTCGTATCGCTTTACTTTAGTGTAAAGTGATCTCAGAAAAAAAAAACACATATACGAATGAATTTGAGAGTTGGGTTTTTTATCCTCCTCCAGTCACGATCTGGAAAATAATGACCTCAATCTTAAAAATTATCTCGTGCTTTGAAGTGCTGTATGTGAATGTATTAAGTTTAACTACACAAGATGATGATCGAGGAACACGAAACGGGTACCAAAGCATGGAAAGAAAATAAAAGAACGTGTCGCTCGGAAATAACGGGACGAACAGCATATAAACTACAGGGACTGGTGAATGGCGGACCGCGATACGATACGTATTAGTCGCCTGTTACCTGAGGAGTTACGCGACTTCGCCCCAGAGCGAGCGATAGGTCGGCCGACCGAAAATGTATACCAGGCGGGTTGTGTAGCGGCCGTTAATCCGGACACCCTGGCCGCTCCCAGTTTACAATCTGATACCACGCTGGATTTCGCAGTCGTCTTTACACGCCCGGCCTCAAGTCGTTTGTCGGCCGGCCCACCGCCCGGCTCTGGAACTTGTTCCGCCGCCCGACTCGCGCACAGAACACTGGACAACACGGAAGCGAAACGGCCTGGTGTATCGCGGACTGCGGCCGCATGCGCCGGCATAATGATACAGAAATTATTTTTCATAGCCAGTAATAGGCCTGTCACGTAGTTTATCACCTCCTCACCTGCACCCTTTCTGTGTAATGCATTGGTATAGGATGTCCCTTTATATTTATTCATTTTTTAAAAATGTATTGAGGTTTTATTTTCACTTTATGGGTTACACATTTAAGATAATATTGCGAAATATCTACACCAAGTTACCCCGAATTTGAAAGTGGCGTAGATTACTTACATTCCACGCGGACTCTCCTAGCAGCTTGGGAGGCAATTTCTTGACATTCTACTCTACTGGTTATTATATTATGCGTACATAGAGGTGAGAATCGTGCCGTATTATGGCGCTGGTGGACGTGTTTTCTCAGGGAACTTCCGCTTCCGATATCCCTTGCGTTCCGGCGCTGCTCTACACTCACCTCGCTGCACCCTCATCGGTTCTCTAGACCTCGATGTTAAGAATCTCTTCACTCACTCATCCTATATAGCAGCACTAGACTACTATGGGCTATTCACGGTAATTTGGAATAATAGTCAATAAATATATTTTATTTTAGCATTAGGCGTTAACTTCCGAGTGCGGTGGAATCTACACACCGTGTTTATTACTTCCATGACATTATTTATTTAAAAAGTTGATTGAAGCTTAAAAAATGGCTGAAAGGAAAAAGTAACTAGGGCCTCGAAAATGCTTTTATCACCGTGAACAGCCTATACTAGCTTGGATTATATATATTTGAATCCCATCCATCACTGCTCGAACTGCCAGCTGAATAGATAAGTAGGGACAGGTGTTTTTCGCAAAAATATTTCAAGATCACTTGTATTTCAAAACACTTCTGTTAATGAACTTTCGTGGTTGGATTATTTTTAATGTCACGTGCATTGAATGTCTGTCCGCGAATCATGGACGTTCAGTATCGTAGTACTTAATTACGATTGGCCCAGTCAAATAAGAACATGTCTTCTCATGCAGACGCGCGGCCAATAACCAAAGGAAGGGTGGTTGTGGACGTAGGATATTGAAGTATAGCATGGCCGCAAATATTTCGTGAAAAACACCTGTCCCTATAGATAAGTACACAGATACTTAAATGTCGTGGCAGTTCGATTGATGTGGGCGTACCCATTTAGTGATTGGATAAGCTAGGCTCTGGGAATGGGCCTTGTGTCCGATTTGCTACTGCATATTGCGGGCGGTTCCGTATTGGTTGGGCTGCCGGCTGGTGAGTACGTTATCAGGCGTTGATTAGCGAATGGCGTTAGTAGTTGGCGCACGGGTCCTAGATCACTACTAGAATGACATAGCGATGGGGATGGATTAACGGATTATTGGATTGATTAAATTTGATTATATGATTTATTGATCGGATTAAGGCAAGTGGGATAACTTGCTGCTAATAGATAAATTAATTAAATAATCTAATTAGTTAAGAGGATAATCCGTTAGTCCAGCCCCATCCCTATGTAATTCTAGTAAAGCCTGTTCACGATAAAGTGAGCGCTTTTGAAATCAACCTTATAAAAATGTCATAGGCCCTGCCAGCATTTATTATAACGGGCGCACTGAGTGACATATGCCCAGTAAAGTTGACAACGAAGGATGGAATGCAGTTCCATATCTTAATGTCGAATAAACAAGTGTTAGGTATCAATTTGTGATAACTTAATAAATTTGTTTCTCTTTCTGCCTTTTAATGCATAGAAGTGTATAAATCATCATATTTCTAAAACATTTACTCTCGTAATCTTTTTACAGTTTCGCTTGACCAACGCATGAATAAAATACCGAGGCCCGTGGCAGTGATAATGTTGCATAAGGCGGAATAATACACACGTGCATACAAGTAGATCTTAAGCATGTCTTTCAAAAGTGCTCATTTTACCGTGAACAGCCTATAGTGATCCAGGACCCGTGCGCTCTCGCTACTGTGCATTGTGGTTGGGGTGGTGTTGGTACAGACATTCGTAGTAGATAGCCGTAGAGGAGGTCAGAGGACCTGTAGCCTTGCTTCCGGGACTCAATTTAATCTGGACATAGCTGACCACCCGTGGCGCAGTCGGTTGGCGCGCAATGGATCTGGGGCGCGGGAGGCTCTGGGTTCGAATCCCGGGTAAGGAACGGGTGTTAATTTAAGTTAGGTCATAAGTTAGTCTGTAAGCCGTCCCCTACTAAACTATCAAGCATAGAACTGGGGGACATAAAAAAGCCGTCGACAATACAATACAATAATTTGGACATAGGGCATGTAGCCTCACAGCAGGGCCCCGATTTAATCCAAAAACGTTGCGTACCCACTACTGGCGTTCCAGAATGTTGCTGCTCAGTGACGCTACTCTGTGATGATGACTTCGCTTGGTAGCAGCGTGGCAAAACGATATTCGCTAGTCAATCACCTAAATCGGCTTAACTCATTCAGACACATTCATGTACACAGTTGTGTAAATCACGAACGTGTATGCAATTTTTTCTCTGTACTGCACACTGCGAAGCTCACTGACTAATGATCTTACCCATGGGTAAATTATTCATAATTAGTCTTACTGTTCTAGATCATAATCGGTTCATATAGCTGTAGTCGAATATATACCTTGCAGCTTATTGTATGTGACAATGGCACTAGTGTTGTGTTAACTTAAGTACAGCACGCATTATAACATTGTTTGTTTGCATCAACTCCACAAACTGTAAATTAAAGTGGATCTGAAAGGGTTAACCCGTTCTGTCCCGAAATAATTTAAATTCTCAAGTGCTGCAATCGTGAAATATTTTGTCTTGCACTGTACTCGTGTAGAGCTTGCTTCTGATGTCCAGTAAACAACGTGATAGGTGTTCGGTGTTGTCATCATTAACCATTCACGATCGAGAACAGCAGAAACTTTGGTAAATCAGATCACTCACAAGGACGGCGCTCAAAACACAGAGGAATGGTTCCTTTATGTGTACTGTACTGGTCATAAGTATCCTTCACGTGCAACATGTGCACGATCGTGGACGCGGGGAATGAACGGGTTTAAACAAGGTTTTCTGTTTGGACGGATTTTGGGATGGTGTCGGCAGGGTTGAGGGGGGGGGGGGGGGAAGAGAAAATGAGTTGATAATTGCCAGCTGAATTTTGACACAGGCATGCAGTATTATGAACCAAAGTTCCAAAGCTTTTCAGATCCACGTAAATTTATTGTTTTACGTGTCGCGAATAAGAAAATTTTTATACGTGATGTACTTGGTTCGTTATCACGACCAATGTGTACAGACTATGGTTAATCGCGGGAAAAGTTGACCATTTCCTACGTTTAAACGCCCTTGAACATGTACGATAGTTTTATTTCGTTATTGGCGGTCGTGCATATATGAAGCGACTTCTCCACTTCATTTGGCCAATGAGGACGCTGATACTCTAAAGCAGAATGTTTGTGATCGGTTCTCAACGAACTCAGAAAGTAAAGAAAAGTGATCGTTAAATCATAAAAAGATAAACTTGGTCGAACGTTCTCGAAGATATATATGTTTGTTGAAATTTTTTTGTGATTTACAGTGCCTCTAAGGATATATATTTGTCTAGCCTGCGTAGAATTTCTCTCGTGAAAAACATTTAGCTCTTTTCATATATGTAAGAATAAGGTATTAGTAACTTATTCATGCTTCTAAAAGTTTTACAATTACACATTGTCAACGTACTTACTTCTGTAAAACGAGATGGTCTATGACAATACAAAACTTTTACATGGTGATAGGATACTAATTGGGCTGAAAAGTATATCCTCAGCAATGTTTTTAAAATAACTCAATTTATCTCTAAAATTCTGTGGTGAGAAACCAGTTTAATAATTCTCTATGCCCATTTCCATACATTAATTCTACTACCCAAGACATAAGCGTTTATCGCAGATTTAGCATACCTGTTTTTCACGAAAATATTTATGCACGGATTAGATTTCAACTTCTTACACGCAGATTAACAAATTTCCTTTTGCTGTTGACCGTGCCCCAACACTTCAGAGATTGCTTGTGCGCAGCCAGCGAGATCGGTCTACCGCAGCTTTAGTCTACGATCTTAACAAGCTGTAGACAGGGTGACAATTTGGTATCTCAGAACAGTTCGGACCTTGCGAAGAACATTGTTCCTCGTCGCGAATCACAGCGCCCACGGGGTCCAATCAGGACGAGGCTGTAATCTGCACGCACCACTCCGCCGCTGGCACAATCGTTCGAGGAGCAAGCGATGCGCCCCTCATCATCATCATCATCATCATCATCCACTTTGGAACGGCGGGGAGGTCGGGCGAAAGGAACGCACGCCGTGTCCGTTCTTCGGTCCCATCGCGATGTGACGTGTGATCCCGTCCGTTTAACCCGAACCCGTGCTGTCGCAGCTAGCCCACGCCTCTTGCCACGCCACGGGGAGTCGCCCGAACGCGGAACAGCCCGGCCTACAGAAGCAAACTCGTCCAGCGTATTTCGTGAATTACCTTAACCCTTTCACACCCAGCAAGTTCAGGTTTCAGGTGCTGCGAACAAAAAAAAAATAATGATGCCTTCTGTACTTAAGTCCACACGGCACTTGTTTCGTTGTCAAAGTCAATGAGCTGTGACTATATGTCCAGCTAAAGTAATATGATCCCAATTATGACCTACACTAGTAAGACGGTTTGCAAATCATTCACACACAGGTTAGACGATCCGTCATTGAGTTTCGTAGTGTGCAGTAAAGACCAAAAATTACCTACACGAGCGTAATATACACAACTGTGTACACTGGGTCTGAATAGATGAACAACCTTTCATTTCCCCCAAGTGGCGTTAGTCCAATTTTGCTGCTATCGTCTGACCACATTGTTACCTGTTGTAAATGCACAGCTTATAGGCAGGGACCTGCAAACTTTCTGTTGTTTTGTGGCAGCAGACCAAAGATCAAGATTATGTATGCTCGTCTGACTTCTGCCATTTCTCGACAACCTGCGTAACACGCCCCAAGGACACTATCAGCCGATAGTAAAGGCCCAATGATTGAGCAGCCAATCGTTAGTGAAGCGGTCACAGAAGAAATGACGCCTTATAATTGCCAGTAGCCTGCGATATCACCACTTGCACTAGAGGTTACCTCCAAAATTTCTGAAGCCCTGCTTAAGTTCTACTTGCAGGATATTCATCCACCTCATGCAAACAAAGCTCAACCGAGTCTATAAATTACATCATAGGGACAGCATACAGCATTCGTGCTCACTCACTTGTATTGCAGGATGAATATTCTCGCCTAAAAATAAATTCAAAATATTTTACTATAGTTTATTTATGTTTACTTCCAACTTTTCTGGAAAGTTCTACTTTTAGGTTACTCCTATGCCGCATGCTAACAAAATTTAACTACATCTAGAAAATTGCACCAAAGGGACAACCCACCTCATTTGTGCCTCACTCAGTTTCATAACATTTTGCATGAGAACTAATTCTTATTGGGTATTATCAACATACATATTTTCTCTGATTTTATTCATGTTAATTATGAATGAAATGTTATAATTAATAAATGAAATATTACAAAACGTTTAATTTAACCAAAAATAATTTACTTCTATCTTAACAGAAGTATAAAACGTTTGTGATACATGACATTTAGGAAACAACAAAATATGTCATACATGAGCAGATTTGTCAAAAGGATTGATTAAAATGTGAGAAGGTTCCGCGAACAGAATATATTATTCACTGCACTGCATTTTAAAGGAAGAGAATACAAATATTGTTTACAGTACATGACACACCTAAATACCAAAACGGTTTGAAACACGTAATTACCACCCATCTAAAAAACACATCAGATAAACATCTGCACCACCAATGGGACAGAACAGTGAGCGATTCCTCGCAATAGATGATATTGTTGGTCAACATTGCTATTGGGGCCATGCACGGGTCTGGATATCGCACTGGTGGTGCCACGCTGTGTCTCACTGCATAACTAATTGCAGGACAGCATGTAACTTACTGACTTATATTCACATTTCGTTGTAAAAGAAATATGTAAGCCAGACATTCATTTTAAATGTATGTATTTCTCTCAAGCTTTGCCACCATGTAGTAAACCAACTAGTTATGATTCTACTTTAATTAACTGCAACAGTACTGAATGTCTTGTAAACCAGTACAGACCACACAGAGTATATTGTAAGCACAAGCTTAAGGGCAAACACATTGTAATGTCTTATTGTGAGGAAGAAAAATGTTTGAAACATCTTGTTTATAATATAGACACTGTTTTACCCTATCAGCATTTCGAAGAATGTGATAATAATCTTCATATTTTTTTTATCATTATAGCAAAAACAAGTTTGTTTACACATCTCTTACTGGATGTGATTTTAACTTGCAATCTCAGAAAATGAATTTATCAATATACATACATTGTTCCTTGTTAATTGTTCTCAGTCAGGTACTGGATAACAAATGAGTGTCATGGCATATTTTTATCCTGCAAATCTTTACATCAGTGTCAAACAAGAAAAGTCCAATATAACGTACACCCTATGGTGTAACTGGCTTTTGCACGAATCTATGGAGACTTGAGACAATATTTTTTTTCATTTTAAAGCATCTTCTTTTCCTCTAAGAGATGAAAAGAGCCACTAACTCATACAAGGCAATAATAACAAGAAATTTCCAGTGTTTTATATGACTGCAAACACACCTCTTCCATCTAGTATTGAAGATGTGTACTGACATTATGTTGAATCTTATCCTAACTTGGTTGAAACCATTGTTTTACATGCCCCTACTTGTAAAGACGTTTGTGTAGATACAGACTGGTTAAAACCAGGTCATAAGAAATGCTCACTCCTTGAAAGCAGAGTTCAAGAAAGAGATTTGGATCCAATATTAAGAAAATGCATGTCAACTTTGTTCACGGAAGTTGCTAACAGTTTATAAAACTATTTGTTTTTAAATCAACTTGTACTTTATAATGTTCAATGTTTTGTGTTATCCTGTAGTGGTTTTGGAGCAAGGTGTACTTTATAGTATTATATATAAATTTTTGAAACTACGTGGATGTTTGAAATAATTATGTAATTTCTGTGACATCCTGTACTTCTTTATGTGTTTTGAATCAACCTGTAGTTGTTTAATGCTATGTTTTGGGATGTCCTGTAGTTACTTGTGTATGTTTTGAAGAAATTTGTACTTGCTTTCAGTGTGTTTAAATGCTTTTTTGTCAATAAATTTATATTTTAAAAACAGATTTTTACTTTTATTTAACCTCTCACTTTTTAAAAGTGAACTTGTTTTTTTTTTTTTTTTTTAGAAAAAATAGTGATAAATAATTGTCTTAAAAGATACATTTGAGAGAGAGAGGGCGAGAGAGAGAGAGTGGGAGAGAGAGAGGGAGAGGGAGAGAGAGAGAGAGAGGGAGAGAGAGAGAGAGAAAGAAAAGTATGTTGCATTAACACATACATTTGGTGTAAAGAAAAAATAAATCAGCTAACAATCAAACTATTAGTCCACCAAAATGAGTTTTCAACTTAAGATATATTTGAACTTGTCTCCTGGCAAAAAGATGTTTGCTGAAATCCTCGATAATATTTTTACAAATCACTATAAATACATGCATTAAGTTGTTAAATGTTGCCAGCCTCCTCAGCATAACCAATTTATACAAAGAGGCTCTGGGTTCGAATCCCGGATAGGGTAAGTTGATATTAGTCAGTTTCGATGTTTGATTCCCGGGGTTAGATCATGCGCAAATGTAATATAGTTTCTGACTTCGAGGCCCAGTTAGGTATGATTGTTATATATATATATATATATATATATATATATATATATATTCTGGGTTCGACCCCCGGTTATGTATGATTCTAAAATTATAATCATAAAATGAATAATAAACGAATCATGTAATTAAAAATATGCAGTAGGTTGATAATTGTTTGTTCTTGTTAGGGTGTAAATGGAGTTGAATCGTAGTAAATTAGTATTTAATTCATTTCACCTCATAATGAAAAAAATATGATATTGGAAAACCAATTGTTTGTGTATGAAATAGTTAAATATGAACACAATTCAAATCTAATGGCTTAAAACCAGACAAATGCGCGTATTCTACGTTGAATTCTAACATATATTTGGTAAATTTAAAAAAAAAATCACGTTAAATACTTTTTAATGTGTTAAATATGGTAATGAATGTGTTAACAACATTTCAAATGCGTAATATGCACATTTTATGTATTTTGAAATTGAATTAAAAAATATAAATTTTTTCGACAAGGGAGTGATGTAGGCTAAAAATATGGTCTCCCATGCTCTTCACATCATTTGCATCTCTAACTTCATGGGGTCAACACCTCCTACTCTCTTGCTTGCAGACATCCTGTGAACCAGTCTGAACTACTGGGAGCTGCCTGCCTAACCTTGATTATTCAAGGACACCGGTCGCCCGTTACACCAGCCGATACCTCTGCTGGGACCTGATGCGATGGGGTTGTGCTGTAAGGAACCACTCGCTTAGGACCTTCAGACTTGCTTTCAGTTCACCAACAGCTTGCTGAAGCAGACACCCCAGACTCTCGCCTGCCTTCCTGAGCAGGCTAGCGTTCAACCAGCCTGACCTTGGTTTAGTTTTCGTTCTAAGCTTACCAGCTTCGCTACTGGAGTTAAAGTAAGTGGATAATTAAAATAAAAAAGTATTTCGGGCTTTTTAGTTCTTTCGCAGTATTTTGTCAAAATTTTATGTAAAAATTTATTTTAAATTATTTTATTATCATTGTGTTTAATCTTTTTGTAACTTTTACAGCTTTTTCAAATAATTTTCTTTAAATCGTTAATTCATTAAACAAAATATTAAAATTTTTAACAAATTTAATTAAATTTTCTTAAAATCATTAAATTTTCTTAACCAATCATTAAAACTTGAATGAATTTCGTTAACTTTTAGTAAACTGTTAAAAAAATTTTGCAAAAAGTTAAAACTTTTAACAAACTGAATTAAATTTTCTTGAAATCATTGAACTTTTTAAACAAGTCTTTATAATTTCAAAGAAATTTTATTAAGTTTTTAACAAAATGTTAAACATTTTAATGAATCATTTATAACTTGAATGAAATTTTCTTAAAATCTTTAAACTTTTTTAAACAAGTCATTAGGATTTGAATGGAAATTGCATAAAATTTGTCCTGAGTGTGATGTTTTTTTTTAGAATTTGTTAAAGTGTAATTTGTTTGTTTGTTAGTCTTAATTAATGATATGTCGAAAGGGTGTGTGAGGCGACGTGGTCCGACTTTACTTTGCAATTTGTTTGTAAGTGACAATTAATGATAATTCACACACACACATGTAGATATGTATGAGTGAGTGCAGTGGAAAAGTGTTTACAATAAATTTTAGGTGGGTTGTTGATGTAAATTTGAGAGGAAATTTAATAGAGTTTTGAAGGAGATACTGAATGACCACCATAGTATTGCACTATGGACAGCAGGCCGAGACAATAACTAGAATTCAGGCCTTCTCTACCATGTTAAATTCTTATAAATATATGTTAATACAATCTAGAATAAAATACAAAGTACTCTGAGAAAAAAATTAGTAGGCGGATAAATGCTAGTATGAGTGCAGGAGAAAGATGATGCGATTTATTTAAAACTTAGCTGGTTTTGTGTAGTTTCAAGAGATGTTTAAGGTGGGGTGTTGTGTGTATGAGGTATGAAATATAGAATAGCTAAAGAAATGGAATAACTACACTTGATACATCTCGCATATTCAGGAGGTGCATAACCTCAGCTTCCAAGCTTGTTCTGAATGAGTTGTTTGGTGACGAACATTTGAGTGATGGATAATGAGCCTTCAGTATTTCTAATAGATGAAATGTTTTTTGATGTGTATGTGGCGGGGTGGATTGGGTATCTAAGTAAAATTTAGGACATTTCATTTTAAAAGTTATTGGGTAACTGCGAATGTGACACAGGGAGAGAGAGAGAGAGAGAGAGAAAGAGAAAGAGAGTTGAGTAGTATTTTAATAAAATTTAAATAAATTTTATTTTTAAATGTTTGGTTTTAAGAGTGTTTTTTTTTAAATTGGTATTATTATCAATATCCAGTGTTTTAGTTCCTTGCCCAAATGTTTAGATGACATTCATGATTAAATTGATGAAGATGTTTGGAAGGTGTAAATAATTTTTATGTTGTACTCTAGAAAGGTATTTTTAATGGTCTAGAAGATGTACCGTAATATGTATTTCTGATAGTGTAATATTCATTATTTTTTATTGTATAAACAATTTTTACAGTGGACACTAGTTTTGATAGTATAAGATTCTACATTTAAAAAAGTGTATTTAAAAGTGTAAAGATTTAAAACTGGGCTTAAAATTTTGAGTTGTGTTGTAAATGCATTCTGCTTGCTTCAAAATTTAAAACTTGTGAAAGACAGGCTATGTGAGGCAGGTCCTGGGCTATGGTGAATTGTATAGCAGCTAGAGCAGTGTGACAGGAACTCGTGTTGTGGACTGAAGTCGACACAGTGGTGGGGGCAGATGGGAAGTAATGACTCTCCCTCGAGCTATCGCACATGCGCGCAGATAGGATTTGCCTGATGAGCTACATTAGAGGGAAGGGGAGGTTGTTTTGGCAGCGAAAGGGGAGCATGCTTGAAAGGTAATGCATGGTGCTGACAGTGACAGTTTACTTAACCATTTTCTCATTCTCCTGCCCTCTCCACTTCATCCACAGCTCCATGCAGACCAAATATCCGGCCCATGTACTGTCTTTTAAGCTGCTCTTCTGGGTCTGTGCGAAGCACCCTCATCAGCTCTTGAGATCTAAGTTTCGCTCGCTCCCCAAACACACTCAATTTTCGGCCGTCCGCTACCTGGCATTGACTATGAGGCTTAAGAATGACTCATACCCCATTTCTTTTCTAAAAACACATTGATTTACTCGAGAGCCTTGCCTAAACTAATAAGTTTGTTCTCCCTCCCTGAAAAAAAAATATTTTTAATTAAGAATATTAGTACTAATTATAACTATGAAGTGACGAGGGAATAAAGTGGTGTTATTTATTTATGTTTTCAACATGACGAGGCACTGCACTTTAATTTATAGTGTTGTAGCTATTGTAGGGGGGAAAGAAAAGTTAATTTAGTTAGTTATTAAAAATGGGTAAGCATAAGCGATGATGTATTGATATATTTTTAGAAGATCCTTATGTAAGCGATTCAGATTCTGAATTTCAGATGCAGAGACAGTCTACAGCAAGCTGTTGAGACAGTGTCCCTTTGCCTAAGCACACACGAGTTAATCTATTGGAAGATAATCTCTACTTAAGTGATTCGGGTAAGGATTCACTTACAGAGAGATCTTTTACACCCAAAGGTCAAAACGTATCCACTTCCCCTAAAAATTAGAAAGTTGATCTTTTAAATGATGACTTATTTCTATCAGATCTGAAAATTTGTGTAATTCGGAGAGTGCTCAGTTCGTTTCCCAACCGACTTTCGAGACTATTAGAGATATTTCACCAAGGAAACAAGAAAAAATTCCTATTCCGATTCCCCAGCCTCAGTGGAAGCTTGGCCAGACCTGACATACGAGCTCGTGGCTACAGTGTTCTCGGGAATACTAAATGATTGCAGAATACTTAACAATATGCTTAACAGTGATGCTGACTTTTCTAGTTTTTTCGAGAAGTTAAGGTTCCTTTATTAGTTTAATAATGACATCACCCCAACCAGTTACAGGTTAAGTTACCATAGCGGGTGAATACTTGAAATCCCTCATATTTCAAGTAGGTACTATGGAAATATTCTATTTTCAAAGCAAAGCCCTCCCTCTTCTACATTCATCTGATGTGAGTTTAATCTATGATGATGATATCATCCCTTTTCTCACAAACAGACTTGAGGAGTTTAGTGCACATAGATCTGGCTGGAGTCTGCAAATATTGACATACATGGATTCACATGCATCTCAATATCGACCGTTCACTGTCGGTACTGAACACACTACATTACGAAAGTTTATTGTTGACATGAAAGCTTGTGTCAATGTACACTGCCTGGAAGGAATGTGTTTCCAATATGTCTTTGTAGATTCTTTGTATCCTACCACAAAACATGTCGAGAGAATTATGTCATATCCAAAACCTCATGATGTTTTGTATATCGAAGGTCTATCGACACATGTAGTCATACAGGATATTCGTAAGTTCGAGGAGAACCATTCTATTTCTATCAATGTCTACTGTGTGGTGGAAAAATATAGTAATGTAATTTATGAAACTAGCGAAAATGGTGGGGTTGTCATACCCATGCGTATTCCTTCTATACTAAAAAGTAAATATTTTGGTGATTCACGCAAGTGGAAATACCACTCATTTGCATTTTGTCTGTATTAGAAGTTTATCAAAGCTGGTTGGTAGTCAGCTTAGTAAGAAAAAACACAAAATACATGTTTGTGATTGTTGTTTCCAATACCCTGTTAGTGAGGAGAAACTGTCAATTCGCACTATTCTTTGCCAGCAACAAAAGGCTGTTCACCGTACTTTCTCCACTGGGAACGACAAGTACTTGGAATTTAAATATTACATTAAACAGCAGTGATTGGGTTTCGTTACCTATTGCGATGTAGAAAGTTGCCTGATACCCATGTCCACTTGCTTGCCTTATGACAAAACTAGTAATACAACTACCATTATCCAACATGTTCCATATGCTTGTAGCATTTTGTTGGTCTGTTCATACAATACATGTTTATCTAACTATTTTGAGTTCGCGAGTGTTGATTGTATGTATAAATTAGTAGATAAATTAGTTGAACTTACAAAGGGGTTTGCAAGAATTTACAGCGTGATTGTTCCGATGAAGCCAAAAATCTCTGCTGATGATGCTAGGTTGGCAGCTCAGAAAAGTTGTTACATTTGTAAAGAAATGCTCGGCACAGATAATATTAGGGTCGATCATATCAATCTGATTGATAAAATCAGAGGTTGCCCAAATTATAAGTGCAACTTGAATTTCAGTCTGCCCAAAAGACAACATGTCGCTGTTTTTCATAACATGCAGAATTATGATGCTCACTTTCTCATAAAGCCCCTGGCTGAATGTCACATACCACAACCTGACAGAACCATGGTAATCAGAAACCCAGGTAAAATCCAAGTGATTGGTATGACCCTTGAAAAATACAAATGTTTTACCAAACAAATTCCCAATGGGATTGATTTCAATGGAAAGGCGAAATATTTCAAGTTACGATTTATTGATTCATGCCAATTCATGAACCCCTCTCTGGAAACTTTGGCAGGTAATTTACTACCTGTGCAATTGCGTATCACCCGCTCAATGTTTCCATACAACACTCAATTCGAATTGGCAAAATGGAAGGGAGTTTTTCTTTATGAGTTTGTTAAGTCGCCAAACAGTCTGATGTGCAAGTCACTCCCACCAAAGGATGCAATTCATAATGTGATGAGGGGCGAAGGCATTAGCGATAAGGATTATGGTCATGCCCAAGCTATATGGGATGTGATCAACTGCATAAACTTGCTGCAGTATGCCATTCCCTACTTATGTGTGGACACTTGTTTGCTGACAGATGTGTTTGAAAATTTCAGGACTTAATGTTTGGCTTATTATGGTCTTGACCCCGCCATGTATGTCACATCTCTGTCTCTTTCATGGGACACTTTATTGTCGATGACACGTGTGTGGATAGAGCTGTTGACTGACCCAGGCATGTGTCTTTTTGTAGAACACTGAGTTAGGGGCAGCATTTCCCAGGTTTCAAGTATAAGTTGCAGAAGCCAATCATATTTACATGGGTGAGGACTACAACACCAGTGTGGCATCGAAATATATATGCAATTTCGACCTCAAATGGCTGTAATACGATGCGATCCAAGCTTCCGATTGACAATTTTGAGTGGGTTGAGGGTGACGTGTTTTCAACATGGGATTTTTCAAACATCGTGAATGACGGTGACACTTGTTTTTTCACAGAAGTTGATCTGTCTTTTCCAGACGAATGTCATGATGTATTATCTGATATGCCTTTGGCCCCAGAAAATGGCATACCCCCGAATGGGTCACATGAGAAACTTCTTTTAACACTTGTGCCGTGCAAGAACTATGTTATACACAGGGAAACACTGAGGAAGTACTTGATGTATGGAGCCACACTTGGCTCTGTTCATCGTGTTTTGCACTTTGAGCAGAAGGCTTGGATGGCTCCGTACATCGAGTTTAAGATTGATAAACGTGCCCAGATTGTGAACGCATTCGAAATTTTTTATTTCAAATTAATTAATAATTCCATTTTTAGAAAAATATTGCAGAATGTTCACCAGGAAAGGGAAATAAGAGTCATTTCGTGGTATGACACGATCTACGGGGCTGCAGAGCAGATAGGACGTCCTACACTGCAGGCAGGGCAGATTATCGATGAAAACTTGGTCCTTATCAATATTTCAAAGAGTTCTGTTGCATTCATCAAACCTTTGTACACTGGTATTGGCATTCTTGATACATCAAAATTATCTCTCTATTAATTTCATTATCAGTACATGTGTACAAAATTACTTCCACCAGCCTTGCACCTACTTTATTGTGACACCAATTCCTTGGTATATTCTGTTGCTTGTGATGACATCTATAAAGTAATTACCCCAGATTTAAAGACACTGTTTGATACATCTAACTATGCACTCGATAACCTGCAAGGATTCCCTCATGAGGACAAAGGCAGGACCAGGGTGATAAAAGATGAATGTGCTGGCCACATCATCACACACTTTGTCGGTTTACATCCTAGGCTTTATGCATATGTCCATGGGAATGAACAATGTATACGTAAGGCAAAGGTTGTAAACCCTAATGTGTTAGAGTTACTCAGGCACAAGGATTATCGAGATTGCCTCGAAAATTGCACAAGGATAATGGGGACCTAATATCAGTTCTGTTCGCATTCTCATGAAGTCTACAGGGAATGTGTAACCAATTTAGTGTTGTCAGATATGGATGATAAGCGGTTTATTGAGGCAGATAGAATATCAACCTTACCTTGGGTGCACTACAGATTACCTAAGTATTTTTTTAAATTTTCCTTCCTATAATAGTTTCATCACCACAATAAATACAGCCCGCCGACAACACCATAACTGCCACTTCCACCACATCGCCAATTAACCCCATCTGCCCCCACCACATGCACCTCCTGTTCCACAACCATTATCACATCTTTCTACAGCTGTCTAAAACATCTACAAATATCTGTAACTGTTTACAAAATATCTTGCATCACCATCAATGCTGCTACTCCCTGTTTGCCTATCTGTAAGGCCTGTCAAACTATAATATCAAGAATACGCCTATATTCGTTATATTTTAAAAAATAATAAGAGGAGGAAAGTCACATTGTGACAAATCATCTACTGAAAACTGTGTGCATGTAGTGTGTGTTACATCCTGTCGTCGGTGTGTGTGTGTGTGTGTGTGTGTGTGGAAAATATCCCAGATTTTAGAAATGAATGCCTCTCTGTGCATCTCTACGAACACACTGCCCAAATGTATCATTAATGTAAATAGTAGCTGGAAATAGATTGGAAAAGGACATCAACCACAACGATGTATTATAGTTGTAAATATTTTGTTAATACTTTTTTTTTCTAATCTCTTAGACAATTTTGGAATGTTGTAAGAGAAGTAGTAACACTAGTAATAGTAGAGTTTTAGTAGTAAGGTTAAGATGTAAATAACTTTGATGAAAGGTTTGATAGTTTAAAACATAAAATGGTATTGGTAAAATGACTTGTTTTTGTTAAAATGTTTTATTGTTTTTAAAAATGATTGGTATTCAAGTTTTTAACATGATTCTTGTATATGGCATTCTCTTGTTATGTTTGTTTTAAAATACGTGAAAAAAATGGTTTTTGTATGTATTTGTTTAATTTGTAAAAAAAAATTGTGACTGAAAATGTATTTTAGTGTGTCAATGTTTGATGTGATCTTATTTTATATGAACATTGTAAATATTTACTTTCAAGGACGATTTTTCTGAAAAAATAAAATAAAATTTTCAATAAAAATTTTATATGTTAAAATTGAATGCTAGTTTGAAAATTCCCCATGTCATTTATCATATCTTGAGAATGTTTGGATGTGGCTGAAGACAAAGTACTTGTATATGACTGCATATTAACTGTTTAAGTATACTTGGTAATCTTGAGACGACTAAGTGCTGGTAAGATTTTTAGGTTTGGAACTTGAAAATATTATAAAGCCAGGTAACAACTTATTTGTTTGTTTGCTCACTTTCACGAAAAAAAAAATTAATAGTTCTTTGCTTACAACTTTATGAGCTAGAAAATAATATTATTTATTAAACATTAACATTACAATAACAAAATAAAAAACACACTCTGAAGAGCAGAGGAGAACTTACAAAAATTTTGTAGAGAATCGAACATGTCGGAATGAATGAATTTGAAAGGAGAGGGAACAGACTACTATCTCAAGAAAACTTTGCCAGGCTGCTGGTCAAATTGAAGAACTCTAGGGAATTTAGCGAAACCGAGTACCACACAAATACCTTTTCAAGGGGCAAGTAGAAAGACGTCTTGGTGATACACCACAATGTTTCCCACTGCCCTGCAACTCTACAGCAAGCAGTGGCTGAATCCAGCGAAATTCGAAATAAAAATATTTTTCTCACAGCAAGATTACAACTACAGCAGCTGAAGATTCAACACGATCATGCTTGCTGGTAAAAACACGCTCATACTTTACACAAACTCAGAAAACATAATTGAAGGTTAAAAAAATAAAAAAATTCAACTCTGCCACAAACATGAATTCTTCTTACATTTGTGTTAGTAGTGAATTATTCTTACAATAACGAAAGTTTTGTTTAAAAATTATCATTTCATTGTCTGTTGTAGGAAAACTAGTGTATTCAGAGATTTTCTCGTAAATTTAAACTCAGCCACGCTCCATGTATATATAGTTTGGCTCTCGATGTAAGCTCGCTTCATTCATTCAGCAGCCTGCAAGGTGGACTGATATGTTCTGAAAATACTTAAGGTACGTGTACAAATGAGAGGGAGATGTGTCTGTTTAAATTTCAAAATGTGAGGTTGGAAATATTTATTTGTCTGTGTTAACTGGAAGTACTAAATCATTGTGCATTTCACTGCTTAAATGGCATGTCGTTAATACTAACTTGGTAGGGATACCTTTTTTCTAGATGTTATTCAGGATGCATATGAGTAGTATGTAAATTGTTTAGTCTGTCATATTCAGAGATTTACCATAATCTCATATCAGTGCCTGTCAGCCTCCAACCGTGCTCCTATATATATATATATATATATATATATATATATATATATATATATATATATATATATATATATATATATATATATATAATATATATATATATATATATATATATATAGAAATCTTATAAGATGGTGCATGTCATTCATTCACCAGCCTCCGAGGTGGACGGATGTGTTTTGGGGGAGCTTCTTGTGATTTCATTACATGTTTAGTCATTCACATGTACTTGTGTTCGTTAACCATTTAATTTAAGTCCTATATCCAAATCAGTTCTTCACTGAGCTTACAAGTGAATTAATGTATATTAAATGTTTTCTTTACTACGCATGTCAATAAATTAATTTCTTTTAACTTCTGGATTTTGTTTCTAAAGTTCTTCACCACTCTCACAAGCAGATAAATGTGTTTTAAAATCATGTCAGTTATGAGCGAGAGGCGTCAAGTAGTGTCACATTTTTCATATATCTTGTGTTTAGGAAGACTGCATTTAATTTATAGGGGCATTTTTGATTCGTTGTTGATTGTTAATTCATTCATTCCATACTGGAGTCACATAATTGTGATTGTTTAGCATATTGCGATACCAGATGTTATTCACATTGTTGTGATTGTTTGAAATTTGCGATTCGGCTAGTCCTTTGTGTAATTTATTCATATGTAGAAATTGTTTAAACACACTGAAATTATGGTTTCTCTCGTGTGTAACGTTTAATTGCATTCGGAAACAGTCATCATCTATTTAATCGTTTGTCATTACGAATATGTAAATCTCTACTTTCAAAGTCGCCTATCTCCCAACACCATCTACGAGACACAGAATTTATACTATACCACTCTTGCACAAAACTCACCACATATATACCCCGTCCCCAAAATGCCACACCTCAGTCGAGTTCCAGTCACCATCCTGACAACATCTACACAGCTGCTCCCCGCCCTCTACCCAAAAAAAGAAAGAAAATATGGTACAACTATACACAACAAATTTTGATTGACTAATTAAATTAATTGGATTAATCAATCAAATCAACATACCATTTTATCTAGTGAAAAAAATTGACCGGATTAAGATCGGATTAAGGATTTTAAAAAAATCATTGGATTAAACTAGTTTTAACAATTTTTGATCGAATGAAATTCGGATTAAAGATTCAGCCTTTTTATATCAATTTGATATCAAAGGGTTAATCCGATTAATAAAAGGTGCATCCCTTTGGAGTTAGGACCTGCCCGCCCCTACTACTAAAATGCAAGCAAGTAGAATTTCCGGAATGGTTTAGTGAAATGCGTATCCGCATTTCGGCAAGCAGCAAGGGTCATCTAATTGAAGATAGAATACGAGATTTTGGCACATTGGCGAGTTCCTTAATAGAATGTAATGATCAATGCCTGAAAGGTGTTGGTGCAAGAAACGTCACATACGGGAAGGACATGGAATCTGAAGACATAAAAAATTATCCAAGAACACGTGGTACTAACGTTATATGCTGTGGTTTGGCAGTTCACAAATTACAACCATGGCTGTGTGGAAGTCCAGGCGGCATTGCTTTCATTGAAGGGCGAACTGAAAGTTTTGGAAGTAAAGTGTTCCATTTTATGTAAGGATAAGTGCATTGCCGATGAAGCAGGCAATGATATCATGAAGTATTTGTATTTTTACGAGAAAAAAAATTATAGCTAAGTGACATGTATTACGCCCAGTGCCAGATGCTAATGTACATAACAGGTATGAACAAACGTCAGTTGTTTATTTTCAGTAGTGTTATGTTGTGCGTATAAATTTCACCATAAATTATTTCAGTGAGCTGCAATAATGTAAACCTTGACTTGAATTTACATCTTGAATTATGTGAGACTGCACATTTACTAAGACACAGCACATATGAACAATATCATCAATATTTGGGAGCATTTCAGTTTTAGTTCGTCTAATATGTTATATATTTTTATTCGCTGGATGCACCTCCTACGTGAATTCGAAGACTGTTAACACTGTAGGTAGTTTCTAATCCTTCAGCTGACAATATACAATCGTGCAGAAATGGCGGAGTAACAACAATAACCCCTTTGTCGGAGAGGCTTGTTTTAATATCCTGGAAAACCTTTATCAGCCATCACTTCGTCGCCGCTCTCCAATATCGTCCACAACCTGCAGTCATTTGTGATAAATGTGTCACTCGACCTGCCATCGTAGCATTTTGATTTGAAGGACACTATTCCACTGGGCGTAACGCTTATACGTACTCTTGTAATTTGAGTAAAGAAACACACTTTGATCAATGTTTGGTTGCTGTTCAATTTTAACATCCGGACAATCAATCATCACTCTTGCACTTGGGGTATTTTATTTAAAATACTGCTGGCATTGTTTCCGCAGTGCGTGATATTGTTCTACAATGAACCCCGAACATAGCTCTCATAGCAGAATACGACAATCCAGTTTTAATTTTCATAAAAAATACGAGCAAGCCATTTTATTTGCTAATCTAACTGCGCGATTGCGTTTCACTTGATAACAACGATAACATCAGATTACTTGTCCTGAGCTCTTGTCACAACGTTTCACGTGTCGCTTAAGTTTCGCATACAGTAGAATAGACGCGTGAGTAGACAATTCACCCACTGATTACGCAACAAAAAATAAATCACTAGGAATGGTTTCGCTGACATCTTTCTGTATCGCAACTTCGTGTTTCGAAACAGCAGTACTCGTTGAACATTCGTATTCTACAAAACTTGCATTTCCATTATTATTCCGTCGTTCTGTGGCTCTTTCAAACCTTTCCACAGCGTGAGACGAGGCAGTTTTTTTTTCTATGATACTGTGGGAAAATACTAGGGACGTATGCTGGATTCCGGGGTTGTCCTGACCGCCTGTATCCACTAAAATGACTGCTGGATGTTCTTGATGCGGCTGTTGGTTCCCAAGGTGATCCATCAGGACTGAAAATCCAATATTCATTAATTACTGATATGAATACTTTCCAATAAATATTTATTTATCATCACATAAATGCATTTTTCTCACAGAATTTCGCAATGAACTAGACAGCCTAATATGTAATCTTACTTTACCTACTAATGTTTATAAAAATGTATTAAAAAATTGTCACCTTGGACCAGGACATTCGGGGCAGCGGTGGCTGAGCGGTTAGGCTGCGCGTCTCCCACCAAGGCGAACCGGGTTAGATACCCGGCCGGGTCACTCCGGATTTTCGCATGTGGGAATCGTGACTGACGATGCCGCTGGTCGGCGGGTTATCTCGGGGATATCCCGTTTCCCCCGTCGCTTCATTCCAGGCGCTGCACCATATTCACTTAGCATTACCCCATCGGCTCTCAAGACGATGACGTTAATAGCCGCCCGATTCTCTTCACTCACTCGCTCACCAGGATATTCCTAAATCAAGCGCGATGGCGTGTGCGGCTTATTTCGCTGAGAAAGTGGTCGTTTTATCACTACATGCTTAACTACCATGTGCTTCGTTTCAGCCTTAGATTGGTCTGTTGGGTTTACATCTAATATTAGGTTAGTTTAGTTTGTAACCTGCCGGCACGGCAGAGAAGGTGCGAGTAATCACAATATAACAAAAAAAAAAAAAAAAACCGCAACCATTACAGCCGAGGACACGTTCATATAAACACAGTGTGGTTTTGTTTATCCACCGTAGAAAAATCCAACCCTTTGAGATTAACCATTGTACTTTCTCCCACGACAATCAACATAAAAAAAATCCTAGACAGTTCGTACCGTGCCATCCTACATTTTTCACCGTGAAAGACCCTAAAATTACACCTGGCATCGCAGGGCTGATAACATTTGTATAAACTATCCATCAGTTATTATTATTTTTTGAATTCGCTAGTGGTATCCCGCCACTTTTGTGATTGGTCACAGTGTATTATTACTTCATGAGATCAGAGATAGAAATATTGTCACCGGCTAAATTAGTCATCGATGATGTATGTGTGCGTTATGCAAACTGTTTTTTTTTGTCCATAAATCATCTCTCACTTTAGTTTGCACTGTGTGTATGTCTGTACGTTAGAATTTCATAGGTAAACAATGAAGCCATTACAACAAATTTGTGAATTTAAGTAATCTCTGATTACTTCAGAATGTAGGGCACGTAGTCAAAAATCGTTAACATAAAGTATTCAAATAAGGAAAAGAAACAAAAATTTTATACTCTGGTGTACATACATTACAAACATCATAAAGTTAAACGCTATAGAGGAAAAATTAATACCAGGAAAAATATTTCTCTTTAGTTTTATAGACGAAAACTGAATTATCCTCATGACCAAGCCAAACTGTAGATGATTCGTCCATAGAAGTTAGTAATTCATAAACTACGCATATCTGGATAACTAACAGTGAAAAAATTAATATTTTAGAGCATTTTTAGTTCCTTCGCTTAATATTATAAAATATTATGAAAGAGTGGAGTACAGTATAATATTTAAACCCAGTAGGCCGCTCACTGGGAATCAAATACTTTAAACTTCAAATACAAACAGAGCACGAAAAGCTTCGTGCCAAAGATATATTCAACAAGAGGTATGGAGCAAGAATATATGAGAGCAGTATAGCAAGTGTTTGGGCTGTGGAGAAGTCATTAATCATAGATGCTTATCGGCTCATCAGACCAGATAACGTGGTACATACCCTGTTGCCACGAAATTGAACAGTGTTGACGCAAGGGAAAAGTACATAACTCACGTTCGCCAAGTTTGTTTTATTTTCCTGATCCTGATCTGAAGCCGGTTTTTTACTGCGGCTTTGATAAGAATTGGTATTTACGTCTCTGATTAAAAGCCATTCAGTAGAGAAGATTTTTGTTTTGCATTTTGACATTCAGCATGTACAAAATATACCCAGCTTACACTTGCATAACACTTTAACACACACTTACAAACTAGGTAACTCGAGCTCATTTATCTGGGAATTTAATAATTTAAATATTCCGCTAGAAATTAAGGTCTTGGAGCTAATTCTTTTAAGTAAAGTGGCAAAAAGCATGTCATTTTTCAAAACCTTTAATGATTCTTTAAGGCGATGATGTTTTCCTTTGGTAATTTTTTCCCCGTTTAAGTTATGGAGGTAGCGCATAAAGGGAAGTTCTAACTGTTGAGAATAATTTAAAGTTCAAATAAAGTATTAAATATCCACTCTTCAAAGTGGATGACAATTATTTTACCCTAGCAGTAGTATAAAAGAGGCGGCTCACGGCCACCAGGCTGCAGGCTGAGGACTGGAGGATTGCAATTAGCATAATTTCAGGCTGCAGGCTGAGGACAGTTTACCGCCGATATTCCCTTTTTCCCCTTTTTCCCAACCAAAACAGTCGATTTCGCGTACAAGAACGTCACTTCTTCCTTTTTTCCTTCAAAATTACCTGAATTTCCCTCTCACCGCCAGCGGCCATGTTGGCAGACAGTGCCGGCCGCCATTGTTGTGCCCTAATTAGCATAATCCTGCGAGTGACCCCTCAGAATGGCCAATAACTCATGTGGGATGTGGAATCTCACTCCATACCGCTGCTGGCGACCATCTTGGAGCCAGTGCCTGAAAGTGCATTTTCGCAATGTCACACTTTGTGGCTGAGGTTTGCCCAATGTGGCTAAAACGGTCGAAGCTTCTCTCAAATTCTGAGATTCTCAAATTCCTATCATTCCCGGCGGCCATCTTGGTATCGGCGATGTATGTCTACACAGGACAATTGTCGACCATTTTGGCAGCCAGCGCAGGCGGCAGTGGTAGGGCATCGAGGCGTTGCAAATGATAGGCTCTCATGTAACACAGCAACCTCATTAAGTGTATGTGTGTGTGCATAACACTTATAAGCATAGTTGGCTGTAATTTCCAAACCGTTTAAGTTATAGTTGTCAAATTCAAAAATAGGCATTACCCCAGGCAAGGAAAAGGACCGAAGGGTCAAATTTGACCTAAGCAGGTTTATAAGCATAGTTGGCTAGCCATGGGTCAAGTGTAACTCTTCGCTCCTTCTGTCAATTTTTGTATGGATATCGTCTGAATGCTGAATCTTGGAAGTTGCACTGTCCAACACATTGGTGGCTCATGGTGGGGCGGGCAGTGCGCCAACGATGGCCATTTGTACAATGACGGTCGTCGGTGGGGGTGGGTGCCCATGGTGGTGGCCAATAGGCCGACGAGTAGGAAGTCCTGCCAGGGTGACACCCCACACACCTACACTTGATGCCTATGTTATACGCAATGGCGGCCGGTGGCGGGGCGGCAGCCAGTACACTGATGATGTTGACTGTCGTTTTGTCATTGTGATGATTAAGCATCAAATAGCTGTCTGCTTTATCACATCTTGTAATAGTAGTACCCACTCTCTATGGAGTACGGCAGGCATGGGGTGGCGATGGTGGGTAGACAGTGCGTCGACGATGAATATTTTGGGCAATTGCGGCCGGGGGCAGGGCAGCGACCAGTAAACTTATGATGTCGACTTTCATTTTGTCATTTTAATGATTAAGTCGGAATTTCGAATCGTGGAAGTCGCACTGTCTACCGAATATCGGCTGATGGTAGTGAGCAGACGGCTGGTGCACCAACGACGCTCATTTGCATCATGGTGGCCAGTTGCAGACTGCGAACTATGCTTATAAAGCTTGCTTAGGAGGTTGCTGTGTTACATGATATCCGATCGTTCGCAACACCTTGATGCCCCACCGCCGCCAGCGCTGGCCACCAAAATGGTTAACGTCCTCAGCTGGTCGACAATTATCCTGGGTAGACATGCATCTTCGACACCAAGATGGACACCAGGAATGATAGGAATTTAAGAATTTCCGAATTTGAGAGAAGCTCCGACCGGTTCAGCCACATTGGGAAAACCTCAGCCACAATGTGTGACATTGACCAAATGCACTTTCTGGGACTGGCTGCCAAGATGGTCACCAGCAGCGGGATGGAGTGATATCCCACATGCCACATGAGTCATTTGCCATCCTGAGGGGTCACCTGACGGATTATGCTAATTAGGGCACAAAAATGGCAGCCAGTACTGGCTGCCAATATGGCCACCAGTAGTGGGAGGGAAATTCGGGAAATTTTGAGTTAGACAACATCCGACAATTTCAGCCGCATTGGGGAAACCTCAGCCACAATGCGCGACATTGAGAAAAATCACTTTCTGGTACTGGCTTCCAAGATGGCCGGTATCTGGGGGATGGAGTGATATCCCACTTGCCACATGAGTCATTTGCCATCCTGAGGGGTTACCCACCGGATTATGTTAATTAGGGCCCAGAAATGGCGGCCGGCACTTGCTACCGACATGGTCGCCGGTGGTGAGAGGGAAATTCGGGAAATTTTGAGGGGAAAAGAGCACAAGTGACGTTTTTGTACCGAAATCGACCGTTTTGGATGGGGAAAAGGGGAAAAAAAGGGAAATTCTATGGTAACCAGTCCTTAGCCTGTAACCTGAAATTATGCTAATTGCAATCCTCCAGTCCTTAGTATGCAACCTGGTGGCCGTGAACCACCTTTTTTATACTACTTCTAGCAACTTTCTTCCAACGATTTTCGAAATTATTTAGACCATGATGTTGGTTTAGAATATCCTTATCTGCTTATTTAATATTCTTCCACCATTTATAAAATTAACATTCCCATGGACCTGATCACTTTCTTCATTTGCTTTAAAGAAACATGGATAAATGAAATAAATCAACTGTCCGAAAATCTAATCATCGCACATATATGTAACACAACGTTTATACGTCGAATTACTCTAATTCTTATGTTGCCAGTTTCACAGGGAGTCATTTGCGAAGCAGAAGGTGTCATTTAAGGGTCATTTGCGTAGTACAAGGGATCATTTGCAAAGTAGGAGATGTCATTTAGAGGTCATTTAGGGGTCATGCGTTATTTTGGAGTCATTAGAACTAATTTAGGGGTTAGTCTTGTGGGGGTCAGTCTGGCAGTAGTCAGTTGTCTGCTTTAAGTGTCACCATGAGTTCAAGCTGAGCGAAGAACTTATCTGAAGGAAACTGTTGAATATAGAACTGCATGGTAATGTGATCAAGAAACTAGATAATATGTCTGGTTAAATGGAGGTATAAAACCACTTAAATCTCAGAGATACCAAGTTGCTGTGACCCCGCTTTCGCCAGAAGGTCACGTATTCATTTAACTGGAATATGTAGTTCAGAAAGGGCAAGAGCACTTATATAAAATACTACATTTATTGACTCCAATCGACATACAAACAATGCTGATGAGAAGATGTTACAAATACGGCAATACTTCAGGCTCAAGAAACAATAGTATTTATGTTAAATGAATATAATTACAAGTTAACAAGAGTTTAGTTCGCTCTCGGGGTGCAATTAAAGTCACTCTCACTAGCCTTCGCCTCACGTAACTTGAGACGCCCTTACAGGAGTGATATTTACCCAATATATCGACGGCGACTACAAAGCGGCTCGTCTCGACGACAACTCATCCTTGGAATCGAACCCGGACCGCAAGGGTGGAGGTCCTCTGGGCGACAGTGACTCTGGCGGCCCTATGGCGAGGTCAGGAACAAATATGGCCGCGAGCTACCATCGCTCGTGCCATTTATACCCTGGCGCCCAGCCTTGTTTAGGTAACAATTTCCCCAGCTGTTTCCATAACTCCAGTTGCCATGGCCGACTTCCTACCAACCTCGAGCTCGGCCTGGCAATCCTTTCCTGTGATACTCACAGCAACGTGTTAGTAAGTATATTGTGCAATAGCTAGGCCAAGTAGATACACACGTTTGACACTGTAGAAAGGACTTGGTTTTTTGTGTTAAGATGTACGAAGTCCACTGTACAGCTTACCTCTATGAATATACACTCTCCCACTGCCGAAAAATTACATGGAAAACAGTGTTGCTATTGTCGGAATATTTTCAGCAAAATTAATCTTGCTCGCCGACATGAAAAAAGCCAGTGTTTAAACGGACCGACCTCCAGATCATTAACATATACCAACTGTGATACAACATACGGTAGAAGTGATAATTTAGAGACACACACTAATATGTATAAGGTAACGAGCATTTATTTGACTCCAGACAGCATGTTTTGACTTCGTTATCGTCTGTTAATACACTAAACATAATGTTCCCAGACGGCTGGGGAATTCGCACGATGAAGCATTACGACAATGGGTATATGCAGTTTATGCACAGTGATACTTTTAAGAACCACATCAAGAACTGCAAGGATTCGGCTTTCGAGAGCCAACAACTGTTGCCGTTAATATCTCTTGCTGCATCAGTGGATACTGTTTCGTTAGCCGATTATGACGAGACACTTAATACAATGACGGAATGAGAGACCTACGAGGTGTGATATAGTGGGAGTGGGACGAGCTATGATGAGTTATTTTGATAACGGGGGAGGGGACTAGAGTCGGGTGGTTGATTGCTGGCCTGCGTGGATGTTGATGGCAGCTGAGCTACGGTAAGTAAATAGCGAGGGAAGTGGAGCGACGAGACGTGTGATGGCATGTGACCGGAGTTGGGGGTGGAAAGTATGTGTTTCATGCAAAGTTATCAGTTCGCTTTGTGGGTCGGAAGATAGATAGGCTATATAGCCACTGAAGTATAGAGGTGATGATTCAATCGCCTGTTGATTGTTGTACTAGGCAGGGGCTGAGGTCTGCCATTTTACGAGAATGGAATCCTCAGTGACACACACACACATACACACAGCCAATTTAGTTTCTTGTAATAAGTATGCATTTTTATTGTCGATAATTTTTACAATTTTAAAGATGTTCGTGATTTTTTCTTGATTTTTCGAGTTGAAGGTTAATAGTGTCAAAGTCAAGGCCACCAGCATCGAACATGGGTGTTGGATTAGGTGATATAACATGTTCATAAGTTTTTATTAGTTTATTTCGAATTTTTACAATTATTTCCTCTATTTTTTAGTTTTCAAGGTTATTGGGTTCAAGGTCAAGGTCATCAACAACTAACACGGAGGTCGGGAGTCATCAATGAAAGATTTTCCATAATTTTTAGAATAGTTTTTTGTTGAGATTCTCTCGATTTTTTTTATGGTTGGAAGGTGGGTAGGTAGAGGTAAGGGTCGATGGTTAGGGTGATTGTGCTGATAGGGGTGGAGTGTGGGGTAACATTATATGTTCCTGAATTTTTAGATATTTTTTTTGTGATTTTTATCGATTTTATAATATTTGATGGGTGTGGAGAGTGGGTGACGTGAGTATGGTGGGATGAGTGTGAGGTTAACGTTGTGTTTTTTTTTCCCCCGATTTTATTGCGATCATTTTAAAATTCTTGTCACTGGATGGGTTGTTCGGAGGAGGTGCGTTGTTGTGATTGGATGATTGGTTGGTTAGTGATGTGGTATGAGCTATGGGTAGGATAGTGCAGCGTTATAAGTTCTTTGATTTTTTAGAATTTTTTTTACGGTTTTAGCGATTCTCATAATAATAGCCAGGGTTGGTGGTAGAGAAGAGGTAAGGTCTAGGTGGTGGAATGAGCTAGGGGTAAGGTAGTGTATTATTAAATGTTCTTCACTGTTCAAGAATTTTTTAGATTTTTGGTATTTTTATAATAATTTATAGGGTATGAGGTTGGGAAAAGGGTGAAGTGTGTGTGGTGGGATGAGCAAGGGATAGGGTAGGGTAACGTTATATGATGTTGGATTTTTACATTTTTTTGGAGATTTTTATAGTAATTTCTAGGGGGTTGGTGTGGGAAAGGAATGAGGTGGCCTGGTTAGGGGTGGGGTAAAGGGGTAGAAGACTGTAGGTAATAAGTGAGTCCCCCAAATCTTTCAAATGGCTCGGAAATTGCTTTTCGGGTGCTTGCTATTGCATACTCTGGGGTATGAACTTTTTTAAAGAAAAGAAGGGAAATTTTTATGGAAAAAGAGAAATTTGAAAGGGAAATCGGTTGATTTTGAGGAGAAATGGGAAATATTGAGGGGAAACGGGGAAATTCGTGACGTCATTCAAGACAGCGGACGGATCCTGGAGTCTGATACATGATGAATGTGCCTGAGCCGACATTTCTATACTACTCGTGTCCTAAAGAATTCGGCAGGCATTATAACGTTCTGGAATATTGATCAGGCATGGACATGACTTAAGCTGTATAAAAAACTGTATAAAATGTTCTGGAATATCGGTCTCAATAATTATTTTATTATGTATTATCAAATATTATTTTCTTCTGTAAGTCAACCTCAGTGTGCAGGTTGCCAGGAAAGTAGTGGATAATTATTTTGCATCGGTTTTTCACCCAGTGCAAATTCATTTTTATTTATTTTCCTTGTTTGTTATAGCCTGGTAAATTATAATATATAGTGGAATATGTATCGTTTTCAAACATCATATTTGCCACTCAGCTGGTAAGTTAGTCTAGCGTTATGCTGAAGGTCGGAATTCTTTCGTGCACTAAGCCTATTTTCATTTCAGTGGCTTGGTATCTCATTTTGCTCTTGGAATATATTCAACCGCAGCCTTAGAGAAATTTTAACGAACTTACCTGCGCAACTGTATACAGGAGTTAACGTTTACTTAATTGCTACTAGTCTGTTCCAAATAATATATTGTAAATCTGTATTTTAAAAACAACCAACATTTGGGCATTTTATTATACTCATATCAGAGAAATAATTTATAAAAAGATTTCAGGCGGACCTAAACAATCTGCTACACGCACAGCATTAAGTTGCTTGTTTAATGTTTTAAGTATTGTTTATATGTAGTATTAGTGCCTCAATTTTTAGCCTACAACCACCCCCTTTTTTTTTTTGTAATTTTTTTGCAAATTAGTGCCAGGTGAGAAAATTGAACATTTTGCCATTTTCCCGGAACAATTCAAATAATTTCCGCCAAATTCTACACAAAATTAGTGCTACAGAAGGTCATGTAAAGTTACGTGATTTAAGTGGCTTAAACAATTATTTTCATTGTGATGGCCATGCAAATATTTCAGGTTAATGAACCCTTTCATTAAAAACATTAGACTGATTACATCAGCAATTTGTGCTCCGAATCCTAACCCCGCGATACAGTTTTTTTTACTCTAGCTTATTTGTGCCACATGTGTATTTGTAATTGTTTTGGTACTGATAAATACGTTTCTGGTTTCATCTCTAATGATATTGATGGATGCCAATGAGACATTAAGGCCTACCTACCACCTAAGCTTTTAAGATCGTCATTAAAAATACCTTGCACCCATGTAGAAGAATGTAGGTTCATCTGTTATGTCAGTAACTTCCTGTTTAGTTTGTACATACCTGACTGATTTAAAAAAAAAGTTTCAAATTTGTTTAGTAATTTGCTTTGTTATTTAATATGTATTCATTTATGTACCAAGTTGTTTATTTAATATTTGAGTATTGTTTCTACGTTTGCAATTTTTAAATAAAGGTAGAAACGCGACCAATCGGAAACCAGCCGTAGGCTGAATTTTGTTCTTGTAAAACAAATAATGTTTACCTTGCGTAAACAGTTTTTGGAATGCGATTAATTTGTTCTTCTTCCATTGCAAACGTTACTCGGATTGGTTGTCACTGGCTCGCCAGAAATCATGATACTCGGCAAATTGATTAATTTCTGTGTAGTAGCCTGTCTCCGTTAGTATTCGTTTTCCTTCATTATTATGTCAATTTATTTTTAAACTACTCTGCAATCTTTCACTTTAGAGAAAATGCAAGGAGCGTCTTCATCGGCGCCCATGTTGTATAATCTGTCCGATGTAGGTAGCTCTTCTTTGCTTTATCGTTCCCTCCTCGGTTCTGAGTAGCGTATATAAACGTCATATACTCTTTCAAACCTACTTATTTTAAGTGTTGCACAGTGACACCACTGATTGCATTTATTTTAAAATACTTCAATAAGCCAAATAGTTGCATTTTTTAACTGCAACGCAAAGCAATACAATAAATATGATTCTTGCTTTATCTTGATAGTGGATTTTTTAAATTCTGCTTTCTTATACCACTCGTGTGAACGCTCAGCTTGGTAAGAATGTGAGTTAAGACAGTAATGGATGTGAGTGAATGTATCTCATAGCAAATGAATATGAAGTCAGTCCTGCGTGTGATCTGGTTCAAAATCACGGTGTAATGGCTGTGCTTTCGTTTCTCCAGCTGCGCAGGACATCAATTCTAGGAATTCAATCACAGCCTCGTCACACTAACTGTCGGCGTCGTTTACAAGCGTCGTTTACAAGGCCGTGAAAGGAAGTGTGACGCGAGGCAGGAATTCATCGTCCGGTGCAGCTTTCGTGTCGGGTTGATTTCTTCATCGCGGGGGGGATGGGCCATTGCTCTTGAATTCTCATTGGCCGGTTTGATGGTTTTCCTCGCGAGCGGTTCGTCCCGTGTTGTAAATCCTATTTGTTAAATCTTTCCAGACGATGCTACGACACCTTCAGTATAAATAACTGCAGCAGGCTCGGTGTTTACGTCGGGTTCTGCGTCATTGAGTTGCGCGCTTTTTTAACTATTCTTCCCGATGGTCTTATTTCTTTCCCCTATTCCGCCTCTGTAGTAGTCTCTCACTCTCTCTCTCTCTCTGTCTCGTTCTCTGTCTTGTGACGCAGTCCTTGACTGACGAAGGTCGGCAAATATCGCACTCGTTCCCGAAATAACCCGTGCACGAACGGCAAACACATTTCGCAAGGAAGTATTCGAGCTGTTTGTTAGCTTTAGGACAGCAGAACGTTCAAGGTCACCCTGGGAGGTGCTTGTAGCATTCGCAATTGACAACATAACGCGCTTAAAGCCGAACTCGGAAAATTCGGAAATTTTTCAATGTTTTAGTTAAAATACATTAGTCCATACGTATTTTCAAAGTTCGCTTTATTTTATTGTGTTTATTTATTTTTATTGGATTATAAAATCACGTGATTTTCGATATTTAACTCGTTATCTATAGGTGATAAGTTACGGCATAGTAAAATCGAGTAATCGTTAATTAGTAACCCATATATATATTTTTTTTAAGTATATTTTGTGGTATCTTTAGTTAGAGTTTTATTCAAGTTAACCAACTCGTGCAATAGGGCCTATTGTAAATGTATTGACGTAGATTTCAGAGTGCTGTGGCAGTCAAGACAAATAGTAATCAAAGTTAGCACTAGACTGAAAAACATCTTTTGTCATCTAACGTTTTAAATGGAACGAAGCATACTTTACAAAAGTGTCCGAATTTCGAACCCATAATAAAGAATTTCAAAAGGATTTTTATATTTTCGGCCTCAGAAGTAGGCCTATATGTTTGAATGCGACAGTAGTAGGAAAGGTCTGAAAATAATGAAAATCTTATCCCATCCTCGTTGACGACCACGCCAGCAATTCTCTGCGATAATTTCGAAGTTTCGAATAATGTAGTAGGAGGGGCAAGGCCTTGGTTACCGAAATAAAACTTTTTAAAAAGCTTTTTTTTTTTTTTTTTTTAATGGTAACAAACCACTGTTGCGGAAACAGCCCCAGGAGGTAAAAAAAAACTGCATACAAAGCGGCATTATCTGTCGAAGCAACGGTGTGTTTGGTAAAAACATTTCCTTCTCATAAATGTAGCATCGTTAATAATTTTATATTCTCAAAAGAGCCGTGTTAAACCAATTTCCCCCCCCCCCCTATTTTTTTCCCCGTAGAAAATAAGACAAAAACACCAAAAAAAATGTTGTCTAATAGCATAAAACGCAACTGGTTTACAGGTATATATATTTTTTTAACGAAATTATTACATTTGCTACTCAAATTTGTGTGCCATGTGATTTTATGTTTACGTAAGATAAAATATATTATGGGTGCCAGATGATGTAGCTTCGTGTGATCCTCTGTTGGTATGGCGTTTGTGCACTATGCCCGTAGGCTACTGTCAGGTTGGTAAAACATTCGGGAAAAAATTTGCCTAATTGGTGCCCTATGAATGCTCTCATCTCGCCTTCCCCGCACCACCCTCACTTCTTCATCCGATTTCAATGTTGGTCCTAATGGCGTGAGCTAATTTGTCTCTACGAAAATGTGGGTACAGAGTTCATGTATGGAACTGATTGGCTATGTGAGTATATTTTTAGCCGACATTTACGAATATTGTATGGAATGCGCGTGGCGTCTTCGCCTCTGTACTTGTTGCTATTCCGTGATCTAGAAAACGTCTTGGCCAGATACTTATAATACACTGCCGACTGCGTTTCCCCTATAAGGCCAAGAACTGACACTTTCCCAGGTGGCGCGTGGATAATTTACTATACTCTCCTTTTCTTTCTCTCATCCATTGTTATCACAGAGATCATCGTGACGTATTTATTATTATTAATCGTGGGGCCAAGGTGTTGTGGTGGTCAGACTATTCGCTCCCACACTAATGCGGACCGGGTTTGATCCCCCGACAGGGTTACCTCGGATTCTCGCGTGTAGGAAACGTGACGGATGTTGGCGTTGGCCGGTGGGTTTTCTCCGGCCACTCCCGTTTCCTCCGCCCTTGCATTCCACCGCTAATCCGTCTACATAAGGGTCGCGATGGCGTAGCGGTCGGACTACCAGCCTCCCTTCTAGGCGAACTGGGTTCGATTCTCCGGCGAGTCGCTCCCGGATTCTCGCATGGTGGGAATCGTGCTTGTCGGCGGGTTTTCTCTGGGATCTCTCATCTTCCCCGTCCCTTAATTCCGGCGCTGATCCATACTCACCTCGTTTCACCCTCATCGACTCTCAACCCCCTACATGTTAAGAGGTGTCCAAATCTCTCCACTCCGCTGCATCTGCGCCTCATTTCACCGCCACCAGCCGTCAAGGCTTGGCTGTAAGTGCCAATCAAAACCTCTCAATGTCTATTACTCGTGTAGGAATTAACATATTTAAAACCATTTCAATAACGTCTCGTATTTTTTTAAAGCACAGACACTTAAAAGTTATGTAATAGGACGTAACGGAAACGGCTAATTTCCGCTGGACAAGTTTTGAGTAGTGATTAATTTAAGTTCTTCGTCACCGTTCACTACATAATCATGCCGGGGGCATTGGAAAGTTACAATACTTTGCCGTTCGCCTTAGGACCAGTAATTACACCGTGGTGCCTTCCTTCCCAGCATTCAATGTTGTGTATTTATGTGTGAAGAACTGGGTTTCGTTGGACATCGACCTCAGGACCTTCAGAACTCCTCTGCCAGTGTATCTTTAGCTTAACTGTAGTATTGTCAGATGATCGCCTTTTTTTTTTTTTGTGGTTGTTGGTGTTCAATCCTCCAAGCGTAACATTAATCAATCTTCTCGTCTCCTGCCCTCATTTACGGCTTTTCTGAAAGATTTTTTTCCCCCGAGTTAAGTCGGAATGTTAAATTTACTTGACATTGTCTTTAAAAGTTGCCCTCTATCCTTCCACGATAAAACTTCCTATACTAAGGCACACACAACACTGTGTTGTATCTAAAAAAAAAATTTATACCGGCTAAAATAGCTGTATTAGAAGATAATGCCAAATGACCATTATTATTTGGCGTGTTATACTTTAAATCTGCCTACGTATGATTTACTTCCGTTAGTAGATCGAAGTTTAGAACAGTAATGGTGACTATGAGCCGAATACTCTTTGTGGAGGCGTGACGAATGAGTCACGGTTTATAATGGAAAAGTGTACGTATTGACAGAGTGTAATCCATTCACGGTTACTTCACACTTTCCTAAAGCCCTGCTATAGTTCTACTTCCAGGATATTCCTCCGCCTCGTGCAAACTAAGATTATCTAAGTCTAGGAAATTACTCCAAAGGACAACGTACTGAATGCGTGTTCACTCAGTTGTAATAATATTTTGCATGAGAACTATTTCTTACTAGGCGCTACCAGCACACGTGTATTCTCACTGTTTTATTCATATTTATTATAAATGAAATATTATAATTTATAAATAAAATATAGATAAACCTTTAATTTAACCAAAAATGAGATACTTTTATGTTAACAGAAGTATGCAACGCTTGTGATACATGGCATATTTAGGAAATGAAACTAAACACGTAATACTTGTTTCTTTTTTTTTTTTTAAGGTTTGTTTCACAAAGTGTGAAGAAACCATTGATAGACTATGCGTAATGAACGTGAAAATATCAGAATTAAACTACATAGGTATTCTTTTCGACGCGGTTTGTGGTCGCTATGTTCGTGTTATATAGGAAAAACTATCGTCCTGTATGCGTGTTCGAAATGGCGATGTTTTATTTCGTGTCGTGTACAAGAGGCCTTCAGTCAATAGGCCTGCAGGAGAAAGTAATAAGAAGAAGTTATTTACTGTATGTAATACAATATATTAATTGGAAAGAAATTTAAGTTTGCATTTTCTTTTGGATATTTTTTAAAAATCCTCTAAACTATGTTATTTGCTTAGTGAATTAGTACTTGACCAAATCCAAGTTAATCACAAGACGCACTTGAGCAGCTGAACGTAGGAGGAGTACGTTTACGACAAACTACACTTTTTATACGTACGCGCGTCACGTGGATGTCCCTTACGTGAACGAAATTGATTGTGAACATGCCTTAACGTACAATGCAGTTTCTCAAAAGGCAGAAAACCAAAAGGAAATTCGACGCCGCCCTGAGTTAATGAGCATTCGTGTGTGTTTATGTATATATGACATTCATAATTTTATAATAGCCAGCGGTATAGTAATTTTTAACCACTTACTTCACAGCAGAATAAAAGTGATAGAAATCTGCTCTAGGATAGACTTAAGAACCTGTCGCTGTGAGACGCGAAGAACAAAGCTGACGAGCGCCATTTTGTCCTTCTTACCGAGAACACTGGACTGTCGCTATTCTCCGCCCAAGGTCACTGCAAGGTTGTGTTTAACGTCATCCATTAGCAAACCTAATAAGAGATGACTTGCACGTCTTGAACAAATTCACTAATAGTGAATAAAAGTACCACAGCAGTGCTTTGGCATTTGCATAACAGGATCCAACCACGAACGAAAAATCATATTTTAGAAATGAATTCACTTTGACTTTGGCGTCATCGGATCAGTCATTACGTAATACCAAAACCAGTTTTCGTGATTTAAGGATGTAAGTTGATCGAAATCCTATTACTTCAGAGATGTGTCAAAACCGTTATGGAAAGTATGTTATTTAATATGTTACATAATTTTAAAAGTTGCCAGGAAACAAAGCACTCCTGGATAAAAATCAATTTCTGAAACATAAAGGTAATAAGGTAGGTATAATGTATTTTTACGGTACACACATGACATAATTGCAAAGTTATATTGACTCTTAGAAATTGTTAGTTAGGCTTACTACTACAAAGTAAAGTTTCTGTGAATCGATGGTAGTTTTACGACATTTGTTCAGTAAAGAGCCAGACGCGTGCTGAAGTTCCCTAATTTCTATAGCAGCAATTATGTATTTGCAGTCTGCTATATTACAATTTTTCCATTCTATGTACCGCTTAAAAATTTCCATTGCCGTTTAGGATATTTAGCGAATATCATTTCACAGTGTACGTCCTCAAATTGTTATGAGCATGCCGCATATTTCTGCCCTGATGATTCAACAATGTTTTCGGAAACAGAGTAACGATATTACATAGTAATCTTCCTACTGTACGATGGGACAAGAAACCCCCATAGTACGCACGAACATAATTTTATAAATACAGTTAATTATTCACATAGGTCGTTCGTGATAATTTAAGCAGCTGTGAAAATCCAGCTTAGGATTCATTTTTCTACCCATTAAAAATACTTTCTGCCACACGCAAAATTAATATTGTCATCGACAAGGTAAAATATTTTATGAGCGTATCAAGTAACTCTGTAAAATATTTTCTAACGTACCTTAATATTTTAGGTGTACTATGTTTCTTTATGTTACGAGCCTAAAATTATTGCAAGGGGAAAAATAATTTATTCCAGCGTTCACACACTATTAGTTGTGTCATTACTAAAACGACGATGCAAAATAGATTAACCATGCGTAGGCCTACATCGTTGCCAAATTTAATGGCAGTATGGCAGTGAGCTAGTCTGAAAAAATATGTGCAGTCAGGCGAAGGAAAGTGCGAACTAGTTATACAGGTGTAGGCAGACGACATACGTCAAAGAAGATTTGTGCCACCTTACAGGCAGATATTTATCTCCAAATTATTTTTAAAAAAAACTTTCCGCATAGGAAATATAGCTGTTGTGTTTATACTACGTCATCGCCTCACACCCACGATGTTCGTTCGATTGCTACAATTGCCGCTCCCGGATTTTCGCACGCGAGAATCGGACCGGTCGATGCCGCTGTTTGAGGGGTTTCTCTCGGACGTCCCATTTCCCCCGCCTTTGCTTCCCGGCGCTGCTCCGTAATCACATCGTTTCACCATCATCGGCTCTCAAGAGCTCGCTGTTAAGAGCCACCACAACCTCTTCACTGTGTTGTGAGTGTACTAACCATCGAGTAAAAAAAGTTGTTAATCCTAATTTTCATACATTGTAAAATTCAATTTTAGAAAAAGGTAGAAAATAGTATTATTTCAGTGTTAGTGGAGCAACAAGTTGTTCCTACAGACGATCGCCATTGGTGATTTCACATCAAATAGTATGTCACACGAGTTTGTCGAAGAGGGCGATTTGTGCCCTAGGACGCATGCAGTGATCAAATAATTCGTTCCAGAAAGTTTATGAGACGTTTGTATTGTGAGCTATTAGAAAAATAAGTTTTTCTAAACGGGATCGTTCTTGTTACTGAATATAAGAACTGGGATAGGAAGGAAGGGAGAGAAGCTAGTCAGTAGCGGAAGGAGCAACATGTAGCTGCCGAGCTGAAGTGCTAGGGATAGGAACTATGTCTTATTAGAGACACAGCCGAGCATCTGACGTGACATGAGACCAGTATGGTCACTATTTAATAGTATGTATTGTAAGTTGTAAGACGTTTTCTGTACAGGCGGTTAGTGGTGTAAATACGAGAAAGGAATAGCAAAAATGAATAACATTTCATATAGTGGTTAGGTTATTGCCTTTAATCATTCCGCTCACCCACGAAGATTTGAAGTGTGTAAGTACATATCCATCCGCTCGGGATATGACAACTCACTATATTGCTGTTTTTGTATAACAACGCAATACCACGCAGTTCTTAGTAACACAGAGGTTAAACAGCCACTTGTACCACCAACTCCAACCGGACAATGGACCGCGGTGGCTGAGCGGTTAGCCTGCTCGCCTCCCACCAAAGCGAACTGGGGTCAATCCCCGGCCGGGTCATGGGAATTTCGCAAGTGGGAATCGTGCCGGACGAGGCCGCTGGTCGGCGGGTTTTCTCGGGGATCTCCGGTCTCCCCCGCTCTTTCATTCCGGCGCCACTCGATACTCACCTCAATCACCCGCATTGGCTCTCAAAACCTCGCTGTTACGAGCCGCCCAAATCTCCTCACTCTTCACTTCAGACCGCACACTCCAGCAAAATGGCGTCACTGGCCAGCAAAGTTCGCCAATCAGCGCCTGGAAATCTACTCGCCAGCCGGCATCCTAGCCAATAGGAACTTCTCGCACCATACAGTAGCCAACGAGACAAAAGGCCTGGGTAGGGCCACATCAAAGGAACAGCCTCGCCGTTTCGTCTCTGTGCGCTTGCCTACTCTGTGGCAATAACGCATTGTGTTATTAATTTTTTTTTTATCTGTCGCTGTGGGTCCTACCGTAACGCGGTTTTAATTTGAGCCTGGCTGCTCTCATAACGTCAGTCGCTACTCAATAAGGCACAGCCATCATTACAACGTCGTTATGGAACCCCCTGCTGTCGCAAGCTGCACCACAATGACACGTGACGGGGGCCTCGTTATGAGCAGAGCTTTCTCTGTGAGGTAGACATCTTGATTGTTCCGTCACATGCCCTGCTTAACCCACTCTGAAGCAGTGTACACAAGCGTGTAGATATAGACAATCCGCGGTTCCTTCACACTTTGGAAACATTCACACCATATATGAACGTGCTGGTTGTTCCATAATTACACTGAGAAAAAGGTTTTCTCAAATCAAACAAGTTTTTTTTTTTTTGTGGAACCACTGCTGTAGAAGACAGGTCTTGTCACTAGCTTGAAAAGTTGACGCCCTTATTGACCAATTTAGTTCATGAACCCAGCCGCAGAGCGCTGCTATAGAAGTAGTGCTGTTTACATAGCTAGCATAGGGAGGGAATTTCAATTTTTTCTTAAAATGGGAAAATGACGTTCATATCTCTATGGTGTTATCCATATACCAGCAATGATTACAGCACTAGATTGCTTGCAGTGATCTGTGCCTACTGCATGAACAAAATCAGTCAATAAAGGGGTTAATTCGCTAGCATTATTAGATAGGCGAGTGTCCAGACCTGTCTTCTACGGCCGTGGGTGCAACCAAATTATTTGTTTGTATAAGGGCAATAAAATATTTTGTTGCTGAAACCAAATTATTTTGTTGTTCTCATTTGGTTGCCTGAAACTGTAAGATTTGGTTGATGAAAATAATGATTTGTTTGGCTACACGTGCATTAATCAGTTTGCGCCGATACAAACAAATTTTTCAAGTTCGACCGAGTTTCGAACCTTGATCACCTGCGTCCGAGCGCGACGTAATCTCAGATAATGTGACAACTGATGACGCCGGAAAGTTTTAAATAAATATACTGCAAATATTGGGCAAGGTGTGCAAAATATTATTTCAACTGTTACAGCTTTACTTGTCAGTTTCTTGTTGCATTGTTTTATTAATGTGTTTATACGATTGTAACAAACACGGTTACTATCCTGATCGTAACAAAAATACAAACAAACTTTCGAGCTGTATTTTCGAACGAAGGTAGTCAAATGAGGGGCCAAACAAATATATAAAGATGATTCAACGAAATATTTAATTTACAGACTAATTTATTGTTTGGCCCAACACAGAGATTTTGTTTATTAAAACATATATTTTGGAAGACGAATAAAGTCATTTTGCTGCTTTTCAAATTCTGTTTTCTCAAAGGGCACCTAAATATATATTTGGCCCTTTACAAACAAATATTTTGTTCGATTTTCTCTCAGTGTATGTTACGTATTACAAGCGTGTTATACTTGTGTTAACGTTAATGTATCTTATTTATGGTTATATAGAAGTTTTATTTTTACTTTAGCTATAAATTATAATTATTTCATTTATGGTTAACATAAATCAAAACAGTGAGAACACAATTGTGTTGGTAATGCCTAGTAAGATATAGTTCTCACACAAACTATTATGTACCGAAGGCGCACGAATGCGCCGCGTTGTCCCTGTGGTGTAATTGTCTAGACATGGATAAGCTTTTTTTTGCATGGGGCGGAGGAATATCCTAGAGGCATAACTTTCTCAAGGCTACAGTTGGAAGTAACTGTGAATGGACTATACATAATGCACGCAAAGGTTATTGTTAGCCAGTACTGCACACACTGTGGGTCCCGATATCCAATGACGTGTCAAGTGGGTAAATGGTTTGTCTACCATATTACTGTTCTAGTTTATGAAGGGATCTTTTTTCTACAGGCATACACTATTCCTAAAGCTCAATGTATGTGATGACAAAATAAGTACCACACCTGTTTAAACTACATTACATATCAAACATTTTCTTGTTTGAAATACCTGCAATCATAAATTAATTCAGAATTTAAAGGATTTATATTTGTTTCGCCGTGGCATACGTTTTACATAAAATATCTGACAACTATAACTCGCAGTGCAAAGGGCATATTTTACCATATAATTTTTAGTCCACGATATTTCCCCCTTGTTTTTGTTTCATCAGTAACCGCGATAAGGGTAAAGCCATTATTTATTATTTTTCAATCTCACGTGAAAAATACAGACTCAAATCAGTCCACACTGCTTCCAATAATACTTTAAACAGGTTCTGTATGTATTGATGTTTTAGTTTCAATATTATATCTTAACAGTAGGTTATAAAGACATATAAGTAAACACAAGCAGGCAAGGATACTGCCACATTAACGCTTTTAAGTGCTCCAGATCTTTTTCTACGTTCAGAGCATATTTTACTCTTCGTGACAGTATGTAAATATACATTTTATATAAAATGCCTAATTAATTGACAAATAACTTTCAAGATAGCTATACTTCAACATTTTACGTGCTGACTTGCAGGTTTCATCTGCTTGCTGGTTGTGTGTCTTTGAGAGAAAACAATGTGGCATTTGATTGACAAATCAGAATTAGATTACTCCGATACTAAACGTCTTTGGATAGCTGACAGACACCCAAGACGCGTTGCAATTAAGAAACATCTAGCCGCGAGAGCGGATCTGAGCTAAAGAGTTTTCAAATAAAACATGACAGGCAGTCTTTCCTCGAAAAATCACATGTCCCTAGTTACAAGCATTTTAGCCGTAAATCGTGTGCCAAACAAATTTTTTAAATTACAATTCTGATTCCAACTTACGTGTTTCGGTAAGTCGTGGCAACGACATAAAGCAATTCTATAATTTATATTTCTATAGTTATATTTATAAATAGTAAATAACCCAACTCTCATAACACGTTTTGTAAGTGACTTGGCCGCATCATTTCTTTATCTTTCATCGTACTATTTGATATCGTATCAAAAATATATTACATAATGTACTAAAAAAGTAGAAAATGTATTTTTATCACTTGAAAGCCAATCATGTAATTGAAGGTATTATGCATGTGTGAAGTCTACAAGCGGAGGAGCGTTAAGAACTACCTAGGCATATGCGTAAGTAGTAGGGCCGACGGGGTTTCATTTCACTTTTAATTAATCGGATTATCGATTTTATATCAAATTGATTGATCGCATAATGTCTTGATCCGATCTTAATCCTATAAAAAAATTCTTTATTCCGCTGTACTTAATCCTAATCCGATTTAATCGGATGAAAAATGTGTTGGCAGAAATTTGATCAAAGTTATTGCATTAAACTTGTTTTATCAAATTTCTTTGATGAGATTATTTTGTATACAGTTTGGTGCAAAAGTGTGCTAAGGCACTTCCTTTCATTTTTAAAATTATTTTTGGGGAGCGGCATGGTACGTCCTCAACCTCGGAGCTCTGGTGTTGTATGAGGTGTGATGTGTTGGGGAAGGGGTCTATATATAAAATATATATATATACACACACTCAATACAGGGTCAACAGCTAACATGTTTCGGAATATCCTTTGGAAAGTTTTTTAAAATAACAATTCAAACAATCCTTCACTCAGCTGCTTGTATGATTTAATTTATTCCTACGTGTTTTCAAATTCGTATTTATTGTGTCGTTTAGTTCAAGTCGTGTAACTGTAGCTATAACTCGTTACTATATTTCGTTGTTTTTAAATAAAACCAGGATACCTGGAGTCAATTTGGAATTTGGATTTGCGATTCGATGAGTCCTTCGTGCAAATTATACTACTAGCATACAGGGAATCGTATTCACGTCTCTTTTCGTTTCATTCATTATGTATTTAATAATAATAATTTCATTAACTACGCCATAACCTCCGTCGCCTGCCAGACGCCGGTCGAAGCAGATGTTTCTTAGCCCTCAGTTAACTGTCAGACGAAATACTCTAAAAGTTAATATATTACAAAATACTTATATATGCTCCTTCCCCAATGCAGGCACACCTCAGTACAACACCAGAGCTCCGAGGGTCAACAGCTAACATGCTGCTCTCCAAAAAAATTGAGACCCCTATATATATATATATATATATATATATATATATATATATATATATATATATATATATATATATATATATATATATATATATAATATGATCTATCCGGGCCATGTGATCGAAATGATAATATGAAATGAAAATTAACGTTTAAAAACGAAGTTATTAAATTCAGGATTCGAATCAAATACTCAGGTTGCAGTATCGTTCTTTACTTTCGGAAAGAAGCCATTTGCTGTGGCAAAGGAACTAAGGAAGATGCCAGAATCGGTCACAAAACGTAACCATTCAATTAGCCAAGGGTGTAGAAATGCTGGAAGTTTTTCGTTTCCTATTTCCCAGGTGAAGTTAATTAATAAGTATATTTCACTAATATTTCAATTTTTAATCAAAGTTAATAAATAAATGTTAACTCATTTCATTTTGTACTAAGTATTATTTAAACGTATACTTTTTAACGTGTTCTAACGAATATAAATTCCAGCAGAGTATCTTTAAAGCAAAACAAAAATGGGCATTACACCATAGCATACATACATATATATATATATATATATATATATGTATATAAGAAATCAATATTTGAATATTAGTTCCTCTTCCGCAAATTACAATATACTATATTGCTTCAAAATTAACTAATGGGAAACACTTTCCGTTCTATTAATTGTCAACTGAGAGGTATCGGAACTCGTAACTGTGAATTTTAACATGCAAGCAAGAGTATTCAGCAATTTTGCTAGTCCCTCACACTCAATTATATTCACACTAGATAGGAACACCAATTATTTTAAATTGTTTAGCTGCCAGCACAGCTATGCGGCAAACCTTCCCCATCCATGTTTAACATGTTTGTATCGTCACATAGTAGATCCATTAGAAATGGATTCTAAATCCTCTTCGTTCATAGTTCCTTCGATGCACATTGTGGAAAAATAAAAAGTTTGAATAGCAACAACTTAGACAATATTTAAAAAAAAATGTGATATGCAGAGTTAACATTTTGGTGATCTTATTCTTTAAATTGCTGTTTTAAGATGGTGCACAACACGAACTACAGCAAAATGTACAACTGTCATCTGCCCAACACTGTCTAACATATGAATTCCGTTCAGGTGCCATTTCCAACAGCTTCATGTTGACTAAATCGCCTCCGAACAACTGATTTTAAACTAGCTAGCGTGTCTGACAAGTTAATGTTTGGTTACAAGTCATTTCAAATTGCAACTCATTAGTAGCAGTGTTTAACCAAACTTTTGGCAACTGCTTTATTATTTGTAATGTCTGACAACTTAAGCAAGCTTAATGTAAGTCTGAAGTCTGACAACTGTCATTCAGCCTGCTGTCATCCCCTAGAATGCAGCTTTCAATGCTACGACGAAGTGGAAAATTACTGAGTGCTTCTGTCATCCAGGCTACCAACGTGCCAGCAGTGTAATGTGTTTTGCGGCCAGTCGGTCGAGGAACCGCGTAGCAACAGCCTGCTCCATTTAAATTGCATATAGTAACTTGGTCTACAATATTTTTACATATACACCAAATTTGACAGTAGAGAGTTGTGCAGTTACCGAGACATAAAGTAAAACTTTATTTATTTAATCTGAACTATATACATAACTGGCAGACAAATAACATTATCGCTTTACAAATTAAATCATATTTTGTACCAATCGATTAAATGGTTCCAAAGATATAGCATAGTGCATTAGATGATTTAGTAGTGCAGTAATTTTGAAAAATGTTCCCGGCTTGATTGAAAACTATAAAAGTCGGATGTACTTACTAAATACTACATGTGGACCAAATTTAGTGGAATTCGAATCACGGGTTCAAAAGTTGTAAGAGGAGGACCTACGTTCCAGACACACATTCAGATGATTGCATTACCCTATCTTTCTTTTGGAAAGTAGGCTAATACAAGTTATAAGGGGGACATACAATCCAGACAGATAGTCTGGTGATTGAATTATCTCTCCGTCGGAAATAAGGCTAAAAATTGTTCTTGTGTAATTCCTCCGATTTTAATAGCACGTGTGTGGTGTTTCAATGTCCGTGTTACTACTACTGAGCACAGTAGTTAGAAAAGTCTTGAGTTTCCATGTTGACCGCATGTACCTGTGTTGTCCGAGTTGTCTGCATGCATTTGAAACTGATGAGTAGATAGTAAAGACTGAAGGGATAGACGTAATGTGAATGGGCTTGGGTTTCACACATTTTCTGAGGTTTCCCTTAGGTTTATTCGTGCAATAAACGTAGGATTGAAATAAATGCGGTCTCTTAATAATTTGATGTATAGCTCTGCCCCATTCTCAGTTACTTCACACTTTTCTGAAGCCCAGCTGAAGTTCTAGTTCCTGGATACTCCTATGTTTCGCGCAAATTAAACATAACGATGTTTAGACAATTACACCAAAGGACAATGCACCGAATTCGTGCGCACTCAGTTGTAATGATATTTTGCAAAAGAACTATTTCTCACACGTGTTTTCTCACTCTATTTCTTCATATTTAGTTTCAATGAATTATTATAATTTATAGATGAAATATTGGTAAAACATAAATAGAACGAATAATAAGATACTTTCATGTTAACAGAGGTATAGGACGTATGCGGTACATGGCATATTTTGAAAATAACTGAAGACGTCATACATGGGGTGATGTTTCAAAGGTTTGATTAAAAAGAGTGCGAAGAAACCGCGAATAGACTGTACGATGCGAACTTGACATTGAGTTGGTGCCGCGCACTAACGCTTGCCTCGCAGTTTGTTTGTCGAGTGGTCGCAATACTGCCACTGTGTAGAGCAGCAAAATTACCTTATAATTTGTTAGCATAGCAATGTCCACAACGTTCACGTTTCTATTCCAGTTCATTTACAACGCCCTCGACGGCTTTCGGCCGATTGCAAACGAAACACAAAAAAATACTGCCCAGTCGCTTCCACATCACGTCAAAATTGAAAGTGTGCACTCTCCTTCGCACAAATCAATCGATAAATGGCAACGACTCGAATACATACATATATATAATCTAGTGAAGCCTACCGTGCTAGTAATAATGATGCGGGGTTTGTATGTCCCTAATGATCATTCCCTCCCGTCTCCAACGTGGTTAATGGTTCCTTCTGCGCCGAGAGTCTATAGTCTACAGTTAGAGAACGGAGAAGTGTTGTCTACGCGTGGTTTGAAAAATCACCCCATGTATGACGTATTGAGTTATTTATCAAATATGCCATGTATCGCAAGCGTTTAATACCTCTGTTGACGTTGAATTGAAGTGTTACCTATATTTAGTTTTTAAAAATATTACTATTTCATTTAAAATAAATACGAATAAGACAGTGAGAAAACATGTGGGTTATAGTGCCTAGTGAGAAATAGTTCTCATGCAAAATATTATTACAATTGAGTGCGCGCGAATTTGGTGCGCTGTCCTTCGGTGTAGTTTTCTAGAAGTAGTTCATCTTAGTTTTCACGAGACGGCCCGGGACATCCTTGAAGTATAACTTTCGCAGGGCTTCAGAATAGTGTGGGGTAACCACACAAATGGATAATATACAGAAGATAAATGCCGTGAAGGTTCCACTGAAGCGGATTCGCTGGTTGGCTACGAGAGGCTCTGAAACTTGCCTTGGCGATGATTGGTTACAGCGTGCTGTGGATGATTTCCTATTGGGTGGGCTGCCGGCTGGCAAGTGAGTTACCAGGCGCTGATTGGCGAACGGCTCTCCACACGCGTTGCTGCTCAGCGACACCATTTTGCTGGCGTGTGCGGCTGGAGTTCGCCTTGTTAGCGTTTCTGTATTCTTAACCCGTTTAGTACCGAATTAAATAGCGATCTAGAGTGTTGCAATCAATTAATATTTTTGCGAGAACTGTACTTGTGTGTCGAGCGCGCCTCTCGCCTCCGGTGAACAACGTGTTGCTTTTATGTTGACGTCAGCGTTTGCCAATGACAAATTAGCAGAAAATTCAACAAATCAGTTTACTCTCAATGAAGACGCTCGAAACTCCGGTTGGTTCCTTGTTGTGTACGGCGCCGACCATGAGTATCCTTCATATGCTACATGTCGTCCTCGATCACGGACACGCCGACTGAACGGGTTAACCCGTTCTGTCCCGTATTAATTTAAAAGCTCAAGTGTGGCAATCGTGAAATATTTTGGCGTGCACTGTACTTGTGTAGAGCTAGCTTCTCACATCCAGTATACAACGAGCTAGGTGCTCAGCGTTGTAATCATTAACCATTCGCAAACGAGAAGAGGCGAAACTTTGGCAAATCGGATCACTCACAAGGACGATGCCCAACATACAGAGAACTGGTTCCTTTCTGTGTACAGTACCGGTCATAAGTATCCTTCATGTACAACATGTGCACGATCGTGGATGCTGGGACTGAACGGGTTAACTCCTTGACAGATCGTCCCGAATATACTCGTTCACATCTAAAATGTTGCAGAATAGGCGAAATCAAGGTCGCTGCTGTACTAGTCCAGAAGCTAGCGTCAACATGGACACCACCTTTCCCAGCGCAATACAAGTGAATACTTCTAACACACTAATTAATGTACAATTGGTTGCTTCTTGTGCCGTGCATCAAATAAAAACACTTTCCTTAGGTCCCTAAGTGTTAGTTGTTATGATAGATTCGTAAGTAATTTTCACATCACAAGTGAAGTGAAGATAAGTATGGAGCAGCGCCGGAATGAAGGGGCGGGGTAAATGGGAGATCTCCGAGAAAACCGGCCGGGCATCGTCCAGACCGATTTCCACATGCGAAAATCCGGATTGAGCCGGCCGGTGATGTACCTGGATCGCCTTGGTGGGAGGCGAGCAGGCTAATCGCTCAGCTACCGTGGCCTCCTTTCACATCATAAGTTTCCAATTCGGTGACACCCGAAATTAAAAATAAATATGTATGTACGTTAAGGCGTTAAGTATTCTGCGGTGCACTAATGAACACGAACCAGCGTATCTCGCGATATAGTTGATTCACGGTTACTGCAGCCTTTTCTGATGCCCTAATAAAGTTCTACTTCCAGGATATTCCTCCGCCTCGTGCAAACTAAGCTTAACTAAGTCTGGAAGATTACACCAGAGGGACAACGCACCGGATTCCTGCGCACTCTGTTGTAACAATATTTTGTATAAGAACTAGTTCTTACTAGGAGCTACCAACACACATTTTTTCTCACTGTTTTTATTTAAATTATTTATAAATGAACTATTACAATTTATAGTTAAAATATGAATAACATTTAAATTTAACAGGAAAAAAAGTAACTTTTATGTTAACACTAGTATAAAACTCTTGTGATACGTGGCATATTTAGGAAACAACCAAGCACGTCATACATGGTGAGATTTTTCAAAGGTTTGATTCAAAAAGGCCGAAGAAACAGTGAATGGACTATAGTTGAGCGTCTTTTGCTGGGATGAACCTTCATGATTTGTGTCGCACTGTCTCGCGGATGGCAAATGAGGATCCATATTTTAGAAACCACAACGCCTTCAGCTCTCTCCTATCGTGTGCCGCATCTATCTTTCACGTGGATTTTTAATAAACATGGGAGGAACTGCTTGTTCAAACCGGTCGTGACACATGTTTACGCCTGACAGCTCTCGGACTAACTGCCCGACGCCAACCGAATTCGGGGCGTGTACCAATCGTTCGTTTTTGTCACTCTTTCCACATCATTTCGCCCTTGATCGATATCGGCTATCCTCTTGAGCCCTGCTTAGTTTAATAAGTTCTAAGATGATTGATGACAGACCAAATAAAACTAAAACCGCAATCACTATCGTGTTGAATTAATATTTTCCCGTTGGTTTCCTGGCAAGTTTTGTAACAGGCAAATTATAGTCATTTGAATAAAAATATTTTATTTCATTTAGACTACAGTCAACTTATTTCGTTACAAGATGATAATTATTCTTCATGTTGCCAGTAAACCAGTAAGGGATGAGTATGAGTAAAATAATAATTATCTTTCGGTAAAGATAAATGATTCTTTTTAATGCTTTGCTACTGTTGTCGGTTTTGGAGTATTTTAAAATGAAAATTAATATATATGATTTTACTCACACGTGCACTTATACATTTATATATCACAACCAATTTTGAAGCAATCCGTGGTTGAAATAATAGCTTTCCTTTGGCGCCGCGATGGATGAGCAGTTAGCATGCTCGCCTCCCCCCATGGCGAACCGGGCTCAATCCCCGGCCGGGCCACTCCCGAATTTTCGCTCGTCGGCGAGTTTTCTCAGGGATCTCCCGTTTCCCCTGCACTTTCATTTCGGCGTTGCTCCATACTCATTTCCATGATCCACATTGGCTCTTAAGACCTCGCTGTTAAGAGCCGCCCAAATCTCTTCACTGTTCTTACTCACTAGTTTTCCTTTAAATATTTGGTAATAATTCATGTAATTTTTTTGGTTACTTTCTCGATAATACAATACGCGTAGTAATGTTATCGTTCTGATATCCTAAAAAGCTAGCGTTTCCTATTACAGTTCTCATTTTCTTGATATACTTTAGTTGTTATAATACTTACTTTAATTATTTTACTAAAGTATAAACAAAGATTGGAGGAAAATTTCAATTGCCACAACCTATCATTTACTTCTATATAGTGTTGCAGCATTGGGTAAGTATGATTACGTAGGACGGATATTTATTACTGTGAGTTTCAGATACTTTTTAATTAAGTAACTGTGAGATACACGCTGCAGGTGCGAATATTTGGAAAATTCTTTGTATTACACGAGATAACGAAACTCACTACTTTATTTCAAAACGATAAGCGGTACGATGTAATTAAGCTGGTTAAATTTTTTAACATAAGTTCCATTACATATATTTTTTCTTTGCTTTTGTAATTTTGCCTCAAAAAATCTTTTAGTCTTTCCAACATTTTGTTTTCTGTCACGATTCCAGATGTTCTTCAAGAAGAATGACACTTTAATTAATCTTTAATTAATCCATCAGTCACGTCAGAGGTATTCGTAAAACATTATTCGCTGGGGCGGGAGAATGGCACTTTATGAACGGAAACGGATGCCAACGAAATGGATAGGTGGAATTCGAGTATTTCGCGAATTTCTTCGGCGACAGAGTAGACTTCAAGCACTATTTGTTTTGCTCTACTGTTATGAGTGGAGAGTAACGTTTTTTAACACGTCTGCTGCGACTGTGAGGCAATAACGAAAAGAAAGTAATAGTGTGGCCGAGTTATGAGTAGGTCCCCCTGTTCTTCGCGAAAATATTTCAGCACTACTTGCGCTCCAAAACACTATACCTCAGATGCACCTTCGCGATTGGATGATTGTAACTGTCACGCATTGCAGGTGTCTGCCCGCGAATAACGGACACTCAGTGTCGGATTTAGCTAATTCTGATTGGTCCAGCCAGGTGGAGAACTGTCTCGCTCCCAACAAAGACGAGTGGTCAGACACCAAATGGAAACTACGCCCATGCCATAGAACATCGGAGTCTACATAGTTTTTTCTCTCGCGAAAACAGGTTGCCCTAGTCATGAGTAGAGACATGCAAAATTCGCGTTATTATTTTGTATCTGGCTGAACTGCACTGTACTGTATATACAGGAGCCGGTTGTCGTTTTTCCATTGGCTGCTGCATAGCTGTGAAGCCACGCCATTTCCGCATTGACGCATATGCCGTTTTTAGACTTGTTTTACAATTAGTCGATTCGTTAACAGCCGTTTTTTGAACTCAATTTTTTAAATTAATACCTAAATTAGTAAAGCTTTTATAAATTGGGAAAGGCTCAACCTATTATAAACGTGTTAAATATACTGCACGGGCAACTCTTAATTTTGTGAATAATTAAATTGAAATATTCGTGCATAATGATCCGCAGAGAATACTTACATGTATGCAGAATACATGTTTAAAACTTAGCCGATTTTTTTTATATCAGTGAGGCCTTATTCGATCACACCTTACGTAATACAAATTTTTATAGACATGTAGACCCAATGTACATAATGCGTTATTACGCGAAGAAAATATGTCGTGAATGTTCAGAAAAAAACGAGTATTTCCTAAGGCCATAAGCGTTAAATGTAGATTATTGGCTGTTCACGGTAAAATGAACACTTTTGAAAGCCCTGCTTAAGATATATTGTATGCACGTTGTGTGTTCTTCTGCCTTATGAAAAATTATCATTGCCATGGGCCTCGTGATTTTATTCATTCGTCAGTCAAGTGAAACTAAGAACTTATTAGAAAAGTAAATATGGTACAGATCTGCTTTTGTTTACACTTCGATTAATTAAAAGAAAACGGAAAGCGAAAGACATAATTTAAGTAATCGCAAACGTTTTCTTAACACTTTTTATTCGATGTTAAAACATGGAACTACTTTCCCTCCATCATTACCAACTTTACTGGGTGCATGTTTCTCAGTGCACCTGTTAAAGTATATGCACGCAGGGGCTGTGACTTTTTTCTGAGGTTGATTTCAAAAGTGCTCACTTTATCGTGAACAGCCTTTACTAAAAGCGCTCGCAAAAAAAAAATATTCAAGAGAAATACGATGATCGAGCGCTACCGTTGAGAATGAATACCGTTCGCTATTTCAGTAACTGTACTGCACGACTCTCTCACCTAAGGCAGGGAGGGGAAAGGAGGAAAGAGAGAGAGAGAGTAGAGTGTGTGTGAGAGAGAGAATGAGCGAGCGGGGGAAAGGGGGTGGCAAGCTAGCGTTGTTTACAACGAGAGCAACAAAGCGGCCACGTTGACTCCGGCTATCATTATTGCATGCGTTACTGTCATTACTTTGGTGTTGTGAAACGTTGTTGTCGGTCTATTCCAGTCGCGAGCGACCTTCTGCAGGCGACCTCGTTAAAAGAGGTCGCGGAACGAAAATTTCCCACCCCATTAGAACGGAATCGGTGCGACCGTAAATGGAAAATTGCTCCCTTCCAGTCAGATCGAACTCTTTATTGATATCCCGGCTGTGATTTCATTCCGCGTGGCCTTGTAAGGCATTTGCCTCCTTATTTGAGCCGAAAGGTGGACTGAATAATTTTCTCATAAATCTTTTCTCGCTCCATAATGTAAAAATGATCGTTTTGGAGCTTGATTTCCATCCATAGTGAATATTAGATTCGTGTCAAAATATTTTACCCAAAGCGTAAGGAGGAAAAAAAGTATTTTTTTGTACTTATTTAATTTTTACGATACCTATTGAAAGTAGAAAGGTGGACAGCAGATAAAATTTTAATGAAAACATGGGAAATTAAGATGTTTATGGCGTACAAATAACCACGCTAACGGCATGTCTGAATATTAAAGGTTTCCAAATAAGGCACGCGCTATAGTCTATTCACGATTACTTCCAACTTTTCTGAAGCCCTGCTCAAGTTATATTTTTAGGATATTCCTACGCCTCATGCAAACAAAGCTTAACAACGTCTAGAAAATTATATCAAATGACAGCGCGCCGCATTCGTGCGCAGTCACTTTAATAACCTTTTACATAAGGATTATTTCTTGCTATGTGTTACCAACACGCCTATTTTGTCCCTGATTCTATTCGTATTAAATAGAAAATAAATAGTATGACTTGTTGGTAAAATATAACTAAAAGCTGTTCACAATAAAGTGAGCACTTTTGGAATTAACCTTAGAAAAAAGTCACTGCCCTTGCCTGCACATATTTAAACGGGCACACTGAGTGACATACTAACAGTAAACTTGGTGGCGATGGGTAGAAAATAGTTCCATATCTTAACGCCGAATAAAGTGTTAGGTACCCATTTGTGATAACTTAAATTATTTCTTTCGTTTGCTGTTTTTTTTTATGCATCGACGTATAAAAATGGGCAGATTAGTAAAATATTTACTTTTATTATAATATCACAATTTCACTTGACCGGCGCATGAATAAAGTAATGAGGCAATGGTTGTGTTAATTTCTCATAAAGCGGGAGATTATACAACGTGCACATAAGTAGATCTTAAACAAGAGTATCAAAAGTGCTCATTTTACCGTGAACAGCCTATAATTGTTAAATTTAACCCAAAAATAAGATTATTTTTTGTTAAAAGAAGTATGGAACTATTGTGATACATTACATATTTAGGAAAGAACGAAATATGCCACACGTGGTGTGATTTTTCACAGCTTTGATTAAAAGAGTGAAAAGAAACCGCGAACCGACTCTTACTATGTCTACAGTATGTATGCTCACACACGGGTGCATATAACATGTTGCACATATGTGGAATTCAGAAGCAAGAATGCAATCAGGTGAATAGCAGCGTGATGCAAGGGCGAAGGAAACGGGATGGCCCCGAGAAAACCCGTCGGCCAAAGGCAATGTCCACTACGTTTTCAACAAGCCAACCCCGCCCGGAAGCGAACCTGGTTCGTTTTGGTGGGAGGCGAGTAGACTTGACTACTACACCGCTGTGACCTCGAGAGAAATTTGCGTCGGTTGGCTCGGTTGCTACGAAGATTTTCAAAAAATTCGGCAAGGCATTCAGAAACACCTCGTTAACCCCTGCAAGAAGCAGTCAGCGATTTGGCCGCGAACTTGAGCAGTTCGATTCCTTATAAAACAAACTTGCAGCAGTAAAACATCCGGCATAGAGTCTCAAAATTTAGAGGAAGGAGTTTCCGACCTACACTCAGTGAAGTTGTCCGCCGAACTAAAAGTATATTTTTGAGGCACCAATCAAGATGGGGTAAGGACGATTCGCTACTAACTGCAAGGCGCTGAACTGCCATAGAGACAATTTGTAGCGCTGAGTGTTCTCATCTTTAAGGCCATTGTCTATTGTCTACCGGCTGGCAGCTGCGAAATTTAAATAGGAAATCCCATGTTAAGGAGATTTCACCTCATTGCGTTAATTTTAAACATAGACGCTTCAAACAAAATTTGTTGTTCATGAATTTTTTAGGGAAGATCCCTACGAGTGTACATTTTATTATAGCTAGGCAGTGCGTATTTTTTTTCTAAAACATAGGCCTAAATTTTACAGTTTCCTTGCAAACAGGCTATGCATGCCATGGAAACATATCCGCTGTAGGAAACTTCTCCTAAAAAAAAAAAAACACGTAAGTAATAAATTTTGTTTTAAACGCCTCTCTTTAAAATAAACTCAATGTGGCGAAATTTCCTAACTAGATTTCGCAGCTGCCAGCTGGTAGGCATGGTCCTTAAGGGCGCCGTCTGTCTGGAGGTATTTCGCATGCCAGAGGCCTAGAAGCGCGAGAGCACTAAGGGTGGCCTAGATACACGTGCATCGAATATCTCGTCGCCTTTACGTGCAAGGCACTGAGTTGACGTTCACTCGACTCGCATCATATGAGTTACAGTGTTGTCGCAGTCATTTTATGTTGTAATAATAAAGACAAAGGCGTGCTCTATGCGCCTACAGTATGTTTAATATTATACACCAAAGTTTCATACATAAAAACTATTGCGAGGCACTAGTATCAGCTATTTTAAAACTTTAAAAAATACCCATCAGAGGCAGAAATAGAAAACTGAAAGTAGTTTTCGATCAACACACTTCGCGTGTCACAACGGGCGCGCCTGACACGGAGGGGGCTGTTGGCGATTGCATGCGCTGTTACAAGCCGGGTCGACTTAATTTGCCTACATTACTAAAAAACAAATATATTTGTAAATATAAATATATTTTTAAAATATCTATTAAAAAAATATAAATTGAATTAGTTTTTAAAGTATTAAAGCTCGAATAGTTTTTATAAAGTCCTGTCTGGAATGTACTTTACAATAACTTTTTATGTACCTTTTCGGGTACGGAAAATTACATCTTTAAATTCTTAAATAAATGTACATACACATGGGCGATTCGCGCACTTTAGCAGGCGATGAAGGAACTATGTAGACTGGGGTTTCAAACGAATGTGAGACAAGAATGAGACAGGAATGAGAGACAGGAAGAGAGAGACAACATGGAATGATAGACCATGAAGAAACGAAACATAATGATGGTATGGCATCACGATCGTATGCGCCTTGAAAAGATGTGTCCGGTGGTATATAACAAACACTTAATACGTAGGCCCTTAAATTGCCAATTATAAAAATTAATTGAAATTTAAAAAATCATTATTTTTTAGATTATTTTTGGAGTTAAAGGACAGAAGTCGGGAATCCCGCTCTCCCGACCCCAAGGTCACCTGGGTAACTGATCCCTGTTAGAGAAAATGACTGAAAATAGCCTTTTCTGGGGATACGTTTTTTGCAAAATGGGGAGGAAAAAAAAAAAAAAAGGAAAATGTTGAGTGAAAAAAGAGAGAGAAATTTTAAGTTTTTTTTTTTTTCTGGTGACAACATGCAATTTTTCTGAGAGAAAAAATTCTAACATGGTGACCGACCCTCCCTCGAGAGCCCCAGCCCTATCATGAATTCCGTCCATGAAGGAACTATGTCCTACTATAGGATAAAACAGAGCACTTTCGAAAGTCATGCTTGAGATGTACTTGTATACACGTTGTGTGTTCTTCCGCCTTGTGTAAAATTAACATTATCATGGGCCTCATTACTTTATTCGTGCGTCGGTCAAGTGAAACTGTAAAATTATTAGAAAAGTAAATATTTAACGAACATGCTGATTTTTGCACTTTGATGCATTAAAAAACAGAAAGCCAAATAAATAATTTAAATTGTCACAAATGGTTACCTAACACTTTTTATTAGACATTGATATATGGAACTACTTTCCATCCATCGTTACCAATTTCACTAGACGAATGTCTCTCAGCGAACCCAATAAAATATACGCATGCGGGGCAGTGACTTTTTTATAAGGTTCATTTCTAAAGTGCTTACTTTACTGTCAACAGCCGTTACTTCTGGGTTCGCGTAACCCCCTCATTAACATTCTATAAGAAATTTTGAACATATATAAATACTGCCAGAATAGAAAGAGAATAGAAGAGGAATCATATAACAGGAAAACAAAATTCAACTATCTACTCGAAGGTTTACGGTGCAAAATACGTGTCACAAAATTTGTGTATTTTTTATTCTCATGGTTGAATTTTTAATTCAACATCGTTACTCACGTCAAGTTTATTCACACCACGGGCATTAAAAAATTAATTGACTCGATAATCTGCGAATTTGCTAAATGAGGGGACCAAATTTATCGCTTGATGCACGCTACGTGCGGAATTTCAACACACATGTGCGAACTGCTAATTATTTCATTGGGTTTTGCAAACTTTCTGTAATGTGAAATTATTTATTACTGTTCCGCTGTGTTCCAGAGTGTAGCTACGTGACTATTCAGTGGTGCTCATGAGCCTGTCATTTTCAGTCACCGATTCTTTTTCCGTTTTTAAATGGTGTAAAAAAACATATTTAAAAAATTTACTTTTCTAATAATTTTATAGTTTCACTTGACCGACGCATTAATAAAGTGATAAGGCCCATGCCAATGTTAATTTTACATAAGGCGGAAGGATACACAACGTGCGTACAAGTAGATCTTAAACAGGGCTTTCGAAAGTGCTCATTTTATCGTGAACAGCCCATATCGGGACTTTGTCTCAAGCTGTGGCTGCTTCGGCCTGTTCATCACACTGTATGACATAGTTTCCACGTCTTTTTGCTTGCTCGCCAGACACAAATGTAAACAAACCTAGGTGCAAATGCGATGAAACCAAAGCGACATAATATCCACACAGCAAACATATTTTTGTACGTTTTAATGACTATTTTTCGGAAACTAATTTCCCAAAAATTTTCTAATAGGCCCTAATATTACAATTGAAATATTATATCTTAACAATAAGGTGTTTCATTAACCATAAAAAATTCTTTATGTCTCTTCATGTTTATTATAAATTTGAAGTCTATAGTGATTACTTATTAAAATTCAACATTAGTTTTACACATTACACAGTAACATGTTGTAAGATCAACTCTAATACATTTGTAGTGCAACAGCACCAAGCAAGGCGGCGCAGTGATAAACCACTGATCTCGTATTCGGATGAACCGGGTTCGTTTCCCGGTCCGGCCATCCTGATTTCGGTTTTCGATGGTTTCCCGAAATCACTCCAGACGAATGCTGAAACGGGTCCTTAACAAAGGCCATGGCCGATTCCTTCCCCAATCCCCCTTCCTTGAGCAACTTGCTCCGTCTCTAATGACCTCGCTGTCGACGTGACGCTAATCGCTAAAGGCTGTTCACGATAAAGTGAGCACTTTTGAAATCAACTTTAGATAAAGAGTCACTGACCCTGCATGTATATATTTTAACTGGCGCAATGAGTTGCATTCGCCCAGTCAAGTTAGTAACGATGGAAGGAAAGTAGTTCCATATCGTAACGGTGAATAAAAAATGCTAGGAAACCATTTGTGTTAACTTAAATTATTTATTTCATTTTCTGTCTTTTTTTTAATGCATCGAAGTGTGAAAATGAGCAGATTTGTATAATATCTAGCTTTCTAATATTTTCGCAGTTTCATTTGACCGACGTGTGAATAAAGTGATGAGGCCCATGGCAATGCTAATTTTATACAAGGCGGAAGAATACACAACGTGCATTCAAGTAGATCTTAAGCAGGGCTTCCGAAAGTTCTCATTTTACCGTGAACAGCCTTTACCTACCTGTAGTGCAAATGAAAGTAATATTGGAAACTACTTTGCAAAGGATAGGTTTCTAAAGGTAAAAAAACAATTTACAGTGCGCGGAGCGAGGTACACGTGACATGCGGGTAGTGTGTTGGAAATGCTCGTCGCGTGGCTGCGATGCGGGCATCAGCACGCGTGACTAACTCTCCCTGAAATGCACTACAGCTTGGCATTGGAATAGGGAACTGGTCCCACAAGGTGTGGGAGGCATTCTGTGGGCGGAAACAACATAATGTCAATACCGACAACTATATGATGTTCACGCCGTTAAATAATCACTTTTGGAAGCACTGCTAAAGATCTATTTTTCTCATTTCATATCCTTACGCCATATTTAAGATTTACATCGCCATGAGCTTAATAACTTAATTCGCGCGTCAGTTGAGTGGAAACGCGAGATCGCTACAGAATTTGATGTGTTGCAAATACGCAAATTCATGCTCTAATACGCTAACATGATTCACCATAAATTGGAACATAATACATGTAATACGACGTAAAGTATCAGAACTAGTTTTATAAATTTGTTGCTTAACTAACTATAAGCTGTTCACGATTAAGTGAGCACTTTTTAAGGCCCTGCTAAATTTTTCCTATTTGCCAATTTTCTATCTTTCTACCACTTTTTAATATAAACAATGCCATGTGACTAATAAACACAGTGTATACATTTCATCACTCTCAAAACTTAACGTGCGGGGTTACACTAATATATATTTATTAATTGTTAATATATTTATTAATTGTTAATGGCTGTTGGGAGGACCTTAAAATGTGCTCACTTTACAGGAGCCTGCATTCCAGCATGTACGGTAGCGTATACATAGTTATGGGGAGTGATTTTTTACAAAAGTTAATTTCAAAATTGCTCACTTTGCCATGAACAGCTTATATAAAAATAAATTGTTTAAGGACTTCCATGCGCCAGGTCAACAAGAACCGATACCATGTATGTAGAACGGACGCGTGACCATTCGGGATTGATGAGAACAATTTTTCGAACTGGCGATGGGATATAGCTCGTCATAGAACAACATAACGCTCTTATATAAACCCTTGCCTGCCTGTATCGACCGTAGCTCGCGATTATCACGCTGCTGACTGCAAACCGACCATCCAATAATTACAAAATAATACTCTGAACCACCAAAACATCGTTGGAAAAAAAAAACAGTTCGAGTGCTTTCATTCTTCCAATGTTTTTGTTAAAATTATTACGAAATACAGCGCTAATGATATAAATTAACACCCTTTATAGTTTCCGTGTGGGGTTCATTACTTTACGTATAATTATGTTTAAACAGAACAGACTTCAAACTTTTGCGTATTTTTAATGCTTTTGTCGGTGGACTGCAGTTAGTTTAGCAGGCCATAGACTACTTTCAGCCTGTGATAAACAACTATAGGCTGTTCATGGTAAAATTTGCACTTTTGAAAGCCCTTCTTAAGATCTACTTGTATGCACGTTGTGTATTCTTCCGCCTTATGTAAAATTAACATTGCCATGGGCCTCATCATTTTATTCATGCGTCGGTCAAGTAGAACTGTGAATATTTGTAGGAAAGAAAATATTATACAAATCGGCTAATTTTCACACTTCGCTGTACTAAAAAAAAAAAAAAAAAAAAAACAGAAAGCGAAAGAAATAATTTAAGTTATCACAAATGATTGCCTAACACCTTTTATTCGACGTTAAGATATGGAACTATTTTCCCGCCCATCGTTACCAACTGTACTAGGCAAATGTCACTCAGTGCACCCATTAAAATATATGCGTTCAGGGGCAGAGTCATTTTTCTATGGTTCATTTCAAAAGTGCTCAATTTATCGTGAACAGCCTTTAACAATGAGGTGGCTCAACCGAGTGGCGAAAGAGAATGGTTCTTCGCTGTGACAGAAGTCAATAAATAGACGATACCAACTAGAATGTATTAGTGACCTTGAAACTACTAACTAGATCTCACTCAGTGATTCCAATCAGTAGATTTACTTCACTGAATGTTGTCTACTAGCGAATCAGAGTAGCGCACTGTATTTCACCTCCAGGCCAGTGCTTATTTGGATCAGTTTTAAATGTTTCGACTTTAGACTGTAGCTTGCTATCAGAAAATAATGTGAATTTCGCTGGTCGCTACTCACTGTCTTTCAGCGTAAGCCGTTTGTATTCTATGCATGCCTTTTATATTATATTAGCTCACCGCCCGTCAAAATAGTCACTTGTGATTATTAAGAATCACGCCATCCTTGCCGAAAATTTCATGAAGTTTATGGTTTTCTAGCTTGAATGATTATTTCCCATACAGAAAATAAACTATTGTTTTATAATGTATCTAGACTCTATACATCATTACAATCAAATTTATAGAACTACGAACATTACGGTACCCATCACTTGTATGGCTACTAACTATGAGCATAACACTTCGACAAATTAATCATACGAATGTCCTGGTGAAGAAACAACGGAACGTATTTTCTTTATGTTACCTCGCCAAAAGAATGGATAAAAAAATCACTGTCTATCAAAATTATTAATCCTTTGGTGCTCACTTTAATTTACGGTTTCAGGTGTTGCAAGCATGTTTTTTTTTTAAATTAATTCGTGCGGTACTTAATCCGATACAACACTTCTTTCTTTGCAACAACCAATGAGTTATGAGCGTCGTGTTCAGATACGGTAACATTAACCATTCATAACCTTAGCCAACAGCACGATTTACGAATCACCCTCAGGGAAGATCATTGGTATTGAGATTAGCAGTTCGCAGTCCTGGCCAAAAATAACATTCGTGTGCGTTATGTGCACAGTAGTGTACAGAAATAACCTTCGTGTGCGTTATGTGCACAGTAGTGTACAGAAATAACCTTCGTGTGCGTTATGAGCACAACAGTGTACAGAAACAACTTTCGAGTGCGTTATGTGCACAGTAATGTACAGGAATAACCTTCGTGTGCGTTATGAGCACAACAGTGCACAGAAATAACTTTCGAGTGCGTTATGTGCACAACAGTGTACAGAAATAACTTTCGAGTGCGTTATGTGCACAACTACAGAAATAACCTTCGTGTGCGTTATGAGCACAACAGTGTACAGAAATAACTTTCGAGTGCGTTATGTGCACAACAGTGTACAGAAATAACTTTCGAGTGCGTTATGTGCACAACTAAAGAAATAACCTTCGTGTGCGTTATGAGCACAACAGTGTACAGAAATAACTTTCGTGTGCGTTATGAGCACAACAGTGTACAGAAATAACCTTCGTGTGCGTTATGTGCACAACTACAGAAATAACCTTCGAGTGCATTTTGTGCACAACAGTGTACAGAAACAACTTTCGTGTGCGTTATGTGCACAGTAGTGTACAGAAATAACCTTCGTGTGCGTTATGAGCACAACAGTGTACAGAAATAACTTTCGTGTGCGTTATGAGCACAACAGTGTACAGAAATAACCTTCGTGTGCGTTATGTGCACAACTACAGAAATAACCTTCGAGTGCATTTTGTGCACAACAGTGTACAGAAACAACTTTCGTGTGCGTTATGTGCACAGTAGTGTACAGAAATAACCTTCGTGTGCGTTATGAGCACAACAGTGTACAGAAATAACTTTCGAGTGCGTTATGTGCACAACTACAGAAATAACATTCGTGTGCGTTATGTGCACAACAGTGTACAGAAACAACCTTCGTGTGCGTTATGTGCACAGCAGTGTACAGAAATAACATTCGTGTGCGTTATGTACATAACAGTGTACAGGAAGCGTTTAGTTGCATTTTTTCTTGGCGACTGCGATGCAGAGTTTTCAGGCCTATTGTGTCATTGTTCGAAATTTTTTGTTAAATATTTTTCCTCACTTACGGTTGTAAATTGTTTGGAAGACTATAAACCTGGTGGTCCACTTAAAAAGTATTTCGTAATGGATTCGAACTCACACCCAACATTGTATCATCCTCAAAACTCTAATATGAGCTTTTTCGATGGCATAATTAACAAGATAATGCACCAGATACTCAGTGCTGTAATGAAGGCAGTGAATTACGGATTGTAAAATCCCACATGTCATAAATATCGTACAGTCTGTTCGTTGTTTCTTCACACTTTTAAAATCAAACCTTTGAGAAATCACCCCATGTATGACATGTTTTGTTGTTAACTAAATATGTCACGTGTTACAAGCGTTTTATACTTGTGTAATAAAAGTAAATTTATTTTTTATCAAATCGAACTTTTACTAATTCTTAATCTTTAAATTTTAAATTTTTCATTATAATATAAATATAAAAAAAGTTAGGAAACAGATATGTTGGGGACGCTAGGAATAAGGAGTTCTTATTCAAAGTAAAACTACTTAGAATGCGCATGAAGCCGGTGCGTTGTCCTTTTGGTGTAGTTTTCTGTACTTGGTTAGGCTTTGCTTGCATGAAGCGGAGGAATATCATAGAAGGAGGACTTTTCAGAAAAGTTGGAAGTAACCGTAAACAGCCTCTATACGGTACAAGCACAAAATCCGAATTACAGACCTGAAATAGGAGTCCACGTTTGATTGGGGGGGGGGGGGGGATTTACGTAGATAATATGTTGAGAGTGTCTGCCGTCAATTCGATGGCATGCGGCCAGCACACAAGTGCTCGCAAGTAGCCTAGTGGCTGTTCACGATAACCTGAGCACTTTTGAAAGTCCTGCATAAGATCAACTCGTGTGCGCGTTGTGTATTCTTCCGTCACATTAAAAATTAACATTGCCATCATGAACCCGATCACGTTATTCGCCCGTCAGCCAAGTAAAAATTTAAAACAATTAATAAAGTAAATATTTTACAAATGTGCTCTTTTTTACACGTATTATGCATAGAGACCCGAGAAATTCGTGAGTTCAGTGACCTGTAGGCTAGACCACAAGGTCTTATATACTCTCATACAGATATCTACTGTTTATAGGTAGATTGTTGTGGTAGTAAAGGGTGGTGGTTGGGCGCACAATTTATTGCGTGTTTGTTATTGGCTCATTTATCTCCAGGAGGTGCCAAACAACACGTCGACCAATTACAAACGTAACATGAACGTACAAGTGTGTGAATTCCAACTTGTCTAGAAATGAACGCGCGAAATTCTCTGGTTTCTAATAATGCATTAAAAAACCAGAAAGTAAAATAAATCGTGTCATTATTCGTAAATATTTAACCTAATGCTTTTAATTCAGCGGTAAGGCGTGGAACTGCTTTCAACTCCGTAGTTGCCAACTTTACGGGCGCGTGCCGGACATTGTGTCCGATAAAACATATGCTGGTGTGAAGCAGTGACATTCTCCCGAGGTTGATTTCGAAAGAGCTCATTTTGTCGTGAACAGCCTATAAACAGCTTTTTCGTGTAGTGGTCGCGGTGGTCCATACACGGTCATACGCTAGATTCATGGAGTAGCTGCGACCATATGACTGACCATGATACAGAATTACCCATATATTTCCTTTGTGTTTTTACTACCGTTCGCAACCCTTGTGTTACTAGCGTAAATTTGCACAAAAAAAAAAAACTGAACCACGGAAAAAAGCATATTTTGAAATGAATCGAGTCATGCTGCCTTGCGTTATATTCGGCTGTTTAGAATATGCATCAGTTCATTTCAACGTAGAAATTAAAAATATTGTAAAATATCAAGCTTCCTGTGCTAAAATATTAAAGAGAATAACAGAGGGTAAATTTAGCAATAAATAAAATTTATACATGAATTCACCTAGCAAAAAAAAAAAAACGCCATCGTCGCATAAAAATTTGCCGCAAAGATGCCCAGCAACACTACTGAGATATGAGCAATGGCTGTTTTTCCTGTCGTTCAGTCACGATTACAATGTTACGAAATAGCACATGTGGTCGCGACCAGTTTCGAAAACTTCGCCGTAAATATAAACCCCACGTTACGTTGCGTAGTTTGATGCCACGCGACGCGGAAAATAGTCGTCTTTCGACAGACACTCGTCGAGTATGTAGGAACATAACGTCACAGCATGCTTGCTTGTGGTGGTTAGGGTACATTGGGGAAGGGAGTTAAATGGTTTGGCGAGGAGGAGGAGGCTGAGCAGTTCTGTTGTCGAGACTGCCTTTCACTCATCGTTCCCTAACCTGCTCGCCTCTCTGAAACGACCCGCGGGCGATGTTGTGATGACCTCGGGAGTCGATACGGCGGGCTCGCAATCGACCGTTTCGAAGCGGCCGGCCGGCCCCGAGGCGCGAATCTCATTCTCTCGCGCGGGCGGCGCCCGGAATTGTAGGGTTTCGTCGCGCGGCACACAGGGCCGCCACTACAGCGGCTAACCAGCTGGTATAGGCTGCTCACGGTCAAGTGAACACTTTTTAAGGTCCTCCCAACAGGCATTAACCACTAATAAATATATCTTATTGCAGCCTCAGGCATACTTTTTGAGGGTGGTGAAATATATACGCTGTGTTTATTGCTCGCATTGCAATGTTTAAATTAAAAAAGTAGCAGGAAGATGGAAGTTGGAAGAAAGGAAAAATTTAGAAGTTCCTTAATAAGTGATCACTTTGCCGTGAACAGCCTATAGACGCACTTATTACTCGCGGGAAAGAATTCGCCACTGCGGGTCGGAGCGATCGTCAACACGAGTGTCCGAACTTTCGGGTAATTATCGCAGCATACTGTCCGACTGGGAAGCAAATTGTTATTACACGTAGAAAACATGTAAATATGCAATTTTTCTTTAGGCAAATTAAAAAAAAAAAATATACAGCTAAATAAAATTTCGAAGTATTCCCGCCTGTATTTAAAAATCTACTTCACATTTGGCTAAAAAGGAAAAATAAATAAATGCCAGAGGAACATACCTAATTTCACTATGGAATAAGCTTAATGTATGTAAAATTTTAACCTTGGAAGAGAAACCTGCTGACCCCCACTTTATAGGCGGCCATTAGCAAGTCTCTAATTATGATCTAAATCATTTTCTCTGCCTCCCTACCCCACAAAAAGAAATCCCCGCACTTTATATTGCCTCCTCCGAAAAATGGTTCTTCGAACGCCAATGCGCGACTGAAACTACTTATAAATATTTTAGTTCAGGGACGTGGCGTTTTCCTATTTGCCTTGGCCGCATCGCTATATCTTGGTGCAAGCGATGCAAAGTGGTCGCCTGGGACGGTGAGGGGAATTTCGTGGGAGAAAAACATACTTTTAAGAGCGTATTAGAAAAATATTTTCTCTATATTAAAGTTTTCCAGTGCAATAATGCCATACCGCAATGTTACATTTACTCATGTTATATTCCTTTGCACTCGTGTATGCCCATGTCAGAGCCAGAATTACCACAGAACAAAAGTCTTAGACATTACCTATAGTAAAACTGAATACATTGATCAATTCTGGCCATCTTTAAGTAACTACTAACAATTACAATTTGTATCTACGGGCATATACACTATGTAATCAAAAGTATTTAGATACCCACCTGAAAATTATGAACAAGATTAGGCCGCTCTCGATCGGGAACACTGGCAGTCAATACAGTGTCGCCCTCCCCCCACCCCCTTAACATTGATAACAGCCTGCACTTTCTCAGGCGTACGTTCAATCAGGTGGCGGAAGGTTTCCAGGGAACGACAGCCTTTTACTTGCAGAGCGTCAAAATGAGAAGAGATATCAATGTGACTCGGTGTGGTCTAGCATAACGTCAGCGTTCCAAAACATCACATATAATGTTCATTCCGATTCAATTCAGGACTGTGCGTAGGCCAGTCTATTAGTGGAACGTTGTTATCGTCCCAACTACTTCCTCACACGCACTGCAGGTGGACGGGTGCTCGGCCATGTTGAAAGAAAGAATTGTCATCCCCGAACAGGTCTTCGATGGTATGCAACATGAAAGCGGTTAAAATTCCAATGTAAACTTGTGCCTTTACAGTACCACGTAAAGCAACAAGGGGGCCAAACCCCCTCCACGAGAAACATGACCACGCTGTAACCAAACCGCTCCCGAATTTCACAATCGGCTCTATACAGGCTGATAGATGTTCACCAGGCATTCGCCACACCCACACCTTACCATCGAATCGCCTCGGTATACCGCGATTCATCACTTCACACAATGGTTTTCCAATGTTTTATGGTCCATTTTCGACACTCATTACACCATGCGAGGCAGTGTTTGGCATTTACCTGTGCCATGTGTTGCTTAGTTTAGGGGCAGCTGCTTGGCCACGGAAAACAAGTTTCTGCACCTCACGCCCAACAGTCATGGAGTTTGGAGTATATCCTGATGCACGTTGGAATTCTTGTGATGGTAACAACAGATGATTGATGCTTATACTGTACGAGCAAGTGCAACACTCGACAGTCTCTGGTGGCCAACATGGAGGTCGGCCTGCATGCTGCGCTGTTGGGTTGTATAACATACCTTCAAGTTTCCTCTTCGCTATAACATCGGAAATAATGGTTATAGGGATATTCGGGAGGGCGGAAAACTCCTTACACATGTAGCTACTGACCAGCTAACTTCATTGAATGTCCATGAGTTCCTCAAACCATCACATTCTGCTTTCCCGCGCTGTCTGCTGCCTATTGCGATCGCTGCCGATGTGCTTCACATTGTAGTTGGCAGTACTGTCTCTCCCTCTATGTTAAACAAGCTTCTCGTGGGGTGTCTGGATACTTTTGACCACATTGTTTATAATGTAAATAAAGGGATAGTTAAAATTGCGGTTCCTTTTGGCATTGTTAAAAATCTCTGAGGCCCGAATTAATATACGAGTTTAAAGGATGCAATCGTTAATTATTTCATGTGCAATGTACTTGTGTCGTGCATGCTTTTAGTAGCAAGTGAACAATGTACTGTGTTTTCGCGGTTTCCATTTTTAATGTGTCGGATGTTTTCATGGAGTCTTTAGTAGGTCTCAACCACAGGCGTTGGCTCAGTTGCTGTATTTGGTGTCTCGTGTTGAATTACCATTAAAGACTCTAGTGCACATATAGTAACCTGCAAGATATCACCAGTCAAATCATGCTATGAGCGAGTGTCGTTTAAAGGCAAGATGTGGCTACCACTCAGAATTAATTTAAAAGAACAAGTGTTGCTATCGTGAAATATTTTTGTGTACATTCCACTTCTGTAGAGCTTGCTTCTGATGTCCACTAAACAACGTGCTAGGTGTTCATTGACCATTCACAAACGAGAACAGCAGAAACTTTGGCAAATCGGATCACTCACAAGGACGAAGCTCAAAACCCCGAGCACTGAGTCCTTTCTGTGTACAGTACCAGTCATAAAAATCATTCACGTGCAACATGTTCACAGTCTTGGACACAGGGACTGAATGTGTTATCGACAAGGGAAGTTTAGCATTTTTGTTCCACAAGCTATAAGAAAGATCTTTTTCCGGTATTATCATATGTGATTTTTGAGAATCACCTGGTGCAAGAAATGCCCTCTAGTAGGATTCAGGGAATGTTATTTTGGCCTAAGGTGAGGAAATAATTCTTTGACTGGGTAACACAGTGTCAGGATTGTCAGAAGACTAAACATAGAAATTTTAATGCTTCAGATGTGTGTTAAGCTTCGGTTGCAAAGTATTCCTGAAAAAGAGTATATTTAGATGTTTTTGGGCCTTTGCCCTGGAGTAAAGTAGTCTTTAATGCTATTGTAGTCATGGTGGATATTTACAGTAACTTTGTTTTTCTTGTTTCCGCTGAGGTCAAGCAAGTCTCATGAGATTTGCAATATTTTGAACTAGAGAGTTTTTTCTGTTTTTGGTTCACCTGTGATGATGGTTATGCATAATGCAACATACATTGTATCACTAGAGATGATAAATTTGGCTTTCAGTAGGGTCTTTAAGTCAGTTCAGACCTCGCTGCATTATCAACAAGCTAATAGAGTAGATTGCTATAACAAGAATTTGAAACATGCTCTGCGAGCAAATTAGACCAGTGTCCACAAGCAGTGGGATAAGGGATTACATCAGCTGAACTTTTTTTTTTTGCGGAGATGTGTTTTGCATCCCCTTGTCAATGCAAGGAGTTTGCCTTCTTTTTCCTGGGATAATGTAAATGTAAATAAAATAAATTGTATTTGGCAGGAAGTAACTGTAAATTTACACAAATATCACAAGAGATTGGCTAATAGATATAATAAGAATAGCGGACAGTTGCGGTTTAAGGTCGGAGGTAAGGTTTGGTTAAAATCGCATTTGCTGAGTTTGAAGGTCTGCAGTTTTAGTGAAAAACTTGCACCTAAATTGTAGGACCCCATGTGATAAGGGCAGTTTTTGACTGATGTAACAGTTTTATTACAGGATGTAAATAACCCAGGAGAAAAAAATAAAGCTCATGTCACGCAGCTCAAGCATTTTGCTCCATAATGCTCATTTAATCAAGGCGTGTTTCATCATCATGTAGATTAAGTATCTATGTCTTTTAAAAGTCGCATTTTACCCTGATTAAACAATTGAATATTTGTAACCGGATTTGTAAAAGTCACATAAATGATCACACCGAGAGGCAAGATGTTAGGGGAATAGCTGATAAGGCCTGGTAGTAGGTATTTATATTTTATTTTTCATTGTCGTTGTTACAAGCAAGATGAGGAGGTTGTCCTGATTGGTGCATGATTGCGTGTGCATGTCGGCGAGGCGGATGCTGCTTGATAATGGGAAATCTGGTCTTGGTGTTCTACTCAGCTTCTGAAGTCCGGAGATGCTGTTGAGACTGGCCATCTCGACGGGACCTGCTGACGACTGGAGCTGGAGATTGTCGCAAAAGTCTTCCAGTTAGGAGGGAGGATGAAATATGTTTGTCTCGTGCAACATATTTCAACCACATTTGAACTGTCTTGCCTGACCTCATCGCTTATTTTACATTTGAGATACGTAAAATATGAAGCCGCTGGCACCTTACCTTGTGACTTCACTGTGCTAGAAATCTACATAGCAGTTTGTTTTTTCACTATGGGGAACACTGAATTGTTAGGAAAAATGGCCGTCTGGGACGGGGATTTTTAAAATAATTTTTTAATAAAATTTAAATAAAGTGTCCATAATAAGTTGTTTGGATCTTTTTGGGATTTTTTTTGGAATTTTCCGCAGTTTTTAGATCAAAGGCCAAAGTTCATGGGTCAAATTCAAAGGTCATGGTAAAGGTCACTGACTTCCAAGATGGCGGAAGTGGCACCAGAATGACAGATTAGAAACACCTTCTGTGCTCCTGTACCCCATGCCCTTGTCCTCAACTCCCCATAATCATTCTACTACAGTCTATATATTTAACTTGACTCGAAAGTTAACATTTAACACTACAAGAAAATGTATTTATTGACTATTATTCCAAATGTGAGGACTTCAAAACGTGGAGCGACATCAGCTGCAGAATTAGCAAACAAAGAGGTACAGTAATGAGCATGCACAATGTGCCCTGCAGTAATTTACAACACGCTACTGCCAACAACATGGCGAAACGCCGTTCGCTAATCAGCAGCTGGTAACCTACTTGCTAGTCAGCAACCCCGCCAGTGAGGAATCTTTTGCAATGTTTTCTGGCAGAAGCCTGGCCTGGCCTCACCACCACCACCTCTTCCAAGAACCAAAATCCCACTGGGGTATACGGGAAGCACTGCTTTAATTCTTTAGCCATTCGTTAGGGATCCTGCAGAATTTTCGACCAACGACTTCCCTGGAAAAAACACTCTTGTTCAGAGCCAATCCATCTCAAATCTCAAAAAAGTTCGCTCTTACTTGTTGAGAACTCACTTTTGTCTAATCATTCCATACCTTCACAGAATGCTTATGTCAAATCGGGAGTTCTCATAACAACCATTAATAATGACATCATACAGATAACACTTCTGTTTCAATCCTCTTAAGTCATAGCCATGTGATTCGTCTATTCAGTGATTAGTCTTAGTCGGGGATTATTTGTCACTGTAGATAAGTCGACAGTTGGGCGATAGAGGAAATAAGCATTGGATCTTTTTGATCATAACACCTTGCACTCCCACCCAATCAGGCCAACGGCCATCAATAGGAAATCTCATTAATTAATGTGCGTTCCTTGGGACTTCGACCATCTCAAGCTAGAATTCATGACTTCTTTAACAGTCGCATCTATGCCAAGTCACAGACCCAGTCCGTAATTCAGCTTATGAGACCATACAGGAGGACAGATACTGTAGCACCCCACATTTTGTTACTAATGATAGGTCCGGTGTCTAGGGCAAGCTCTCTCCAGCAGCAGATAGGAGAGCCCAAGCTTAAAACCCCAGGTATTCCTGGAGATGCTCCCTCTTCCCCAAATCCGCCGGTAAACTGGTCATAGCTAAATAGAGACATGGTACCACAAAGCTCATTCTGTCACCAGAAAACCACGGACATCCATGCGAATACCATCTATTGCAACAGCCTCCTGCTGAACAACATGAGTCAAGACTATGACACCCAGTACATGCAGCCTAACAGCCCAGTGGAATCAGCTGAGGGAACATAGGTATGACAGTGATTTGTACACTTTCATGCAGCTCATCATCAGAGTCCAGTCAGCATGTACCTCATTTGAAACAGTGCCACCTTTTGCCCCACCCCACGCCGAGCAAGTAACAACATACTCAAAAATCATTTAGAATGGTGTCGAACATGCTATTATACCATTCATTAAATTCCTCCAAATGTTGCCCAATCTGTGTGACGTAGTCTGTCCAGCCACGGTAACCCGGTCTTGAACGGACTACTGAGGACACCTCATTTGGGTTAGTTCCCATATTACTAGGGACACCCGAATTTAGCGAAAATATTTCTGCAAATGCTAGATTTCAATAGCCTACCGGCGTACCAGCAGTTTTCACTTGCTTATAGGCCTCTAGTGTTTGTGAGAAGAAATTCTATTTCTAGATGGGCCAATCAGAATTAGTCCTTTCAGATCCACTTTAATTTACAGTTCCAGGTGTTGCAAACAAAAAATGTATGATGCGCGCTGTACTTAGGTCGACACAACACTAGTTGCGTTGTCATAGCCAATTAGTTGTAGAGTATTTGCTCGGAAAACAGTTATATGGACAAATTATGGCCTAGACCTGTAATACGGTTTGCGAATCATTTACCCACATGTAATTTCAATGGTCATTGATCTTCACAGTGTGCAGTACAGACGAAAAATCACCTACATGTGCGTAATGTACACGATGGTGTACACTGGGTCTCAATGGGTTAAGTAACTCCGATAATGTACGTCTTTAATTAGCGAGCTCACATCTTAAACGTGTAACACCGGGGTCAGCCAACCAAGAAGGGTGATTTGAGCTAAAGTGTTGATGGCGAAATTCGGGTGTCCTTATCCATAACATGCAACAGCCAGTCAGACCACCCAAAGCCTGTTCCCACACATTCACGCTACCAATTAGCGACCGAGTTCTCTTTCATGAAAGGAACCGCCACGCTATTTCGCGTCTTTACACTTACTTATTCTGTGATTCAAGGATAATCGAAGAAGAGGCCTAATTTGTCGCGTGTAATAACAGAGTAGGGAAGCACACAGAGACGAAACTGTGTGGCCGTTCCTTTCATGTGGGCATACCAGTTCTCTGACTGGCCGCGCGAGGCTCTGGGAACCGGCCTTGTGTCTGATTGGCTACTGCATGCTGCGATAGGTACTCCATTGGCCGGGCTGCCGGAAGGCTGGTAGGTTATCAGGCGCATTTTGTTGGCGTGTGTGGCTGTGCTCATGTTGGGAGCAGGAGGGGAAAGGAGGCAGCATTGCGCCGATGATAATCGACGCCTTGTCGCAGCGACGGATGACGGGCCACTCAGATTACAAGGCGCGCTGTGACCCTCGGAACGCGCGGGTCGGCCGGCACGTACGCCAGGCATCAATCCAGCTGAGTGGATTCCCCCGAGGCGATCACGTCCTACCATCAAAAGCGCACACACGACTCTCGCCCTTTCAATTCTCCACTCGTAGTGGTCCCTTACCGACCAGCGTGCCCGCCGCTTCGGTTTATGCTGCTCGCGCAAGCCCTGCTTGGAATATGCTTTCCTACCCCGTACTGTGATCTTCCACTGTGTGTTGAATTAAGGCCCCCACCTGCTTGGCACTTGAACTGCGCTACGTTGTGTTTCAAACACACGTCTCTCCACAAAACTAAGCTACCGCGGTGGTGTAGTGCTTAGACTACTCGCCTCTCACCTGGGTGAACCAAGTTCGATTCCCGGCGGGGTCGCTCCCGGATTTTCGCATGTGGGAATCGTGCCGGATGACGACGCCGCTGATCGGCGAGTTTTCTCTGTGGATCTCCAGTTTCCCCCTCACTTTCATTCCGTCTCTTCTCCATACTCACCTCGCTTCATTCTCAGCGACTCTCAATAACTCGATTTTAATAGCCGCCCAAATCTCTTCCCCCACTCCACAAAACTATTAAACGTGCGTCCAATGTGCTGATCTACGAAAAGAATACATACTTCAGACGAGGGCTTTTGAGTGATTTCAAGACATCACTGACATAATAAATTACATTTTTAAATATTTCAAAATGGCTAGAAAAGCTCTATCTCAAAATATACTGCATTTGACCTCCCTACAGACTTTGCGTATATAAAATAAGAGGGTCACCGCTGAAAGATCCATAGCTATACACAGCACTTTTGAAAGCCCTGCTTAAGATCTACTTTACGCATGGTGTGTACTCTTCCGCCTTATCTAAAATTCACATTGCCATGGACCTCATCACTTTATTCATGCGCCATTCAATTAAAACTGCAGAATTGTTAGGAAAGTAAATATTTTACAAATCTGCTCATTTTTACACGTCGCTGTATTAAAAAACACATACACACAACGCGAAAGAAATAATGAAAGTTCTCACAAATTGTAACATAACACTTTTTATTGGACGTTAAGATATGGTTCTACCTTCCATCCATCGTTACCAACTTTAGTGAGCGCATGTCACTCAGTGCACCAGTTAAAATATATGGAAGTAGGTGAAGTGACTTTTTTCTAAGGTTTATTTCAAAAGTACTCACTCTATCGTGAACAGCCTTTAGCAGAGGTGACCCTATCATTTTATTGATTAAAAAAACTGTAGAAAAGTTTATTACAGACTCCTGTTGTACTTCGGCTCGTGTCCGGCTTGTCTGTTTTAAGATACGCCTGTCTGAAAAAGCAGTTTTTAACTATATATGAAGGCCCCAAAATAATATTGACAGAATGTGTGGTAACTTTAAAGTACCATTCCGTCCTCGTCTGGGGTATGATGTCCATTCGTAGGTTTGCATACTTTGCAATTAGTTCAAGCACCAGCCATGTGAAACACTTAGGTTGGCGGTTTTTCGAATAAATAAAAATAGTTAAGACTTGACGTACTCAGAGTGTATCGTTTAGATGTAGATCTTCTGAAGTGAAGGCTCTTTATGCACGTCGTAGTATAAATTTACAAATCAGCATCACGTTTACATTCCTAAGAGTCGATGCTGCTTTGCTCAGTAAAGGAAACACTCTCAGTGCACACAGCAGGGACCAACAATGACAGCGGAAATGGGGAAACTGACTCTATTGATACCATCATATGTTGACATTTCGTGATGACACATACCCTACTTCAACTACTGCAAAATTACTTTGCAGTAAACATTTTATCAAAACCTGACCAGTAGTGTTTATCTGATGCAATAAGTAACCTATAGACGCTAGAAAAAATTTTTAAATGCTGTCAATTTTTAGCATAAAATTTTTGTTCATAATCTTTTTACCATGTTCACATGTAGCACTTAGAAAGTATTATTGCCAAGGATAGGAACATTTCGCGAGTTTAATGGCCAGCATGCTAGACTCCACAGACCTGTATATACTCGAGCCGCAGCTGTGTGTTCATTGGCTGTGGCTCCAGAGAATAGCGAGTGTTACACCACATCTGGCAGTATGGGATTCGCTACGTGTTTCCTTGTCTCAGCGTCGTCCAGCAAGTTACCTAACATTTTCACCACAAACGTCATTATTGTCAAGAGCAAGCATTTTTTTCGTGAAGCAGTATCATCTGCGGTGTACACCTTCAGGGAAACTCAGTATGCATTCATACATGTAGGGCGGATCTAGACTTTAAATTCGGCGAGTGGGAGAAAGGCGGAGAAAGTTGCGATCTTGTATATAGGCGCTGATATTGACTTTCGATCCATGCAGCAATTTTTTAAGTGTCAAATTAATAAATGAATTGGAATTATCTTATTCCACTGATGGAATTCGTAAGTGTAACTACGAAATTCGTAATAAATTGTGTTCTCTCAATATCGTCCACAACTTGGCCGATCACTGGTGCCGATTACCAATCATAACAATTCTCCGATTTTGATGTTTTCACCAATTGTTTTACGCAGGTTAGTTACATCACCTACATATTAAGAGACCTTAAATAGGGTTATTATTTGGTCACGGCTCAATTTTTCTTACATATGCTCGCATAAGTACATTTCATTTCTTCGTTTGCTGCTAGTGAAAATAGGGCGTCATTTACCCGTGTGACCTCCTTACTGAGAATTGGCTGCTCTACGATTGAGGCCTCGTCCACAATCACTTAGCTTAAATAGCACAACTTACACAGCACAAGCGAAATCATACGTCCACAATCGACGTTAACGTAAAAGAAAAAAAAAAAAGTTTTTTCTGACCAATCAGAATAGAGCAGGCGAATAGGAAATAAATTTTACTTGCACAGGAATTTTTTCAGCCACAAGTTCCCTATCTTCATTACAGGAATTTTTATGGTATTTCACATCCTCATTGGGTGACGTTAAAAACTTGTCATAAGATATTCAGAGACGACCATCTTAACGCCAAGCCAAGCAAGTTATGCCGAGTAAATCACGCCAGATAGTACACAATTGTAGACGTTGCAAGTTCAAACACAGGTATTGACTTCCTTGTGCTGTGCATATTTTGTGGGCCATCTCCATTGTGGTCGGAGACTAAGACTTTAGTTTTGGCAGAGGCGATATGTAATCGCGTCAATGTTGACTGCTTTCTTAGGATTCAAGGCAATATACAGTCCACGTGTCCTACACCTTTCTTAGGATTCAAGGCAATATACAGTCCACGTGTCCTACACCTTTCTTAGGATTCAAGGCAATATACAGTTCACGTGTCTTACACCTTTCTTAGGATTCAAGGCAATATACAGTCCACGTGTCCTACACCTTTATTAGGATTCAAGGCAATATACAGTCCACGTGTCTTACACCTTTATTAGGATTCAAGGCAATATACAGTCCACGTGTCCTGCACCTTTCTTAGGATTCAAGGCAATATACAGTCCACGTGTCCTACACCTTTCTTAGGATTCAAGGCAATATACAGTCCACGTGTCCTACACCTTTCTTAGGATTCAAGGCAATATACAGTCCACGTGTCCTACACCTTTATTAGGATTCAAGGCAATATACAGTCCACGTGTCTTACACCTTTATTAGGATTCAAGGCAATATACAGTCCACGTGTCCTACACCTTTCTTAGGATTCAAGGCAATATACAGTCCACGTGTCCTACACCTATCTTAGGATTCAAGGCAATATACAGTCCACGTGTCCTACACCTTTCTTAGGATTCAAGGCAATATACAGTTCACGTGTCTTACACCTTTCTTAGGATTCAAGGCAATATACAGTCCACGTGTCCTACACCTTTCTAAGGATTCAAGGCAATATACAGTCCACGTGTCCTACACCTTTCTTAGGATTCAAGGCAATATACAGTCCACGTGTCCTGCACCTTTCTTAGGATTCAAGGCCATATACAGTCCACGTGTCCTACACCTTTCTTAGGATTCAAGGCAATATACAGTCCACGTGTCCTGCACCTTTCTTAGGATTCAAGGCAATATACAGTCCACGTGTCCTACACCTTTCTTAGGATTCAAGGCAATATACAGTCCACGTGTCTTACACCTTTCTTAGGATTCAAGGCAATATACAGTCCACGTGTCCTACACCTTTATTAGGATTCAAGGCAATATACAGTCCACGTGTCTTACACCTTTATTAGGATTCAAGGCAATATACAGTCCACGTGTCTTACACCTTTATTAGGATTCAAGGCAATATACAGTCCACGTGTCCTGCACCTTTCTTAGGATTCAAGGCAATATACAGTCCACGTGTCCTACACCTTTCTTAGGATTCAAGGCAATATACAGTCCACGTGTCCTGCACCTTTCTTAGGATTCAAGGCAATATACAGTCCACGTGTCCTACACCTTTCTTAGGATTCAAGGCAATATACAGTCCACGTGTCCTGCACCTTTCTTAGGATTCAAGGCAATATACAGTCCACGTGTCTTACACCTTTATTAGGATTCAAGGCCATATACAGTCCACGTGTCCTACACCTTTCTTAGGATTCAAGGCAATATACAGTCCACGTGTCCTACACCTTTCTTAGGATTCAAGGCAATATACAGTCCACGTGTCCTACACCTTTCTTAGGATTCAAGGCAATATACAGTCCACGTGTCCTACACCTTTCTTAGGATTCAAGGCAATATACAGTCCACGTGTCCTACACCTTTCTTAGGATTCAAGGCCATATACAGTCCACGTGTCCTACACCTTTCTTAGGATTCAAGGCAATATACAGTTCACGTGTCTTACACCTTTCTTAGGATTCAAGGCAATATACAGTCCACGTGTCCTGCACCTTTCTTAGGATTCAAGGCAATATACAGTCCACGTGTCCTACACCTTTCTTAGGATTCAAGGCCTTATACAGTCCACGTGTCCTACACCTTTCTTAGGATTCAAGGCAATATACAGTCCACGTGTCTTACACCTTTCTTAGGATTCAAGGCAATATACAGTCCACGTGTCCTACACCTTTCTTTCGTTATTGACTCTCGGACATCTATGCAATTACTTTCCCAGTTCTCTGGGCCAACGAGGACTCTTACACTCTAAGCCTATAGTCGCACGTTTGTGATTGGTCAGCAAAGGACTAGGCCGAGTCAAAAACAGGATCAACCAAACAAAAAAGGATTAATCAGCAAGAGTTTTTTGGAAGCTGTGTTGACTCAAAATATTTCGCTAATTTTTCATTGTCGCTAAATATAGGTAAAAGCCCCCTTGGACCCTACCTCACTATCTAGCAGTGAAAGGTGGTAGCCAAACGCGAATACGAAGTTTTGGAATAACATCTGCAGCCACATTGTAACGAGTATTTTATAAGTCCCCGCCAATTAAAGACACAAGCATTTTGCAATATTTCCCCGGCGAAGTCGAGTTTTATTTTTGAGAGGAAGATGTTGCCACCCGTCTAACCCTCCCAGTAGATACGCTACTGCATTCTGACTGGGATTCGTGATCATCGGCCGGGATACGCGACCTTCAGCGCCGGTGTAGCAGGCGTCGACACACTCGCGCTAACGGTCTGCACTGCTGTAACACGCGACCTTGGACGAACTGTTACTTGTTCCGGTCTGGGACCCCGAAGCACGAAGCACGAAGCACGAAGCACGAAGCACTCCTTGCGCGGTCTGCCATCCCAGCCCGCCCTCGGTAAATACAATGCGAACGCTACCGGATCCGTTTCGTGTTAACAGGTTCGGCGCGGCAAACAACAGGCGTTTCACCTGCCCCCCCCCTCCCTTCCCCCAGCCCCTTCGGCACCTTTTTGTATTACCAACCTACAGACCTGCGAGTCGGCTCATACGTTCCGAAATTCGGCTACAAAGATAAAAATAACTAAATTAAGCTACAACCCAAACCTGACGAATTTGCTCACTGCTGTTTCTTTAAGACACTTCAAAGAAGAAATTCAAGTATTATTCAAAACGCTGCGAACATGTTACCGTAACGTGAAAATAGTATAGCAATTTTAATTGAAAGACCGGAGAGTTAGTGGTGTTTTTATTGGGATGAAATAGAAATCAATATAATCCAGCAGTACACTATAAAAAAAATAAGTTCACCACATTCTGCAAAGAATTTTTTATTTTCTGTAAGGCAGTTTAGCTTACTATGAGGAAATCCCGTAAGACATAGTAAGTAAACTGAGGTCTGATGTAATATTTTTTTTCTTTGTATGTTTCTGTTTTATGGCAGCATTAATTTTATTTACAGCAAAGAAAAAAATTTAATCGACCTTGTTTAGTTTACAGTGAAGGAATAATTGCTGTACACCAAAGAAAACATTAAGTGACATCAAAACTTTTCTTTCTTCCATTATAGATTTTTAGTGCACAACGAAACTAACTAAATGGCACGTTACAAAATAATACATTCCTTGGATCATCGAAATATTCGTTTAACCTTCAAAATGAGTATGACGGATTTAACCACAAAGAATACTGCTGAAGTATGGAAAGCCAAAGCAAGGTTCTACCATTTCCATTAATATATACGGCAAACTAATATTTGGTTTGAGGCAAACCTAGTTTGCAGATGTTCTTTATTTACGGGTAGTTTTTTAAGCGGAAAAAAAGCATGTTGCCGCAAAGAAAATGTTTTTTTTGGAGTGAACTTAACCCTTTCATACACACTTTGATTTATGGTTTCAGGTATTACAGATAGAAGTTTTTTTTTTTTTTTAAGTGTGCTGTACTTGAGGCAGGAGAGCGTCTTCCAATGGAGCATACTGTATTCGCAAATACTGCATTCAGAACAGAAAAAAAAAAAATTTATACCCACTGCAAAAGTGTCAAAAAAGTGCGATCTATGTTGCATATAAAAGAACAATGCACATATTTTGTAACATTACTGTAAACTAATTTGCTGGAATTTACCTATTTCAGAGTTTCAAAAAAAAATATTTTCACAAATGTCTATTAGAATCAGAATTTAAACGATTTCTATTCTGAATGGTTTAGAAAGCACGTTATACATATGTGTGTATATATATATATATATATATATATATATATATATGCACTGATGAAGTTTGTGTGTATATACATATATATGTATATACTGTATATGTATGTACACTATATATGTATATATATATATATATACACACAAACTTCATCAAGCAAATCCAACGTAAAAGTTGCCCCGTTTGTACGTAATACAAAATTAGTAATAATGCTTATAAAAATATAATAATTAATTTAATACACTTCCATTTCAGGAGTGAAAGTCATAATTTTTACAAATGAAATGTATGTACATAAATTCAAATTTTTAAATTACTTACAAATATTATTACTAATTTTGATTGTCAGAATAATGATTATAATAATCCTGTTTGATGAAGGCATTATTCCATAACTGTGCTATCTAAAATATCCAGAACGGAAACACTCTTTAATTTTGATTAAATATAGACTCAAATTAAACGATTCTTAAAACATTTAGGTAAGTTAATCATAGCAAAACATTTTACAGTGTTACGAAATATATGAATTGTTATTTTAATACTAAACATAACTAGAGACCCGCAAAATTCGCGTTATTTGAAGACATTTTAACTTAAAAATAATTTTACCTTTGAAACACGCTTGTCATTGGACCATGTTTAATTTGACACGCCCCGGGCAGCTCTGCACCAATAGATGAACACTTCATTAATCGTTTAACCAATCACGCACAGTTCACTCAGAAAGGGAGTGCTTTCACTTCTGGGCAGCAGCCAATGAAGGAACGACGCCGGCTCCAGTTTATACAGTGCTGTGAAGTGTTTAGCTTGATGTCAAAAACAACACGAATTTCGCCTGTACCTAAACATATGTCGTACCATTCTGACAGCGATTGTATAGTAAATTTTAATGAGACATGCATTTTGTACAGTTGGCTGAAATGCTCTATTGGAAAACACTGTATTTATACCTTAAACTGAAACAAAACAAATTTCGCAATCGGTACCAAAGAGTTGTAAATTCTGTTTTCGGTTTTAATAAGGTGAATCTGTCGTAACTCCGACAGTAGAACGGTTTACCAATCAGTCACCCACAAAGAAGATCGTTAGACACTGAGGCCAATAGTGTACTGTAGAGTATCGGCCCAAAATAACCTCCATGTGATTTATGTACTTATACAATTGTATAAGATGAGTCACGAAAAAAAATGGTCACTAGATCAAAAGTCAATTTGGTTACATTTTAACATTCTGCTACAAGCCATGAGTTGTAAATAAGAGGAAAAAACTAACCATGATTTATTTGAAAATAAGAGTGAAGTAGCAAATTTTCAAAATGATACTCACAAAAAAAATTTTTGGGCAACACCGAAACTCGATCCGGCACCCTTAATAGTACTAGATTAACGCCATTTACCTTAGCTTACTATGGCTTATTTCCTTGAGATTACTTTTGAACGGTTAGTAAAATCAGGTCGTAGTAAGGGTAGGCCAGAATATAATGTCTCATCTTAGGAAGAATTGAGGTTAGTTATTTGGAGAATCGCTGTACTTAAAAATAACATTTAACGTCTGCAGGACAACTGTACATTTGATCAGTCGCAGTTTCGGTTGCGTTGGGACAACAGTATATACTGACATCTATAATGTACGACCTTTAATATTGCTAAACTGTTACCTTTTGTACGACGTGTTTTTTACAAAGGTAGCTTAAAAAATTTATATATTTCTGGACTATAAAGGAAGGTATCATTGCCATAAAACCAAAAGTTTCAAAGAAAATATTTATTAGCAGAACACCTAAGTTTCTCTAACTTTCTCATTTAATTAGAGCAATATTTTGCTACTATAAAACTGCGCTAAAGAAATGCTTTACATAAAACTTTAAATGTTTATTTAAAGTGTATGTGACCTAAAATTAGGCTACGTGTAGAGACAAATTCGGCTATGGTTGGCAACATTGCCTTTTACCTTCACCCGGAAGTTAAAATTTTCAAGGCTGTAATTTGGGGCGTTATCTCATTATGATTCAGCTGTATTAACAGGTTTCCTTATTGAGGCACACGTTTAGCATGATGGAATTCTTTTATTTCAAGGCCGAAATAATGAGATTTCCCAACTTACGGGATCAATGCAACACGTATTTTTAAATATTCACCAAGCCTTATTTATGTCATATAATTTTGGTCCACATTATATACGAAACTGAAGTACTCATACAGGAATTATAATTTTTCTTTACGTTTATGAAACCTAAGCGCCATGATGAAATGAACGTTAAAAATTACAAAGACCTACAAAATATCGATTCCCATTTTTAAAATGCAGCTGAACACAAGAACTAAGTGCGTGACAAATAAGTACGGATTCGAAGGGTGGTCACGTACCTCCCCCCCCCCCCCCTCCCCCACCCACACACACACCAACCCATAGAGAATCTGAAAGAATCACTCGAAAGAACGAAGCAATTTTCCACACAGCACTGGTGTAAGGGAAGATATTAGACGAATTTCCGCTCTTTAATCGGTAGCAAATTCTGTAAACTCGGTGACTCGCCGCTCGTGATTACTCTGCTGTTTGTAAACAGTTAGCAAGTGTCCAAGTTGCCTCCCGAACTCGGCCATCTGTTGCATGTAACGTGCATTTTCGCAGTAGCTTGTTCATGCGGACTTTCGCTGTAAACGCTTGTGATCAGGCTGTTACCGATTCAACCGAGAAAATTCGCCTGTTGTGGAGGACGGTGACTGCTGCTAATTGAACTGCTTTCACAATAGCGTGTCTCCAAACGTTCTCCTTGTTGTAGTGATATCCGCTGCCTGGAATGTATGGTATTTAAGTTTATTTTGTTCATTCCTGAGAAGATTTTTGTACCAAATTATAAATATTGGCATGCTTCTATAACTTAGGGGACAAAAAGTTCTGTTCTCAAGTATAGTACAAGCGGGAATTTTTCATGACAAAGAATGGGATCACATTTACTCATGCTGTACACAGTTTCTTGCGTCATTACAAGTAAAGAACTTATTATTCACTGGCTGTTTAAGTTTTACGCTTGCCTTCATGCTTAAGGAAAATGCCTGTGTTTATTACGGTTTGTACGAGTTTCTTGCAATCGCTATATGAGTAGGGATGATGGAAAATCGCGAGAATTTTTTAGCCAAAATATCTTCGTTAACACTATACCTGGTTTATCCTTTTATGATTGGATTACCAAGGTTTTGTCTCTGCTAAGTTCTTGTCAGACCGATCTCAAACGTTCTCCTGTAGAGTATCAGAATCCCCATTGGCCCAGTAAAATATAAGAGTAGTATCATACATGCATGACAGCCAATAATAAAAGAAAACTGTCGGAAATATGTACAGTACATTGAATCCTGTACGTATAAACTCTCAGTATTATTTGGTTGAAAACGAAATTGGCTAACTGATTACGAATTTGTACTATATCAACCCTGATTTTTACCATATTTATTAGTCAGAAAAATAAGTAGACCTATATGTATCACTGGCCTAGAAGGACTAACTTTGCTGAGCATTTACAGTGACGTAAAATATATGCAAATAGTCATTGATTTGTATGCCAAGAAACGACAGAAGAGATAGGAATTTGCGCTGCGTAAGGTACGCTATGCTGTAAAAATAATATGGTGTTTAATTCAGAAAATTGCAGTAGCCAGTAAGGTAATATTTATTTACAGTGCAGAAATTCATATTTCACGTGTCCCATTCACTCTATTAGTTGTCCATTATGCCAATAAAATTATGTAATATCGTTAGGGGTAGTGAAATTGTGCGAAAAGATTTCAAGACATGTTAACCCTCTTTAATTTACGGTTTGTGGTGTTGCAAACAAACAATTTTATGATTCGTGCTGTACTTAAGTCAACACAACACTAGTGTCGTTGTCACATCCTATAAACTGCAGGGTATGTCTATGTTCGACTACAATTATATGAACCAATTATTACCTAGACCAGTAAGATGAATTGCGAATAATTTACCCACAGGTAAGATCATTGGTCATTGAGCTTCGCTGTGTGCAGCATAGAGCAAAACTGACATACACGTTGGTAATGTATACAAGTGAGTATACTAGGTCTGAATGGGTTATATTTCAAAACACTTCAGGGAAGTTTACCTATCTTGTTTGGCTGAATTACTTTTTGGCACTTGCTAACTGTCTGTACACGAATCACGTAGGAGCCATGCCGATGTCGAATTCTGAATGACCCGGTCAAATATGAAAACGCCTTCTCAAGCAGACAGCAACGAATGGCAATAGACAAACTGCTGTTGGGTGCTTATATCTTGAAGTCCACCGTGTACCCACGAAAAATCACTAACTCTGTATGACGTAATCGTATTCTGTAATGTATAAAGTGCGATCGGTAAAACATATGAGTGGAAAGAGAGACCGCGGAAATGTAGTAGCCAGAATACTCACCTCCCACCACAGCGAACAGGGTCTATTTCCGGGTTGTCACTTCCGATTTTATCATGTGGAAACATGACGGACGTTGCTGTGGCAGTAGGTTTTTTTCGTCGTATTCCCATTTATCCCCTACACTGCATTTCGTCGCTGCTCCATGTTCACCTCACTTCACTCTCATCGCTGAAGACCTCAACCATTACCAGAGACACGAGAATCCCGCGGGTTAATTTCTATACACGTAGAAATTCTTACATAGGTACTTTCATGTTACGTTTGTAATTGGTCGACGTGTTGTTTGACTCCTCCTGGAGATAAATGAGCCAATAAAAACATGCAATAAATTGTGCGTCCAGCCACCGCGTATTACTACCACAACAATCAACCTATGAACACTACTATCAATTCGTGGGGGCCACGGTGGCTGAGCGGTTAGACTGCTCGCCTCCCACCAAGGCGAACCGGGTTCAATCCCCTGTCTGGTTCACTCCGGATTTTCGCGATTGGGAATCGTGACCGAAGCACCAGCAGGTTTTCTCGGGTTTCTCCCGTTTCCCTCACCATTTCATTCCGGCACTTCTCCATACTCGCCTTACCTCACCCTCATCGGCTGTCAAGACCTCGCTGTTAAGAACCGCCCAGATCTCTTCGCTCACTCGCTATCAACTCGTGAGTAAGTAAGTAATAACGGAACTGAAATAAAAGTGGTCTTGTTCAATCGGGTGTATGGCTACGACTCTAGCGTGACCTTGTGTTGCTGCCGCTCGTGCGTGAGACGCGGGTTTGGCCAGGGCCGACTGGCGGCAATTTTGGTCTTGAATGAAAACACCCGGACAGTTTATCTCGCGACTCTGGTGTGCTGGCACGCTGCTTTCGGCGCCAAACGAAAGACCTTAACACTAGGGACACCTGTTTTTTGTGGAAAAAATTTCAGGACATGTTGTGTTCCAACGCACTTTACTTCAGAAGCACTTTCGTGAATAGATCATTTGGATTGTTTCGCGTCTTATCTGTCTGCCCGCTAATCACGGACGCTTAGTATAGGCGAAACTTGATTCTGATTGGTTCACTTATGTAACACACTATCTTCACACGAAGACAAGCTGCCAACAGCCAAATGAAGACTGCACGTATGCACATAGGATATTGAAGTCTAGCCTCCGCGTAAATCTTTTCGCGAAAAACAAGTGGTCCTACTGATCTATATCCATCGATTTAAGCCATAAAATGCGAACATTGTAAAATATTTGTTGGAGACATCAAAAATAAGTAGTAAGTGAATAAATAATTTCTGATGTCGGCCGATCTTCAGCGAAAAATCCAGAACATATACAAGCAACGCATTTAATCGAGTGATCGAAAGTATATAATGTAATCAGCAGTCGATCAGTACCGCCATGTCCTTGTTATATCTATTGAGACGACTTCGGGAGCGTAACAAAAGTCGCCGCAAACACAAACGTATTCACTTAGAACCCACGTCATATTTTTTGACAAATGGCTGTAGTTCATCGAAAACACAGTAACTTGGAGCCCAGCCTGTCCTTAAATAATAACGCGAATTTTGCAGGTCTCTACTGATGTGATGACAAATGATCTAAGTCTAGTAGTCCATTACAACGTCTTTCGCACAACTAACAACAGAGAAAAGTCAGTGTTTTATTCTTGGTTTAGACTTACTTTTATAAAAATATGAAAACTGGATAAAGATAATTGACATTGGAAAGGGCTTATGAACGTCCCCAGGTATTATGCCTTAAGACTTATCAGGGGACGACTTACCAACTAGCTTAAGCTTACAACCATGACTTGCCTAGGATTCGAACACAGAACCTTACGCACCGCAGACCCGCGGCGCACCAACCAACTGCGCCATGGGAGGTCGGCTGGAGAAAAAAAAATTAAAAACTTGTAAAGGTTCTTTCGACGATAAGTTGAATATACGCAAAAATTCGAAAATACGAAAAATCTAAAACACCGGAGAAGTCGTACGATTTACTAATGCCGAGCCATATTTCAATTTTTGGGGAAACATGGAAATTACTCCAGTATTATTTACAGGAATTGCCGAAATTTACCGCATTAAATTCTACAGGGTTTGTCTGTTCCTAATAACAACTAGAGACCCGGAAATTTCGCGGATTCATTCTGAATCAAGCTAGACTCATCAACTCTTTGTGGATTCGAGCTTCTATAAGTTGTTCATTGCCTGTTACTCCAGTTTAACTCCAGACCAGGTAGGGCATCTCTAACAAGCTGCGGTCCAGTAGAAACAGATACTCCCATGTATACGTGGTTGAAGTTTAACTAGTCTTCAAATGAATTCGTGGAACTTCCGGGTCTTTAACAATAACCTTTTCTTCGACAAAGAATGCGGTTTCAAGGTACTCAAATGTGTTTACATGTTTCCTGCTCCGGCTCGGCCGTAACATTTGTAATGGTCTTCTGCGCGCAACCTTGTACCAGCTGTCGGATATCCTCCATGTGTGACCATGAACACTTGTTGGTTCGCGTGGCCTTATGACGTCACGTTGCTTGTCCCCAATCATCAACTCTGCCTTGGCAATTTATGTCGTTGGGAAATCGCCAACGCTCGTCTTTATTTCTCCGCGCTCTGTTCCAAGTCATCCATAAGAAAATATATAAGTATTTTCTTTTTCTGAAGGCCAAGCTCTCTTTTTACTGACATTTTGAAAAAAATTTTGTCCGTGCTTCTGACTGAGAGGAACAGAATCCTCCTTTGTGGCATTCAGGTGTCAAAATATTTTTCAGGAAATTTTACTGTTTTGTGATACGCCAACTGTAGTAATTTTTTTTGAAAATATCTAATCAGTTGAAAATAACATACAACACTTTTTTCTAGCATGACTGTGATCATATTTACTTCAGATTTTTCCACCGAACAAATATCAAGACTTTATTCAAACAAACGAAGATTTTTCTTTGAAATACATTACTTGGTTAGGTAGCGATTGTAGTTTAAATTCTGGCTATTTCAAATTTGAGTGTAAATGTTTGGGCGGCTCCTAACAACCAGGTAAGAGCGAAGTCAGGTTGAAATACAGCAACGCCGGAATACAAGGGATCCCCGAGAAGACCCGTCAACAAACGACATCGTCCGGCACGATTCCCACACGTGAAAAATCGGGAGAGGTCTCACCGGTGTGCTTTAGTGGGAGGCAAGCGCTCTATCCGCTAAGCCAGACGCGGCCCCATTTAAATATATAATTTTATCGTACAACTTAACATTACACTACAAGCAGACCACAAAATGAATTTCCAGAAATTTTATGTTTATTCTGGTGAGAATAACAATTATTTTGAGCTGCATTCAAAACCATTACTTACTTACACTTCCGACATTTGTATGACGAAGTACAAAGATTTCAATTTCCCATAATCTCATTTGTGTTGGTAGAGTAAGGAAGTCACGTCTTGTGAACAGCGTGATCATTAGAGACGGAGCAAGTTGCTCAGAGATACTTGAACGGGGAAGAAATCGGTAATTTCATGTCGTAAGGAACGATCCCGTTGTTCGTCTGGGGTAATTTCCGGAAACCATGGAAAACCGAATTCAAAATGTTGGACGGGAATCGAATTCGGGTCCTTCCGAACGCAAGTTCCGCGAGTAAATTAATTTTCCTCCTTTAATAGACGAGGCCAGTGGGGAGTACAAACGTACTGTTGTCCTATAGAATACAGGAGAATCCCATAAAATTACTCGTGAACGTCGGAATCGCACACATTTCGAGAAGCGGAAGTAACAAGGGGAAGTAGGCTGAAGCTGCCCTCGAACAAAATCATTCTTTTACAGTGGGATTACAAGAGCTCCTTCCCTCCCCCTCCCACAGGTCATTATTATCTTTCGCCTTCGTAAACACTGCATGGATTCTATATTATCCTTTTTTTGGCATGGAGAAGCCCACCCAGCAAGTCAATAGTGATGGGTTTCCTCCAGTGGCCTCGCCGGTTTGACATGACCCTTCCACACTGGCTAATCCTAGTTTGACTGGAAGGGGGGGCCAAGCCACAAACGCTGGGTTTGGCAATTCAAAACCTCACTTGGGCGATTGGCGCATGTTCTTCCTACACCCAACTTTTATTTGCAGAGCGTTAGGCCTGGGTCCTGGCACACAACCTAGAACCTGCTACCCCTCCCAACTCTAGTAGTTAGCCTACTAGCATAGGATGCGCCCTTTCAGGGCCACCAGAAAAATAAATTAAGTCAGCAGCCACAAGTTGGCGCATGGCGGTCAAACTTGCCGGCCAGCCAGTGGAGCCATTTTGCTGGCGTACGCAGCTGGATTAGCCGGTATGAGAGGCTGTTTCATCTCTGTATCCGTATACTCTGTGGCAGGGGATGGGTAGAGTCCAGGGAAAGTTGACGGGAGATAAGTTCAGCTGGTGAGTGTCTCGCGGAGCCTGTGCAAACATCCGTTAACCTCCACCAGGAATGCGTGCGTTACTGAGATAACGGAATTCACCGCCGACCCGACAGCTTCTCCGCGGTAATCCCGCGGGCAAACAACTCTCAACCGCCTTCCTCCCTTCAACAACTCAAACATGCTTCTAGCATTTCGCGATAGCGCCCCCCCCCCCCCCCGCCAAACTCTGAAGATTACTTTAGGAAAATATGATTATTCCTCGGCCAGCGGGCCGGCTATTTCCTTACTGTTTGCTGTAGCTCGGCTTTCTCCTCTGCGACATTTTGTCAGTTCCGGCGGAGGAGGCGCCATCTTGGACTCGTCGTTCCAACTGCAAGACTTGCATTCTATTAGCGGTACCGCAACACTTTTTAAAATCAAACCTTTGGAAAATCGTCTCATGTATGACGTGTTTGGTTTGTTGCTAGACTTATCACGTATCACGAGCGTTTTATACTTGTGTCAGCATAAAAGTATATTATATTTGGTCAAGTCGAGCTTTGAATTACATACTATGCATGGATTATAATAAATTTTACATTTTTAATTTGTGTGAATAAAAACAGAGAGAATATAGGCGTGTCGACAATGCCTACTAAGAAATAGTTCTCATACATGATATTATTACACTGAGTGCGCACAAAAGTGGCGCGTCGTCCCTTTGGGATACGTACATTTCTAGAATTCGTTAACCTTTGTTTGCATGAGGTGGAAGAATATTCTGGAAGTAGAACTTGCAGTACTTCAAAAATTTCGAATTTGTGCTTGGATCCGTGTTTGTTTGTTAGTGGCATGAGTCTGTTCGAGAGCCAAAACTGTTTCATATGTATGGAGGATATTTTATTGATTCGTTACCATATATCGATGACCTCTTGATAAAAAAAAAAAAAAAAGGCTATTCATTTGAAAACCAACGGTAATCGTGATTTTTAACGTAAAATGATCATTTTCGACTAACTTAAAATCTCGATTCGTACAAATAAAAAAAAAAAAACGTGTTTTAACTGAAAATGAAGCGCAGATCAATCACATACTGCGAGGGACTCAGCTCTCCGACCCTCGAAGGAATGCAGAAGGAAGTGGCAAGTGTCGCCCCACTCGTGCCCCCCTTTCAAATGCAGCAGGCGGTAACAGAGAGAGGTAACGGCGGTTTAACAGACAACTCTCCAGAGTAAAAACATATACTCGTCATTTCAAAGTGGTTGCGTCAAGTCTTCCTGTTACCCAGACTCTTGGCATGCAGAATTCATGCTGTCAGCACTCCAGGTAGGTCACCCATCAAAAGATAAAGAACCTTGAATACTTGTACTCCGTTCCTTCAGCGATCCACCACTATTTTCTTCCTGGCGTTCGCAATGACGACAAAATGACTCACATGACCTCATAGACAGTGCATCTGCTTTGTTGTGAAGGCGCCCAGATCTTTGCTGTATTTCAAAGACATATTCTTGAAGATGCTGTATCCACCGGGCTATTTGACCTTCGGGGTTCTTGAAATTTAGTAGCCAGTACAGTTAAGTATGGTCGGTTCTTGCAATAAAATGTCTGCCATAAAGGTAGAGGTGGAAGTGTTAAATTGCCTTCACCAAGGCCAGAGGCCCCCTGCGTGTAACACAGCAAACTGTCTCAGGCTTATGCAATACCTTACTGAAGTACTTTTGTGGTCATTCCTTCCTATCTTGAACCTAATATAATAAAGCTCCAATGCCTACATCAGTAGCATCAGTGTCAAAAATGAATACACCCTTTCTTTTCGGGAAACCGAGGACTGGTGGATATGTTACAATTCTCTTTAGTTTATTAAAAGCATTTTCACACTCAGTGGTCCAGTAAAATCACCTTTTCGTTTCAGTCAGCTCGTGTAGTGGCTTGGCGATCGTGGCGAACCCAGGTACAAATCGACAGTAATAGGCACATAATCCCAGGGAACTCCACACTTCAATTTTGTCAGTTGGGGTCGGCCAATTTCTTATTACTTTGGTCTCCTAGGGATCTGTTTCGATAACATAGGCTGACACTACACGTCCCAAGAAATCTACTTTATTTTGGAACCGGTGGCACTTCTTAGAAACTAGTTTCAAGTTGGCTGCGGCCACTTTCTGGAATACAGAGTCTAAACAATATTAGTGCTCTTCAAATTTCCTTTCTGTCACAACAATTTCATCAAGGTAAACCTGGCACATATCTAAATGCAGGACTTCTTCCATTAGGCATAAGACTTAGAAGGGGTATTACATACCCCAAAAGGCATAACTTTTAACTGCCAGGTTCCTTTCCCTTGGACACAAAATGCAGTCTTCTCTCGGTCCTCTGGGTCACCTCGCATTGCCAGTACCCACTCTTCATGGCCAAAGTAGAAAACCATTGCGAACCTGCTAAGCTGTTAAATGTGTCATCTATCCATGGAAATGGATAAGAGAATTTCTTTGTCCCATTATCAAGCTAACAATAATCTACACAAAACCGCAGAGAGACAGCATTCTTTTTAACAAGTAAAATGACTGACGACCACAATAATAACTAATGGTTCTATCACATCAAACTCCCTCATTTCCTTCAGAATTCCCTTAACTGCCTCATACGAAGATAGTGGCAGTCGTCTTGGTGGTTGTTTTATGGGCCTGGCATCTCCTGTACCAATGTGGTGGTAGATCAAGTTAGTCCTTCCAACATAATTTGGACCACATGAGAAGGCATCCCTATTTCTCCACAGTGATTCAGAGACAGCCTCCGCCTGTCACCAATTAAGATTTTCTTTTGTTCGTACTAGCAGTTCATTCAGTACTTCTGGTAGAGGAAATTCTATTTGTTCTAATCTAGTATCTTCTGGAGTGTTTGCAAGTACCTGTGTGACCTGCTTGCAAATGCTGATCATGGCCTCCTCCTCAAGACGAATGGCACTATTGGACCTATTTGTCATTCTAACTAGAAAACTGTCAGAACTAGAAAAGACCAGAGTCCTTGCTACAATGGCATTAACTGGCAGGACGCCAACACTTTCTGTTGGCTTAATTAGACCCAAATGGCTGAGAAATTTATCTTGGCATCTGCCTGTAATGACAATTTCACTGGAACAGGGCAGCACAGTAGGTTAACCACATACTACTGAGCAGGTAATTGAGAATAAGAAATCATGCAGTGTTGACATCACCAACTGTGTCCTGCCTACCCTTAGCACATCAAGTCGAGTAGCGATATAGTACCCCAGCCTATGTAGTACAACAAGCCCCAAAATACATTCGTCCTCTGTTTCTGTTCTGTAAACATTGTGCTCTATGCTAATGTCACCAATCTTCAAGATCAATTTTCTCCTACCGATAATTGGCGTGGTCTCACTGATTTCTATAGTCGAATAGCACCGTCCCATGCTGTCGCCGGGCAATCGCTGGGGGGGGGGGGGGGAGGCCTGAAGATGTCTGGTCTTACTACTGCTATGGTCGCCGCAATATCGACGACCATCTAGCAAGGAACATCATTCAGGTTACCCCCATCAGTATTTCATACCAATCCTTGTCATCCAACCGTCCATACATGTAAGAACATTGGGACCTTCCCTCCAGCAGTCAACGACCTTCGCCCCTCAAGATCGGTGTTTACAAGATTTCCGAATGTGCTGTATTCTCACCCCCCTTTCGCTGCCATTTTTCTCTCTTCTACTTCTGGCGCTGCTGTTGTTTTTAACGTCCTTGGCCATTGTGTCCCAATGGTATTATTTTTTAATGTTCTGTAACATTTTAAACTGGCCGAAATTCCCTCTGCCTAACAACGCATTGTGGTGGGCCGTTATAATTTATGGTGCATAGTACTCCACCACTATGGTTAAGCGTTTTCCCCCATTGAGGGTGTGAACTTTATGATATATTTCACAGTTTCTAGTGATTCCATGCCGCCTTGCTAGTCGTATATATTTTGAATTCGCGATTTGTGGATCTGTGAAGGCGGTTTTGAGTTGAGTGATATGGGGGTCATTTGCGTATTTTGCTCAAAATGGCGATGATTGTACTTGTGTAATGAGTGCCATGATTGTGTGTCATATTCGACCTTGATATACAATTGGTTGTGAATATAAATGGGGCGGTAGTACGGTTTGGAATTGTTTATAGAAATGACAATTTTGCAATTTAAATGGGGGTCGACACAAGTTTATTTTATTTTATTTGTGTGTCCCTCCATCTTGATTTCAATGTTTACTTGATATAGGGCAGTTGTGATTTTAGCAATTGCTTCTAGGGGTAAGTATTCCTAGTTTATGATTATTATCGCTACGTTGGCTTTGTTGGTTGTAGCAATATTTGGTTTGATTAGGTTTTTCTCATACCAATAATTGGTAACGTATTTAGCTATATTGTGTTTGACTTTGTCATCCTTGTGCGAATTTTATAACACTGTCTCTGCTTCATAAAAGGTAGTGAAGTTCGTGTATTTTTTTTTAATGGGGAAATATTGATTCTCTACTTGAATATGTGGTAACTCAGTTTTTCCTGTCGTAGGAATTTGACTCATAGCATCCACTAATGTGTTTAATTTTCCTTTAACTATCTTTGGTTCGAATTTGTACTCAGTAAGCACTATTTTTAATTTTTTAATTTATACATTGTTTTGGGCCATTGTCTTTACATACCGAAGGCAAGTATGGTCTGTCTCGATTGTGAATTTTCGCCCATATTAGTATTGTTTGAGGTATATGACAAAGTATTTAATGGCCGACTGCTCGTGTTCCATCGCCGACCATTTCTTTTCATTCAATGAAAGTTTTTTCGATGCGAACACGATAATACTGCGGTCTGTACTACCTGGTATTTCTTGCATAAGGATGACCCCTATCGCTGTCTGAGATGCGTCGCAGGCTAGTATTGTATGTCGGTTCTCCTGAAATTTTACTAGTATGGGTTGGTTTAGTAGGGCTGTTTTAGGATTTTCAAACACTATCTGGTGTTGTTCTTTCTATTGGAATGGAGTTGACTCTTTAATTTGGTCTGTAAGGGGTTCTGCTAGTTTGGCATAGTTGAGTATATACCTTCTTTAGTACAACGTTAGTTCAAAAAATGTACGAAACTGTTTAAGATTCTTTGGGGTGCCACCTGTTTGTTTGCCTCAATTTTATCGGGGTCCTTGCATATCCCTTCTGGTGTTATATAGTGCCCTAGCATTTTAATTTCTTGTTGCGCGAAGTGATATTTCTTAGCATTGATTTTAACATTGTATATATGTAATCTATCCATTACTTTTCTAATGTTGTCCATATGTTTCTGAAAGGTTATTCCTATGATAAAAATGTCATATATATATATGCCACTGTGTTCCAGCATAGGGGCCCGAGCATGATGTCCACAAAATTTTGAAAATAATTTGGGCTTGTGGCCAACTCAACAGGCATATGGGCATACTCATATAAGCCTACGTCATCCCCGCTAAAAGCGAGTTTTGCTCTATCTTGATCCCTTACTGGGATAGAATAAAAATCACATAACATTTCTATAGATGAGATATAATTACAATTTTGGTGTGTATTAATTATATTTTTGGTTCTGGGGATGGGGTATTGAATCTTTTTTAAATGTTGGTTAAGTAGCCTAACGTCCATTATAAATCTTATGCCACCCTGGCATTTCTTTATTACTAGACTTGGCGTGGTGTAAGGGGATTCGGGAGTGATTATATGTGCATCAAGCATCTGTTGGATCTGTTCGAGTGCTTGTTCACATAGTTGTGGATTTATTCTGTAAGGTTATGAATAGGTTTGTTAGTGGTTAATTCTTATTTAATTTGATAATCTTTCATTTCTTTTAGTTCAGTTATGTTTCTTGCAAAATGATCTTTGTACGTATCTAGTAATTATCTTAATTGTTCTTTCATGTGTGAGGGTAAGTTTTCATTTATGCTACCTGGAGCAGTAATATCCTTCGGGTTGTCTAAAGATTCAATTTTGTTAATGTAGTATTCGATACGATTGTTTGTTTCACAATACAGTTGATTAGTGTTCATTGGCATTTCAATGACTCATTTATTATGATAAGAGTGTACGTACATTACATATTTGGTGATTACTGGCACTGTCATATCTTTTATAAAAATCTACTCCCAATATAATGTCTAATTTTAAATTATCAATTAATAGAAAGTCTTGATTAGAATTGTACCCCACTATATTAATATTCAAATTGGTTTTGTATTTGGGTAGGTCAATGTCTGTTGTAGCACCCACTAATGTAAACTGTTCCGTGACTGGTTGCCAATTATGTTTGTTTATGAGAGTTGTGGCTATACAGGAACACGAGCATCCCGTGTCGAGCAACGCATTGTATGACCTGCCTGCAAGCCGGAGAAGGACATGTGGCATTGATGTTTGCACGTATCTTGATCCACATTCATCCTTGCTGGTCAGCGGGGCTTGTATATTAGTGTTTTGGAAAACGGATCTGTGGCTCAGTTTCTCCTTTTCACCATCGCCACTGTTTTTGGTGTTTGTGTTATTACTGACATGTTGTATGTCGTTGCTACCTGTTTTAGGGATGCATAATTTTACTTCCGCTAAGCCAAAACATCTTTTGAACTTTTTAAATCTCTCATTTATATTTGTGTTGACATTCTGTGTTTGATTCGGTAAAAGCAGGCATTACATGGCTCGATGACCATGATAGAAATACTTGGCACATGTCATGGCTGCCAGCTAACGCAGTCCGATGAAGGCCGCGCATGCACTGACATCATGATCGCACTGACTCATGTATTCCGTGGGCCCGACCTAGGTTTGCCCCACCGCTTCCGTACTGTTTACCGCCTCGGTTTTACACGGGCACAGTGTTATGGTGACATGATGCAGTGCCCTTGTGTACGGTGTCGGGATTCACCTGTTTGTTCCGTGACCTGCATTAAGGTTCGTTAAAGGTGATACCTGAAGACCTAGTTTTATTGGTGTCGCATTTGGCAAGATTTTTAGTCATTTGAATTTTTTGTCCCTGAAAGTGTTGAAAATTTAGTGGTCGTGAGTTCAATTTGGCGATTTCTGCATATGACCACGTTGGTATCCTCTTACTGAAGAGCACCTTGCAGGCGTTAATTACATGTCATACCTTTACTTCTAGTTCCACATTTTCCCTAGCTTTACTATGTTTTCTGCTCTCGTTAATTTCTCCTCTGGTTATGCTTGTATGGCTTCTGTAATTTATTTGGGAGGGTCTGTTTTCGCTGTGGTGCTATTTTCTGCTATTTACCGTTATGGTACTTAAGGACCCTGCCTGTCTGTAATTGTGATTGTTTGTTTGGTCCACCTTACGTCCTAATTTGTCTGCGGGGGTGGTGCTTATTGCCCCCTCATGTAGGTTTTTTTTGGTTCATTATATTTTGGTGTTGAATTGTACTTTTTTCTTGTTTGGTTATGGTTTTAGGCATTATTGTTTTGTGAGGGATATGCCTGGAAGTTGTTCGTTTTCTAAACATTACCATTTTTTTTGGTCTTTTGTTGATTTGTTGGGTGTTGTAAAACTTTTGTGGAGTTTGCACATATTCTTTAACGATGATCACAGGTCGTTTGTTCAGCCCGTATTTATTGTATTTTACGTACTGAGGAGTCTGTGCGTTATATTGTCTTTATTGATTTTTGTAGTTAAATGGCTTTGGGTTCTGGAGCATGAGGTTAGCAATTTCCTCCTTCAATTTTACCATTTCGGCCCTTAATGAATCTGTTTCTGAGTGGCTATGTTGCCCTGAAATTGTTTGATTATACTGAAACAACCCTACTTCTACTCTTTGTATGTTTGTAAGGATGTCGTCAATTGTATTATATCTGGGGCCTACTATCTTGTCCACGATAGATGGGAGGAGTGATCGCCACACAATACTAATCAATTCTGTGTCTGTGACTGTAGGGTTGTAATTTTCGCCTGTAGAATAATAGGTATTCAATATGCTTTTGAGCGCTTTCGTGCAGTTTTTGTTTTGCTGTGTATAGGAGATTTCTCAAGTGTTCCTCATTTTCTGGTGTTAGAAAAGTTTTTCTCATTTTTTAAATGGCGTTGTTCCAAGTGGCTTGACCCGAATGACTTTGTAGATAATTCTCCAACGTGTGCTTGGCTGTACCTCATAGTATTTCAATCTACACAATTTTTTCCTATCATTCCAGTTGTTATTTTCGGCAGCATGTTTGTATTGTTCCAGGAATTCTGACAATTTGTCACTACCATCGCCCGAAAATTTATTGACTGTCCTGGGATGTTGTACTATCATGTTAATTGGTGGTGGGTTAGCCATGTTGTTTTCTTGTGTCTGGAGTGGGAAAGCTAAGGTTGAATTCTGATATGTGTGTTCGTTTGTGATTTCATTTGAGATTGAGTTGTTGTGTCGATTTTTACTGGTGTTTAATAATATGTGTCCTGTTGTTCTGTATTTTCATGTGAGGGCGGGGTGTGGATGGCAAAAGGCCGCTATGTGTGATTTTGCTTATGAGGCTACATGTGAGTCGTATTGTTGTGTCAAATTTTTCTACTATATCTGGGTTCTCTGTTAATAATTTTTCTGCCGACGCTACGAGTTGCTGGACTTTTCCTGTACTTGTTGTGTTTTGCTTTTGAAATTTATTTTGGGTTTCTGTTAAATCTATAGTGGCATGTTTTAAAATATTCCTAACGGTTTTGGCAAGAGAGGTGATGGGTTTATCTGACGTGTAATGCGTTTGTAGATTGCCTATGTAACATGTGTAGTACAACACTCAACAAAACAGCAAACTTTCTACAGTCTACTTTGTCCACATTAGCTACGCCTTTGTGGAAATTTGCAATAAGCAAAAGTTAAAATAATGTCCAAAGAGTGGAACTGTGTTTTAAGCATGCAATAATATACTTAAGGCAAAGCACACACACTATTCTACAGAATATACTGTGGGCGACTGTCTGGCCTGGCAGCTTTTTGCAACGCGGCAATTCTCGCCTGCTTGCTCTGGTGCGGCCACGATATTCTGCTTAATGACACAACATGCACTGCCGTGAATGAGTGCTTACAATTTTTTTTCAAATGTTTACTAAGTCGGTTACGTTGACCCGGTCTACTCGAGGGAATTTAAACTCTGAAGGCAAGTGGACGGGGCTACACGTTTTTATGAATATCTCTACTTTATTTATGCAATTTAATTTAATTTTACTTTAAAGGGAGGGTGGGAGAGCCGAGTTCCTCCACCATGTGCTGTGACCTGTCCTGAGGATGAATCAGGCCACACATTAACAAAGGGAAACAGGGGTAGCTCAAAGGACAAGCACTCAGATACGAAAGGCTACTTTTATTAAATACTAATTTTACAATCACACCTCAAGTAGGCACCTCAAGCAACGATCAGAATCTACAATCAAGCATCTACAATTAGCAAAGGTCTCGACAGATGACGTCTCACAAGGGCACTGATGCCCGTAATCAAGCTCAAGGTAGTGTTACGTAATTACGGCAAATCTGTGCTCAGAGGGAGCTTAAGCTGTCACCAGTCCCGCGCCCTAGTGCACCTTTAGTCGCCCTACCAGGGATTTGATAATTACCCTTTTTGCCGTCGCAATCTCGCAGCAGTTCCCTCGACGGCGAGCTCGGCGGGTGTCGAAAGCGGACCATGGACTGCGGTCCTCTCGTCTCTTTGTACTAGGGCAGAGCCTCCGGCAGCGGCAGGCAAGATGGCGCCCAGGGCAGCCATCGCTCTGAGTTTAAATAATACTTTCCTGACCTCGCGCTCAATCCCTCGGTATGTGTTTTAAAACAAAGGCTCGGCTGGCCGAGGTCGCTCTGCGCCTTGCCACAGCGCGATGTTGAGCACCCCTCGCAGAAGCCAGCTACAGCAATGCCACTAATTATTTGCCTATAGCCTAACTTATTTACAACTAAATGCCTCGATACCACCTCCGGCCCTTGAGGGGCATATCTGAGTTCGTGAGGGATAGAGGTCTTAATATAAATAGAAGAACTAAATTTTATCTTTAATTTAGTATACAGCTATTATTTGCAGATTTAAATTATCTATCTCCACTTTTACTCCTTTTTTCTCAGTGAGGAAATATTTAATGTATATTTCATTTCTAATTAATGTCCTTCTTAAAGTCTCTCTTTGGTTACAGTCAATTAACTCATACTCATCATTAACACGTGTTCAGTCTATATGTTGCCATAATTTGTAATGTCTTTCACTCATGCATCCAGTACAATTGTTCAGACTGCCAGTCGCACTATTCGCTGCCCCGATCCTCGCAGTCGCAGATGTTCCTCCTGCTGATCACTTCTCTCGCCTCGCGCGTCTATTCTCTCTCGCCACTTAAACTTCAGCCACCTCATCCATTCCACAACTACTCAACTCGGAGGACTACCACACTTTTATATGAGTCGCCCTGACCATCTGGAAGGTTCAACGCACCCTGAGTCACGCTGAGAGAGCGAGGTCAGTAATCCAGAGCATTCTTCTGATAAGCACAGAAATCATATCCGCCGAAGGTCAGTAGCAGAGAGCCGACAAAGGGTCATCGCCGCAAAATGCCTCCATAACTCGGAATTCTGGTAGGATTATCGCTCGACTGTCATTCAAACATCCCATTGATTACCGCTCCGTTATCATCACTACTCTGTCCTTCTCTTCTGCCTGCTCGAGTAGGACGGGTCAAGGTCAGCGGCGCAGACAAGCGACAAGGTAACAATGCCCTCACTGTAAAAAATTATGGGAAAATTACCTGACATTTGTAAGGTAATATTACTGTACTCTGAAGTAAAATTCACGTTCATGGCAGAGGAAAATTCCATACATGGACGGGAAAAGTACATTACGACGTGTGGATATCCTCGTCTCAACAGCTCGATGGGAGGATGGGAGGAAGAAACAAAACGAGGTGCCATGTTGGACAGCTAGTAGGAATAAGTGGGGCGCCTGTTGTTAGCTAAACGATTTCAGGACAAGTTGTGTTCCAATGCACTTTAGTTCAGAGACACTTTCGTGATTAGATCATTGATAATGTTACGCGTCTTCTCTGTCTACCCGCGAATCACGGACGGTCAGTATCGGAGAAACTTATTTCTGATTGCCTCACTCATGTGACAGACTGTCTTCACACAAAGAGAAGCGGCCAATATTCAAGTGAAGAATGCAAGTGGGCACATAGCATATTGAAGTCTAGCCTCCACGTAAATCTTTTCGCGAAAGACAGGTTAAGGTAGAAAATATTTGAAATAAATTTACCAAATAGTTACAAATGGGCAGTTTTTGAAAAAGAAATAAGTTAATTTGTATGAGACTGCGGTAAACCGAAAGCTTTTTGTTCCGATGTTCAAATCTCAATATAAACATTTATCTTCACCTGCGTTATTTTATTTTAAGAGAATTATTTAAGTAAGTGGAAAGGTAATGGCTTCAATGAACCGACAAAGCTACTAATGAAATTCTACACAAACATTGCTTTGTACCACACAAAAGTAACTAACCAATCTGTTACACAAAAAAATTTTATGAACACCTCAAGGAGTAACAAATTTGTTAAGTTTCTCTTAAAATCGCGGGAATGTTCAAGCTAATAATAATAATATTTATACTAATAATAAAGTGTTAAGCGATAATTTATCGTAGTTTTAATTAAAAATTTAGAAGGTAAATTAAATTAATGCCTTATTTTCGCGGTGAATCTATTTAGTACAATCACTAGCATAACTGAGTTGTTGCCGTGGTGTAATGGATAGCGCACTGGTCTATCGATATAGAGGATCATGGTTCGCGCTCATCAACCAGCAAGTTTCTATGATTTTAGGATTGTGATTTCCGTTACTATTCACATGAAAATACAGGTAATAATTAAGTGAAGAGTGCCAATAGTCAGTATTTGTTTAAAATATAATTTTATCATACAATATAGTTAATATTCCCTTACTTGTATGGGATTTCCCCACACTTTAGTCAGGTACTTTTCCATACGATTAGGGAATAGTACTTTACTTGTTAAGGGAATTTACTCTTCATTTAAGAAGTACTTTTACCTCACATGTAAGTGTAATTTGCTTCCCTTACATGTAAGGGAATTCTACCTCAAATTGACATGCCAGTTAGGAACTAGGAACCATGATGTAATCTAATGGCATGCTGGCAGATCCAACTCTAAAAGAGTGAGTGAGGAGTGAAGAGATTTCGGCAGCTCGTAACAGTTAGGTCTTGAGAGCCGATGAGGGTGGTTGAAGTGAATATGGAGCGGCGCCGGAATGAAAAGGCGGGGGAAACGGGAGATAAACCCGCCTACCAACGGTATCGTCCAACACGATTTGCACTTGCGAAAATCAGGTGACCCGGCCGGGGATTGAACCTGGTTCACCTTGGTGGGAGGCGAGCGTGCTAATAGCTAACCTATATTGGTTGGAGTATTAAACCTTGTTCGCCTTGGTGGGGGGCGAGCGTGCTAATAGCTAACCTATATTGGTTGGAGTATTAAACCTGGTTCGCCTTGGTGGGAGGCGAGCCTGCTAATAGCTAACCTATATTGGTTGGAGTATTAAACCTTGTTCGCCTTGGTGGGAGGCGAGCGTGCTAATAGCTAACCTACATTGGTTGGAGTATTAAACCTGGTTCGCCTTGGTGGGAGGCGAGCGTGCTAATAGCTAACCTACATTGGTTGGAGTATTAAACCTGGTTCGCCTTGGTGGGAGGCGAGCGTGCTAATAGCTAACCTACATTGGTTGGAGTATTAAACCTGGTTCGCCTTGGTGGGAGGCGAGCGTGCTAATAGCTAACCTACATTGGTTGGAGTATTAAACCTGGTTCGCCTTGGTGGGAGGCGAGCGTGCTAATAGCTAACCTATATTGGTTGGAGTATTAAACCTGGTTCGCCTTGGTGGGAGGCGAGCGTGCTAATAGCTAACCTATATTGGTTGGAGTATTAAACCTGGTTCGCCTTGGTGGGAGGCGAGCGTACTAATAGCTAACCTATATTGGATGGAGTATTAAACCTGGTTCGCCTTGGTGGGAGGCGAGCGTGCTAATAGCTAACCTACATTGGTTGGAGTATTAAACCTGGTTCGCCTTGGTGGGAGGCGAGCGTGCTAACAGCTAACCTATATTGGTTGGAGTATTAAACCTGGTTCGCCTTGGTGGGGGCGAGCGTGCTAATAGCTAACCTATATTGGTTGGAGTATTAAACCTGGTTCGCCTTGGTGGGAGGCGAGCGTGCTAATAGCTAACCTATATTGGATGGAGTATTAAACCTGGTTCGCCTTGGTGGGAGGCGAGCGTGTTAATAGCTAACCTATATTGGTTGGAGTATTAAACCTGGTTCGCCTTGGTGGGAGGCGAGCGTGCTAATAGCTAACCTATATTGGTTGGAGTATTAAACCTGGTTCGCCTTGGTGGGAGGCGAGCGTGCTAATAGCTAACCTATATTGGTTGGAGTATTAAACCTGGTTCGCCTTGGTGGGAGGCGAGCGTGCTAATAGCTAACCTATATTGGTTGGAGTATTAAACCTGGTTCGCCTTGGTGGGAGGCGAGTGTGCTAACAGCTAACCTATATTGGTTGGAGTATTAAACCTGGTTCGCCTTGGTGGGAGGCGAGCGTGCTAATAGCTAACCTATATTGGTAGGAGTATTAAACCTGGTTCGCCTTGGTGGGAGGCGAGCGTGCTAATAGCTAACCTATATTGGATGGAGTATTAAACCTGGTTCGCCTTGGTGGGGGGCGAGCGTGCTAATAGCTAACCTATATTGGATGAAGTATTAAACCTGGTTCGCCTTGGTGGGAGGCGAGCGTGCTAATAGCTAACCTATATTGGTTGGAGTATTAAAATATACTTAAAAAGTCTAGCCCGCTCCCAAAAGAATTCCCTAAATTTCCGGCCCTCTGTAACCGACGGCAAATACAGCAAGCAGAGAATTACATATAAGAACCTTGTAAAATAAACACGTAAAAATATTCAATATTATTATTATTAGTCGGAATTTTAGCTGGTCGTTATTATTTGAGAAATTTTGCTTTTCATCTCATTCGTGGGTTTCAGACCGAAATGGCAAGGCTACATACGATCATAGTCTATGAGCTTGTTAAAACAATTTTCTGGTAGAAAAAATGAAATTTAGATGAGAAAAACTGCTTGCCTTTCGCTGTAATAACCACTGCCGAAGCGAGGAGAAGAGCGATTCTTATTTGAGTTCAATTACTGTTTCTTTTTCTAACCGAATCGTGTGCGTGATGAAGATATCTCTTGATATCTCTGCGACAGTCTCTTTTTAATTACCACGAGGGTAAAATTGTATAGAAGCTGGATTGATAGCCTGAAGGTGAATGGCGAACGTAGACTTTTTTTTATAACCATTGTAAAGTTTAGTGCATGAAAGCATTATCTGCAGTGGGGATGTACTGTACTCCGTAACTCTCAACTTTCTTTTGCTATACAGGCTATTCACGGTAGAGTGAGCACTTTTGAAAGCCCTCTCATTTCGAATAATAGTCAATAAATATATTTTATTTTATCCTTACAGTTAACTTTCGAGTGCTGTGGAACATACGCACTGTGTTAATTACTTACGTGGCTATATTTATTTAAAAACTTACAGTAGTTACAGAATAAAATATGGCAGAAATAAAAAAAAAATTACTAGGGCCTTAAAAGTGTTCACTTTACCGTGGTAAGTTCGTTATTCTTGTTTTGTTTGACATCTGAGTGCGTTTTGGTACACCACTAGTTATGCCACCTTGCCACTACATCTGTGTTCGATCACCGACGGATCACATTACGCGCGAGAAGAAATGCCGTGAAAGTTTATTTGACGTGGGAGTACGCATTTTCAAATCGGCAGCGCTGGAATCTGGGAACGGCCCTTGGGTCTGATTGGCCGAAAGTTTCCCTTTCGGCTGAGCTGTAACGGCCGGCGAGTAGTTTACCAGGAATAACAACGTTTGAAAAATATCACTGTCCTTGCCTACACGCGTTTTAACAAGAACATTGACTGGTGTGTGCCCTCTAGAATTGGTAAAGGCTGTTCACGATAAAGTGAGCACTTTTGAAATCAAAATGTCGCTGCAGATAACTGCGTATATATTTTAATAGGTACACTAACAGGCACCCAGCAAGGTTGGTAACTTCGGAGGAAAAGTGTAACGTAAAAATTTGTGAACACCGGAATTAAATCTGTTATTTTCTAATTTTTTAAAATGCATATACCAGCAATAATAAGCAAATTTGTGAAATATTTACTTTTCCAATAATTGTTCAGTTTCACTTGACCACGCGTGAATAAAGTGATCGGGCCTGTGGCAATGTAAATTTTACATGTGACAGAAGAATACACAACGTGCCTAAAAGTAGATCTTGAGCAGGGGTTTCAAAAACGCTCATGTGACCGTGAACAGCCTATAACGACGCGACGGAAACAAATTAGTTTCATGTCTTGATGCTGAATTAAAAGTGCTAGGAAAATGTTTGAGAGAACTGAAACTATTTGTCTTAGTTTCTGTATTTTTGATGCATACAAGTGTAGCCTATACATAGGGATAGGAACATTACGCGAGTTCAATGACCTGTGGGTTAGGCTCCACAGTGCTGGGCATAATCAAGCCTCATATGTTTGTTCATTGGCTGCTGCCCCACAGAGTGGCCAGTGTTACCTCACACCTGGCAGTATGGGGTTCGCTACTTGTTTCCTTGCAAGTATGCTATTGGTTAAGAGTGGTCCAGGGCGTGTCTAATAAACTGTTGTCCAGTTGCAAAGGTGACTTCAGTGTACATGTGTTTGATGTCTATCTTGTCTTGAAATGAATTCGCGAACTTCTCGTATCCCTACCTATGCATTATAAAAATTGTAATACTATTATAATAATTTAACAGTTTTACTCCCAGCTCTCAGTTGCATGCCTTGAGTATGCATTAGGCGGGAGTAGTAGGCGGGGCTCTCCTCCCGCCTGAGATTCCGCTCCGTCGCATGCTCGGGTACCAATGAGAAACCACACGCGGGAGTTCGCCGATCACGCCAAAAAATCGTCTATTTCTAGGCACCCCAGACAGAAGGCTACGCCCGCTGATCAATCAAAAAGTAATGCTGGGCACGTGATTTTAACAAACGACTATCGGAAATCGGGAGGGCGTTTAAGATCACGTGGGGGGGGGGGGGGGGGAGCTAGTTGATTGTTGCAAGAGACCGGAATATCGTTTCACTACTGTTTACTGTATCAAACAATAAACAATACGAACTTCGGTGGAATGCACATAGGCTAACTCATTCACATCCCACACTGCGAAATTAGTATTAACCGTAAACATCATAACCTAAACATTATAAAATTGCGTAAATTTAATCCACCGTATTTTTGTTAAATTGAACTTTTATTTATATTTTACCTATAAATTATAATTTTCGGTTTACAATTAATATGAATAGAAGCAGTAAGAATATAGATGTGTTGGTAATGCCTAGTAAGCCAAATATTATAGCGCACGGATGCGGTGCGCTGTCCCTTTAGACTTCTAGACTACTTTACGCGTGGCGGAAGAATATCCTGGAGGTAGAACTGTAGCCGGGCTTCAGAAAAGTTGGAAGTAGCCGTGAACGAGGTATATTCAGCACGTACCCATAGCCCGTGCGAGATGCTAATTTTTTTCTTCTGGAGTGCGTTGAACATAACTTGGTAAATTTCTGTTGAGATGCGTGACTGCAGGCCGGGAATGAAACGCAGATACATTCCGCGTGTCTGAAATCCATCACTCCGTCAGATGAATTCGTGAACAATTTTCACTGCCTTCAGTTGCGGAGTGTCATCCCGCGCCAGGCAACCCTCCTCGCGGTAAAGATCACAGTTTATACTGTATATTTTTGAATGGGGTTTTTATTGTTGGTATAAGTTGGTGATGGCAAATTGAGCACATTTGAGGCCCTAGTTAATTTTTCCTTTCAGGCATTTTTTTTTAAATCCTTTAACCACCTTTTCAAAGTAAATATTGACATGTACGTAATAAACACAGTGCGTATATTTCACCGCACTCGAAAGTTAACACATCTAAGGCTAAAATAAAATAGATTTATTTACTATTATTCCAAATGAGAAGGCTTTCGAAAGTGCTCAGTTTACGGCGAGTAGCCTATAAATTCGTTTCTGCATGCTGCAACCTATTGCTGAATGCCACATGCGATGAATCGATAAGGACGGGAAAAACTCAAGACTTGAATCCCCTGTATGCTATACTGAATGGCCGTTTGTGTAATCAAGCCGCTGCAATTTGTTTACTGAACAATGCCGCAGTGAACAGCCAGTTCTAACCTTCGTTGTCCGTGAATTTTTTTTAATTTTTATTTTGGTTTATTACTATCAATATAATTATTTACTTCAGGAACTGTTAAAATAATTGTGGTCCAGTATGTGAAAGCAATGGAATTGCACAAGCTTTTGAATTACATTTTTTTTTTCTCCGAAATGAAGCGGTGAAATATTGAGGTCTCTGAGAATCGGAAAGACGCACATTACAGTTTTCAATGCAATTATCTATTACTGTTCATTCATGGTTGCTTCCAACTTTTGTGAAGCCCTGCTAAGGTTCTACTTCCAAGCTATTCCTTCGCCTCGTGCAAACAAAGCATAATCAAGTATAAAACAATCTCCGCAAGAGGGACATCGCACTGTGTATGAGTGCACAAAGTTTAGTAACATTCTGCACGAGAGCTATTCCTTATAGATTATTCATGATAAAGTGAGCACTTTTTAAATACCTCTCATTTAGAATAATAGTCAATAAACATATTTCATTTTAGCCTGAGACGTTAACTTCCGAGTGCGGTGGTATATACGCACTGTGTTTATTACTTACATGGCAATATTTATCTAAAAAATGTTTGTTAAAGGATAAAAAATGTCTGAAAGAAAAAATATTTAGGGTCTCAGATATGCACGCTTTACCGTGCGCAGACTATACTAGGTTTTACTAACACGCCCTTTTCTACGTTTTTATCGATATTTGTTGTAAATGTAATATATAATTTATGGATATAATACAAGTGAAAGTTGGAACTAAATAAAAAATAATAAATATTCTTTTATTTCAAGAAATGTATAAAACTGTCGTCAAACATGACGGAGGAAATAACCGAACACTTTATACAGTACTTGGGGTGATTACTGCGAATAATATTATAAAAATATTACGATTGGCCCAGTCAAATAGGAACATGCCGTCTCACTTAGACACGTGGCCAGTAACCAAAGGAAGCTATGGTATTTAGGATATTTAAGTCTAGCATGCCTATAAATATTTTGGCAAAAACACCTGTCCCTATTTATGGCACTATGGCATTACTTTCTCATTGGTTGCTGCGCCAGGAAAGCGACATAATCTCTGTGACACCCTGCACGTGATTGGGTAAGAGAGTAATACAGATGTGAAACAGCCTATTTATACCGCAGCCGTACTCGCCAGCAAAAAGCGTTAACCAATCAGCGCGTTCTAACTTGCTCGTCAACCAGCAGACCAGCCAATAGAGAACTTTCCGCTGCACGCAGAAGTCAATTAGGCTCAAGGTCTTTCCCTAGAGCCTCGCGCCGTGCTATTTCGTCTGTGCGTCGCCTACTTATATACCCTGCGATATTCGGTCACGCCCTTGGAGGTGGTTTATTTAATTTGCGCAGCATTATCCAGGTAGTGTGACTGTAGTAGGTACATCCCAATAACGAAACCTGAGAGCAAATATACGCATGCCTAGGGAGAGGATATAAGCCAGTCACTAAATAATGATGCACATGTTCCAAGTCTCACCGCAAAAAAATCTCATAAACTATGCTGGAATAATGGCTGATTAACAACATGGTCTGGAGGGTCATATTTTTTAAAAGCAAATTATCTTAGTAAATGTGTACAAAACGACTAGGAAATCCAGCCTGCAGTACACTAATTTCTTCAGTCTTTCTAAATCCAGTCTGTTTGCTCTCGATACACGATGCTAGATCGCGCTTATCACTGATCGCATAGCCAGTGACGTCGCACTGCAGACAGGAAGAGCGCGCCACGGCCCGGGTCGAGCAGCCGTGCCGTGCCGAGCCGAGCCGCGAGCGGAATCGCGGGTAATTGAAAGAGGACATCCTCGCGGATTAGAGGCGGAGGTGATGGGACGAGATGGGCGGCGACCAGGGCTGGCCAAAGCCGCGGCCTCGCTCCCTCTGACTACACGCCATCCCGTACGGCGTAGGATAGGGACAACGAAACCTAACCGAACATTACCCGAAGTCGGCCCGAGGTTCTACGAGCCTCTGTCACACTGTCGAGTATTCGCCTTCAACTATATTTGAAAACAACATTTGAAGACAAAATACGTCCATCACATTTTCCCTTCCAACAAATTTTACCAAATAATTTTGAATGTGTTTGAAAATGTGTCACACTAAAAAATTTTTACTGGGAAAATCTAATTATAATTGTTGTTTCGAAATTATTTTCATAGTGAGATATTGCTTTTGTTTTTCATGCAGTCCATTAAGGGAAGGCATGTAAGAAATGTTGTCATTTATTTTCACTTCTTTACTAAATTCGATTTTTATTTACCAGATGTGTTTCCTGCACGATATAATTTAATGCATCTCATTTCGTAAGTTATGAGGATAATTGATTTATATAGAAGCTGTCTGGACATGAATGCAATTTTAAGTGAATATTACATATAATGTTACTAACTCAGGGGCATTTATTTCATTCTGCAGGAAATACTACAAATAAAATTTTAATTTAGTAAAGAAACGACAATAAATTATGATATTACTTGCAGTTCTTCCTGTAATGGACCGCATGGAAAAACAAAAGCAATATTTCAGTATGAAAATAATTCTTAAATAATATTTCAAATTAGATTCTCTCAATAAAAAATTTGACTGTGTGGCACATTAACACACATAAAATTATTGGAAAAAATTGGTTGGCCGGAAAAATTTGTTGGCCGTATTTTGTCCTCAAATTTTATTGTCAAATATGGTTGAAGGTAAAAACTTGATAGTGTGACAGGGGCTTAAAGCAATAAGTCAACAAACATAAATGCATAATCAGGATAAGTGTCATCTGTTTTCGAAATGCCAGATGCAGTTACGTTGGTGTTAACGGAAACTCTGCAAAGCTAGTAGATATGTAGCACGTGGAAAACGGCAATTGCTCGCAATGTAAATTTTATTTGAAAACGAAATTGTTAAGTAAGAATGTTTATCAAGTGTAACGTACCGTAGAATAGACATTACCTAGGATGACTATATAGTTGGGATTTTAAAAATATTTCCTTTATTGGCTCGGCGAATTCGTTACTAAAGGGAGAAAAAGTATGAAATTATCTGTCTACTACAACACGTGAAAAAGTCGTAATTATGTATTTGTAGAGTAGTATTATTTCTTTCCTTGGTTGCGTAGGTTTTACAGTGTACGAGTCGTTTCGTCGGCGCAGACTTCCCGTGAACTTTGTTGGAAGTAACTCCGGCTAGTGCCGCCAGATGCCAGCACCATCCAAGAGTCGATACTCGTTCCGTTCTCAACATGTGCGAAATGAGGCCAAGCAGAAAAAAAAATGAACAATGCTGTAGAAGTAGCGAAACCAAAACAAACTGAAGACAAAAATTGCATTCAGCAAATCATGAGATTGTTGTTTCGTGATAAAAATAACAAAAAATGTTAGCGAAAATGACATTCCGTAATTTACCGTGCACACTTGTATAGTCTATTCGCGGTAAAGTGAGCACTTCGAGAACTCTCTCATGTGAAATAATAGCCATTAAACATATATTATTTTTGCCTTAGACGTTAATTTCCGAGTGCGGTGGAATATACACAATATGTTTATTACTTACACGGAAATATTTATTTAAAATGTTGTTAGAGGATTTTAAAAAATGGCTGGCAGGAAAAAGTAACTAGGGCCTCAAAAGTGCTCACTTTACCGTGAACAGGCTATAGTTACTCTAAGTTTCAAAATCAGATGGGGCGCGTACGTAAACGATCTTTTCACATTGACAATTTAAGTATGCAATAACAGCTTGCGTCGTCACCATATGGCATTCGAATAAACGCACAATCGTGCTACGATTTAAACTCAACCCATGTTCTCAGCAACCTTTTGAACTTATAGTACTAGAGATTTAAATTGGTGAATATGAAGAAATTAACTAACGCTGCTAGTTATAATTTAGAGACTTCATGTGTTGTGATAACCTCAATGATTTTTTTCTCTGCCAACGTAAGATAATAAATGTATAAGTAATTTAATCAGAAATAGTAATATCCACTCTTTCTTACTCACTCGCTGAAAGATGACATTATTAATATCAGAAGTATTGAACGCTATGCTTCTCTGGGCTAAAGATAAATCATATATGAAGTAGGTATAGCTACAAGAAATTACAATAAAATGCATGCATGTGTTTCAGTATTGAATTTTTTGCTTCTCTATTATGTAGTATTGATGAGTCGCGATTCACACTGAGAAGTGTAAAATAAGAGGTAAACAGCTGCAAATTTAATTTTACTCTATAACCCCAGCATTCGGTGTTTAATAAATAAGTAACATAATGGCTGTAAGACTTTAAATCGCGAATTCGAACACGGACTCAATTACTCCGCTGTTGAATGCGAAGTACTAAGCATTGCCTTAATTATAAATATGTATTAACGAAAGCAATGCAAATATACAGCTCTTTGACACGATGATTGTACGTACATTGACGCGGAATTGCATGTCGGTTCTTTTAAATGGGGCCCGCGGTGGCTGAGCGATTAGCCTGCTCGCCTTCCACCAAGGCGAACCTGGTTCGTTCCCCGGCTGGGACGCCCTCGGATTTTCGCACGTGGGCAATCGTGCCGGACGATGACGCTGGTCGGCGGGATTTCTCGGGGATCTCCCGTTCCCCCCGCTCTTTCATTCTGGTGCTGCTCCATTCTCACAGCAATCACCCTCGTCGGTTCTTAAGGCCTCGCTGTTAAGAGCCGCCCAAATCTCTTCATTCATTCATTCTTGCTGCGCAATGGCCTCGTGTCCGATTTGCTACTGCATGAAGCGAAAGGTTCCCTGTCAGCGAGTGAGTGGGTGAAGATATTTGGGCTGCTCTTTACACCGAGGCTCTTGAGAACCGATGAGGACGGAGCAGCGCCGGAATGAGAGCACGGAGGAAGAGGGAGATTCCCGAGTAAACCCCCCCGACCAGCGTCATCGTCCGACACGATTCCCACATCCCCGGCCGGAAGTGACCCGGCCGGGGATCGAGCTCTATCGGTTGGTCGCCGGCTGGCGAGTAGGTCACCAGGCGCTCTGATTGGTCAACCACGTTCTGACATGCTGCTGTCCAGTGGCGCGAGTTTGCTGGACGCTCGACTGAGATGCAGTCTTTCCCTTCGCGACTCGTCCGAACGTGACTACAAAGCTGTTGGCCCGATAATAATGACAAAAGTACGATGCATCTCTTATGATAACTCTGAATATTCTTCTGTGTAAAAAATGTATCAGCTGAAACTGAATCTCAAAACACCCGTTCTAGCCGTTTTCGCGTCAATAACAATAATCCTTCAAGTTTTGACAAGAACTTAACAAACTTGTCTTTTGGCACTAAACATTTCTCAAATGCTTTTCGTGTCCAGGCACCACTAAAAAATATCCAACCGTTTCTGACTCGTATGCTTTCTACAGAGCTCTATAATGCATTTCATGCACCTACCAGGTGGATTGAAGGTCCGTCGGAGTGCAATATTTTTATGCAGTGTGTCAATAGTGCATGAAACACTGTATACATTGGTAGTTAAAGGCCGTTTTCGATCAAGTAAGCACTTTAGAATGAACCTTATAAAAAATTCACTGACCCTCCATCCGTGTATTTTAACGGGCGCACTGAGTGACATGCGCCCAGTAAAGTTGGTATCGATGGATGGCAAGTAGTTCCATATCTTAACGTCGAATAAAAAGTATTAGGAAACCATTTCTGATAACTTAAATTATCTATTTCGCTGTCTGTTTTTTTAAATACATCGAAATGTCAAAATGTGCAGATATGTAAAGTATTTACTTTCTTAATAATTTCACTGTTTCATTTGACCGACGCACGAATAAAGTGATGAGTTCCATGGCAATGTTAAGTTTACATAGGGCGGAGGAATACACAACGGGTTTACAAGTAGATCTTAAGCAGGGCTTTCAAAAGGGCTCATTTTAGAGTGAACAGCCTATATAAATCACTGCTTTGAAGAGTGTTTTTTAAAATATAAATTAAAAGATTAATTTCAAAATTTGTTATCTTTGGAAGACACTTTTAGGTCATGCTGTTGAATATATATGCATAATTCTTTATTACTGCATTTTTCTCGTTCCCTTCTATTAAATAACGTATACATAGCTTAATTACTTTGATATATAACAAATTATTCATTCATTAGTTCGTCTATTGATGTTGTTCAAGCACCGTAAATCAGGGTTACTTTGCACCTGATAGAGCAACTTTGCACCGTTCAAAATATTAGTTTGGTGCAATTTTGTGAAGCGGTGGTAAACATCACCTCTGTAGATAACACTGAGAATTTTCAACACCGCTACATTTCCTTCTTTATTTGCCAAACGGCACCAAAATAATAATTCTGAGTCGTGCACTCCAATCATGAGTTTGTTTTGCTACTTATCCTTTAAAAGACTTGAATATATGTATATACGCTTCATAAATCTTAATCAAAAGTCTGGTTGGATTGTTAAAATTAGTTTTCTAGTTAAATATAAACTCGTTGGATTCTGTTTTTGTTCTTGTAGTAGAGCTATTCGGTATCTCATCAAATTTTTTTTTTTTTTGTGTCTGGCAGTGTATGATAATGATGATGCCTGTCTTCCGGAAATTTTAGCCTTGCGACTCTGTGCAAGAAAGAGACACACATTTGCGACCACAGGTAACAAAGGCCAGTTTTCAAACAAAAAACTTCGATGGTGGGATATCGGTGTGTCGTAGCATGAATTTCCTGTCTGTGTGTCTCTCTGTGTATATACCCCCTTAAACTTTTAAAACGGTGAACCGATTTTCACCAAACTCAATACACATTTAGTACTTAGCAATATCATCCAACTTCTATATGTTTAGAGCATGCCGGGTGCTTATTTCAAAATGGCAGAATATAAAATTTTAGTACACTGTCACTTCAGCAATCATTTATGCAATTTAAACAAAATTCCCTTTGTTGTCAGTACACCATGAAAGTAATGAATTTAAATATTGTTATTGGTCTATCATTTCGGAATATAGAATAACATAAAAAATTCTGCTTCTAAGTTACATGCTGGGAACTATTTAACCTATTCCCACGAAATTTTCTATGTAAGTAATACTATAGTAGGCCATGTAAATAAAAGCAATTCAAATTTATTACTCATATGTTTTAAAATTTGAAGATCTATAAATGTTTGGACAACTTGCTGTATCTGCCTTACTATTTGGCGTATTATTTTTTTCCAAAAGTGGTGTGGTGAAAATTTATATTTCAAGCATCAAATAGGCCAATACAAAGCTTCTTTTGTTAAGAAATCACTACATTAAAAATAAGGCCTTATGTCATTTCGAGCAACAATCAACCATATCCTACCAAGTTTTGCACACGAGTAATGCTACAGTATTCAATGTAAAATTATATTATTTAAGTGACTCACATTCTTGGTTTTAAAATGATGGCCTTGTAAATAATATTTCAGGTTGGTAGAACCTGTCTATCAAAACACTAGACTGATAGCAGCTGAAGTTGTTATTCCGAAACCTACTTTCATAACGCAGTTGGCTGCAGGACAGCTTACGGTAAGAAGAGTTCTGGGTTAGAATCTCTGGTATGGCCTACCTAACGTCTAACATTTTACAAACTTCATCAAAATTATTAGAATCCCTGAAGAGGAAAGTAGGCTCAGTGGTTATATCTGTGTCTTCATGCTCATATTGTTTTGTAATGGTGGTTACTTTTTCTGTGAATAGTATAAATATGGCTCCTTATAGAGAAAAGAGACCTAGGAAACTAACAAAGCCGTGAAGGCCCACCATTTTACATATTTTCAATAGTTAAAGCTGTGCCATTATTTTCTTAAATTATAAATAGTAACTAGATAGAGCTACTGCTAATTATATTTATTTATGCCTACAAAGATAAAATTCATTTGTTTTAAAATATTAATGTAATTTATAATAAACTTATACGTAATAGCAAAGAAAAAATATTTCATTATTCTGTATGCTAAATCAAAAATAGATATAAAAATTGTAATTATAAATATATTTTACACAGTTTATCATGGATACAAAGTTTATGTAAGCAGTCTTTGTTCTGTATCTGGTTTTGGTTATTATAGTTCAAAATAAATGTTCACGATTATGTCGGGAGTTACTTATTGCCTGCTCCTTTAAATAAATCACTTTATTCATACTATTTTTTTTACAATATCTTATCATACTCTTCCGCAACATTTTCACAAGGAAAAAAATAAGCAATTCCGCACACTGAAAAACGAATTAGCCTCACTCTGTTTGTTTACAATCACATTTTTATGTATTTAAAAAACTCCAGGAATGGATTATTTTTCTGTCGGCGTATAATACCGTGAAGATCTTGCGGGGATGAACAAATTGTTTTTTTCTTGGTCGTGTCTAACTGCCAAGTTTGGTTTTAATGATAGATTTTGTACTTTGCCTTATATTAATGCTTGATAAGCTGGAAGTGGTCAAAAATATATCTCTTGAGCACTCTGTCTTCACGAAGATTGTCTCAAAATACTGTGGGATGGTCTTGACAAAGGCAGTCTTAAGCTCTGCCTTGAGATTTCACTATGAATACCGCCCTAAGAGAGGTAGTCATTCATTATCTACCCGAAAGGTATACCCTCAAAACGAATATTTTACTCTGCTTTGTCTACTGTGCTTGAAGTTCCTTGCCGCCCGTGTAACCTCAATTACTCTCTGTCTTTGAAATGCAACAAGTCCCTAAATTTGCCGGGAGTGAAATAAGTTTGTCCTTTCAACTCATGTTTGTCCTTCCCCCTGAAGTCTGCTTCTACCTTTCATCTTTGCATGCGCTGTCGAGGATTGTTCTTGACCTAGATATTCTCATTGTCCTTGGCATTAATTGTTTACCAGTCATTTTTCTTTTTGCCTTTCCTTGTAATTTTACCGTCATTTCATTACGTTAATTATTGTTTACAGAGGCAGTTCTCTTGAAGGCTGCCTTACAAACGACCCACGCACACATCTACAGTCAAAGCTCAGCTTTGAAACACCTGGAGCGCGCTCCCGCCTTTAGCTTTTCGCCCGGAGATCTGCTGAAGATTAACAAGGTGTCCTGAAAATCTACTTTAAGTTCGTGACTCGTTTAGGTGAATTTCCTACGAGATCTATGAATACGAAAATGCTACCGCTCATCAAGAATATCCTCAGCTGTAACAAAGTGAAAGTTTTCCACGTCGTTGGTAACTTGCTGCTAAAACTATTTTTGTTGATCTTTAAGTTTATGTTGTGTCAGCTCACAGGCTATGCAAACTATTTTATTTCCCGTTTTATGTGGCATTCATTATTTATTTGTTTCATGTTGAAAGGCTGTCGTATTTATATGAAGCTTAATAACCCTTTCACTCGCCGTGTCCTTGATCGATGACGTGTTGCACGTGAAAGATATGCACGGTCAGCACTGTACACAACTATGTAGAGATGAGCTAAATCAGTATTTCTCAGTAACATCCCGTACATGCTCCTGTTCCCAGTCGATACCTGTTGCTAATACCTGTTGTTGAGAATACCTGTTATGGGTAAGCAGTGTGCTAGGCCGCGTTGCTCCACTATTTCACATTGTTCTCGAATACCTGTTATTAGCCATGTCCTGGCCTGGTCTTTTTCGCTACCTCCATGTAGCGCATACCCTCTCTGGTAGTTGGATTCTTTCACTACCTTCTAAAAATATTTTAAAAAACTGTTGTAAAATCGTCAGTATTAAATATATATATATGAAATCATTATAAATTTCTCGGTGGTTGTTACTGTCACAGTAAGGGGCATAAAAGAACAGCCAGAGACATAGTGAGGAGGATAACTTCAAACCAAACTTTAAAGTTTTTTCCGTTGTCAAAAAAAATTGTAAAAAAAAAAAATCACATGTAAAATGGGCACTGCGAATGTGGTTGTTAAATAAGTTTAAAATGAAGTTAGAAAGAATTGTTTATATATGCAATATTCTAGTCCGTAAATACTATTGGGATGCAGTATTGGATACTAACATTAGACGATAGGAACAGGTACGGCGAAATGATATCGTACGAGTGTCGAGTAACAAGCTAGTACTGAAGCAGGAACTGCTTCAGTAACAGGTAGGGATGGCAAACAGGTATCTCCAGAAACTAGGAAAAGGTATTGACTGTTCTCGCCCAATACCTGTTGCTGATAACAGGTATTGAAAATACTCCCCATCTCTACAACTAGGGATCAGTGGCCAGTGTTCTGAGCGTCTCCCTTGCGGGAAATCGGATTTGTTGAAGTTTCTGCTCTTCTGTTTTTTTAATGGTCAAAGAATATACCGGATGAGTCGCCCGTATCTATGCAACCCGCACAAATTGCTACCCTTCTATCATAACATCGATAGTAACAAAACACCACGTGCGCGTTGATCAGTTGTCAGTACAGTAAGCGGTGAACGGGTGGTGTCATGTCAGCAATGCGTTGATCAGTTGTCAGTACAGTAAGCTGTGAACGGGTGGTGTCATGTCAGCAATGCGTTGATCAGTTGTCAGTACAGTAAGCGGTGAACGGGTGGTGTCATGTCAGCAATGCGCTGAGAAGTAGTCAGTACAGTAAGCGGTGAACGGGTGGAGTCATGTCAGCAATGCGTTGATCAGTAATCAGTACAGTAAGCGGTGAACGGGTGGTGTCATGTCAGCAATGCGTTGATCAGTTGTCAGTACAGTAAGCGGTGAACGGGTGGTGTCATGTCAGCAATGCGTTGATCAGTTGTCAGTACAGTAAGCTGTGAACGGGTGGTGTCATGTCAGCAATGCGTTGATCAGTTGTCAGTACAGTAAGCGGTGAACGGGTGGTGTCATGTCAGCAATGCGCTGAGAAGTAGTCAGTACAGTAAGCGGTGAACGGGTGGAGTCATGTCAGCAATGCGTTGATCAGTAATCAGTACAGTAAGCGGTGAACGGGTGGTGTCATGTCAGCAATGCGTTGATCAGTTGTCAGTACAGTAAGCGGTGAACGGGTGGTGTCATGTCAGCAATGCGTTGATCAGTTGTCAGTACAGTAAGCGGTGAACGGGTGGAGTCATGTCAGCAATGCGTTGATCAGTTGTCAGTACAGTAAGCGGTGAACGGGTGGTGTCATGTCAGCAATGCGCTGAGAAGTAGTCACGTTTCAAATACTGCACATCCGTTTATTGCGATGTTTACCGACCACCTTGGTACGTGACGATTACGTCCTTCGTAAAAACACATCCGCCTCACTTCGAGCCATTGTGTTTCTTTATGTGACATACAAATACAGGCACCGCTTACTGTATTGACCAATAGACAACAAGGAGAACGAGCTGTTTTGTAGCTGATTGGTGCAGGCTGACAACAACGTCGAACGTTCAGCTAACAGACGAGGCGCCTTAACGCGGGACTCGGCTACACAAGAGACGATTATTTTACGGCGGCACAGATGTTTTGTAGATGTGTAGTATTGTGTGCGGGTTGCATAGATACGAAGAAACAGGCGCGGGCGACTCACCCGGTACAGTACTTGGATTCACTGATTGCGAGACGCACGCTCGACAAAGTTCAGCGCACATCTAAATATTGAACGATTTTTCAACACTTGAGCTAGTAAATTAATTCGGGGCTGAACGGGTTTAAAAACCTAAAAGAAATATAACCGTCTACGATTTGTCATACACATTTGTCGAACTCAATGGAAAAGCACTCTGGCCTTTTTTTAAGCGACCAACCAAAGACACGACACTGTTTCTTACTCCCTAATCCCACCACAGTGCCATTTATGGGCAAGGCGAGGTATATGAGTTTACCTTTCTTTCCACTTTTAATTTCTCCTTTCCTTCTTTTGCTCTTTGGCTTGCTTTCGGGAACACGTAAAATTTACATCCCTTTAATTTTATTCTAATACATCTACAGCGAGAAAGTCTGGAGTAGTGTTGTAGCGTGGTTAAATTGCCATCTACCCAGTTCTCCATACGTCCCGGAATCCATTGTATTTTACATCTATGCCATGTTATAGCCATTACATCTATGTCATTATATTTCATATACTTGGCTAATTAACTGATGTTATACTTACGATTGAATCCCGCTATGTTGACCTTCACCAGAGAGGGTGGCCTCCGGGCATATTTCTTATCCCCTCCCCCGGTAGTCAGTCCTTCAGTCATGAATATTGTCTTAATCGTGTTCCATTTCCATTGTTATTGTCTGCTCAATACCTGGTTCGTTTCCCTGTTATCTCGCCTTGGTCTTGGTTTCCGAATTCATCAATTCGTTTTTCACTGCCGGGTAGTCATATGTGTTATCTTCAGTACATCAGAGTGGGGTAGGGGGCAATGCTCCCCAACTCATCAGCTGTCTACTAATAAATCAGTCTCGAGTTTTATTTGACTTTCTTCGAGGTTATTCCCAAGCTTAAGTTTATATAGCGGTTTTACTCAATGTCATATCAGGAAAGTGGGTCGATTCCCACCCACGTTTGGGTGCGGTTTTATGTTCGATTTTCCACGGGTTGTACAGAGTATTATCTGTTTTCAATTCTGGAGGATTAGTTAATAACCACACATTAAATTCCTTTCATCTAATGACAATTTCCTTTGCAAACTGTCCAAACTGCCTTTCTGCCTCTTTATGAGATATATAATATATTTCTTATGTTGAACTCTTCATCCTCTATTTTCAGTTTCCTGCGTAACTATATTTTTCAGTCTTTCATCATTCCAGAGTCACGTGATGGAGAGTATCTTCAACCATACAGATTAGGTGAAGAGGAGTGTTCACTAAATTAACTCCCTGTTCTTTTATTATCTAAGATAATAATCAGTCATCATCCACAGGAGCCGGTATGTCTCCTTAAAGTCTGAGAAGATGCTGTAAGATACATAAGGCACGTTTCCAGAGCCTTGTACGGCCAATCAGAGGAAGCGCACTCCCGCATCAAAAGAATCTCCACACAATCTCGTCTATGTGTATTTATCTACTGTGTGATATATTCTATAATCCATATACGGTTAGTTCACACTTTTCTGAAGCCTTGCTAAGTTCTACTTCCAGGATATTCCTCCACCCCGTACAAACCAAGCTTAACTACGCCTAGAAAAGTTCACTAAAGGACATCGCACCGAATTCGTAGGTACCTAGTTATAATATTATTTTGCATGATAACTATAACTTACTTAGCGCTACCAACACACAAATTTTGTCGCGATTTCTGTTCATATTTATTGTAAATTATACATTATAATTTATAAATAAAATATAGGTAAAACTTCTAATCAACAAAAAATAAAAAGTTTTATGTTAACAAAGGTATAAAACGGTTGTGAAACATGGCGTATTTAGGAAATAATTAACACGTCATACATAGGGTGATTTGTCAAAGGTTTGATTTGAATGAAAGAACATGCGTACAGCATTCGAAGTGTTAAATATATACACACTATCGATTTGAAGCTCACTAAAGGAAACACAAGCTCACATGCTCACACATACTAAATACCATATTAGCCTCTGGTCAAAAATATACATTATTATAGTATTTCTACTTCTAATTACACTCTTGGGAAATATAACTGGTGTTATATCTTTATTACGCTATTGAAAACTATATAAGCCTACTTCATGATGGACTCCAAATTTGACTGTCAATAAAGAGAGCCTGTGTTGTTAACAATAACTACCTAATAATATGTACACAAATGCAGAGGTTAGTACTACACATCCTTAAAAAAAAAAACATAGGACTAATAAAAATTATATTGGTGGTATTTATAATGGCTTCCCAAAAAATACAGACTATAATATACTTAGAGACCTGAAAAATTCGCGAGTTCAATCACCTCTACGTTATACTCCATTGTCGTATGTAAATTCGTGCAAATATCACTGTTCATTGGTTTTCTTTTTTTGTATTAGCGAAAGACGGTGATTGGGTCTGCATTTTAATGTCTGTTTATTATTGGCTCGGAGTTGTGCAGGACGTGTAAACTAACGTGTGGACCAATAGCATAAGAAATTAAAACGTACGAAGTTTTGAATTCTAGCTTGACCCGAAATGAAACTGCGAATTTTTCAGATCTCTTAATATATTACACTCCGCGAATAAAAGCAGTTTTCCCACAGACACTTCATGCAATGAACTTGATGAACTGTGGTCAGTTTTGTGCCACAAATGAAAGGACTCGAATGCGCATGTCACTGGCTCACGACTGGACAGAAATGAACGTTGTATAGTACAGTAACCGTGTCTGGTTCAGTGAGAGCACATAGACACAGAGTGGTCAAGATTACAGAGGTGAAACAGTCTCTTGTACCCGCGAACTACAGCCATACAGGCCAGAAATATAGCGTCACTGGGCAGCAAGATTTAGGAACACCGTTCTCCAACCAGCGCCTGATAACCTACTCGCCAGCCTTCAGCAACCGTTCGCAGTACGCAGAAGGCAATCAGACACCAGATTCCTTTTTTCATAACCTCGCGCAGCCAATCATCGCATGGGTACACCCCATCAAAGGAGCCGCCCTGCCACTTCGCCATTGTGTCTCTATACTATAAATCAAGAACGAAAGTTTACAGTATCTAACACTTTACGGCCAAACGGGGAAGGGGAGGGCGAGGGGGATCAATATCATCCCATGGAGAAGACAGCAAGTTATGGTTGCCGATCTCCCTCCACCTACTTCCGGTGGGAGGGTTTTTATATCCCAGGCTTAAGATTCGTGTATACCATAACAGTTGGGTGCGTTTGTACCATAATTATCGTACACAAGTTCATATGCCCATTTGTCGCGTACCCTGAAGTCTTAAATCTTTAGTATTCAGTGTTAAGTCTTAGGTTTTAAGTCTTGATATTCCCATTGCAACTGCAGGACGGGATGTGCGAGCGAGCACGTGCCGGAGATCCCAGACGACCATAAATCTTTAGTATTCAGTCTTAAGTCTTAGGTTTTAAGTCTTGATATTCCCATTGCAACTGCAGGACGGGATGTGCCGGAGATCCCAGACGACCATAAATACTAATTCGTACTGTTACCCGTCCTCTGGCATTTATATATTGGTTGTTCACGGTAAACTGAGCACTTCTGAAAGCCTTGCTTAAGATCTTCTTGTAAGCACGTTGTGTATTCTTCAGCGTTATGTAAAATAGACATGGCAATGGGCCTCATCGGTTTACTCATTCGTCGGTCAAGTCAGGCTGGGTAATTATTAGAAAAGTGAATACTTTACAAATGCGATCATTTTTACACTTAGATGCATTTGAAATAAACATAAAGCGAACTAGATGATTTAAATGATCACAAATGGTTACCAAACACTTCTAATTCGACGTTAAGACGTAGATCTACTTCCCCTTCATCTTTACTAACTCCACTGGAAGAATGTCACTCAGTGCGACCGTTAAAATATATGCAGGTAGGAGCAGTGACTTTTTGATAAGGTTGATTTTAAAAGTGCTCACTTTATAGCGAAAAGACCTTATTCTTTGAATCGGCCATGAGTAGCCATTTGTCAATCTAGACTGGCCAATCAGAACTCAGGTACTACAAATAACATATTCGATATTTGACAGGCACACATTAGAACGTGCTGAGAAAAAAGTCGAACAACCATGAATATCAAACAAAATTTCAGCGTTCGGAAGTACAAATAATTACGAAATCTTTTCATCGAAAATCACTTCCCCTAAGGATAATCTACATTAGAACCAGGGTGCCGTTTCTGCGTGTTTACTGGCTCCGAAGCCCTCCTGGCTTGTTTATTCCCACGGCAGAACATTAGATTTGACATGAGGACGAGTTCATCTGGAGCTACGCCCAAGTGCACTTCAACCGACAGTGATTAATGAACGGGAGGGAGCGATTGGCGCGAGCGACGTCTTCAATTTCTCCGAAGAGGAAGCTGCGCAGGACGGGTCCATTTATTACCCTGGCTCCGCGGATTGTTGTGACGTAAACGCGCTACCCGTTCCGCTGCTCGGCGGGACGTGAACTGGATTTCAAAGTCTTTTTAGAGGATAATGTACGACTGGAACTGCGCAGCTGTCCATGGCGACTGGAAACATTACACGTTTCTCTATATTCTCGAACCTCTGTTATACATACCACAGAGTAGATGACTACAGAGGGAAGAAATGGCGTCGTGGCGGTTTCTTTGACTTGGGCGTACACGTTGTCTGATTGGCTACGCAAGGCTCTGGGACAGGTCCTTTTGTATGATTGGCTACGAATAACGTTTGGTTGAAATTCGATGAATTGTTTAATAGAAATTACAAACTCACCTAAACTATTTATACAGCCATCATTTTGAAAACCATTGTCTGACCCACTTAAATTATGTAATATGGGTCCGGAAATATGGCATAATTGTTTTATTTTCTCGCCTGCCAACATCTTACAAGAAGGCCGGGAAGTAGGGCATCTGTACGTACAAATGTTGCTTATAATGAATACTTGTTAGAATACAAAATCAGTTTTTTATGGATTATTAACAAGGTATAGCATACTAATCTAAATTATTTATTTTAGGCCCACGAATATAAGATAGTCTGCCCCATATAAAAGCTGTAAGTTTACGTAGCCTACCATAACACAACTACTAGCGTGTACATTTCTGTGGGAATCTGTTTATTAGTGCCTGACATATGACATAAAACCTAATCTTTTTCATGTTACAATCTTCTTAAACGACGGGCAAAAAGGTCATGTACAGTAGTAGTATATTTGATGATTGTCATACACTCTAAATCGGAATCAGTTTATTTTTTACTGATTGTCAGTTGGAACTGCTCCATCCGGAATCAGTAGAAAAAGGAAACTTCTAATCTCTTCAGTTAAATGAAATCCCCTAATACAAATAGTAGAAAATCAGTTATTTATAGTCGATTAGTAAAAATGGACAATGATTGAAAACCGAGCATTACGGTTTGAAGTAAATTAGGTATACAATTATTTTGTCGCAAAACAAAATTATTACATGTACGTACAAGGAAATTTTGTAAGTGGTTGGTATCGAACCGCCACCCCAAAACGCCGCACATTCTCTTGTTTCTTTTGGCTGAGGTTCTACCAACTCTGCTACTTTTCCACTGAGATAAACGGTCTCGCATTTGCGTAGTAACATAAACTTACAATGGCGAACGGCTGTAAGTTTCGTAATGTGAACGTACTTCATGCTGTCGAAATATACACATATTATGCCTACGTAGGTACATGTCTTTGCAAGGCTCGAAAGTCATTCTAGGTTAAGTTTAGTTCAGATTGTGTGCTTTACAAGAGAAATATAGTGGTTTTAACGGTGTTGTCAGTGTTTTATATGTATCTGCCATTTTACAATGCAACGAGATTTTACAAAATGAAACTGTTATTTTGGAGAGACAGATTGTCTAGTAATAACTTTGCTAATTACACAGTGGGACGTTAGAAACAATGCAATATTTGATCAAATTTGTCCTTTACTCATTTGATCTGTTAACTTGCAGAGACCACAAAACTTTTGTTGGTGTAAATCCACCTTTCTTATTGAATCACCGAACTATCGAGTCAGTAAAATTATCACTGATCTATCTGTCACTAAATATAACAGTTTAAATCTGTAGTCTCTCATTGCATTGTAAAATGGCGTATACTAGTAGACATCGATAACCTCCTACCTTGAAGCCACTATATTTATCATTAAAAACACAGAATCCGAACTAAACTAAAGATAGATTGACTTTCAAAATTTCCAAAGACACGTACTTGCTCAAAAAATCTGTATATTTCGACGAGAAGAAATACTTTCACATCACGAAACTTATAGCAATATTTTACATTACATTTTGTGGTTCAGTACCCATAATACGAGCACACATTTGGGAGTGGAAAAGTAAGGCAGTGGATATGGCTGATCATGAAAGATTCAGCATGCTTTGCTTTATGGGCGGAGGTTCGAGCCCAACCACCTCCAAAAACGTTTTTGTGTACACAAGATTTGTGTTCTGCGACAAAATAAATCGTACCTAACTTACATCACATAGGAATGCTCTGTGCTTATTTATTAATAACAACTATAAATAAGTAGTTTTCTACTACTTGAATTGGGAGATTTCTTTTAACTGATGAATTAGTGATATTTTTCTACATATTCCGAATGGAGCAGTTTCAACTGATAATCAGTAAAAAAAATACCCTATTCCGATTTAGAGTGTAGTTACTGCCTGCATATAAAGTTTGGTTGAAATTGTTTGGGACATGTGGCGTAAGCAAGGAAAAATATATTCACTGCTCTTTATTGGCCAACCCCTCAAATCATATAAATACAGGTGGAATACAAAAGATTGTCGCACGAATATGGTGGGAATTGTACTTGTTTCCCGAGATTTGACACAAAAGCTTAATTTTGAAAGTGGTGCCATCTTCCAAAATTACGGAAAAATAAGTTTGTGTTCGAGTTCTAGTGATGCTTGCATAGATGCTGCTAGTATACAGAGTAAGATGAAAATGGTTTTATTTCGTAACTACAGCACACAAAGCTAAAATGATTACATAATCGCCATTTTGAAAATAAGTGTCTGACCTTCTGCAAATATATTAATTGTTTTTGCCGGCCATAGTGCTACTTGTATGAAAAATTTGGCAGCGACCGGTTAATTGTTTCCCGAGGTATGAAATACAAACTTAATTTTTATGAGGCATTATCTTACAAAATAGAGGACAAAAGAGGCTCCATGTAGACACATTTTGTGGATATAATAAATACTGCCGCATACAAAGCTTAGTTTAAATCTGTTAAATTGTTTCATACATTTAACATACTAAGATAAAATGTTTATTATAAAATCGCCATTTTGAAAATAAGTTTCTGGCCCACTTAAAACATACAAACTTTATACGGTCAAATATGGTAGTACTTGTTTTCCAAGTTTGGTACGAAGGCGCTTTCTTACAAAATGGAGGGCAAACGGGTTAAGTATAGGAATATACGATGCTTGTTCAGTATACGTTTGTTCTAAATTGGCGGGATTTTATGGTATACATAGCAAATAAACTTATAACATTTGTTAGGTGAAATTCAATTCAGTAGTTTCCGGGATGTAAAGTAAAATCTTCATTTTTTATTCTCGATGTCTTTTAAAACGGCGGAGTCACAACGATATTAATCTTTAAACCTACTGCCAAATACAATTCTCAACTAAACGTGATGAAGTGCCAACATACAAAATTCGGTTTAAATAGATTAAATGGTTCCCGAGATATGACATATAATTCTACATTTTAACATTGACGCCATTTGAAATTAAGTACCTAGTATGGTTGAAAACTCTGAAAGTCGGATGTTGTTATTAAGTTCTTTATTCGTGCCGAGTTTTGTGAGATTCGTTCACTCTGTCAAAATATTTTGGTGGGGACACACACACACATATATATACATACAAACATACAGACAGGAAAGTGATCCCATAAGCCTATGTTTCCGTAGGCAAGTAGGCTAAACACATCGTGTTCAAACGTGTACCGATAAGATTATTTATACTAATACAGGTCATATTCGCATGCACGTTTCTTGCTCAAAAATATTTAGTGCCAAAATAGTTTCCCACCTTCATTAGTGAACATTATAAACTGTTTACGGTAAAATGAGCACTTTTGACATCCCTGCTTAAGATCTACTTGTATGCAAGTTGTGTAGTCTTCCGCCTTATGTAAAATTCACATTGCCGTGGGCTTCGTCACTTTATTGATGTGTCGGGCAAGTGAAAGTGTGAAATTATTAGAAAAGGGCATATTTTACAAATTTGCTCATTTTTTACACTTCGAGACATTAAAAGTACAGAAAGCGAAATAAATAATTTGAGTTGTCATAAATGGTTACCTAACACTTTTCATTCGACGACAAGCTATGGAACTACTTTTTTTTTTTTTTTTCCCATCGTTACCAACTTTCCTGGGAGCACGTGACTCAGTGCGCCTATTGAAATAAATACAGATAGGAGCAGAGACTTTATTCCAAGGTTGATTTTAAAAGTGCTCACTCTAACGTGAACAGCCTTTACTAATGTTTATTCTATTCAGGTTGGAAACAAAACGAGATTACTTACGGGGAGAGTTTGGCGTAGGGCAATCTTCCGCCGCCGGGTGCGCTAGTGTTCCAAAGAGGTCACTTTTCAGGTGGCGGTAAATGGAGAAATCCTGTTGAGTGAAGTGGAGAGATTTGGGCGACTCTTAACAGTGAAGTCTTCAGGGCCGATGAGGGCGATTGAGGTGAGTATGGAGCAGCACCGGAATGAAGGGGCGGGTGAAACGGGAGATCCCCGAGAAAACCCGCCGACCAACGGCATCGTCCGGCACGATTCCCACATGCGAAAATCCGGTGACCTGGCCGGGAATTGAACCCTGCAATAGTTCGTGTTTGGCACGAATTGTAATATATAATTGTCCCAGCGAATCTTTTAAGTATTAACTTTATTTCGTAACTATTATTCGCGGTCTCAATAGTGTTTACTAGAGCAAACAGTAGACTTACAACTGTATTTGGCTTGGAGCGTTCATAAGCAAGCTTATTTCAATTGGGTGCGAAATAAATATAGGTGTCATTAAAAAAAATATTCTACTTTTCTCCTTTCTTTTGAGGAAACTGCACAGTAATCCATAAAAAATAATATTTTTAACCATTTTCTCTATAGTATTTCTTAAATAAAGTAATTGTTTAAGCCAACGTTTTGCTAAATCTAGATTTACGACAGAATGTTAACATGTGGACATTCTTCATCGTATTTACACTCTAGTGACAAGAATAAATATCATTTTTACATAGGTTCTAAAAAAAATATTTTAAAATGGAATTTTTGCACAATTATATTTATTTTATGAAAACTGCAAACTGGGAAAATCCTGCGACGCCAGTGCATCCTGGCGACGAAAATTTGTAGTTGCCAAAGACTTGGGCTTCCCTACCTGAATTGAAAAAACCTTAACGTTACATGTAGATATGTTCTCGTTAAACCCTTTGAATTAGATCACCGCTTTTCACAAAGACGACTGTCAATAACGAGAAAAGCAACAGGCAAGTGAGTACGTGGGTATTACAAGAATAGTTATGTGACAAAAATAAGTGTCCCTAGTAAATGTTGATAGACCACGCCTACCTAACAAAAAGCCCACAACCCGCCTATCACATTTGTGAACCACGCTAACCAGTAATGCTTATATCATCGTAACATGTTCACTGCTACTAGTGAACACATTATTGCCTACAAACACACTGCACTTATTGGCGACATAAACGTAATTATGTAGTTTCCACTAAATACTGGAATGACAAAAAATTTTTCGTTGGCACCACAAGAACTTTTGTCATGGCTATATTAACAAGCGAATTTTGTGGTCACCATGCAAGACTTTTTTTTTTCAATGTATTTAACTATTTATACTACACAAGGCAGAAAACAGCGTCAAATAAAATAATTACTCCTACATCTCGTGGTGGGTGGCATTGATTTTTCGTTGAGACTATATTCCGTAGTATCACAATATGATACTGCCGCTGGCTAAACTGATACTGACACATTTGTAAACAAAAAATGTGTTCTTTGCAAGGTCTAAAAAAAAAAATGTATTTTTCTGTGACTGAAAAGTTAACGCGTTTCACTTTCATTTACATCACGTCCGTTTTTAACCCGTTCATTCTCAGTGTCCACAGTTGTGGACACCAGTGTTCAGTCTTGATTGTGGCTAACCATATTTGCGGACTTCTCTACTCCTCTTTGACATGAATTGTTATTGCTAGGGCCACTTGTTTTTCGTGAAAATGTTTACACCTACACTAGACTTCAATATCCTATGTGCACACTCCAAGTTTTCATCCGACTATTGGTCGCTTTTCTTTGTGTGAGACAGTGAACCAATCAGAATTAAGTTTCTCCGATACTGACCGTCTGTGATTCGCGGGAAAACACATAAGATGCGTAATAATTCAAATGATCCAATCACGAAAGTGGGTTTGAACTAAAGTGTGTCAGAACACAACTTGTCCTGAAATCTTTTCGCGAAAAATAGGTGCCCCTAGATATTGCCAATATCATCGAACAAGTAGCACGTTTTTCATTGGCTGGTAAAAAAAACTCTGATAACAAGTACACTTCATATTTAAAAAAATTCATTATTGGAAAACTTCAGCTCGGAAATTAATATGTGTGACAGAAGGCGTTAACGCAAAACGCTGTTTGCAGTTATTTGAGCGCCTTCCAAGTTCCTGCTTGGGATCTACTATCTTGCTCATTCTGTGTCGTTCCGCCAGTTGTAAAGTTAACATTGCTCTAGCATGTTCACGGTAAACGGAACACTCTTGAAAGCCATCGAGACATACTTGTACGGACATTCTACACACTACAGGGACCGTGGTGGCGAAGCGGTTAGTCTGCTCGTTTCCCACCAACGCGAACCAGGTTCCATCTTCGGCCGGGTCACTCCGGGATTTGTGCGAATGGTAATAGTGCTGGACAATGCCGTTGGCCGTTTCTCCCGCTCTTGCTCTCCAGCGCTGCTCCATTCTCACATCATTTCACCCTCATCGGCTCTCAAAACCTCGTTGCTAAGAGCTGCCCAAATCTTTTTCAATTCAATTCTTCGAATATATCTCAATTTTAAATTGCCGTGGGCCTTGTCACTTTATGCAAGATTCTGACAAGTGAAAATATGAACTTATTTGACAAGTAAATATTTTACTAATTTGCTAATTCTTATACTTACAGGCATAAAAAAAAGGAAGCTTTTCAATATTCAAAAATGTTTAGGCTACCCAACACTTTTAATTCAGCATTAATGCAATGAACTATACTTTTCCTCCGTCGTTACCAACCTTACTGCTGAAATATATGAAGGTAGGAACATGACATATTTTAAAGGTGGATTGCCTATGTTGACCCGATCGAATAAACTGCGAATTGTTCGGCACGAAAAATTAACACATACAGTCGGTCCTATCACTGCTTTCATAATACGTATAAAATAATCGGAAATGAATTGTACTATATTCTGTAGCAAGGGAATTAAAAACCACCTTTTTTGATGCAACGCTCAAAAACGGAACATCGCTGCCAACTTTAGTGAGATCGTGTCAGTCAGTGTGGCCGTTAAAATAAAAATATTTGTAGTTAGAAGCGATTTTTTTTTTTTTTTTTTTTTTTTTTTTTTAAATTAATTTCACATTTCTTTAATTGACCTTGCGCGAGTTGTCGCGTTGCCAGTTTAGCTGGCGCTCAACGGCGCTGTAGCCGTGTAAACGTAATACAGGCGCCAGGACCGGGAGAAACCGATAAGATGGCTCTCATGTATGCGTATAGGTTGTTCACGGTAAAGTGAGCACTTTTTAAGGCTCTGTAAAATTTTTCCTTTTGCCAAATTCCTATCTTTTCGCCACTTGGTAATATAAACATTGCCACGTGATTACTAAATATAGTGTATACTTTCACCTACATAAAAGGTTAATGTCTGAGACTGCAGTAAAATACAGTTATTAGCCGTTTATATATGTTGAAAGGGCCTTAAAAAGTGCTCACTTAACGGTGGACAGCCTATACATATTATAAAAATTGTAAGAAGCAACGCCCCGGGTTACTAGGCTCACTACCGTAGTATATTAATTTATTTTATGTTCGCCCTAAAATAAAAACTACGAAACCTTCTATTGGTCAAACAAAAAGCTTGGTAAAGCGTTAAACAAAATCTGTGTACAACCATACAAGTGAATATGTCTATCACTATCGCTAGAGCGCCGAGTATTTCGTGGATTGAGTTGTCAGCAAGTTAGGTTGGACAGCCCTCTATACACTCGAGACATTATCGTTTGCTTATTGGTAGCCGTGATCATGTGAGGCACAGAGGTACAGGACTGTTAAACACTCACTCATACTACTGCTACCTGCTTACTACTGGCTCACAGTTAAACGGGGTGTGTCTAGATAACTGTCGTCCAATCACAACAGTAGGAGAAAACAACAAGTGTTTGGAGTCTACCTCGCCACCGAATGAATTCGCGAGATATTCGTGAAGCTCTAGCTATCGTTAATAGTTAGAGATGGTGATTTACCGCGCAGAAAGTCGACTGTTGGCGAGAATTCCACATACTGTACACATGTCCGACAGTTTTTTTTTTTCTTTATTGGCTGTCATGCTTGTATGAAGATATTACCCCACTTCGTTGGACCGATGAGGATTTTGCAAACAACTTAGCCGAGTTAAAACCTTGTTTATCCAATCATGAAATAATAAACTAGTTATAGAGAGTTATTGAAGATGTGTTATCTTAAAATAGTTTCGCTATTTTCCACCACCTCTACTGATAGTTTAACGCACTTTACGAAAACGTCACATCTCATTGCCAAAATGAAATGGCTCATTCTAACACTGCTCTAATAAATTTATCTCGAGTGAATATTTCTAGTCACATACAAATATTAAATATAATTAGAGACCTGCAAAATTTGCGTTATATTTTTGCGTCAAGCTAAAATTCACAGTACTGTATATACTCGGGACGGCGTCGTTTCTCCATTGGCTGCTGCCTTGACGTTAAATCTCCCCTTTTCTGTGTGAACTGCACGTGATTCGGGCAGACAGTTGTGGAGCAGTCATTTACTGGCGCAGAGTTGCCAGCGACTTGTCAAATTAAGACTGGCCCAATGACAAACGTATTCCAAAGGAAAAGTGTTTTAAGTTTAACATGTCCTAAAATAATAACGCAAGTTTTACAGGACTCTAAATATAATCTTGACGATGAAGTGTGGTGTTTGTATTACTTGCCCTGTACTGCTGGCGAAATGCACTAGCGTCGTCAACCACTTATAGTGTTTGTTTGACCGTAGTCGGCTCAGTAGTTTCTGTTTTGGGCGAACACAACCTGAAGTGCATACTGAGGCAGATGAAGAGGACGGCAGCAACCTGCCACCACACATAAAAGTGTTGCAATGACCCTACAGTATTTCGCGAATTCGTTCGGCGGCAAGGTAGACTCTTAAGTATTTATTTGCTTAATTTTGTATTTTTTGCTTGGAGTGCAGTTTTATGCAATTTTTCTGTGCAACTGTGAGCCAATAAGTAACAAACAGGAAGCAATGGTGTGACCGGATCATGAACAACAGAGTAGAAAGGCTTCGCACTATAACAGTCGCCTAAATAAACAAACGATAGTGGCTCTAGTATCTACAGGACTGCGAAGACTATCTTGACGCCAAAACTATTAGCAGTGGCTCTAGTATTAGCAAATATACTGAACCTCGAAGTATTTTTCAGGCAATTTCTCAACACTAAGTGATAGCAGAACTGACAATGACAAAGTAAAATTTTATAATTTTATGTTTGCCTGCATTTCTTACGCTTGCTGGTTCATCAACATTAAAAAATATATCTATCCCAGAACTGTGTAGGTATTTGTGTTAACACAGACTATCTAACTCAATAGTAATATATCTATCCCAGAACTGTGTAGGTATTTGTGTTAACACAGACTATCTAACTCAATAGTAATATATCTATCCCAGAACTGTGTAGGTATTTGTGTTAACACAGACTATCTAACTCAATAATAATATATCTATCCCAGAACTGTGTAGGTATTTGTGTTAACACAGACTATCTAACTCAATAGTAATATATCTATCCCAGGACTGTGTAGGTATTTGTGTTAACACAGACTATCTAACTCAATAATAATATATCTATCCCAGGACTGTGTAGGTATTTGTGTTAACACAGACTATCTAACTCAATAATAATATATCTATCCCAGAACTGTGTAGGTATTTGTGTTAACACAGACTATCTAACTCAATAGTAATATATCTATCCCAGAACTGTGTAGGTATTTGTGTTAACACAGACTATCTAACTCAATAGTAATATGAGCGGCGAATTACGGGAAATAATTCATGAGTTAAGATTTAGTTGAAATGTTATTATTTATGTTAATACGAATTGAAATGTTTTTATACCAATCAGAGGAAATGTTGGAGTTGTGGAGTGCAGTAATCACATATGGGGTTATTTAGACCGATATGACGGCGGAGAGAGACCAGCAGAACTTGTGTTCCTGGAGTTGTGGATATAACGACTACCTTCTTATTTGTCTTGTATGCTGGTAAATATCTGCAGACTTCAATTTGTTAGTATTTAAGGGCTAGTTAACACCATTTTACAGTGATAGACTGTGATGGTGAAATGATGTATTACAATATAATTATAGATGCCGGGAAATTTAGCAGATTCATTTGACAACAAGCTAGACTCCACAATCTTTTGTGTACCCGAGCTTCAGTTAATTGTTGATTGGCTGTTGCTGGACTTTTACCCGAGACCATGTGACACGAGGTTCAACCCAGTTATTCTTGCGTGTGACTTACTTGTTCAAATACGCCCAGGGGGTGGCTTACAAACATAAATACATTTAAAACGAAAGTCAAATGAGTATATGGTTGAAGTCTAGCTTGTCCTCAAATGAATTCGCGAAGTTTCCGAGGCTCTATAAGTATAATTATTCGAAACCCCAAATCACGGCTAAACTATTGAGAAATCCTTCGTCTGTGCGCTGCATTTACCCTTCATTATTTGTTTCTTATTTAAATATAGTTTTAGCAAAATTAGTAGTTTACTGGGTGAATAATCAATAGGGACAGATGTTTTTCGCGAAAATATTATAAGACCAGTTGTGCTACATAACACTTTTGTTCATATGCATTTCCGTGGTTGGGTGATTTTAAATGCCACGTGCCTCGGGTGTCTGTCCGCGAATCATGGACGTTCATTACCGGAGTACTTCACTACGATTGGCCCATTCAAACAAGAACATGTCTTCTCACACTGAAAGAAATCAGCAGACGGAATTTAACAGAACAGTTCTGTAATGACATTACATGGTAGCGATAACTAAACTTTAGTACCAGGATCACAATGTTCTGTAATACTTTACGATCCAGATTGTTACCAGAACTATCTAAATATTGTTGAAAGTTATTTTGTTGTAGGAACCCTCTTTTCTGTATCAAGAACAGTGTTTTCTGTTGTAGAAACGATACAGATAGTTGTGAATGCAATCTGACAGTATTGTAGCGATAACAGAACAAAATATTGTAAACGTAACAGTGCTGTTTGGTAACTGCAACAGAATGTTCTGTAGAAACCACCCTTTTTTTTTTCAAACGTTTAAAGAAAAAATTAGGGTAGCTACAACAGTGTCGTGAACTGTTGGAGGTACCCTACGATTCTGTTAAGATCACAGAACTAGTATTGTAGAGCTATCAACCAAGAATGGTAATTACAACAGTATCGCGGGCTATTACAGGCATCCTCTATATTTTATGTTCTTATTTTAAAGATTAAACATCTAGTAGAATTTACAATACAGAAGATAAATGGGAAACTGCTGCTAATATAAAGTAACATATATTTAGTGGGGGCAGTTGACAATCTGTGAGGGTAATGTGCACAATCTGTGAGGGTAGTGTGCACAATCTGTGAGGGTAATGTGCACAATCTGTGAGGGTAATGTACACAATCTGTGAGGTAATGTGCACACTCTAAAGTATTAACAGACACCACCATGTTAAGCAATAAAAGTAATAATAACAACAAGGGTGCTGAGATGTCCTATTTTTTTACAAGACGTATATCACTTACACAAACAGGACATAACAACGAATTACTAACACCATAATTACTAACACCATAATTATATTTGTACTGCAAGTTATTTGATGTGAAAGGAAAAACTGTTCACACAAATGTTTCACGTAAAAAAATTATTTTATATCAGATGAAATCGAATGCTATATGATATAAATATATATTACATAAAGGAAAGAATATATATATAATAAATGACATATGAATTCGTCTCGTAATATTCGTCTGCAGACACGTTACATGACAGGGTTTAAAATAAATTAAACAAAGTAAGACAAATACATTTCAAAAACCTGAATCTCGTAACTGATGCAATGGTCGAGTGATCTAAGGTGACTGTCTATCAACACAAGGCCCGACAGTTCGAGGCTGCCTGCTTCCACGAGGAAGTTTTCAAGTTCTGAAAAATAAGTAAAAATAGCAGCGCATTCTATGAGCCGACGAGGGGATTACAATAGACAACACAACATGGCTAGGGCAACCATGCAGCTAAGTAAAGGCAACAGAACAGATAGTTGGGATTACCGTACAGTGGCCACGGTGGCTGAGCGATTAGCACGATCTTCCACCAAGGCGAACCGGGTTCAATCCCGGGCCGGGTCTCCGGATTTTCGCATGTGGGAATCTTGCCGGACGGATGCCGTTGGTCGGCGGGTCTTCTCGGGGATCTCCCGTTTATCCCGCCCCTTCATTCCGGCGCCGCTCCATATGACCTCGCCGCCCAAAACTCTTCACACACATACCATATATTTTTGCTGGGCCACCATGCTGCTCAGTAAAAGCAACAGAAGACATTTTTAGCATTACTATAGCTACTGCTGGGTGCGCAATCAACCTTGTCGCAGCGTCAGAGCAGCTTTGTAGAGAATGCCATACTGGACTGTAGTCAGAACTACCAGTTAGTAATAGCAACATTATATTCTGTAGGATGTAATGGCTTCACTGATTTGTGACGCCCTGGCCTTTTACAATATTTTCTGTTGGCGTTACCATATAGCTTTAACAATATTCGTAGGGTATCCACAACCAAACAGACTGTTGTCTTCATTTTAACAGTCTTGGAGGGTAACGTCTACAGAATAATGGTTTCTACGACAGTATTTCTTTTCCACTGCACGTAGATATGCGGCCTGTAACCAAAGAAAGTTGTGGCTGTGGGCGTAGGATATTCAAGTCTAGCATGGCCGTAAACTATTTTCACGAAACACACCTGTCCCTCATAATCCTCAAACACACCTGTCCCTCATAATCCTCAAACACACCTGTCCCTCATAATCCTCAAACACAAAATCAGTAGAGACCTGAAAAGTTCGCGATTTCAATGACCTCTAGGTTATACTCCATTGTCTTGTGTAAAATCGCGTAAATACCACTGTTCATTGGTTGCTTGTTGTATTAGGGGAAGACGGTGATTGGGTCTGCATTTTGTCTGCTTCTTACTAACTCAGAGTTGTCCAGGACGTGTAAACTAACGGGTGGGGCAATAGAATAAGTAATCAAAACGTTCGAGGTTTTGAATTCTAGCTTGTCCCGAAATGAAACCGCGAATTGTTCAGGTCTCTAAAAATCAGTGTTTTGTTTAGACATATCACAGCAGAATTGAAAGTTTCTTCCACGCAGGAAGCTTTTTATTCTTTCTGAAATAATATAGCTATAATAGGTGGAGAGATGGGTCGATTTGGGTAGCTTTTAACGTCGTAGTCTTGAGAACCGATGAGGGTGAAACGAGGTGAGGATAGAGAAGCGCCAGAATGCAGAGGCAGGAGAATCGAGAGATCCCGAGAAAACCCGTTGACCAGCGGCATCGTCTGACACGACTTCCAAGTGCGAAAATCTGAAAGCGATCCTGCTGGAAATCAAACCCGTTTCGCTTAGGTGGGAGGTGAGTAGTCTGACTGCTACACTACCGCGGCCCCTAATATGTGACAAGATGTTTCGTTTCTCCATGATCTGAAGTAGAAAATAGTAGTCTTTCTTTAATTTTCCCAAAGAAATCGATAATTCATGGTCGTCGTATATGTAAAGTAATATAAAGGCTGTTTACGGTAAACTGAGCATTATTGAAAGCCCTGGTTAAGATATACATGTATCCACGTTGTGTATGCTTCCGCCTTATGTGAAATTAACATTGCCATGGACCTCGTCAATTTATTAATGCGTCGGTCAAGTGAAAATGTGAAATTATCAGAAAAAAAAATATTTTACAAATCTGCTCATTCTTATACTTCAATGCATTAGTAATAAAAACAAAAAGCTAAAGAAATGATTTATATTATCACAAATAGCTACCTAACACTGTTTATACGACGTTAAGATACGGAATTACGTCCCATCCATCGTTACCAACTTTGCTGGGCGCATGCCACTCAGTGCGCCCGTTAAAATATATGCAGGTTGGGGCAATTATATTTTTCTAATGTTGATTTCAAAAGTGCTCACTTTTTCGTGAACAGCCTTTATCAATATAAACGTTCGGCATAAAGCAGATTGTTCTTTCCAGTTTTCAAGAACCGTGGCGATATCTGATGAATCATTTCCTAAACGTAAAGAAGAAAACGTGACCGAATATTACGTCTCTGCATCTGGAAATTTTGTATACATAACATGATTTTCAAATTCCCTCGTCAGTTCAGTGAGTTTCGTTAGCAGGGACCTGCAAAATTCGTGTTATTTTTTGGTGTCAAGCTAAACTTCGCAGTACTATATATACTGGAGCCGGCGTCGTTTCTCCATTGGCTGCTTCCCACATGTGAAATAATTCCCTTTCTGAGTGAAGAGTTACCCGGGGAGTGTCGAATGAAGTACGGTCCAGTGACAAACCTTGTAGCAAAGGTAAAAATGTTTTTAAGTTGTAAGATGTCTTCAGATAATAACGCGAATTTCTCAGGTCTCTATTTATTAGCTACATGCATTTTAATACTCGCTCATGAAAGCAAAGTTTATTGGCAATATTTACGACCAGACTGCTATCTGTTTAGCATTGAAGATACGCGTCGTATGAACAACTTTCAGAAGCACGAATATTTTGCAGGTGAGCTTTAATTTTTACGTGTGTTTGGAAACCCTGCAGTATTATTTCCTGTCCTCGGTTATGTAACGGATTTTCAACACGTCTTAGCCAGAGAGTTTAACAATACACAGAGACGAAATGGCGGTGGTTGTTCCACTTTACATGGACGTATCCATTCTCTGATTGGTTGCGCGAAGCTCTGGGAACGAGACTTGTGTCTGATTGGCTACTGCATTCGGCGAAATGTTCTTTATTGGCTAGGTTGCCGGCTGTTGAGTGGGTTACCAGAAGCTGTTTGGCGAACGGCGCTCCGACATGTTGGTGGCCAGTGACGCCATATTGGTTAATTGTGTGGATGGAGTTTTACGGTATACCACTCTGTTTACGGTAAAATGAACACTTCTGAAACCCCTGCGTCAGATCTACTTGTATTCACGTTGTGTAGTCTTCCGCCTTATGTCAAATAAACATTACCATGGACCTCGTCACTTTATCCATGCGTCGGTCAAATGAAACTGAAAATATTATAAAAGTAAAATTTTATAAATCCGCTAATTTTTACACATCTGATGCATTACAAAAACGGAAACCGAAGTAAATAATTTAAATTATCACAAATGGTTACCTAACACTTTTTATTCGACGTTAGGATATGTAACTACTTTCCATCCACCGTTACCAACTTTGCCAGGCGCATGTCACACAGTGCCCCCATTAAAGTATATATAGGAAGGAGCAGTGACTTCTTTCTAAGGCCGATTTAAAAAATGCTCATTTTATCGTGAACAGCTCTTATACGCGGCTGTTTCATATATGTAGATCCAACAGCTGTGCGACCTTGGGAAACTCTTCCAAACCTACTTCGGGTGCAGTTTATCTTGCTAATGTCAATAATGATTTCGCGTATTAAATCATAATTTCATGTGGGTATTAAACTATAATCTCATGTATTCAATCATAATATCATGTATTTCAACTTAAACTCTGTAATGGCCCTCGCTAAGATGAGGGTTCAATAAAATGTTTATTGTTGTTATTATATGTAGAGAATTTGATTTTCACGAATATATATATATATATATATATATGACACATTCTAAACTTCTACATCCTACATGGAAACTTGCAAGTTTTCTTTGGTTATTAGCGAGATGACATTTCTGACCTGATTGGGCCAATTAGTATTTAGTTACTCCGACACCGTCCTTCTGTGTTTCGTGGGCAGACACCTAAAAACGTGTGACAATACATCATCCCACCAAGAAAACCAATCTTAACTAAAGTGTTTTGGAATACAACGAGTGGTGGAGTATTTTTCGCGGGAAACAGGTGCCCCTGCGTACATGCATTCTTAAATGCTGTGGGGTTAGTGAGTGGTGTGCACTATGAGCTAAACGTGCTAAACGTGCAGTAGTATCTGCTAACAAGTTAGACTTTAGTTCCCTATGCCTATTTGAGCGGACTTCGTGATGTCGCCGTTTGTTACTCGCGACTAAATGGCGTCATTTTCCTGTGTGGCCTCTTCGCTGGCAATTGGTTACTTAACTATCGGTTAGAGACGTTCTAACGACGTGCTACTCGAGTAGTGAACTAATGATACAAGTCAAGCGAGCAAATAGTGTCTTGCAGTTTAGCCTGTAGACGAGAAACCGTGCGAAAGTTTGCAATGATATTACGGTAGTGGACATGGACAAGTACGATTGTCCTTCCAGACGCCAGCCGCCCTGCCTCAGGGCCTGGCTTCTAGGGGCCGTGTGAAATGTCGCTGTGGCGCGGATTGATTTCCCGCTCGCCTGTCTACAGACTGGATAATAAAGCCGTCTGGGGCGATCGTAAATCCGGGCACGCCATAATCTGCGCGCTGGCCTGTCTCCCTCTGGCCATAATTCAGCTGCCGCAGGCGGATTTACGCCCGGCTAAAAACAACGCCAGAGGAGTCAGCAACACCAGGTTCGACGTTCGAGCAGACGCGAGGATTCAGTACGGCTGTGTAATAGTGGACGGGCATTCTGTGACTTGGCAGAGCTAGTGATACTCCTATAATTATAGGAGAGTATTATAGGAGAGTATTATAGCAGAGTATTATAGGATAGTATTATAGGAGAGTATTATAGGAGAGTATTATAGGAGAGTATTATAGGAGAGTATTATATGAGAGTATTATAGGAGAGTATTATAGGAGAGTATTATAGGAGAGTATTATAGGAGAGTATTATAGGAGAGTATTATATGAGAGTATTATAGGAGAGTATTATAGGAGAGTATTATATGAGAGTATTATAGGAGAGTATTATATGAGAGTATTATAGGAGAGTATTATAGGAGAGTATTATAGGAGAGTATTATATGAGAGTATTATAGGAGAGTATTATATGAGAGTATTATAGGAGAGTATTATAGGAGAGTATTATAGGAGAGTATTATAGGAGAGTATTATATGAGAGTATTATAGGAGAGTATTATAGGAGAGTATTATAGGTAGAGCACCGAGAATTACACGAGTACATCCGGTCGTAAGGCAAGCTTCAAGCACTTATTCGTTTTTTCTTATCTTTTGACTGTTATTTAGCCGCGCTATGTAATAGTTGGCCAATCATGGACACGAAGAGGTAGTGTGACACTGTTATGAACAATAACTTATATACTGTTCACGATAAACAGAGCTTTTTGTAAGCTCTGCGTAAGATCTACTTGTACGCAAATTTTGTATTCTTCCACCATATGTAAAATTAAGATTGCCTTGGGCCTGATCACTTTACTCATGCATCGGAAATTATTATAAAAATACATAGTGTACAAATTTGGGAATTCTTAAACATAAAATGCATTTTAAAAAGCAGAGAGCAAAATATGATATTTTGTTATTTTTTTATAAATATTAACCTAATATTTTAATTCAACAACAAGGCATGGAACTACTTTCACTTCGTCGTTACCAACTTTACTGGGCGAACGCTATTCTTTGTGTCCATTTAAGTATATGAATGTTGGGGCAGTGGCTTTTTTAGAAGGATGATTCTAAAAGTGCTCACTTTAACGTGGATAGTCTACAGAGTATTTACAACATGGCAGCAGCCAATAAAAAAAAACAATGATGTCTCTAATATACAGAGGACAGTAAAGTGTAGGCTGCTGCTCAGCAGTTCACCAAACACTTGTCGTTCATACGGCCATTTTCTACGCGTTATTTAACTAACTGACTATTAAGTTGGTTATTGGTATCTTGGCCAAGTAAGTAACACTTTTCCAATTCGACCAGCCCAAATAATGAGCACGTGTAATTCTTGTCCGGAAGGTTAGGCACAGAAGCGAAATATCTGCTTATAACGCAGCGCCGTTCACCAGTAGGCATCTACTCTCCAGCCTGGCAGTCCAGCCAATGGGGAAAATTTCGCACCGTGCAGTGGCCAATTATACACAAGAGTCGTTCCCGAAGCCCCGTGTAGCCAATCAGAGACTGGATACGCCCACTTCAAAGGAAAAGCCAAGGCCATCACATAGTCGATAAGTATACAGAGTCGAAATGACAAGGCAAACCCAATTGACTCATTTGTGGAGCTAGTGATTTTTTGGGAGAAAAAAAATGTGAGTACATGGTATAATTCAATACTATAAGCACCCAATAGCAGTCTCTCTATTGTCATTGGTTGCTGTATGCTTGAGAAGGCGTTTTTATATTTGATCGGGCCACTCAGAATTCGGCAATATCGACAAAGTTTATGGTATTCGTGTGCAGACAGTTGAGACGTGTCAAAAAATAATTCAACCAATCAAGATAAGTAAACGACCGTATAATGTTTTGAAGTATAACTTGTCTTGAAAGATTTTCGCGAAATTTCACCACCGTTACTCAATTGCCATCTCGTAGCAGATTCTTACGCTATAAATCTGAATCAGTGAGAATTTCACTGTTTCAATCAGTCAACTATACTTGACTGATTCAACAAGCACTTAAGAGAAATTAACTGATGAATCAATTAAAAAAGCCATGTTTCCATCAATTATTGATTCAGTGACTTTTCTACTTATTCATCAGTAATTTTTCGCCTTTTCCAATGGTTTATATTTGACAGATGGTTCAGTTAAACACCGTGTAAAAATGGCTGTCAAATAACGTTTAAAAATGGCCGCTAAACAACGTGTATAAAGTGAATTATTAACGAATAAAAGATTAAATCCAATATAAAATACTTTTAAAATGTGTTTCGTCATTAAAAATCCCATTTTACTAGGTAATATGAACATTCAGCCTTTCATTCCGTTTACGTCTTTCATTTCATTTCATGTAACAATCACAGCGCTCTGTTCGAAGGTCTAAACTGCATATAATGTAACGAAGAGAGTGCACTCACATGTACTATTCATTTCAACAATCCTAATTGTACCAATTAAACCAAAAACAAAAAGTAAGAGCATAGAATTTAAGTCTTCACGATTTCGAAAAGAAATATAATACATATATTTTCCTCTTATCTCATCAACTTGACTTGGTAGAGCAGATGGTAATGTAACGGCCTAAAATCTAAGTGGGATGGGTGTATGTGTTCAATCCCGACCGTCTCTCTAAATTGCGCAATATAATAGTAAAGTATCGTAAATATGTTCATTTCACGTAATTATTTGACTACATTCAATAAAAACAATTTTTTACTCGCCACTGCAATCGGCCGTCATTTATTCAATCGTTGAAATTATTTCACTTCACTAATTCATTCAGTGAAATGATTTCACTGAAGCAATAAGTTGTTTTCCACTGATTCTTAGTGGAGCCATTTTCACTGATTCGAGTAGTTGAATTTCACTGCGAATCAGTGGTTTCCCACTGATTCGAATTTAGAGTGTTGTGGACTGTCAGTGGTTCATATTTCAGTGTTTCCTATCAGTTTAGAGTAAACGTCAACCACAAACTAATTCAAAACACAGTAGAAATGAAACTTACGAGGCGTCACCTTTGATGTAAATGTATCCAGTGGAGAGGTAGTGGAGAAAGTCTGGTCAATTTTAAACATGGGGGTCTTGAGAGCTGACATGGGCCAAGCGAGGTGAGTATGGAGCTGAGCCAGCGGTATCGTCCGGCATGTTTCGCACGTGCGAAAATTCGGAAGCGACTCCACTGTTTTAGTAAAATATGAATGGGTGTACACAATAGTTGTAAGAATTGAGTTCTATGAAGTCTTTTGTTTTTAGTAAATGTGAAGTGCTGTACAAAATAATTATAAGAATTTGTTTTGTATAAAGTATTTTGTTCTAATGTTTGTAAATATAGTTTTTAAGGCCGTTTTTGAAGAAGAAAAGAATTAAATTTTATTGGTGTGAAGGAAATAATGTAACTTGTTAATTAGTAGTTTGATTTCCTTTTGTCTCATTTTTAATATATTTTTTAAGTTCGAGTAATTTGTGGGTGATTTATAATGTTATTTTACACGAACAAGTTTGGAAATGGAAGTATGGAAATTAATGAACTCTGAAAAGTAATGGAATGAGGGAGAATCTCGAGAAAATATTGTGAATGAACTCTGAAAAACACACCATGGTAAGACGAGCTATACTGCTTCTAATGATTGGGACAACTTGAGGTAAACAGACTCTTTCCCCGCATAGAAAGGTTAAGGAATGGCGAGACACGCTAGCTGAACAATTTTATCTTATAACAGGTTGGAGCAGGAATGAACAAGTTACAACAGGTTATTATATTCACTGGGAAAATTTCGAGTATGACTTTAAAAAATGACTACACCTTTGAAACAACTCGTTGATGTCTGCTGTGAAGAGATATTACTCTTCAAATATGTGCTGAAATTGATGGTATATACATTTTTTTTTTCGCCAATACTTTAAAGAGACTTTATACAATTTGCAAAACTACGTTTATACTTGCTCCTCCTCCTCATCCTCCACATTCCCCTTCACATCCACCACCAACTCCACACTTAAGACTTAACACCACACTTGCTCCTCCTCCTCCTCATCCTCCACATTCCCCTTCACATCCACCACCAACTCCACACTTAAGACTTAACACCACACTTGCTCCTCCTCCTCCTCCTCATCCTCCACATTCCCCTTCACATCCACCACCAACTCCACACTTAAGACTTAACACCACACTTGCTCCTCCTCCTCATCCTCCACATTCCCCTTCACATCCACCACCAACTCCACACTTAAGACTTAACACCACACTTGCTCCTCCTCCTCATCCTCCACATTCCCCTTCACATCCACCACCAACTCCACACTTAAGACTTAACACCACACTTGCTCCTCCTCCTCCTCATCCTCCACATTCCCCTTCACATCCACCACCAACTCCACACTTAAGACTTAACACCACACTTGCTCCTCCTCCTCCTCCTCATCCTCCACATTCCCCTTCACATCCACCACCAACTCCACACTTAAGACTTAACACCACACTTGCTCCTCCTCCTCCTCCTCATCCTCCACATTCCCCTTCACATCCACCACCAACTCCACACTTAAGACTTAACACCACACTTGCTCCTCACTGCTTCTCAATCGCTCCTAACACAGCAATGCAATTAGCACGGAAATCGTCATCGCAATCATGGGGTAAGTTAATTAATCAATTAGTTCGTCTGGTCTCCGATGCGTTTCTTCAGAGTCGATGAGGGTGAAGTACATGTGAGTACGACTTCGTGTTGGGGAGTTATAATTTTATATTAGCTGGGCTTCTTGTTTAATGAGAATTTAGCATTTGTGGATATAAATTTTGTGTTCCATTCGGTAATCGCATTATTAAATCCTTTGGTAAGTTAATACGTTTTTGCTTCGGTCGATTACGTAATTGAAGTGGAGATCAGTTATTTTGCTAAGAAAAACAGTTTCATTGCATGATTAAAATCGGTTTAACGAATTTGTTTCCAGTCTTTGGTTAATGATTTGTACTTAATTAATTTGCTTCGCCGAAACTGTACATTCCATTTATGATATTCGAGGAGTGATTAAAGTAATTCGTTCGGTAACCTATTTCAACATCTCTTTTCATTTAAAAAAAGTATTTGCCTTGTTTTCCTTGATGGAAGGAAACAGTTCTCCCGTATCTAAACTAGTTAAATACTCAGTATGCCTCCAGACATTCGGCCTGGTCGTGTAGTACGCTCCACATATCAGTTACAAACAAGAAAAAATAAAGAATGTTTCTTATACCACTCTTACACCAACTTTAACTCCTATATAAACAATCACAACCCACTCCTCTGGTCAATCGACTCTAGTAAGTCACAGAGTACACACCGAACCTACTCTACCAATATCGCCCTTATGACACCAATAGAATAATAAGATTCTTTGATATCAAAGAATCCTTTATTAACATTTTTATATCAAAAGATTCTTTAATTATTTGATTTTAAAATTATTATTAATTTTATTACTTGGTTAATAATATAATCCATTATTCAATTATTCAAACAATTATTTTATTTAATTTGCATCTTATTATTTGACACTTATGCCATTCTTGCACTAAATGCGACTTAGGCCACTCTTGCGCTAGGTCAGCCAGAATTGGATCGTCCCTACTACTTAAGCACCAACAGAAGTTTTTTCTATTGCCATTGGTTTCCCTCTGTTTGAGAAGGTCTTGTCATATTTGACCGGGCCACTCAGAATTCGGCAACGTTGGCACGGTTCCTTCGTGATTCGTGTCCAGACAGCTAACACGTGTCACAAAGTAATTCTTCCAATCAATGTAGGTAAACGACCCTACAGAGTTTTGAAAACCTGTCTGTAAATCTTTTCGCGAACTTCCACTATCTCTGTGTAACAATAAGGCATACGTGTACAATTTAGCGGGAACCAATAAGACTGTTATATATAGGAATGCGGAAACCAATATCACTGAACGTAATGCAGTCGTGATTACAAGCGACTCACATACAGCCTGTCTTAAATTGTCAGTAAATCTTTACCGCACTCAAGGTGTTAAGCGCCGGTCCGCAGTGTGAATGTCCAATCAAATATTAAACTTTCATCTCAGAAAGACGCCCGGCGAATAGCCAAAGAAAACCTGCAAGTACACGCATATAGGCTATTGAAGTATAGCTTGGCTGAAATTATTTTCTCGAGAATGAATTGTTTAGGTGTCCCTACCAGTAAACACAGGACACCCTTTTCGGACATTCAGATGGCCGTGAAGTCTAGCGGGCTGCTTAAAATAAAGCGAATATTTATGTTATGGTTTCTATTTAATGCTTTAGAATATTGACCAAACATTTCGGTGCATAAAATACTGTTTTGTGAAGCGTAAGGGACATGTAAACTCTTAAGTTATTTGAATTACTGAGGAACAAAAGAGGGGAATAAGTCGTAAGGGTGAAAGTTTATATGAAAAAAATGATTCCTATCAACTTTATGTACAACATCCAACTGGCGCGTTGGCAGCTGTGCAGTTCGTGTAGCGTCAGAAATAAGTAAACATCCGGGTGAAACGGGAACTCAAGGTTAAAAATCACGTCATGTGTTCTGCTTTTCCTTCTTACATTTTTAACGTCTGGCCACACTAGCGCTTATTCCGGGACTGATAGAAAACAAATGAACAACTTCTTGTGTTAGCGCATATTATTATTATTATTGTTTTACTTTTGTACCATTACCATGTGACGTCACTGTGCTTCATATAGCTCAGTGTGGCCCAACTATTTTTAAGTCGCGGGCCAGAAATTTAACTATTTATCAAATTCGTTGAAATTGTTTATATATTTGAGAATACTGTGAAAATCTTAACCGCTCTGATTCCAACCGTTCTCTTTCCCGAAAATCGCCTTTAGAGTCATGTAACGTAATAATTATACAAAAGTTATTGTCATTAAATTTTTTAACTTATGAATAGAGACCCGGAAATTTCGCGGATTCGTACGAGGAGGGGTCCGCGGTGGCTAAGCGGTTAGTCTGCTCGCCTCCCACCAAGGCGAACCGGGTTGTATCACCGGCCGGATCACCGGATTTCCGCAAGTGGGAATCTGCCAGACGATTTCGTTGGTCGGTGGGTTTTCTCGGGGATCTCCGGTTTCCCCCGCCCTTTCATTCCGGCGTTGCTCCATACTCACCTCAATGACCATCATCGGCTCTAAACACCTCGCTGTTTAGAACCGAGCAAATCTCTTCACTTACTCACTCACTTATCTGAGGACAAGTTAAACAGCATTCACATGTACATATGTGCTTGTGAATCCATTGGCCCATAGTTCGTTAGACACTACCCGAACGACTTTCGACCAATTACGAACCTACAAGGAAAATACGAATGGAATCCCGTGCTACCTGGTCTGGGGTTAAACTAAAGAAACAACCAATGAGCTGCTAACTTATGCTTGAATGCACAAATGATTGTGGAGTTTAGGTTGTTGCTGAATGAGTACGCGAAACTTCTGGGTCTCTACTTACGAACATTAGCAAAAATATAACCATTGTTTAAAAAATAAACTTTGTAAATAATTTTTTTTTATTAGACGTTGATATATTTCAGGAAATTCACAAAACGTTACACATATTTTCAGTTTCAGAATAATATTAACAAAACGAAAAGGTGTAGTTTTAGAGAGACTACTTCCTAATGGTTCCCTTTTTTTATATATATAATTTTTCGCTCGTCCACAAAAATAGGTTTTCAATGCAACAGGACTCAGTATTCTCAAGCGTACTGAGTATTATGTAAATGTTTTTACTTTGCGTTACTCACGCGACGACGATGCGACTGTGCAACCAGCATGAAAATGATCCATGATATCGGACATATTTTGAACTCCATTTCTAATATGAAGCGTGTTTATCTTCCTTTTTAATCCGTTCATTCCCCGCGTCCACGATCGTGCACATGTTGCACATGAAGGGTACCTACGACCGGTACGGTACGCAGAAAGGAATTTGTGCTCTGTGTTTTGGAGGGTCATCCTTACGAGTGATCCGATTTGCCAAAGTTTCGGCTCTTCTCGTTTGCGAATGGTTAATGATTACAGCGCTGAGCACCTAGCTCGTTGCATACTGGATGTGAGAAGCTAGCTCTACACAAGTACAGTCACACCAAAATATTTCACGATTGCCACACTTGAGCTTTTAAATTAATTAGGGACAGAACGGGTTAAAAGCCGATGTTTGCATCTAGGAAGTGTTGATAGAGCAAATTCCAGAAACTCTTTCTTGGCGAGAAACCCACAGTGACATACGACCACAAAATTCGTGTAATTTGTGAATTCATTTAACTCTAATGCAAGACTTCATAATTATATGTATACTGCAGTCGTTGGCGTTTGTTTAATAGATGCTTCCCTAAAAATATGAACCCCCTAGTCCTCTAAAGAATGACTGAATCATCATCCTGTTTCCGGATTTGTTCATTGGCAGCGTCCAAAAATATAGTCGTCGCCCATTCACGAAGGTAGAAGTAATTAAAAAGAACTGGAATTCTGCCATAGCAGTAATGCAAATCAACATCGTTTGTGAAGAAATATGGTTTTTCATTAAAAACGACATAAAATCAAGTAAAAATGAGTCTGCGCGGCTCATTGCCCAATGGTCTTCCATGTGTGTACATTCCTAAACCGTTACGTTATGACTAGACACATGCGGAATTCGCGTTATTATTCGGCATCAGGCTAAACTTCACAATGCAGTCTGTACTGGAGCCGGTGTCGTTTATCCATTGGCTGCTGCATAGATGTGAACCTACGCCCTTTCTGACTGAACTGCACGTGATTGGGGCACCCAATTGTGAAGTGTTCATTTATTGGCGTAGAGTTGCCCAGGACGTATCAAATACATTATGTTCCAATGACCAACTAATTGAACAGGTACACGTGTTTAAAGTTTGACGTGTCCCCGAATAATAACACGAATTTTGCACGTCTCTATTTATGTCTTGTTCATATCACTGATAGGGGCAGCGGTGGCGCAGTGGCTAGCGCACTCGACCCCTACCAAGGCGATCCGGGCTCGATCCCCGGCGGGCTCGCTCGCATGTGGGAATCGTGCTGGACGATGCCGCTTGCCGGCGGGCCCCCTCAGGGCACTCCCGCTACCCCAGCCCCTGCATTCCAGCGCCGCTCCATCCTAGGGCATCACTTCATGTCATGTTCCGGGACAACGGGACAACCTATGTGTCCCACCTGGAAAGCCCGTCACTCGGAGAGTGTTGCCTCGCCCTGGGTCCACCCCCCATTGCATTAATTTTATATCACTGATAACCGAACACAAAGCTTACTGCTCATTGGTTGTGATAACAACACAAGTACTTTACCAGCTTGAGTATAGCAATCATCAAACAATATATATTTTGCAACACAAACCATAAATTAATGCGGGAGCTCAGATATATATTTCTTTCTTTATCTCTCTCTCTCTCTCTCTGTCTCTCCACCCCCCCCCCCTGCTTTATTTGACCAGTAGGCTGGTCTTCGCAGTCCACGAATTATACTCAACAACCTGAAATTTGTTTATTCATAGCTTATTCTTTTGGAAGAGATTCAGTTATTTGACTAACCCCATGCGAAATTTGACAGTTAAAAAGCTAGCTGCTTATTCACTGGCTCACAAGCCTACGGATAGTGTAAAATGAAAAACTGTGCGGTCACACAAGTGGAAGAGATGCACAGAATGCTGTTTCCAAAATACTGTGGAATTTCAATGTGTCCCTACTTGTGGTCGCATGTCAGCTTGTAAGTGTAAAGTAGTCTGCGTTAGTAGGCATTCCGCTTCTTTTTAGGTACGCCAGGGTCGTGTACAGCAGAGAATAGATGGCCGTTTCGTAATACTCTCAGGAAATTCAATTACTCGAGATGATGGTTCATAGCAAGAAAAGATAATGATATCTCTGGTACGTATGAAGCTTCTTTTCCATTCCACTGCACCGATGAGAATCCTGATACTCTAAAATGTTACGTTTGTAATTAGTCTGCAAACAGTTAAACCAAAAAATATAAAATAATTATTTTTAACCCTTGGTCTTTCCTTTTATTTTTAAAAGAGGGCTGATTACAGACTATGTTAACCTAGACTTACATTTACAAATGACATGCACGCTTGGCGAGAGTTAGAACCAGAAACTTCACGATTCGTATGCATTACTTATACTTAGGCCACGAAATAGGTAAGCTTACAGACGAGAAATACTGTGGGAATTTTTTTGACGTACTCTAGGTGTATCCGTTCAGTTATTGCCCACGAGAAACTCAGGAAATGGGTCTTGTGTCTGACTGGCTGTAAAAAATTCCCTGTTTTTCGGGGTGCCGTCTATCAAGGTAGTCTTCAGCCGCTAATTGGCCAAAGAAAGTCCGCCATTTTCCTAGCCAGTGCGGCTATTTCACTGGCGTGTGTTGCTGGAGATTTACATACACGCCAACCATTCATCTATGTTTCTATCACGGAGGTCGCCTTTATCATTCGTGTTTAACGGGAAACGAAAAAAAAAAAAAATTGTTTCTTCGGCGTCCTTCAAAGAATTCATGATATATGAAGGACACGTGTTTTGACATATCGTGGAGGAAAAAATTACTCTTCAAGACCAGAGGAAGCAAAATGAATGTGCATGTAGGCGTACCCTCTCTCGGCCCAGTTCTTCTGTTCTTCGCACCCCCCATTCCACTCCACCTCCCTCCACCCTCCTCTTCACTACTATCGCCGTCTCTCTCGTCCCTGAACTTTATTGATCTTCCCTCTACCGTGACTTGCTTTTGGTTCACCGCTGACAAATACCAGCTGTATAGTCGTCAGCAAAATGTGGTTCCCCTGTGAGGCACGTGACCCGGTACACTCCACACCTTCCCGACACACCTGTTTCTCTGGAGGACCCCAACTATAGCTACCTTAACTAAGTTTATAATTCAATATTTATTATGCCATGATTAGAAACTTAGAAAACTACGTGTGGATACGAGTATTTATTGGCTGTTCATGATAAGCTGAACACTTCTGAAGGCCATGCTTAATATCTACTTGTATGCTCATTGCATATTATTCCACCATATGTAAAATTAACCTTGTTATGCTCCTTGACGCCGGTCAAGTAAAACTGTGAAAATATGAGAAAAGCAAATATTTATCCAATTTGCTAATTCTTACACTTGCGTGGATTAAAAAAAAAAAAACAGAAAACTAAATAAATATTTTCAAGTATTTACATATGTTTACCAAAACTTTTAATTCAACTTTAAAACATGGAACTATATTCCCTACGTCGTTACCAACTTCACTGGGTGCATTCAAGTAATTGTACCAGTTGATTTAAAAAATGCTCACTTCATTGTAAACAGCATATATCCACGTGTACAGCCATATATTAGCAACTAAAACACAAATATGAAAAAGAAGCATGTTTATTTTAAATATAACTCAATTCATAATAAAAAAAAAAAATTACTGCCACTATTTCACAAACAGTTACACGGCGTAAGAGGAGTTAGAAATGTAACAAACAGCCAGATAAATATCAATATAATAGTATCAAAGATACGTCATGAATATACAAATTTGAGGACATATATTCGAACTTTCTTCGGGTATAATTATAGCCAAAGTGTAGAGCTCAAAATGGTCCTCTGGAATGGATTAATAATTCTAATACGCACATTAGTCGTGATAAGAGAATTTTCTCAATTATGAGTTACGTTTTGGTAAAATACTGATTCAATCGATTTTTTTGTGGAGAAAATTACGAAAATTCTTAAAATTAAGGCTTCTAACCGTGAACACGAGTCAAACGTCGTTATTTCACTTTATAAACATGGACTAATGACTATCTTCAACTGTCTTCTTGGTGGGTGTTCGGGGGCATATACTTAAAATAATTGTTTCAGTATTTGCCTGAAATGAAAATTTAGAAAAACACGTGGAGAAACCATCTCCATTACAGCCGCCAGGTTCTGAAAATATAGTTATAGTGTGCACGTCAGTCATACTCCTGCATGAATAACTACACCCGGTTTTAAAAAAAACATTTAGTAATGAGGTGCGACGTTTGAAATAAAATTGTCATATTCTGAAATCAATTATATGATTTTGTTGGTTAACGGTTTCAACCGAAACCTTTCAGAGATTGATTTATGATTGCTGTTTAAAAGGAAATTCACGTTTATCTATGTCTGACTTTTAGAGATGGCACATCAGCTTATTTTCCAAATAGAGGTTTTGCAAAAAAATCCGTAGTGAATTATTCTGCGTCACTTTCCTGTAATCAAAGTGTACGAGCTTTTTGATAGAAATTGGATATCATGCATTGATCTTCTGCTATTTCATTGTCTTAGGTTCACTTTGTTGTTTGTTAGTTTTAAGTTTTGATAACGAATGACGGATGTGGACGATGTAAAATACTCCATGTTAAATCTCCAATGGGACACTTGCGTTGGAGAACACGCACGCAAGAACTGTGGACAACTCCCAACGCTTCCGTGTCCGCCAATCGGTGTAGACAATAAAATTCGACTGCTTATTTAATTTGATGTCCTTTTTGTGACAATTGTGGTTTACAAGAAAAACATGGGCATAGAATACATGAGATTTATTTGTATCACTGTTTTTAATAACAACGCGTGTATTGCTGAAACTGCTGTTTATGAGATAGTAAACAATATTGAAATTCAGAATGAGGTTTATATTTTATAACGCTTATGTTGTTAATTAGATTTAATCTCATAGGTAATGTGTAGGGATAGGACAATTTCGCGTTTTAAACGAACTGTGGGCTAGACTCCACTGGTCTATGTATTTTCGAGCCTCGGCTTTCTGTTGATTGGCTGCTGCTCCAGTGTGTAGCCAGTTTGACCTCAGACTAGGTGGCACGGGATTCAGTGCATGTTTCATTGCAGATCTTTTCTTGGCCCAAATCCCCCGGAGCGTGATCTAATAAAATGTGACACATTTGCAAATATAACAGAAATGAACATGTGTTCTAAGTCTAACTTCTCCTAAAATGAGTTCACGAAATGTTCCAGTCCCCAGTCACATATCGTTACGTTTTCGTGTGTTGAAAAACAGGAGTAGTGAGCGCGTGCCGATCCTGCTTCCCCTGGGATTAATTGGCATGAATCGATAGATTACCGATTTGATTGATTGGATTAATCCTTCGATCAATTTTAATCCAATTAAGGATTAAGCGGATAAAATGTGAACAAAGAAGTTCGATAAAATTTGTTTGATGAAAAACATTGATCAGATTTCTTTGGTGTAGTTTTTTTTGTGTATGTATAATTCTTTATTTTCTTTCTTTCTTTTTGGTGTGGGAGCAGCTCTGGTATATCCTCACCCTTGGAGCTCTGGCGTCGTACTGAGGTGTGGTGTGTTGGGGACAGGGTATATATGTGTTGACTTTTTGCAACAGTGGCATAAGTGTATTTTGGTATTTGAGGGGATATTGCACATAGACAGCGTTGGGAGATAGGTGAATCTGAAAGATACGATTTATGTCGTGTATTATTCCAAATGAATAGCAGTGGTGACATATAATGCGAGAGAAATTTCGGAATTTAAAGCCTATTCTGATAACTTAAAGATCGAACAAAGCACACGTTAAAATCACGCAAACTTACTAAGAACTGATTTGAATACACTATAACACAGATGACAAAATGATGCACATGCTACTAATACGCATTCTGAATTACATCTAAAAAAAAAAGTCTCCCTACCATGCTACTATTATGGATGAACAATTTAATCGTGTCTACCTGAACATTTCAATATAAATTTCTTTTTTAATCTTACCCACTTTTTAAATGCAAATTTCCCTATTGTAAGAAGAATAATTCACTGTCAACACAATTTACATCGAAGCGTAATATTGCAATACTTTAAGGAAACCTCATAGAAGAAAAAATATTTTAAATAATGGACGTACTACAGCGACAGAAATAAGATTAACACAGATTTCCGATAAGTCTGGACAATTCACTGCACTTGGTAACACAAACGCGAGTTGAAAATTGTATCAACTTTCGTCAACCGAGCTCAGAAACGGGGTTAACATGATAAATGATTATAAAATTATTTTAAAATAACAAACACAATATATCTGCTTAACAAGAGGTGAAGCCCGCTGACTGTCTGCCTCTTTGATCGTTGCATGGACTCTGGCAGGATGCTGCACCCTGTGAAGAGGAGATAGTGATGTATCCAGGGTGAGATTTGGCATTTAACTAACATGGTACTGGCCAATGAAAGGTTCACAGATTGCTCCTGCCTGCCTAAACCCCTTACCCCTCCACACTCCACTACACCAGACTGCATCTTCTTTTTGCTCGAGGCTTGTCTGCACTACCTGTCTCGGCGATGTGTCCCGCTCCCCCCAAACCAGCCCAGGATGCGTTTTCGGATAGTTGTAATACTGACATGTCCATGGAGGGCACTATGCACGCCCTCCCTGACCCACTTCCTCATCAAGCCCAATGACAGATTCTTTGCAATTGCTATCGATCCAGCACCATGCTTCACAAAACCTCTTTAGCACAAAGTTCCCACACCCCTATAACCATAAGCCTATATTGCGTGTTTTCCAAGATGAGAATTACCTTGGCTAACCATCACCTTCCCCTCCATTCTCCACCACCAGTCCAGAATGTGTTTTCGGCTCTCTCGAAAGCAGTATGCCTCAGTCAGGCAGGCCCAGCTCAGAAAGTGTTTCTTTTGTCCACCACATTGGAGAGTCTCAAACTGCTGGACACCCCTCGGACCAGCGAATTTCGAACTCACCCTGCCTGGTTAGTTCCCCTCTCCCCATCTGCCTACAAACTTTCACTTTCGCCTGGAAACTGACCCTTCGAGAACACTGATTTTCCAACCATGAGATTGTCATATTCCCAGCGAAATAAAATTTCACAATTCCCCATGATGAAATATATATTCCTGAAAATAAAATGAAGTTTTATTAATCACCCAAGATAATCCCCACATTTAACATTCCAAAAATATGATATATTAATCCAATCACCTTTATCCTGTTTATCAGCTAACAACTTTACAGTTAGTCTAGGAAAATACAACTAACTACAAGGGATATTTTCACCCACTAAATTTTTACATTGAAAGAACACAGATGATTCAAACATGCATCTTTGGATTTAAGCAGTACTCAAGTTAAACTTTTCTTTTTAACCATTGAAAACTTATGTTAAGCAAACTCACATTAAAACCAGGTGAATTGAAAACATACATATTCAATATGTTTGAAATTTTTGTGCATAATTTTAAGTGTAGATTTCTCCATAAGTTTCCCAGCCAAGAATTTTGAGTATACTATCTAATATAAAATACATACATTTCAACTTATTTCATTTACAAATGCTATTTTTTTAGTGTAATATTACTGAAATAGAACGAATCCAGCTTGAAAAGACTGCTATCGAAGATGAAATCTATTTAGTATATAAGGAGGGATAAATTAATCTTTTCTCGGTGTTAAGTCATCAATTGCCAAGGTCACTTTGTGTGTGCCTGAGTGTGCATTGTATTGCATTAGCAGTAGTGAGACTTAGACATATGCAATAGATCTGAGAATGATGTCTGGTGTCTACATCGAGAATAACATCAGGCATCCACATCGATTAAAAATGCTACATGCCTACTACAACATCCACATCAATGTCAGACATCCAATAAAATGTCTGTATCAATGTTAGTCATCCACTACAACATCAACATCAACCTCAGGCATTCACTACAACATCTACATCAACACCAGGCATCCACTACAATGGCAACCATTCACTGCATCATCTAGATCTACAAGACAGACTCTACAGGAAGATACATCTCTCTCCACATCATTTCACTCCAGGTATAATTGTATCATGGCTATTGTTGTGATGATCGTGATGAGGAATGTGTTGATGTATTCAAAGATTTGCTAGCATATGGGAAGACGAAAACCCTATTGAGTTTAGACTGTTCTCAATTATGGGTGTTGCCAAAAGAGTTTTATTTTGCTTTTGCAGGACAGGAAATAAAGTTAATATATCAGTTCCTTACTGAACATTTACAAGCTGAAGAGGATATCGTCTCCTATTTGCCATGTGAAGACTATCCTTACTACATGCCTGCCTTTGCTAATGATGGAAATATTCAACATATATGTAGGGACTGTATGTCACACAGGCTGGAACAGCTTATTCAAGTCAGAATTATCCCAGATGTTGTAATGGACAATTCCAGTGTTGATGAAGTGGATTCTGAAGTGACCACTGATATTTTATAAATAAGATGAGTGAATAGTTTTGGTACACAGTGTAAAAAAGAAATTACGTAAAAATGATGTGCTACAGGCAAGGTTTCGAAAACTACCAAGACAACTTCTTTTAAATTAAGAAGCTTGGTTTTTCTTATGCAACCGATGCTAATGACTCTAAAGTACTATACTTAAAATCTCACAGACCTTGATATACTTTAAAACATCAAGTTAAAGTGAGGTTTTGGGAACAGACTTATGAGATACATGTCCTAAAATGGGATTCTGGCATCATAGCTTAGAAAGAGTGTTTCCATCATGTATACAATATGCTCCTCGAAAAACGCTTGGAAACACACAGAAGATGTACTCTACCCAGTGCAAAAGCAAAGCTTTAAGAGAATATTTCTACCAGCATCCAACCTACATGTAATGATATTATTTCTAGAAAAATGGTTTGTTACAGGTGTATATATCTATGTAAGATTTTAAAAAATGAAGGAATCAAACCCAGAGAAGACATACTCTAGTTTTACTCGAGTATACAAGAAAGCATGGTTCCAGTCTCTAAACAACATATACTTCCAAACACAGAAATGCAACAGAGTTGAACACTGGCATTTTGCATAAAGTTTCGAAGGAAACACTGTCCGGTTTTTAATATGTGGCCTGACAGCGAGCTGCCCTGTTCATCTTGAGATCTGTGTTTTAAAAACAGAAGTGAAGAAATAACCAAGGAACAAGGATTTAGACAAATGAAATTTAAATTGAATAGAGAGTTTTATGATAGCCCTGCCCAATGGACTTCAAAACATTTCAGAATAAGGAATATATCACACAAATGTAAGGTAGTAGCCAGCAAAAGTCGCCTTGTGGAATGTGGGACTCTGGGGTTTGGAACAGCTATGTTTGAGTCCGTGAATTTTATTTAACCAAGTTAACAGTGAAGAACTAATATTATATGGAATTGGAAGGTTGCAGGTTACAGGCAAGTGTGGTTTCAAATTGAAGACAAAGATAGTCCACTACAGATACAGATGTGGAATGGAGATGAACATTGGCATATCTTGTTAATTAGTTCTAATTATATTTTTAATAGTTTTCGATGTTTGTTATAGGCGAAGTTATTGTCCTTATATAATTTATTTCCTGACAGCAAGCTAGGTTACTAAGAATTAACTACCCCCTGTGGCATGTGGAATTGTAAAGTTTGGCTTACAAAGATCAGATAAAAATAAGAAATAGTGATGACACGATATCTATATAAAGGAGACAATTCAGTATTAAATTGGCAGGTAAGGCTAGCATTCTCAACCCTAAAGACATATAGAATACAGAAGAGTTTTCTTTAAACTGTATGATGGTATTCTACAAGTTCATGTCTGCAACAATATAGAAGATTGATGCTATACTTTCGATAACAGTCTTGGCATTCACTTTGGTGATGGAATCGCATGCAACAATTTTGGTGTGAGATATCTTTGCCCCAACAGTGACTTACCAGCAACATTAGAAGATTTGATGACCAGACCTCATTAGGGAATCACCATTCACTGGATGAAGACCTGCGAGGATACTTACACAACTATATTTTCGAACAAGGAGGATTTGTTTTTCCTTCCATGTGTAACTTATATGCGTGTGAAGTGGCTAATGCAGAATAAATATCTCGCCTATCTGCAAGTATGCATTTATTAGTAAAAGTTTGTATTCTGTAACTTATAGCACAGCATATTCACATTTTGTTGTTAACAAAATGTGTAAGACATTCATTTCAAAAGAAAATATTTCTCTCAATCTTTGACAACACATAGTAAACCACCTAGTTTTGATTCCAGTTTAACCAACTGAATCAGTTCTAAATGTCTTATAAACCAGTACAGACCTGTATATAGCAGATCTAACCATAAGCTTAAGGGCGAGCATTTATAACTCAGTCAATGTTTCACCCTATCAGTAATTCGAAGAATGTGGTAGTAATATTCATACTTTATATCATTATCACAAAAACAAGTTTGGTTACACGACTCATACTCAAAATTATGTGCAATGAGCAATACAATTAGCAAAAATAAAGTTTAGCCCTCAAACACATTTTAACTTACAAACTTAGAGACTGAATTTATATATGTGTATATATATATACATTCTTCCTTGCTAATTGTTCTCAGTTGGGTATTGTATAGCAAATGAGTAACATGAGACATTTTCATCCTGCAAATCATTACATCAGTGTCAAACCAGGAAAAAACTTACATACTATGGTGTACCATAATTCTCTGTGAATTTACAGAGCCTTGTGACAGTGTATTTCATTTTAAAGAAATTTATTTTCAATTAGGAAACTAAAGGTTTCACAAAATAATTCAATGCAGTGATAGCACTAAATGTTCTGTGTTTTACATGACTCCAAAAACACCTCTTCCATCTAGTATTGCATATGTACACTCACATTAGGTTGAAACATACCCAGACTTGTTTGAATGTATTGTTTTACATTATCTGGAATGTAAGGACGTATGTGTACAAACAGACAGGTTGAAGCCAGGGCATATAAAATGCTCTGCTCCTTGAAAGCAAAGTTCAAGAAGGCAATCTGTATACAATATTAAGTAAATGCATGAAAACCATATTTACAGAAGTTGTGAACAGTTTATAAAAATATTGGTTTTTTGATAAAAGTGTTTCATATATTTTGAATCAACCTGTATTGATTTGTGTTAAACTATTGTAACTAAATTTTTGGATTATACATTTTTGAAATAAGTTTTTAATATGTTTTGTATCATCCTGTATTTGCTAGTATTAGAAAATGTTGTATATAAATTTTGGAGCAACCTGTACTTATTTGATGCTATGTCTGATAAATATTTGCTAGTTTTCGGATGTCCTATACTTATTTCTGCATTTTTTGGGACACTCTTTAGTATGACAGAGAAATATTGTACATAAATTTGTGAAACAAGCTGTGTTTTTTTGTATTTTTGTCAGTAAAATATGTCTTCGGATGATTTTTTTAAATTTGTATATGTTAAATACCTTTACATCTGTTTACTACTTTCCTTAGGAGACGAAAACTATTGATAAAATTATCCTATCAGACAGAGTTAGAGAGTTTTGAAATATGTTTGGTTTCTATCAAATTATGTTTGTTAACACATACTAGTATTGTAAATATAAAGTCATATAACAAACAAAGCTATTAGTTTCCCCAAAAAAAAGTATTCAACTAAAAATATCTGAACCTGTCTCCTGATAAAGATGTCTGCTGGTAAATGTAGTAATATTTTACACCAAACCATACAAACACAAAAAAAAGAGTTTATTCTTTCACCAGTCTCTGTAGCATAATCAGATTATGATAGGAGGCTCTGGATTCGTGTCCTGGGTAAGGCATGGTTAATATAAGTAAGTTTCTGGGTTTGAGTCCCGGTTAGGACATGAATGTTTGTAATGTAGTTTCTGGTTTTGAGTTCTGGGTAGGGCATGTTTAATATCAATAAGTTTCTGTGTTCGAGTCTTGGTTCAGACATATATGAATGTAAGACAGTAACCACAATATATAAAAGGAATAATGAATTAAATATGCAATTGAAATATATACAATGGCTAGTTGATTGTTTGTTCGTGCACATTGAAGGGTGTAAACAGAGTGGCATAGCAGTAGTAAATTGCATTAAATTCTGGTTAAAAACACCTTGTATTCGGAAAAGGTTTATCGGAATAACAATTGTTAGTCAATGAAATCGTTAAATAAGAACATAATTCAAATCTAGTAGCTTAAAACCAAATAAATACACATATTCCAACATATACATGCTAAAATTGAGAAGAGTGCATTAATACCTGTTAATTGCATTAAATTTGATTTCAATTTAGTAAAAAAAACATCTAAAATATATAATTAATTAGTTTTATGTAGCTTTGAGGCAAATAATGAAATTTAAAATTTTCCAACAAGGGAGGGTGTTTGGCCTATAAATAGGTGATCCTGCCCACAGCTTGGCATTTGCTGCTCTGACTTCATGGGGTCAACATCTCCCCTCCAGTGTGCGAGAGTGTCGTATATTCATTGAACTGGTCTGCGCTGCTTGTAGCTGCTGCCTGGAGTCCATTTGTTTGGGGACACCTGCCGCCCACTTGCCGCTAGCCTAACTCTGCCTAGCTCTTACGTGACGGGGTTGTACGGTCAAAAATTCTCTCTCTTCATCCCCACTGAGTGCTTACTGCTCACTGGGGAATACGGTCGGCCACCTTCCTGGGCCAGGACCTCAACACTCACCTGGCAGAGCAGGGCATTGCTCAGGATTTAAATAGTCTGACCTGGGTACAGGCCTCATTCCAAGCCTAACAGCTTCGCTACTAGACTTTATGTAAGTGAATAAGTTTTATGTAAATTTTAAGGTATTTTTAATTCTTTCGCAGTAATTTATTAACACTTTTAGGAAATTTTATTAAAAATGGTTTTATTTTGAACATGTTTACACATTTGGGTAATCTTTTAGTAACTTTCTTACAATTGTTTAATGTTTTATTAAAATAGTTTATAATTTAAATATTTTATAAAATTTGTTAAACTTTTAATAAATTGAATGAAATCTTCAATTTCTCGCAGCATATTTACTTAACACTTAAAATAATTGTTTATTTTGTTACTTTTAAGTTCTTTTTCATATTTTAAGCTGTTTAAGAGATTTCAAGGGTAGTTTTTGGTTATGACTGATGTATGAATTATGGAACTGCTAAAACAAGGGAAAACTATGCCACTTATGCTTAGTGTGAGGGGGAGGCACATAACTTCAGCTCCCAAGCTTGTTCTTAGTGTGTAGTTTGGTGATGAATGTTTGAGTAAGGGATAATTGGACATTGAGTACTTCTAATGAATTAAATGTTTTGATGTTTGTGATGCGGTTGTTTGTGTTTATAATTTTAAGTAGTTTTAAGAAATTTAATTTTTGAGTAGGTGCATGAATGTGAGTATGAGTGGGGGAAAGGTTTTTGAAGTGATTCGAGTGGGTTGTTGATGTATATGTGAGATGAATTTATTGGAGTTGAGAAAGAACTACTGGATGACCACCATTATTCATATAATGGACCTAATGCAAGACATATCACAAATTCAGGCCTTCTCTACACTTTTAGATACTCGCAAAAATATGTTAAACCATCTAGAATATAATACCAACAAATCTGAGAAAAATTTTGAAATTAAGTGCATGACTGTGAGTATGAGTGTGGGGGAAAGGAATTGCAAGAGATTCTAGGTGGGCTATTGATGTATATTTGAGAGGAATTTAATTGAATAGAGATGGAGATACTGGATGATGGCCATTATTCTTATAATGGACCTAAGGCATAACAATATCACAAATTAAGGCCTTCTCTACACTGTTAATACTAGAACAAATTTGTTAAAACCATCTAGAATATAATACCAAGTACTCTGAGAAATATTTTCAAATAAGGTGCATGATTGCGAGTATGAGTGTGGGGGAAATGTGTTTTAAGTTATTGTAGGTGGGTTGTTGATGTATATTTGAGAGGAATTTAATGGAATTGAGAAGAAGATACTGGATGACCATCACTATTCTTATAATGGACATGAGGTGTGACAATATCACAATATTCAGGCCTTCTCTACACTGTTAAATACTCATAAAAATATGTTAAAACCATCTAGAACATAATACCAAGTACTCTGAGAATTTTTTTAAATTATGTGCATCACTCAGAGTATGAGTGTGGGGCAAGTTATTGCAAGTGTTTCTAGGTGGGTTATTGATATATTTGAGAGGAATTTAATGGAGTAGAGTGGGAGTAAAGTATTTTTAAACAAAATCAAAATAAATTTTACTAGGTAAATGTTTTACATGTTTAGTTTAAGAGTAATTGTTTAGTTAGTATTATTATTAATATAGTGTGTTACTCCCTTGCTAAAACATTTAGACGAAATTCTTTGTTAATATTATGAAAAGGTTTTAACAGTGTAAACAATTTATATATAGTATACCCTAGTACATATTATTAATGTAGTAAAGGATTTTTAAGGTGTATCCTAGATTGTATTTTTAACATTGTAAACAGTATACCCTAGTATGTATTTTTAACATCATAAACAGTTTGTAAGCTATACCCTAATATGTTTTATTAACATATGGTATATCCTTGTACGTATTTCTAATGTTGTAAATGAATTTTAAGATGTACCCTATTATGTATTTTAAATGTCATAAAGGATTTTTAAAGTGTACCCTAGTACATACTTTTAATGGTGTACACTAGTCGACTAATTGCCATATTTTTGAAAAGCACATTTAATATGTAATTTTATTTATGAATCAATTTTGCTAGTCAAAACCGGGCTTAAAATTAAATGCAATAGCGTGAGTTTAAATTTCAATGTTGTAAACGAAGTCAGCTTGCTCCAAAAGAATAAATTTGAAAGATAGACTTGACGAGTCAGGTCAGGAAACATTGTGTAAAGTGGAGACGAGCTTTGTGACAACAATTCAGACTGAAGTTGTCGGCATTGCATAGGTATAAAGGAAGAAACGACTCCCTCCCACTGACATGCATGCAGGCAACTGTAGGGTCTGCGAGATGAGCTATAGGGGAAAAGGAATGGCTCTAAGGCAGATGGAAGCAGTCTGGGGAAAGGGAGCAGGTTTGTATAGTTATGCATGCTGGTTCTAGCTACAGTTTACTAAAACATTTTTTCATTCTCTCATTTCGCCCTCCTTGTACACATCTCCCGCCCCACACACACGGCCCAAGCTTTGGTCTGCTGCCCCTCCATTTTGCATGTCGCTTCCTCCACTTCAGCTCCTGATACCTGATTTTCACCCGCACCCCAAGCACTCAATTCTCGACCGTCCACTACTTAGCTTTGTGAATGAGTCTTTATAAGTCCTCATCCCCAGTATCTTTTGTAAAAACATGCATAAAATAAAGTGTCATTCTTTTTCTCTGTTTTCAGAACAATGTGACACTTCATATTAATTTACTGTGGTTTGGTAACTATTATATCGGGGAAACAAAAGAAAATTTAGATAGTTAAATGGAGTGAGCATAACTGATAAAGTATTGACAGCTTGCTTGAAGATCTTTATGTAAGTGATTCAGATTCTGAATTGTAGACAGAAAGACATTCTACAGCAAGCTCTCAAGACAGTGTCCCTTCACCTATGCAGACAAGAGTTAATCTCTTGGAGGATGATCTCTACTTAAGCGATTCGAGCAGGGATTCACTTGTGGAGAGGTCTTCAACAACAAAAGATCGAAATGTGTCCATTTCCCCCAAACAATAAAAGTTTAATCTTTTGATGGATGACTTATTTCTATCTGACTCTGAGAATTCTTGTGATTTGGAGAGTGCTCCATCCGTTTCACAGCCGACTTTTTCGAGTCTATTAGAGATATTTCGCCCAGGGAGCTAGAACATAATTCGTTATTCCAATTCCCCAGTCTCAGTGGAACCTTTGCCAGACCTGACAAAAAAAATCAGGGGAAATTAATCCATAATGTAGCTACAAAAAGTTTATTTTGAAATATTTGACAACATTTTGATGCAGCTTCATAATAGATTCAGTTCACTGGAAAACTTAAAGTTTCTGGCTCTCGTGGACCCAAACAAAAATGAATAAAACCCTAATAATTTCCCGGAGGAGGATTTTCCATATTAGAAGCAAACTAGTTGCAAAATTTAATTTGTCAGATTTCAGTTCAAAATCAGTATTCGAGACAATGGAATAGTGAAACAATCAGTTTTGAATGTAGATGGATTTCCTGAGTTATACAAATTGTGCTATTTAATAGCTACCATCCTGGCAACAAGTGCATCTGCTGGACACTCTTTTTGTACACTGAATAAGAATAAAGTCTTGCATTAGAAACTCCCAGAAACAAGGCAGACAATCAAATTTTGGACTATGTTCAATCGAAAAAAAATCCTACTTTGAAACTAAGGAAGTCCTTCTACAGTAATGAAATTGACATGTTTGTATGTAAGACAAAGCAATTAGAATTGACTTACAAGTTATCATGCCAACCAACTGAAGAAGCCTGGTGAGTCATTATTTATTTACATTGATTGGAAAAATTTTCCTGTCTATTGTTAAGATTTTTACTGTGTGTGTGTGTAGTAAGACTTATTCTCATTTTGTATGTTCTAAATAAAATAACCAAGGAGTCATGAGAATAATGTATACTTAATTTTATGCATTATGAATGGATACTAAAATTTTCTTATAAATTAATAACATCGTGTCATCCATGTAGGGGGTTGTATATGCTTATGCTTCAGTAGACTATATCCATTGCAAATAATATATGACTGGAGTGTCTGTAAACCTAGTCATAAAATTTTGATGCACAATACCTGCCAATTGTTGTTGTCAGTGGCAGCATTTTTAATTATGCAGCTATCATGTTTGGTAATTTTATAGCTATTTGGTTAGTGCTATTATATTGCAAAGACTACCAAGATAAATTTGTAAATAAGAAATTGAAATGGTTTTGGCATGTGATACAAATCATATTAAAGTCAAGATAAAATAGCATATCTGCCAAAAAAAAGACAATTAATTAACAAGTTGAGATTTTGGATGTTGTTAACTCATATGTTTTTTCTTTTACCAACTTGGTTCCCCTATTTTGGAATCATCCCTTCACCTCTGACTCATAGTATCTTCAGAAAACCTCCACGGGCCTGTTGACCAACTTGAAGGTTCCTGGAGGAACCCCGAAACTGGGAGTGGAGTGACACAAATACCTTATCAAAGGCAGGTAAAAAGACCTCTTAGCAACACACAACAGCTCCAAGAATGTTTTCCTGCTGCCCTTCAAATCTACAGTAACAAGGGTACAGTGAACTTTTAATAAAAATATTTAGCACACAAGAACCAGATTACAAGTTTGCTGTTGCTGCTGAAAATTCAACACGATGATGTATGGTGGTAAAAACACAATCATACTTTACACAAACTCAGAGAACAAAATCAACTCTTTCACAAACATGAATTATTCTTCGTACAATAGGAACATTTATTCGCAGTGGTAACCCACTTCTCTGGATACGTAGTTAACGTATTTGTGTGTGTTCAACTCTCACTTTTCATTTAAAATGTTTCCTTCATTTACGAGTTGTTCCCATAATTTTAACTCAGTTTTCTGTTAGACACCGTCCATGCTCCACATCTATAATAAGGCTCACGACACACACAGCTTATTAGACGACATAAGTGCTATGCTCAACTCATTCATACATCAGACTCCACAATCGAACAGACAAGTTTTAAAATCATTTAATGTACATGTATAAATGAGAGGGAGACGTATATGAATGTATCTAGTTAAAATTGTAAATGCTAATTTGGAAATCTTAATTTGTCTATGTTAATAGGAAGTGCTAAATTGTTACATATTGTGAGAAGTTGTGTATCGAATCAATTCGTTTTCTGTTTTAGGACATAGTGTTCTTAAGTCTCTTTTTGTTGAATTGCTATTTGATAACATTTAAAATGTTTCCGAGTTTTTGCCCTAATTTCAACTCTGCCGCAAGCTCCACATTTCATTCATTGTGTGACCTCCCAGCCAGACAGACATCGGCTGTGCTCATAAATCTCCGCATTGCACTGAAGTCATTGCTTCACTGAGCTCGCAGCTGACCAGACATGTTTTAGGATAAGTGCATGTGCGATTTCTCTACATGTTTTTTTAATTCAACTGGTGTAATTTATATAATAGTATGTCCATTGTAAACATAATTTGTATCCATTTGTGACATAAATCGTATTCACATATCTTTTCATTCATTTCTGAGTTTTTCAGCTCAGTCTATAGTCAAATGTAGGCAGATGCAAATGCAGGATCTGTTTGCTCTTAACACCTCATTCAGCTTATAACTGGACGTAAGTGGTATATCCAAGTCAGTGGTGCAGCGACCTCCCGAGCGAATGAACATATATTAAAATCACTGACTGTTAAACATTTTATTTTATATGTGTGTTAATTAATTAATTAATTTTAACATGTAGATTCCATTTCAAAGGTTCCTCACCAGTCTCACAGATGGACGGACGTGTTTTAAAATCATGTCAGGTATGTGTAGAACTTGGAGGCATCAAGTAGTGTAATTTTTTTATGTGTTTTCAAATGCCTTGTTATTGTGTTAGGAAGACTGCCGTTTAATTTATAGGTACATCTTTGCTTTGTTGTAGCTCGTTAATAATTTCATACAAGATACAAACATAGTTGTGATCGTTTATTGAGTTATCACTTGTCGACAGCAGGTTATTAATGTAGTTGTGTACGATATACTTCTCTGTCGGGTTATTTATTTATATTTATAGGTAGAACTTGTTTGAAATATATTTTGGCTGTATTTGTATAAAGACTCCGAAATATCTCTCTCGTTATACGTCGCCACTTCTATTAATTTAGAATAATACACGACATAAATCGTATCTTTCAGGATCGCCTATCTCCCAACACCATATATGTGCAATATCCCCTCCAATCCCAAAATACACTTATGCCACCATTGCACAAAAGTCAACACATATATACCCTGTCCCCAACACACCACACCTCAGTACGACGCCAGAGCTCCAAGGGTGAGGACATACCAGAGCTGCTCCCCACACCAAAAAAGAAAGAAAGAATATAAAGAAATATATCTACACAAAAAAAATTACATCAAAGAAATCTGATCAATGTTTTCCATCAAACAAATTTTATCGAATTTCTTTGTTCACATTTTATCCGATTAATCCTTAATCGGATTAAAATTGATCGGATTAAGATCGTATTAAGGATTAATACAATCAATCAAATCGGTAATATATCGATTCATGCCAATTAATTCCAGATGGAGCAGGATCGGCACGACCTTGCTACTAACAGCACAAATGCATTCTGATTCGTCGGCTCGTTTCGTTCACGAGTGTCATGTTCTCTTTCTCACGCACACACACATTTAAAAACAGGCCTATTGATGACACAAAATGGTCTATCTGATGCGTCACCAATCACCTCTACACGCATGGTACTGAACTGGTCTGTAGTATTTTCGTCGTGTAGTGTGTTGCAGTTGGATTTCAATATTTTAGTAAAAAAAAAAAAAAGTGACTAGGTACTGAAATGATGGCTTTTTTTTTTTGTTTGAAACTGTTCTCGTGTCACCATATCACAGAGCAGAAAAGAACAAAGAGACGAAATGACTTGGCGGTTTCTTTTGTGTGGACGTACCAAGTCTCTGATTGGCTGCGCGAGACTCAGGGAACTGGCCTGACTTCTGTCTGATTGGATACTGAATGCTGCGAAAGATTCCGTACTTGCTGGGATGCTGGTTGACGAGAACGTTACAAGGTGACCATTGACGCCATTTTGCTGGCGTGTGCGGCTGGGGTCAGCTGTATTATATGCGGCTTTGTTCTATATTCTTCAGTAGACCGGCCTGTGTTTGAGACGTGAGGTTGTTTCGAGCAATGGATAATCCCGGTTTGGGTGTCCAAGCCTAAGGGCATCTTCCAATCGGGGTGAGAACCAGTGATACACTTGCAATAAGGAGTCTTCAGCTTAGCCATGATAATGTCGAAGGTACTGCTGCCTTTAGTATCCTAACTCAGCTGAAAACATTAATACGGGAAAGGGTTAACTACGCGCAAGTCTATAGCTTCTGCTAGCTCAAGGGAACCCACGCCTCCTCGTGGTACCGCTGGACAGCTTCGGCTAACAAAACATGGGAAACTCCCAGGCGAGCGTTCCCTATGCCATGTTTTATTAAAAGGTGTATCTTCTTCTATATGCTGATTATTAGACATGGGCAATCAAGACATTTTGGCCTGGTGGTGGGCTTGTCGACTCCTTAACGGTCAGACCGTTGGGACCCGAAGCATTGCATTTCAATGTGAAAGATTCAAATGTATGAAAATTTGACGAGAACAGTGGATGAATCCGCTTCCCTGGGGGTCGGCCTTCTCTGGGGCTTGACTGCTATCGATGCTCCCTTCTGCTGCTTGGGTACCCCAAAAGTGTAATAAAAAGAAAGGAGAAGCACAGGCTGACCTGGAATGTCCCAGTTTGAGGTTCTCTCTGACACCAGGTCATATGGGTTTCGATTCGTGCTGGCAGTATGTTGTAAATCGCACATAGCAGCATATAAGCCAATATCGCTGAAAGTTGAGCATGGCAAATATTTTTCATAAATAATAAGGTAATTTTTTAATAATAATATCATAATGAAAATAACCTCTGGGAGAATGTATAGAAGGAAATTTTAAATTCGCGATGTTAGCCATCATAACTCCTAGACTCTACTCTGGATAGCAATCGCAATGAAAATAACATGATAACTCCGTAATGGCCAAAAGTTAGGGATGGTGTCAATTATATATGATGTTATGTTACGTGTTCTTTAGTACTCTGTGGTGTTGATAAATATATAACGGTGTTACTGAATGTAATTTCGCAATCATAAACTCCATTGTCGCTAAGAGATCTCGACGTCACCGTGCTGTCATAGCATACTTTCACAGTACAGCATAATGATGTTTCAGTCACTAAGCCTCTGTAGACATAGTTTTATGGTGGCTACTGGGTGTAGGATCAGTGGGAAATGTATTCTCGTACAGTAGCATAACATGGCAAACAGTCGGCTTCGTGTTACTCCAGTGAACTCCATAAGCAATTTATATGAAATTATTATCAAGATAGAAGTGAGTATCCTGTATTCATCACTGCAGGATAAGCTGTTCCACTGGTCTCTGTATTCTCACTTACCACTGTGTTACTGATCTACATTGCGCTGTTCATGCTTATTGTGCACTACAACGTTTATTATTATCAAGTCATCAGCCACTGGGGTATTGGGTTGATTTGTACCCTATCAAATGTTCTTTGTTGTGTAAAAGAATCTACAGTCAGTCATTTCCTTTGGATTGGTCGTAAGTGGGGATAGGAAAATTTCGCGAATTCATTTCGGGACAAATAGACGTCAAACACATATACAGAGCATTCACATTTGCAGTTGGATTACAATTTATTAGACACGCCCTGGGCACATGTGAGCCAATAGCAGACTTGCACGGAAACCAGTAGCGAATCACATTCTGCGAGGTGTGGGGTAGTACTAGCCACTTTCTGAGGCATCATTCAATGAACAGACACCTAGGGCTCCAGTATACACATGACTGTGAAGTCTAGCCTGAAAATATTTGAACTCGCGAGATTTTCCTGTCCCTAGTCATAACTAGGGCCACCTGTTTTTCGTGAAAATATTCATGCTCTGACTAGATTTCTACTTCTTACATGCAGATTTGCAAATTTCCTTTTGCTATTGGCTGCGACATTGGTTCTGAACTAAAGTGTTTCGGAGTTCAAGTAGTCGAGGAATCTTTTCGCGAAAAACAAGTGGCCCTAGTCATAACAAAAATATTATTTTTAGACAAGAAAATCACTGTCGCTGACCTACATTGTTTTCCTAATATTCCGTTTAACACTAGCGGTAAAACATATATGTGTGTATGTATACATATGATATGAGTTTTTTTATTTAGGGGCAATGAAAATCATAAAGTAGCCTACAGAAGATCAAAAAAATTATCCGGCTAATGATAATTGCTCCACTTACTATGGAAATTTAACACAGAAGGGATGACATCACCTCCTTCTTGTGATACGTATTCCGTTTCAGTTACAGCAGTGGTAGAAACAAAGCATATTGATGAGATATGGCCTATTCGTTTCGCCAGAAATCAGGTATTTTCACGCTCGTTGCACATCGGAGGTCAAATAAGTATTCGCCGGCAGCCCAACAGACTGTTCATTTCGTATCGTTTGAACACTGTCATCCTACCAGTTCGCCACGAAAACCGCGGCAGGACGTTTCTCAAAGGACTCAGAGATAACGAGGTGCAAAACGAAAGAAACCACGGAATAAGAGAGGCACGTTATTGTGAGTCAATTCAGCGAAGGTTAATCATTTAAAAGAATCGGCGAAACCGTTGACAGACCTGTCACCACAGTCAAAAGTATTATTTATAAATAGGGCTTGCGATTTTTCGCGAAAAAAATATGAGTACACGGTAGACTTCAATACTATAAGCACCCAACAGCAGTCTGTCTTTTACAATGGGTTGTTGTCTGCTTGAGAAGGCGTTTTCATATTTGACCAAGCCACTCAGAATTCGACAACATCGGAACAGCTCCTACGTGATTCGTGTGTAGATAGTTAGCTCGTGCCAAAAAGTAATTCAGCCAATCGAGATAGGCGTACGACCCTAAAGGGTTTCGAAATATAACGTGTCCTGAAATCCTTTAGCGAAATTTGACATGCCCCTTTTTGTAAGTATTAAAGATTAGAAACTATCCAGAACGTGGCAAGAAGTGTACGTCCTTTTGCATTTACGGAGCGCGATAAACGCATTATAGTGCGTAACGTCAATCCACGATTGAGTGCCACAAAAAGTGTGTTTGCGGATGAACAGGACATGGAAAAGACGATATGTGTACAAACTGTGCGGAACATAATCCATAATGCTGGATACCGAGAGCGAACGGCTCGTAGAGAGCCTTGCCGATGCATGGCTAACAAGAAGAAGATGTTCGAGTATGCCATAGATAGAGAACCGAGAATCTCGCGAATTCAATGACCTATAGGCTATACTTCACAGTCTTATATACTTTCCTGCAGCTGTCAACTGTTTATAGGTTTATTGTTGTGGCAGTAAAAAGCGGTGGTTGGGCGCACAATTTATTACATGTTTGTTATTGGCTCATTTATCTCCAGGAGGTGTCACACAACACGTCGACCAATTACAAACGTAACATGAACGTACATGTATGTGAATTCCAACTGGTCTAGAAAAGAACCCGCGAATTCCTTGGGTCTCTAGCCACGAGTATATCGCGAATTCATTCGGAAGCGAGGTAGACTTCAAACACTTAGTCTCCCCCCCCCTACTGTTATGATTCGACGACAGCTCTTTAGACACGCCCCGTTTAACTGTGAGCCAGTAGTAAGCAGGTAGCAGTAGTATGAGTGAGTGTTTAACAGTCCTGTACAGAGGCCTCACTTGACTTGATCACAGCAACCAATAAGCAAACGATAATGTCTCGAGTGTATAGAGGGCTGTACAGCCTAGCTTACTGCCAACTCAATCCGCGAAATACTCGCGGCTCTAGCCATAGAGCATAAAATAAAGGCTTCGGATTCTGGAGTAACGTCGTATTCGGTGACGAAAGTGAATTAAATTTATTCCAGTCCTACAGCCGTATGCTGGTGTGGCGGAAGAAGAATGCCGAGCTGGAAGAGAGAAATTTTCAATACACTGTAAAACACGGTGGCGGGTCGATTTCTGTATGGGGATTTATGGGTGTGAATAGTGTAGGTAACTTTGTTTTGTTGATGGAACGATGGACCACAGTGTCTATATTAAATCCCTTAAGAGGTGCCTGACCAAAAGCGTTTAAGATACGGGTCTGACAGAGGGATAAATGTTCACCCAAGGCAATGTCCCGAAACATATGGCCCTGAACACACATCTTTGGTTGCTATATAATACACTTAGATGGATGCAGATACCTCCTCATTCGCCTTATATCAATTCTATAGAGAATTTGTTGCACATACTAAAAGAAAGTGTGGTGCCCCATTTCCTCCTAGAAAGACCTGCAAGAAGCCATGCTATTGGAGTAGTGGAAAATTTCGCCAGAAACGACCAAACCCTTGGTCATGTCTATGCCAAGAAGGCTGCAAGAAATGATTAAAAGTAAAGGGGGTCCTTCAAAATATTAAAAGGCAAAATAAGGACTAATATTTTGGGTCCGTGTGTTCAAGACGAATACGTTTTTTTTCAGTTGCATAAACAATCAGTTCAGTAATTTATTAGCTTCTGTTTATTTTTATAGCCATTCTCAGTTTTTGCTTTAATTATTGAATTATTTGCTTTGTAATAGAAACGTATAGAATCAATGAAAGTGTTTTCTTTACTATTTTCCTCGCGATGAACGTTGGAAGCACTAAGTAGCAGTGAGACGAATACTTTTTTGACCCAATGTAGCTCAAACTGTACACTCGAGCGATAGTATTCCAAGTGTCAATTCCATTTGGTTAGTTTGCTCCGCTGCAGTAGAATTTCATTGATATGGAATAGTTTACTATAACTGAATTTTATACTTCTCAGCTCACGAAAACCACGTGCTTCGTTCTCTTACAGTAAAGTTATGAAATCAGGCACAATACGCGTTTTGTACTGAACGGATCGGCGATCCGTATTTGTGTCAAGGCCCGCGTGTCTTGGCGTTGTGAGGAAACCTACAGGCTTCAATTCTTTCATAATGGAGGCGTTCACATTTCACTGGTTTCTCAAGGGAAATGTGTGGCTACGGTAAAGAAGCCTGGCCTTGGCACACAAGTCGACTTATCGACGTCTCGATCACAGCTCAGTTCGTTTTTTTTTTTTTTTCCCCAGAAATAAACCTAGAACAGGATAACTACGTGAGATCCTTTCCGAAATAAATTAATCCATACAGGCTCTTCACAGTGAAGCAAGCACTTTTGAAATGAACCTCAGAAAAAAAATTACTATCCATAACTACATATATGCTACAGTACCTACATACACGTGTATGGCTCCCAGTTGGCAGTGAATTAATATAAACAGTTCTAATACTTCACGTCCTATTCGTTGGACCAGTGACTTTTCGCGTAAGAATCGGAGCACATAGTAAACTTTAATGCTATATATAACATCAGCTGTTTTTATACCTCCATTGGCTACTGGTGCCGTGTCCGCATTTGACCCATCCACTCAGGAATACGTGACTTTGGCACTGAACCTTAGTGATTCGTGCGCAAGCAGTTAACACGGACCAGAATACTTTATTTTGGGCTATCGAAGGAGCTGGATAACCCCTAGAGTGCTTTGAACTGTAGCTCATCTCGAAATATGAAACCATTGTTTGTTTTGCACACATAAGAGAGTGAATTTGCATATTATTAAAGCATTTCCTTTCATTAAAAAAAAAGGAATTTTCCACTTTCATGGTGCATAAATAAAGTGAGACAGGCCATGGCAATGTTAATCTTACATATAGCGGAATGATGCAAAATCAAGAAGAAATAGAGCTTTCAAAAGTGCTCAATAAACGGTGAACAACATTCAACCATTTGTGGGTGTACTTTTGGAATACTGCTGAAATTGCTCAATAGTTTAGCACGGCCTAGAAGGCTTTGAACGAATCTAAACCCGGAGAAAAAGGACGTACCGAATGTTTATCTAATCAAATCCACAATAAAACAGGCTCACCTCTCGAACCAGTGAACTAGATATTTTTTCACAGTACCTACTAAACTAATTTTAATTGTGATTATATTTCCAAACTATTATTAATTCTTCTCGCTTCACGGGCAATACATTGTCCGCCCAACACGGCTTTTTACTACCGCAACAATCAACCTATAGACAGTTGATATATGTATGAGAGTATATAAGACTGTGAAGTCTAGCCTACAGGTCACTGAACCCGCGGAAATCTCGGGATCTCTAATGATAACAGAACAAGATAAAGTACAGCACTCATCATAACATTTATATTTTACGACGCTTGAAACCTGAATTAAATCGGATCATTTTATAGGATTAACACTTTGAATGCTGTACAGATTTAAAGATAATTCGGGCAAGCTTAGAGTAAGCCGCCTAAGAACGCGTGACCATTAGTCCATCTGTTCTGTTTATCTCTGTATTACTAGGGTCACCTGTTTCTCGCGAAAACATTTCAGGGCTACTTGTTCTCCAAAACATTAGAGCTCAGATCCACTTTCGTAATTGAATGATTTTAACTGTCACTTTCTGCTGGTGTCTTCATGCGAATCATGCACTCTCAGTGTCGGAGTTACCTAATTATGATTGGCCCAGTCACGTAAGGAAGATACGTGGCCAATAACCAAAGGAAAACTGCACGTACGCCATAGGACATTGGAATCTAGTCTTACCGTAAATCTTTTCGCGAAAAAACAGGTGGCCTTATGTATTACCAATCACAACCGTCGTATTGGTTCACACAACACCGGCCATGCAGGCTCTACTCTCAACGTTGATTAGCGGCCGGATTTCTAACAGCATAGTGCCGAGTAAAAAGTATCCCAATCACTAGAGACACGAGTATTTCGTGAATTCATTCTGAGGCGAGGTACACTCCAAACACTTGTTGTTTTCTCCTAATGTTGTGATTGGACGACAGTTATTTAGATACGCCCCGTATAACTGCGATCCAGTAATAAGTAGGAAGCAGCTGTGTGAATGAGTGTTTAACAGTCCTGTACAGAGGACTCACTTGATCACAGTAACCAATAAGTAAACGATTGTGTCTCGAGTGTATGGAGCGCTGTCCAGCCTAGCTTGCTGACAACTCAATCCGCGAAATACTCGGGGCTCTAACAATCAAATGTTCTTCCCAACATAAAATAATGTACAACCCAACCTGTACATTTAAGTAGTTTACACTTTCGAGTGTTGCTGCTGTAATGTTACGTTGCAGAGGACCATACGAACGGAGCCGCGGTGGTGCGGTGGTTAGACTACTCGCCGCCTACCTAGGCGAACCAGGCTCAATTCCCGGCGAGGTCGCTCCCAGATTTTCGCATAAGGGAATCGTGCCGGACGATGCCGCTGTTCGGCGGGTTTTCTCGGAGATCTCCCGTTTCCCCTCGCTGCTACGTACTCACTTCATTTTACCCTCATCGGCTCTGAAGACCTCGATATTAAAAGCCACCCAAATACATTCACTCGCCATACGAACGCTACTGGCAAAGAAATATTTTATCATTAGTGTCTTCAGAGGATAAATATGTCTTAATGTTTCCGCAAAAATACATACAACTCATTTAAATTACGTCAGTAGCAATCATAGTGTTAAAGAATCTTTAAAATAATGTAATTAAATCACTGGTGGATATCTTAAATGAATAGTTTAACAGATTTTAACAGATTGATGATTGCCAAAAACACATCAGTATAGAACCTACTATTTCACTTTGATGCAGCACAATGATATAATTCACTCTTCTCAAATACACGCGACCGGAGGTTATTTATTCACTGCCAGTTGCCGTAGTAATAATTCATTTTCCTGTTCAACGTGGACACACGGAATTAAGCTATCCGGTCTTCCGTTTGTTCAGGGCCCCGCAGGGCATGTCGGATGAGCGGATGGCCAGTGACACACGAAGAAACTAATGCTTGTATTCTTGAACAGCGCCTGCTGCAATATTCCGAGAGATTATAGAGGTTTCTTCCCGCCAGGCACTAACTGGTTTGTGTTGGCCCTAGCAGTTGTTCGGTGTCATTTTTGATTTTTTCAGTGGTTAAACTGTAATACAGTTGAGTAATAAAAAATGCACCGAAACAAAACTGAGACATAATCTTTCACCGTCTGCTTCCTTAGTGTACGACACTTGTGAAATGCACATTTAACCATTTTAGTTAACAGACGCCGAAGAAAAGACTGGGATGGCAGCAGTTTTATAAATAGAAAATCAATCAAACATAACGCTAGCTAATCAAAAAATGTTCGAAAATGAGAAAGTCCTAAATATACATGTATGTACACTGCAATACTATTACAAAAAAAATGTTTAAGCCTTTTGCAATTGAAGAGAGAGAGAGATTGAGAAGGGGGAGGAGAGAAAAAGGTTTAGGGGTGGTGGCAAAAATTGGCTATTTAATAAAGAACTTTGTATACTTCAGCATTAATACGAAATTATAGGGTCCGGTTTTTTTAGAACAACTTTAAAACTTGTATCGCCAAAAAAAATTAGGCGTTACTTAAAAAGCAATAACTACTGTACTTATACAGCATATTGTTAGTATTTGGCCAAATTTCTTGCTTCAAAAGCAATAACTACTGTACTTCTACAGCATATTGTTAGTATTTGGCCAAATTTCTTGCTTCAAAAGGCCACGAGCTACGTTAGTATAAATGACTAGATAGTTGTCCCTACGAACTACTTTTACGTTGGAGAATACGTAACAGCGTTGCCATGTTTGTTACATCACTGCTAACATCTTTAACTTGAACCACGTTACATTTCTCTCAAGCGAAAGACCTTCAAAATAAAATGAGAGGAAATCAATTAACATCCCCGGTTCTCCCGTTTGTACATCCCTGAGCTCCGCAGCAGCATGTGTTCTCCCGTTTGTACGTCCCTGAGCTCCGCAGCAGCATGTGTTCTCCAGTTTGTACATCCCTGAGCTCCGCAGCAGCATGTGTTCTCCCGTTTGTACATCCCTGAGCTCCGCAGCAGCATGTGTTCTCCCGTTTGTACATCCCTGAGCTCCGCAGCAGCATGTGTTCTCCAGTTTGTACATCCCTGAGCTCCGCAGCAGCATGTGTTCTCCCGTTTGTACATCCCTGAGCTCCGCAGCAGCATGTGTTCTCCCGTTTGTACATCCCTGAGCTCCGCAGCAGCATGTGTTCTCCCGTTTGTACATCCCTGAGCTCCGCAGCAGCATGTGTTCTCCCGTTTGTACGTCCCTGAGCTCCGCAGCAGCATGTGTTCTCCAGTTTGTACGCCCCTGAGCTCCGCAGCAGCATGTGTTCTCCCGTTTGTACGTCCCTGAGCTCCGCAGCAGCATGTGTTCTCCAGTTTGTACGTCCCTGAGCTCCGCAGCAGCATGTGTTCTCCCGTTTGTACGTCCCTGAGCTCCGCAGCAGCATGTGTTCTCCAGTTTGTACATCCCTGAGCTCCGCAGCAGCATGTGTTCTCCCGTTTGTACATCCCTGAGCTCCGCAGCAGCATGTGTTCTCCAATTTTCCTTACAGGACGTGAAGCACTCTCGCACCTGTGAGCTTCGTTCTTTTGCTCATTACACACGCCCGTTCTTCTCTTTTTACACCCCAACATCCCCCCCCCCCCCACGCTCCAACAACCCTCCTATCAGTCCACAACTCTGCCACGGCAGTTATAACTCATGAGAGATCCCTAATAAGGACGCCGCCCAGCAATTTATCTTCTTTAACTCGGTCCTGCTGGCTATGTTACGCATAAAGGCACTTTACACGGAAACATTTTTGTTTCGTAAAATCGATAAATCGCCTGCCAGATCCCGAAGGCGTGAATCGAATCAACGGCGCGCGATCTGCAGATTCCTCCTCTCCACGCGACGTGGCAGTCAACGATAATGGACTAGCAACAGCGTTTTTTTTTTTTTTTTTTTTTTTTTTCCGGAATTTATGAAGTTACGGTTTTTCGAGGTTCGGTGCAACAACGCGCTGAGCCAAGCAATTACGAAAGAGTTTCCATGTCGTTTATTCCCGCCAGTATCAATTTCATTTTTGTTATATTTTAATTGAATTTATATATATATATATTTCAGTGTAAATATTTTTTTCAGGACCCAAATTAAAGTCGATATTTTGTTGCCAATTCATAGAGCTGGTTATTGAAACATAATAGTAGTCGTTTTTAAAGTGTAAAATTCAACAAAAACGCTGTAGTAGCCCTATGCTTACGACATGTACTCTCCTGAAAGGGTTTTAAACTATAAACACAATGTTGTATCTTTTCTGAACATATTCATGTAGACCGTATTAAAACCCTACAGTCACCGCTTAAAATTCTGGGGAAACAAAACACATGCAAAGATTGTGTATGCTATTTTCCGCTGCCGTGCCAATGTTTCCTTATGGTCGCATGCGACCGTAAAGAGTTTAGAGTATTTTAATAATCAACGAGAGTAACGTGTGGTGAAACAACATTGACTCGACGCAAGTCAATGGCTGATGTCTCGCGAAATTTGCGCGTTCGCTGTGAAGACGAAATTAAATAAATAATCATATAAGTTAACTTTCCTGCATCGAGGAGAAATATTGTTTCGGAGAAGAAATTTTTTTTTGGTAACAACAAAATCATTTCACATTCTCATTAACTGCAAAAATAAATAAATAACCGATAGAATTAGATTTTACAAACACGATAAAGGCATGCAAATTTAGTGAATTCTTTTGACGCCCGTTCAGATATCTATATATTTATATAGATTGTGGTACTTAAACCCATTCAGATCCAGCGTATACAACCGTGTATGTGTTGCACGGAAAGGTTATATAACGTGTTATTAAAAATTACCAACACTCCGGGAGGTGTTTCCATATATATATATACACACACACGACGTACAGACTAAGGTAAGGCCTTTTCTTATGGTTGTAAACGGCCTTAAGATGTGGGCAAAACCCATGTTTATTGCAAATAAAACATACAGTATCTGTAATTAATCTCAGAGTTGATGTATGTACAATATGTTATCAAAGATCCATTATAGACTGGTTTGCCGATATCTACCATACCACGTCCATGAGAAAATAAAGGCTGGGTCGCGATTTGTGAATGAAAAAATGTTATCCTCTTGATTATGTGAAAATGTATCTGCTGATGCAAGAAGTATGATTCATTTGACAAAAATAGCAGCGTTACCTTGTGTTATTCCTGTGAAGTAGGCAACACGCTCGGTTACGCACACAGTTTAAAACTAAAAAGGGTTTAAATATTTAATGAGAAAAAATATGCATTTCTTTAAATTTTCCTTAAACCAATTTTTAGATGAATAGCATTTCCTTCGTACGATTATTGCATTCCCATTGGTAACTTGTTATAAAAATTCGTATCGTAATAATTAACATTCTTCTGGTATAAAGAACATTATTTTATGGTTAGTGCAGATTATTTTTAATTCTTGTATTAAGATGGCGAGTAGATAGAAAACGCTGATACAGGGCCAAGGGTTCAGAGTTCGGAGCTGCGAAGCCGGCAATGCCATCATGGATTGCATCACCATCTTGAATGACATCATCGCTGCCATCTTGTTTCCACCACCATTTTGTATTTCTACCTTGATGTCTGCCATTTTTTTATCTATGTAGCATTGACTTATGCCTTTCACTGAGTAATTCTATTGGTTAATGGTGACTCATAAACTATTTTTATAATTGGTTGCTTCTTGCACCATGGATATTCTGGAATCCTTTCCATAGGCTCCAAAAGGCCAGTTGCTGTAAGAAATTCTAAAGTACTTTTTGCACCATATACCTTATGCAAAAGTACCTTTTGCAACTCCTAAGATGAAAAATTAATATTACGTCAAGGAGCAAATTGTCAACAAATTCGCCACGTCAGGTTGGTGTCACAGAAACTTGAGTATACAGAGGCAGAATGACGTGGGTTTTGTTTCGTGTAAACTAGCTCGGTATCTCATCTGCTGTGCGACACAATGGAAGCGGTACCCATGTCTGAATGGATACTGAATTAAGTGGAAAGAGTCCCTAGCGCTTTGAAATACCATCCGGTAAGTGAGTTAAGAGATTTGGACGGCTCTTAACATCGAGGTCTTGAGAGCTGATGAGGGTGACTGAGGTGAGTATGGAGCAGCCCTGGAATGAAAGGGTGGAAGAAACGGGAGATCCCCGAAAAAAAAACCCGCAGACCTACATCATCGTCCGGCACTGTTCGCACATGCGAAAATCCAGAGTGACCCTGCAGGGGAATGAACCCGGATCGCCATAGTGAGAGGCGAGCAGGCTAACCGCTCAGCCACCGTGACCCCAGGGACACCCGATTTTTGCGAGTAGAGTTCCTGTCTAGCTCTATTTCAAAAGGGTTTCTCTCATATCCTTTTTTTGCGATTGGTTGATTCGAAGTCCTGCACTCCAAACCTGAAACAGGTAAAACTGCACCACAGAGTAGATAAGGATACAGAGACGAAATGCCGTGGTCGTGCCTTTGATGCAGCCGTATATCCATTCTATGATTGGCTGCACGAATCTCTGGGAACGGGCCGAGCGTCTCATTGGATACAAGCACGCTGCGAAAGGTTCCCTATTGGGTGGGCTATTAGCTCGCGAGTAAGTTATCAGGGTATGATTGGCGAACGGCATTGCAGCATTTAGCTGGCCAGTGACGCCATTTTGCTAGCATGTGCTGCTGCAGTTCGCAGTATAAGTGCCTGTTTACCCTCCGTATTCTTAAGTAATCTGCACGACTTTCGCACTGCAGCTGGAAGCTTTTGTTCTTTGCTACCTGCCATCACTACTATAGTGTAATATATTATTTCCTTATTTTGGCTTAAATGCACTTGATTCGCTCGTTTTTTTTCTGGATATTTACTACTGTTTCAGAGTTCTGCAAAACGTGTTAAAAGATATAGGTACTACAAAAAGTATTAAAATGAAAAGTGACAATTTTCTCGAGTAATATGAAGTCACTTAATCGAAATTTTAAACGTAACTTCGTCCATCCCGCAGACTTAAGATATGTCACTTCATAAGTTTGGATGATGATTTTTTAAATTTATTTAAGTACTTGTCGTTGGTCGCCGATGTACTGCCTTCTATTGACAGATCTTCTGACATTTTAGTTGAACAAACATTTAAAAGAGGGCAAGTTTTTCAGTCCCTTCAGTAAATTTTTAACAGCTTAGTCCTCAAAAAATATTTTGTATTACAGGTTTTTTTTTTATTAGAGAAATTTTTATTGAATATATAAGGCGGCTGTTTTTCATGTAGTCGTTAAAAAGAGTTAAGTATTTACCAAAAATAATCGCGACCACGACAAATTATTCTGCGAATGTTACGTCGCCAAAATATCTACCAGCGATTACGAAAATCGGTAGATTTTTAGTTAAATGATTGACGCATTTTCATGCACGTGGTTCGAAAAAAAAAAACAGTTCTCAGAATTTAGGGCAAACGAACCACAGCAGCTGATAAAACACTAACAGCGGTTTTTTTTTCAAACTTCCCTGAAATAAAAAGAAATTGATTTATTTATTTCATTTACATTTCCATAATTGACGGCTACCGTTCGTGAATGGCCTTGTGTTCTAAACAGCACGTAAGCATCGCGCTCGTTTCGATATCTTGATCCAAGGCCGCGCAGGACAAATGAATGTCGGAAGCGAGCATTTACTTTTACTGGCCGACCGTATCAAACAGTCGCGTGCAAAAATTTCTTCTCGGAGAACTATTTGCGCCTGTTTGCTGTTTGTAACTTCCTGCTCAGTGAACGAATGCACGCAACTGCAAACGATGGTTATTTATATATATATATATAGTCCATACGTTATGCTATTAATCGAACACGAAAATCGACCTTATAATCAATTCACGGTTAGTTCAAACTTTTCTGAGGCCCTGTTAAAGTTATACTTTCAGAATACTCCTCCGCCTCATGCAAACAAAGCTTAACTGAGTCTATAAATTACATCAGAGGGAAAGTGCACTATATCCGTGCGCACTCAGTGTAATAATATTTAGCATAAGAACTATTTTTTACCTAGCATTACCAGCACCACTTTTTTCTCCTTGTATTTATTCGTATTAATTATAAATGAGTGAATATAAATAATATGTAAGATATAAGTAAAAGTTTAATATTAATAAAAAAAATAAGGAATTGTTGTGTTAATACGAGTGTAAAACGTCTGGAATGCACGATATATTAGGAAACAACTAAGCACGTCTTACATGGAGGGATTATTCAAAGATTTGATTCAGATAGTGTGAAGAACCACGCATATACTATAGATGATTTCCTGCACGTACATGCAGAGCTAGAACTGAAAACTAGTGAAAACGGAACGGTGAAAGGTAGGGGAATGGAGCTACTTAAATAGTTCAAGCGTATGCAATTTTACAAAAGCACAAAAATAATTGTGTTTCACCAAAAAAAAATTTCCGGTGTTTTTGTAGTAAGTCTCACAGATTTATTAGCTCTTCCATATAAGTGCACAAAGAGTTTGCATGCAATTATTTCAGACATTAAAAAAATTATTATACATAAGAACAGTTTCAAATTCAACCATTTCATAAAATACATTTTATATATACTCAAAAGTAAGAGTACGTGAAATAAAGAGTTTTTTTAGCTACCAACAAATGCTTTATATATATTTATATTTATATATGGAGCATACAATATATAGCATGAATAGTGAATAAAATATATAGCAATAATAGCAACAATCTGTACGACATATGTTACCACAATGTGAAACTCCTGTAGCTCAATAGCAACAATCTGTACGACATATGTTTATGGGAACATTTTTGTTTCTTTTGATGCCAGGAATCACCTCCTGAAGTTTGTGACAATAATTTACTGTAGATACATTAGGTATGCGAGTATATAAGCTATTCACGGTGAAATGAGCACTTTTGAAAGCCCTGCTTAAGATCTACTTGTATGCACGTTGTGTATTCTTCCGCCTTAGGTGAACTTAACACTTCCATGGGCCTAATCACTTCATTAATGCGTCCGTCAAATGAAACTGTGGAATTATAAAGAAAGTAAACAGTTTACAAATCTGCTCATGTTTTAACTACGATGCAATTAAACAACAGGGAACGAAATAAATAATTCTAAGTTATCACAAATGGTTATCTAACACTTTTTATTCGACGTTAAGATGAACTACTTTCCATCCATAGTTACCAACTTTACTGGGCGAATGTCACTCAGTGTGCCCATTAAAATATATACATCAAGGAACAGTTTTTTTTCTAAGGTTCATTTCTAAAGTGCTCACTTTATCGTGAACAGCCTTTATTATATACACACACAGATATATATAAATATATTAGGACTAATTGTAATTGTTCTTGCACTTACTCCAAAACACTAGAGATCAGATCCACTTTCCTGATTGGATGATTTTTAACTGTCAAGCGTTGAAGGTATCTGCCCGCGAATCACGGAAATTAGTGTCGGAGTGGCCTAGTTCTGATTGGCCCAGTCAGGTAAGGAAATGTCTCTCGAAAAAGACACGTGGCCAATAACCAGAGGAAAACTGCACGTAAGGCATAGTACATTGGAGTCTATCCTTCCCATAATACTTTTCGCGAAAAACAAGTAGCCCTCTTTATATGGGATCAACTCGAGGCAGAATCAGTTGGACAATCCATTGCCTGACGACAAGCCAATAGCGAGCGTTGGAAGATATAGTAAGCATATCTGGTGTTGCGTAGACCAGTAGACCAGGTAAGATACTTTCGCTTGAGCCCAGCCTGCGAAAGCTGATGTTAGTGGGAGCCTGACTGTGTACAAGCTGTAACAAAAACATTCGACACGCATCGTCAAACGCGCAAACTGAATACGGAGACTAATGTTTTTAACACGGCATCAGGCTGCGGCAGGTTGCGCTAGCATCTATAGGCTGTTCATGGTAAAGCGGGCACTTTTGAAACCCCCTACTTAAGATCTACTTGCTAAGCACGTTGTTTATGCTTCGGTCCTACGTAAAATTAGATCTACCATGGTCCCATCATTTTATCCGTGCCTCGGTAAAGTGAAACGGTGAAATTATTCGAAATGTAAAAACTTCACAAAATATGTTAATTATTACTTTTTATACGCGTTTAAGAAAAACAGAAAGGGGAAGGAAATTATTTAAGTTATCACATATGGTTACCTAACACTTTTAATTCGACATTAAGACATGGAGATACTTTGCTGGGCGCATGTCACTCAGTGCACCCGTTAAAATATATGCAAGTAGGAGGAGTGACTTTTTCTAAGGTTGATTTCAAAAGTGCACACTTTACCGCGAACGGCCTGTACCTCACCCTGCGCCGGCCGCACCCCCCTCGCCGAGAATTCACCCGCCAGCAGTTGTTTGTGGCTGTAACAGTTGGACAGCGGTAAGTATGTAGGAACAAGTCAGCGAACAGAAAGGGCGTTCCTGTAGTGATTTACATTGGCGTCCCGCATTCAACCTATCTTTAATGCTAGTAAATGTTTGCAGTCCCTCAAAATGTATGAATCTACGAAGTGTATGAAGAGAGGTCTCCAAAGTTCGTGAGTTCATTTAATGGTAAGACGTTCTTCAGACTGCACTCAGTTTACTAATTCTTGACCTATTAGTTCACTGGCTGCTACCGCAGTGAGACACGAGTTTCAGTTTACTAATTCTTGACCTATTAGTTCACTGGCTGCTGCCGCAGTGAGACACGAGTTTCAGTTTACTAATTCTTGACCTATTAGTTCACTGGCTGCTACCGCAGTGAGACACGAGTTTCAGTTTACTAATTCTTGACCTATTAGTTCACTGGCTGCTACCGCAGTGAGACACGAGTTTCAGTTTAATAATTCTTGACCTATTAGTTCACTGGCTGCTACCGCAGTGAGACACGAGTTTCAGTTTACTAATTCTTGACCTATTAGTTCACTGGCTGCTACCGCAGTGAGACACGAGTTAAAGATCTGAGCAGGTAACACAGGCATTGGTTCTTGTTACCTTGCTTATCTATTGTTGACTCAAAACCGTCTAGGCAGTGTCTGACGTCCCGAGATACAATTGAAAACATAAATGAAAGACATACGTTTTTTTTAATTTGTGCGTCACGGAATTGCCACATGTTTACGGTTCATAACAATAACTGAACAAATAAAACATCGTCCTTATTTCAAACACTGCACACTGAATATCAGTTCTGAAGCTAAGTCTATCTAATACCAAATCAGTTTCGAAGTATTCCAGTAATTTAAAGAATATCGTGCCTTATGCTTAGAGCATACGGCACGATATGCTTTGTGGAAAATATGAACGACAATGAAATGTTTATCTCTGGTCAGAAAGCTAGCATATCTAGTCTAAATCGCGGCTACGAAATGGTAGTGATATAATACTCTGACATTAAATGGAAATTTCCAAAATCACTTCAATTTTTCTTCTTTAAATGTTACTCACTCATCTTGTTGGCAAAACAAACTGAATCAAATGTTTTATGACACATCACCAACATCATAACAAAGAACTACAACGGCTGTCTACAAAAAGGATGTTTTGGGACTGGAATATTCATAGCAAAAACAAACAATTCGAAATTAAAAATATTTAAATGTAAAAAATGTATACCTACTTACATATGGATAATTATGTTTGCGAAATTAGGCCCTGCCCCTCCCAAACCCTGGCGGTCCTCTACCACCTAGTGCAGAGCGACCCCAGAGACCAGCTCTGAGCGCGCTCAGGCGATCGCGTGCTCTTGTCTCGGGGCGGAGTCGTGTAGCGCCACCGGCAGTTAGCTCTCGCCTTTCACCTACTACACCCTGCCCCTCCCAAACCCTGGCGGTCCTCTACCACCTAGTGCAGAGCGACCCCAGAGACCAGCTCTGAGCGCGCTCAGGCGATCGCGTGCTCTTGTCTCGGGGCGGAGTCGTGTAGCGCCACCGGCAGTTAGCTCTCGCCTTTCACCTACTACACCCTGCCCCTCCCAAACCCTGGCGGTCCTCTACCACCTAGCGCGCAATCGGCAGGCTAGAACGGCGGCGACCAGGCCACGAACGACCAATTAAAAACGGGCGAGGGAGAGGAACGAAGCCGACACGCGACATGTTGCCGTCGCCTGCACGCACGGTCGCAGGGAGGGCGGAAAGCTGGGCTCACAACCACACGTCGCACACGTCAGTCGCCCGTCGTTCAGTCAGTCATCCGTCTGTTTCTCGTCCGTCAGTTGAAAGCCACTCGCAACAATCCGACCTCCGTCGATCCTTCTGTCCGGCGTGACAACTCGACGTCGCGATCTTTCTTTTGTAGAAGGTATATTTTGGTTGGAAATACATTTTCAAGCGATAAACACTTTGGGGAAATCTTTTTTTTTTTTACGCGATAAGAATTTATACTTAATTATTGTTGACTTTTTAAATGCCTTAATTTACCACCGCAGATATTATACACAAATCCACCGCCGTGCATTTTATTTCAAAGTACGTATTCACGTCTGCGGAATGTCGTCAGAAGGCGGTGGCCCATCCGTCAGTCCGTCGAAAGTTTAAGTTTGTGATATATTCGACGGGTTGGCGGATAGAAAGAAAAAAGAGTATCCCTGCGATCGGTCGAAAATCACGTAACCGCCTGACGGAACGCAACTAATGGTTTTGAGTCCAACTTAACTGGTTCGCGGTTAATTTGACAACTTTTCAAATCACACTTTGGAAAATAATCCCTATCACTTAGAGGGACCTGCTATATTAAGAACACGCTGACTTGTATGATATCTGTAAGGTTGGCAGTAATGTAGGAAAAGCGTTCATTTTCTTAACTTCAAATTAAAATTATAATATTTAAATTTATTCACAACTTATATATATTGATTTGGTTTATGAGAATACAGTGACGAGTGGCATATTGAATAAAGACTGTTTACGATAAATTGAGCACATTTGAAATCAACATTAGAAAAATTTCACTGCCCCTGCCTGCATACATATTTTAATGGGGCCCACTGAGTGACATGTGGCTAATAAAGTTGGTAACGATGGATGGAGAGTAGCTCCGTTTGTTAACGTCGAATAAAAAGTGTTAGGTAACCATTTGTGATAAATTATATTATATTTTACCCTTTCTGTCTTTTTACCGCCATAGTGTGTAAAAATTAGCAGATTTATAAAATGTTTACTTTGATAATTTTTTAACAGTTTCACTTGACCGACGCATGAATAAAGTGATGTGGCCCATGACAGTGTTAATTTTACATAAGGCGGAAAAATACGCAACGTGCATAAAATTAGATCTTAAGTAGGGATTTCAAAAGTGCTCATTTTCCCGTGAACAGCCTATAATCTATTTACAACTCTTAAATACATTCAAGTAAAATTCCTAATGGTCATATAAAACGATGGTTTATTTCTTGGACGATTCCGTATGAGCCTGCATGGCTGATATGGTCGTATGGAAGATTTGATTATCTGCTGGTCGTGTGCAATTTTCGATGTAAGATTTCCTACAAAGTTGAAATTTTACCCAATAAGAGACAAGGTGGTAGAGTAATTTAGTTAATTTTTGTTTTGAGAAACAGAGACATGACTATCAAACAAGAATAAATAGTAAATAAAAATAACACGAAAATATTTAGTGATTCTGAAACATCATTGTGTGAAAATTATGGTATACATTAGTGTTTATTTAAATTAAAATGAGCAATTAGAACAACACATCTATTAGGCTCTGTGCATAAACGCACAGTGCTAATGTCGCGAGTGAAGATAGTTCCTGGACCACAGTTGCAGAAGTAAAATCGTTAAAAAAAAAAAAAAAAAAAAGTACTCTCGTCTTTACTTGTACGGCAACATGTATCGTTGGCTAGATTATTCCAAAGAAGCCTCCATAACTGCTAGCATGCAGACTCGGATAGCAGGTCTCGTGGAAGCTTGTACGGAAAACTTTATCACGGCATACAGGCTTAAACTGTCAAATAAATCTTTGACGTATAGAGTATATAGGAATTCTATCCACATATCAGGTTGAAAACATAGAAACGTTGAATGTTGTTACTACACAACGTCGGGAACTTTCCTATGCATGCGTCTTTTTCCTGGCAACAACTAGGAAAGCAATGGCTCCCAGGAACATGACTAACATTCGTTATTTATTACTATAGGCCATTCACGGTAAAGTGAGCACTTCTGAAAGCCCTCGCATTTGGAATAATAGTCAATAAATATATTTTATTACAACCCCAGACGTTAACTTCCGAGTGCGGTGGAATCTACACACTGCGTTTATTACATACATGGCAATATTTGTTTAAAAACTGTGGCCGAAGAATAAAAATAAGTTGAAAAGGAAAAAGCGACTAGGGCCTCAAATGTGCTCACTTTACCATGAACGACCTATATAAGTATACACTGAAGCTGTAAATTGTCGACATTTTCCTGTAGTGTACGTTTATAAAACTTTCGCAGTTACAGTTGGTTTATGAATACATATGTTGATCAGTCCCACTGCAATGTCTGTTTATTGTTGAAGGGTAGTTGTATTATTGCGAGAAAGTAGATCATAAATATGCCTTTCAAAACTGTTCTGTTATTAGGGAAAACCCTGGGGGAAAAAAACTTCAGAGGCAAAAAGAAAATGTCAAGATGCCTAATAAGCAATCTTAACTTTCTCGCGTGTGTAGCGAGAACGGGTATGGATCTCTTTCATACGATGATCTATAGAATGTTCGCCTTTACGATAGTCACATAGTGCGCAACTAATAGAGAAAAAGATAACATATTTGGAACGAGATGTTCTAAAAATAGGCTTACTCATTTCACTAAAACAGGTGTAAATTGCAGTGAGTCAGATAACATGATTCTGAATATTTTTAAAACTAATATTTAAAACTGATTAGCACCAAAATTTTTTTAACAGCGTTTACACTCATTCTAGTATAACTACACTGACAAGACAAGTTTTGTTTTTGTTTCAAATCTCTGTGAAAACTGCACCTTGTTTGATACGTATATCGTGGTGATACAATTATATTTAGTTATTACAAAGGGCTTTGTTAATGACTTCAAAAGTGTACTTGCTTTGAAACAAATCCCAAAACGTTCGCCTAATTATTTTGAAACACCGCTCTAAGCATTTGGCAGTATCTCTTTCAAAACATTCATTTGAAGTGACAAAACTTTCAGCGCAGTTATTAGTGCCGTAAAAGTATGCTGGTTATTTCCTGATGAAGAAAACTGCGTATCCTAAAAAAACGCACTCAAGTTTACAAAAAATGAGTCCACGATACAGAAACGACAATTGTTTAAGGCGTTTCTTCAGTAAGAGTCACAAACTCGTAACTAAGGATCAAACTTTGTTTATTAATTCTTATGAAATCACTTTGCTTGAACCAACAAATACTGTCAATAAAACAATTATAAATTTCCTGAGTTACATAGGGGAAAAAAATCAGCAAATAATACGATTATGATAAGCGTGAAATTTAGAAGGGGCACAGTAATTTAATTTACATGTTGTTCTATTGTAATACGTTAACTTTTTGTAGCCGTCTTAAATCACAAAAAAAAAAAAAAAGTAATAATTGCAAAATTTTAGTGGAACTTTACTGCTATTCAAGCCAGTGCGATATAAATAACAGCTGGCTCGATTAAATTATCAATAACCATGTGGGGCTTACAACCCACGTTCCACCAATTCCCACAAAAATTATCGCATTTTTATAAGGATTTAATATATTATTGTTTTTATTTTAAATACGCTAACTTATTCTCTTATGATTTTAAACACTACTTATTTGCTATTATTAATTAGTCTTTATTTTATGACCTGCGGATTAGAAATTTTGAGAATATATTTTCCTTTTACTTAATCTCCACTTTTTAACGATTTGTGTCGTCATGTACTCATTTCCAGGTATGCATATTTTTTACGGAACAAAAATATATATTTCTCTCGTTAAGACATAGGCCTACTTAAATACAGGCGAAAGCAATCTCCCCACGCCTCCATTTCCGTTTACACTCTAATTTTAAATCGGCGTAAAACCAGTGATTTGCAGTAAAAAACAACTACCCGAATTAGTGAAAATGGCAACACTTGGAAACCCACTGGCGTTTTCACTGATTAGGTAGGCGACAACCAACTATATGCGGTGAGTTAAGTGTTGTTTTTACTGAATTTAGCCAAATCATTGCGAGAAATAAACTTATTTCCAATAGTCATTGTTTGCAATGCGCAATTTGACGTAACTAAATGGAGTGAAATCATTTAACGGTGTCTAGGATTTGATTCCGCATGATCCCTTTTCCGAGATCGTTACCTTGCCGATCGAGCTACCAAACCTACGTTGAGTACAAAGAGGAAAATATATGCATATTTTCCTTTGTCGAAAATATGTAGCTTTGGATTGCATGTCCTTTCTTTTGGTTTTTTGTTTCATCGGTAACATTAGGATTGTTAAAGAAATAGTAAGTGCGAATGCACTCACTTCACCACATTTAATGCAGTTTAAACCTTCAAACCGAGCGCCATCGTGACAACGTGAAAATAAAATGAATCACGTCAAAACGGGATGAAGTACTGAATGTTCACGTTAACTCGTAAGGGTAAAAGAATATACTCACATAAAAAATTATTTTGTATTGATTTTATTAGTTTGTGTATTATTATTTTATTAGTTTGTGCATTATTATTTTATTAGTTTGTACGCGTACTTTAACTGTCTAGGAAACTATAGGTTATTCATGGTAAAATAAGCACTTTTGAAAGTCCTGCATAAAATCTACTTGTATGCACAGTTTCTATTCCTCCATATTATGTAAAACTAACATTGCCATGTGCATATTGGCTTTATTCATGCTTAAGCCAGTTGAAACTGCGGAATTATTAGAAAAGTAGAAACATTACAAATATTGTGATTTTTACACTTCGGTGCATAAAAAAAAATAGAAAGTGAAAGAAATAATTTAATTTATCACAAATGGTTACCTAACACTTTTTATTTGAAGTTACGGTATGAAACCAATTTCCATCCAAAGATGGCAACTTTACTGGGCGCATGTCACTCAGTGCCCCCGTTAAAATATATGCAGAAATGGGCAGTAATATTTTTCTGAGGTTGATTTCAAAAGTGCTCACTTTATCGTGAACAGCCTTTAAGGTCTAAACCGGGCCGTAGATTCGACTGACGTAATTGCAAGTGTCCGTAGTTTCGATGTCCAAAAAAATGTACTAGAATTCAGTAAGGCTAAATAGAGCAAAGCTATAGTTCTACATTTGTTCGCCTTATTTATCGCTATCGTGGACATTTGCTTGAATTGCGTAACAGAATGTTCCAAATACACGCCTTCCCAAGGAAACTATTAAACATACGCCCGGTGTGCCATCTACGAAAAGAACCAAAATTTTAGACTAGGCCGATTGAGTACTTTCAAGATGTTACTCACATTAGTAATGGCTGTTCACGATAAAGTGAGCACTTTTGACATCAACCTTAGAGAAAAATCACTCCTCCTGCCTGCATGTATTTTATCAGGCGCACTGAGGGACACGCGCCCAGTTAAGCTGGTAGCAGTGGATGGAAAGTAATTCCATATCTTAATGCCGAATAAAACATTTTTGGTAAACATTTAACATAACTTCAGTTATTTATTTCTCTTTCTGTTTTTGTAATGCATTAAAGTGTAAAAATGATCTAATTTGTAAATTATTTACTTTTCTTACAATTTCACGATTTCACTTGGCCGGCGCATGAATTAAGTGATGAGGCCCTTGGCAGTGTTAACTTCATATAAGGCGGAAAAAATATACAACGTGTGTACAACTTTGAAAATTGCTCATTTTGCCGTGAACAGCCATAACGTAATTTCAAAGCTCTCCAACTTAGCTAGAAATGTTTTTTTTTTTTTTTAAGCGCCACGTATTAAAATGTATGTCAGATACATACAAACACACTCAAAGGTTAATTTCAAATGTGCTCAAATAATCGTGAACAGGTAATATATGGGAGGCAGTATAAGAAGTGGCTTAGATTCTACAATGTACACAGTAGAAAAAAGCACCCAGAAAGGAAAATTTCTCAAGCTGTGGCTTACATTATTCGTTGTAAAGACTATAAAGACCGTAGTCTCACGAACAGCTTCTGCCAGTTACACCAAGCACGTTTTACATTTTTATTGGTCCCGACATGTGAGAGAGGTAGCCTTTTCTACCGCGAACTCCAGCCATGCACCTTCAAATAACTCAGCAAACGAGTACGCATACATCAAATGAACCTCCGTATTTCACTACTGCTCTTAATTATTGCGTGACATAGGCTATTCACGGTTAAGTGAGCTCTTTTGAAAGCCCTCTCATTTGTAATAATAGTCATTAAATATATTTTATTTCACCATTAGACATAATCTCCCGAGTGTGATGGAATTTACACAACGTGTTCATTACTTACATGACAATATTTATGCAAATAGGTGGCTGAACCAGAAAATATGGCTGAAAGGAAAAAGTAGCTAGAGCCTTAAAAATACTCACTTTACCGTGAACAACCTATAGTGTATTGTACTGTCAGGCTACTAATTCAGTTCCAATAAGATATGTTTTTTGTGACATACAAAATCATACGTTTATCTGTAATTGGAAGAACGAAACAATGATACAAAGTGCGCTGAGTTGTACACTGTTGGGGAGATGTGGCATTCTAATCTAGTGTCACTGTCTCTATTATGGTTCCTCCATAGAGTATATGAGTAGCCTTCACAGATACGAAATGTTGTGGCGGTTCCTTTGATGTGCGAGAGCCCATTTTCTCATTGGAAAAGCTCAGAGTATTTCTCGGATCGATTTGGCGTCAGGCTAGACTGCGCAGTCGTCTATGCTTGAGCCACCATCGTTTGTTGCTTGTCGCCATCGTGTGAGACACCTTTGCATATAACTTGAGGTCAGGCTTCACCATGTATGGGTGTATAGGATATTAAATGCTAAATTCTGGCAAACATCTCTCAGTCGTTTTTTTGTGGTAGTATTTTCAACTAAAGATTTTCTGTTAGAGAATGAACGCCTCTATATCTGTAAACCGTTCCAATTTTAGTTTCTTTAAATTTTAAATTTACTTTTTTGTTATTTATAAAATTTAACAATTTTGTAAGAAATGAAAAAGTGCCTTTAAAAGTAAAGTAAAAAAATTAAAATTCGGAAGGTTTATAAATCTAGATGCGTTCATTCTGTAACAAAAAATATTTAGTTGAAAATTCTACCACAAAAAAACGACTAAGAGATCTTTACTTTGCCCGAATTTAGCATTTAATTCCCTATACGCTCATGCATGGTGATGCCTGGCCTTAAGGGGGCCGCGGTGGTGTAGTGGTTAGACAGTTCGTCTCTCACCTACGCATGCGCACTCGAAGTGTTAATTCATGCAGCAAGTAAGCTACACGCACCGCGCATTACTATTCAAAAGTAATGTGTTGTTTATTGGTCCCCGCAGGCGGCAGCTGTTCACAGGCGGGTTCGGGTGAGCACGCCACTGGTTCGGAACCTGATACGCGGGTTAATTTCGCTCCGTTGCTCCTTAAAACCTTGTCCTGCAGTCCCCTTCCCCTTTCTCCTCTCGCTCATTTCCCTTCATCACTGTCCTGGTCCCCTTCACCCGCCGAACAGAACCCGTTTGTTGGTTCGCCGGAGATATACGTTGTGACAAACCACTCCAAGTCCAGGGCGATGCGCGCTCTTGTCCGAAATTCATTCCTCGACGCGTTCCCGGGGCTGCGGTGGTCTGGTGGACAGACTACTCTCCTCTTGCCTAAGCAGGCAAACGGGGTTACTCCCGGATTTTCGCAAGTGGGAATCGCGACGGACGATGCCGCTGGTCGGCGGGTTTTCTCGGGGATATCCTGTTTCCCCCGCCCTTGCATTCCTGCGCTTCTCCTTTTTCACCCCATTTCAACATAATCGGCTCTCAAGAACTCGTTGTTAAGAACCTCCGTAATCTTTCAACTCAAGTGAACTCAACCAATTAAACTAAAAACGGAAAGGAAGAGCAAACACAATTTAAAGCTACATTTTTTTTCGATATATATGTGTGTGTGTGTGTGCGTGTGTGTGTGTACGCTGCGTATTCTTCCGCCTTATGCAAGATTAACATCGCCATGAGCGTCATCACGTTATTCATGCGTCGGGGTCAAGTGAAACTGTGAAATTATTCGAAAAGTAAATATGTTCCAAACATGCTCATTTTTTACACTTTGATACATCAAAAAGAAAAAAAAAAGCGAAAGAAATAATTTAAGTTTACATAAATGGTTATCTAACACTTTTTATTCGACGTTAAGGTACGGAACTACTTTCCCATCCATCGGTACCAACTTAACTGGGCGCATGTTGCTCAGGGAACCGGTTGAAATATATGTAGGTAGGAGCAGTGACTTTTTTCTAAGGTTGATTTCGAAAGTGCTCACTTTACCGTGAACAGCCTTTATATATAACATCATAGACATATTAATTTTCTTATGGTCCACGTCGGCTTGGAAGTTGTATTGGAAAGGTAATTGCTTGCAAGCGGGATTCTGTGGTTTTATATCCTAGACATCGTCTTTTTCTTACTATTTATAATACTTTAAACTGCACAATGCAGACAGTGATCATCGAAAATATGTTTACTTCTCGCAATGATTAGATTGAATTAAATAAAACAATATTTAATTCGCGGCACGCAGTTGGCTGTCACTTATTTAATTAGTAAATTGTTTTCGCTGTCGCCATTTGCACTGGTTTGTAGTAGATTATTTCTACTGCGAATACGTGGTTGTCCACTGATTCGAATTTAGAGTTTACGTCGCTTGAAATCACATCAAGACTGGTCTGAAAGTTTCCATTTGTTTAGCGTTAATTCGAGTGCTTAGCTGGAAACAGCGGTAAGGGCGACGAACTCGCGTCTAGTGCCTAATCGTCTCTGCATGCAGGGTGATGAGTTGTCGTGTAGTAGTTTTGTCTCCTACACTACTCCACGGGATATTCCCAGCGGTGATTGTAAACAAAGAAGTTAAAAAGTGTGCTACCCCGTAGATTCTTTATTGGAATTTACATACTTCTAAGTGATTATGAATTAACCCTTTTTTTTTTGTCATTTTCAAAGTGAAAAAAATTACACGCTGAAAACAATCGAGGAACTAACGTTTGTAGAAACACATAGTGTAATGTTCCTTAAGTGCTGTTCTTGAATAGACTACTCTAATGTGTATCGACTGTAAGTGTTGAATACTATTCTTGTACGATAGATATACATACCGTTTGGCGGCTAAAGCACACAGCCGACGTGAGATTATAGATGTCTATCTTAAACTGTTTGATGATTCTTAATTTCAGTTATACCCTTCTCGGGAAGTAAAAATATTCTGAAGCGAAACAAAAAAAAAATTAATACTACAGAAAACATTTTAAAGAGCTGACAAGCAAATTTAATGCATGGATGCAAATCACAAACAAAGTCTAAGTTCTTAATTATGGCTCACTTTTCGTCTATAGTAAGACAAGTTAAATGAAAGCCTTTAGCATTAAAATGTTACCTGTAATGTTTTTGTTGCTTGGTTTTATTTAGTTTGTCTTATTTTTTTGCATTGCGGAAATATTGTAAAATGGGGTCTATGACTGCTAATATTCCAAAACACGTGTGAGATAAAAATTTTGCTGTACAAAAATGTTACCATATTAAAGCCTCTGCAATGAGACAAGTGTTTCAAATAAATAAATAAATATATATATATATATATATATAAATATATATATATATATGTCTGCCCTATTCCAATGAGAACCTATGAGACAGTTGAAGATGAGATGGGGCGTATTTGCAACATTCTCTTATTTTTTCTTCTTGTATTAGTGGTTAGGCTGTGATCGTTCTAAATTCATTCATTTTCCATCACTTCAGAAAATTAATAAGCGAACCGTGAAGTTTTAAAAGATTCTAAATGACGTCACAATAATACAAAACATGTTTTTTTTTTTTATCCTAGGACAACTATTTTTTTACTCGTACGTGAAACAATTTTCTGTAATTTTATTTATAATACAGTTATAACTAAAGCAAATTTTTCTATCAAACTGCGTAGCTTAATTATAAACAAAATTTCTACTAGTCCTCACGTTTCATGATTCGTTTTGAGATTCGTTTTGAAAACGTTGTAATGTTGTGACATAGCAGATAACTTGGTATATTCTAAGTTTCATGCTACTAATTAGCTCTAGCTAGAAATTTTTAGCGTTACGCTATCTCTTCCAAGGTTTTAGAGCAGTAACTTTGGTTTGGCCGGGATGAGGTGATGTTGTGTAGAAGGAATAATTATCAGGGCCGATCTGTGTTTCGCAGATGCCCGAAAAAATATTTACGGTACGTAAATCAAGAAACATTCTTGTCAGCGCTTCCGTCGTACATTGATGAATTATCACCGGCAAGAAGTCATCCTTAGATATAAATGAGTTATTTATTGCTGTTTATTCCGTAAAATAAACTGATTAAAGCAGTCCATCATTTAAAACTTAGACATTCTCAGAGTTACTCAATGTGCCTTGAGAAAGCCGAAATTCTATTACACATATTATAGCTGAAACACTAGAAAATTCAAGATATCTTTTATATTTACCACTTTGGTCTTCAGGGATTTTGCCAACCTTGTGATGCCAAATACCGCCAAAAACGTTTTTGTATCTCCCTATCGATATTAATTTCACTGCAGAACAGATATATTTCTCAGAATGCCAGTTAATTCCTTTCCTTATATACTTTGCTTGCAACTATTAATTATTGACACAATTAATACGTATACAGTGAAATATTTGACCATACTCTTAAAAGTAGCATAACAGTAAAATTAGAGTTAAAAAATAAACAAAAACAATACGTTACCCACATAAATAATAAGTTCATAGTTCTCTAAATATATATGTGGAATTTTTTTAATGTTAAACATATATTTGTACAATTTTTCAAATGGGTTTAAAATTGTTATAAAATCACCAAGTTGAGAAAAAGTTTATTAGATATGATGGTGATGTATGAAATATTTCCAGTGTTGTCATGTCGTCTTCTAAAATGTCTTTGTTGGCTAAGCTACAAAACGACGGGTGATTAAAACAATTACTTAGTTAATCTAGTGCGCATAGAATTTCCTTTAGGACGATAAATTACGTTTAAACAGATTTATTTGTTCGGGGGATATGGCATTTGACAACACTGCAAGTAAAACACCATTTTCTAAATAAGAGAACATTTTATAAATTATTAGGCGGCCTTCCCCTGATAATTTTTCATGCGCAATTGCCTGCAATGGGTCAGGTTAATAGTAAGTGCGATACGATATTTAAGTAGAATTTTCTAAGGGGCCACGGTGGCTGAGCGGTTAGCCTGCTCGCCTCCCTCGAAGGCGAACCGGGCTCATTCCCCGGCTGGGTCTCTCCGGATTTATACAATTGGGAATTTTGCCAGACGATACTGCTGGTCGGCGGGTTTACTCGAGGATCTCCCGTTTCCCCCGTCCTTGCATTCCATCGCAGCTCCGTTCTCAACTCATTTCACCCTTACCGGCTCTCAAGATCTCGCTGTTAAGAGTCGTCCAAATGTGTCAACTAAACTCTAAACTCGAATTTTTCAAAGGACATTATCTTTCTACATGCTGGAATAAATGTGTTATAAATGACTTCATTTAGTGCACACGATAAGAAATGTCAGGATGCCAAGTTGCGTACAAATCGAATCAGATATCCAAGTAAAATAATGTATTACACGACATATAGAAAAGACGCCACCCTTAAAGTAAATTACCTTACTCCACAATTTTCTTTTGTAATTTGAGACATTTTGAAATACTATTTTTGATTAAATTTATTGGTATCAGTTTTGGTACTTCCTGGAAAATACGAAAGTGTTATGTTTAGTGCGGCCCTACCTTACGATGTTGCGGACAAAGGGGCAACGAATTTGGGAACTTAATGCTTTACGGGGAACTGCCAACAAAACGAGTGTCATTTTTCGGTATATGTGTAATACCAGTCCTAAGATACATAAGCAGTATCGTCATTTTGAAATACGCGTTTTATATAATGAAATATAATTTTATGTAGGCAACTGATGCACTACTCGTATGCCAAATGTGATGGATATCTGTAGAGTATTTCATGAGAGATAATATTTTTATCAAAGTGACGCGATTCAAAATGGTAGGCTAATGAGGACATTAGTTTCTGGATTTAACGCTGGCAGTCTAGACGGTTAAAATATTTTTTTTTTAAATTTTATATCGGTTGAACGGTCCCTCAGATGTAACATAGAACTAAAACTGCTAATGGCTGCCATTTGTAAATTAAGTATGCAGCATGACGAATACCTATCAAAGTCGGGAAAGAACTGAAAGCACATCGAGACTGACGAGATTCTACGTACGGATTCAAAAGGCTAGTATTCACTTGAACATTTCAGTCCGTCGGATCAGAAAACAATCCGAATGCCACGGACGAGCAGAATATGTAATACATGAGAAAATCGCGAGCATTCGGGCCGTCCACTGGTGTTCACCTTATTTGCTGCCAATTCCCTCCGCGAACAGGACAAACACTGGCTTTCAGTCTCGACGTGGATCTGGTATTTACGTCAGGTTCTTTCTTTGTGTGGTGTGTACACTGTGAAAAAATTCCTGGCGAACTTCCTAAATTGTAATGGAAGTTTCTCACCTATACACTGTACGGAAATAATACCTCACATCAAGCTGCAGATATAGTCATGTTTAGCGTCGCTACTATACATAGGTGGGAACTTCACTAGGCATTTGACTGTTTCCTGAGCAAATGTAGGAACGCTACGATGAATGTGTAGGGGAAAATGTTACCATATCTGCGTTCTCTGGTAAGGTAAATTTCGGAATAATTTCTTATAGTGTAATGAGGAACAAAACGGACAGGTAACTGGGGGCGAGATGTCTGTACTGTAGGCGGAAAAATATATCACAGTTTAAGGTGTTATAGAGTCCAAAATTATTTTCTTTATTTATAGCACTTTAAAAGTTTTTACGTTGTGATATAAAGTAATAGTCTGAAAAAAAAACCATGCGAGTGTAAGAAATTACTTTTCTAAAATAAATAAAAAAAAGCCAGCTATATGAATTTTTAATTTTTACTTGTACTTACTTTTTTTAAATACAAATCTCTAAAGCGAGCGAAATTAATGCCTTAGGGTACAGCTCTAAAATAATTGTTTGTTATTAGAATGTACTGAAGAATATAATATTTCTTGAAATGTTTTTATACGGTTCGCTCATGTTTCAATTTTAACTGTGAGATCAAATGTAGAATTAAATTAGCTATAAGTTAAACTCTTGTCGCAGATGATCCAAGTGTCGAGTTCCAAAAAAAACTGCAACATACCTTTCATATGACTTCACTAAAAACACTAGCTGAACCCAAAGTTTGTGTTAAAACCACTTTATGAAAGTTGTACGTATTAAGATTTCAAATTAAAACAGTTCAATAACCAAATATCTATTATAGATCTTGAAAATATTTTGTGGTTTCATAAGAATGTCATATATAGACATTGAAATTCTGGTTGGGCTTGTTCATAAAATTGCGAAGGACACAAAGCTCCGTAGAGTAGTATCAGTAAAAGACGATTTACTTTCACTTTTCTGGCGGAGAAACCCTAACTGTTTCGCGATATTCATCTTTGCTTAGTTTTTTTTTTTTTACTTTATTGTAATGAATTCCTTACTGAAGGTTCTAAAAGACGGGGTTTTATTAATATAAATCGATTAATCGTAACCATTATCCACGAGCCCGCTACATGATTCCTAGCGGACACTCCGAACCGGTCCGAACTTCTGACTTCCCTTGAGCATTACCCCGAGAAGAAAAAAACCCGGCAGTCGTTTGGTAGCGTTCGGCTCATTCGTGCTTGCGAACAGGCACTTGCCAAGAGAAACACGCCGGACACGATCAGAACGAATTGAGAGAGCATGAACGAGTGTTCAAGTGACTACCCTCCTAAAAGTTGTAGAGGGACACACACGTGCACACATCAAAACAAACATACACATGTATACAACGTAAATAAATTCTCTATTGGTTACGAACACATTTTTGGAAACTAGCTGCCAAAGATTTTGTTGAAACTCCACAGCATGTCTACAAAACATTACTTTAGAAAACTTACAAAATTGCTTATATAGTTCAATGTTTATAATAAACTTGAAGTTTACAAAACTTGCTTGTTAAAATTAATTTACTCTAACGTATTTGTAGTGTAACGAAATTATCTTTGACGACTAGTTTGCAAATAATTCCGTTTACAAATATAAAACAACTTTTACAGCGTAGATAGAAAGCAATTTCATAAGGTACTACTTGCTTCAAAGTGGGCTAATGGACCTATGCTGCAAAGAGAGTGAGACGTCACTTAAAGCAATATTTTAATCTGCAGTTTGGTTGTGAAAAGAACGCTGTGATTAAAGTTACGACCGAAGCTACGAGCCGGGAGTTGACAGCTCATGAGCGTGCAATGACAGCGAAGCGTCGTTTTTTTAAAGCTGATAAACGAGATCCGTAATCCTCTACATGATTCCGTACAAGTATGGGGTTTTCTCCTATTTCGTTTCAAAATATTAATGACTTTCTGTTATGTCTTTAACAGAAGAAAAAAATTACAAATTGAAAGTGACGTATTATTAAAATATCTCTCTATTTCAGCCACATAGTGCGCTATACAGCATTGTTCCACGGTCACTAACATTGTAAAAACAAAATAATCATCTTCGAAACATTTCTGGAAATGTTTGATATGCTCAACACGTGCAGGACCAGCTACAGATAATTATCGATTCTAAACCTCACTTATGATGAGTGTGTGGCATAGGTACATCGTTATTCGAGGGGACTCATTAATTACATTATAGGCTGTTTTGCGGTACATTTAGTACAGTACTTTGAAAATAACTTATTATAATCTACTTTTCTCCTTGTTTAGTCTCTTTTCGCCACATGTACAATTGGCATTGTCATGGACCTACTCAATTTATTCATCCGCCTATGTAGTGTAACTGTGAAACTCTTGAATTCGTACAAGTTAATTCCTTCTATTGTGCGAATAAAAGATATATAAACTTGAAGAAATAAATTCAGTGCCCAGAAATTTAAACATAACACTTTTATAGGCTATTCACGGTAAAGTGATCACTTTTGAAAGCCCTCTCCTATGTAATCATATTCAAAAAGTATATTTTATTGTAGCTTTAGTCGTTAACTCCCGAGTACGGTGGAATATACACACTGTGTTTATTACTTGCATTGCAATATTAATTCAAAATGGTGGTTAAAGGATAAAAATGGCTGAAAGGAAAAAGTAACTGAAGCCTCAAAAGTGCTCACTTTACCGTGAACAGCCAAAAATACGACATTAATACGTGGAACTACTTTTCTCCATTCCGCTACCAACTTTACTGGGAGCACGGCGTTAGAATCAATACAGTTAGCAGTAGGGATGGTTTTTAAAGGTTATGTCTGTGGCTGTTGCTTGATCACTCTGTGTACTTGCATTACGTAAGGAAATGTTTTCAGTAGTGACTCTGTTGTGTGATTTGCCAAATATTGTATTTATCTGCTAATATGTGTTAGCTTGTCTCTGACTTATTTAGTATGCTTTCCAAAATGAAGCCTAGCATTATGATAAGCCGACTCGAACTGACGTAGCTTGTTCTCAACATGCCTTTCAAAATAACTAAGCTGATTGATTGTTGACAAATGTACGATTATCTGCTTCACCGACAGTGCCTTAGCCCGCGGATTCCGAGGGACCGTTTTCTAGTAATACTATTAATCAAGAACAGAAGTTTTTTGAGGGTGAGCAGTGCACTCCCCCCTCTCCCGCGCAAGGGATAGAGGGGTGGAGAAAAAAACATGCACACCCTTGGACCTTACTCTGTCAATCCCCCCTCCCCTTTTACCATTCTTCCCCCGCCAACCACCACCCTGGGAGGAATTGCTGTCAAAATGGGTGCGTTTTGCACCTTCTTTTCGGCCTGGGAGACACATTTTTCGACCGATTCTCGTGGGATTTGTGGCAGGGTTGTCTTTCTATACCCCGCCCTCCCCCAATGGGAAATTGTAAGTTCTAAAGGGCTTTTTTTTTTTATCGTCCCCCGGTTTTATGCTAGAAAGCTTAGGAGGGGACGGCTTACAGACTAACTTATAACCTAACTTAAATTAACACCCATGCCTTACCCGGGATTCGAACCCAAGGTCACCCGCAGCCCAGGTCGTTGGCGCACCAACCGACTGCGCCACGGGAGATCGGTCCCAATGGGAACTTACGCCCTTCGGGCTAGTCGTTAGTCTTAAGTCTTACGTCGTACGTCCTAATTTTTAAGTCTTATGTCTTAAGTTATAATGTTAAGTCTTATTTCCCTATTGCAACTGCAGGACGGGATGTGCGAGAGAGAACGTGCCGGCTTTCCCAAACAAATTTCTTACAATTACCTCCCTTTTCTGGTGATTTCATTAACCGCGAACGTCATAGTCTGTTTTCGCGGTCGTAGTAGTTTCAGAACGGTGGTTGACAGACAATTTTGTTTCGTTCGTAACAATCGCCTACATTTAACAGCATTAATAAAATAGAATTTTCTGGTATAAATCACAATGCTTCAGTGTAAACCGTGCACCATGCAGGATGGCCGATATTTGCAGCTCCATTCACAAGTAAATTGCAGACTGAAATCTCGCCTGCAGAGATAAATATGTACTCATTTAAATTTTTCAGAGGATTTATGCAGGCAGTTTTAGTGGTGGGATAACGTGTTGCAAACCAAGTTCCGAGAACTAGATGGGGGCTAACGTACAGAAAACTTAAGAAATTTTCTTTCACTAGATATTTCTAACGGTATTTGTATATAAAGAATTTATACAATTAATAAATTAATTTAAGCCCCGTTACCATTTCAATTGCTTTAAATATCGCGGACTATATTTCCTCTGTAATTTAATGTGACAAGCGAGCTTTCCATTCGTCTTGTCAAAACACTTGACAAAATTTCTGTTATACTTAATGACTTGAGGAAATTTCTCCGTGGTCCTGTGTACTAGAAGGGGCCGTCAACAAACGACAACTACTCTGGGAAAAACACACTGTACGCAAAATTTCGCATGCAGCGGACAGTTACGTGCATGATATTCGTGCAACATGGCCGTAATCGCGAGGTACTTGACCTCTGGAAGAAATACAAATTTCTTATTTCCACAGTTATCATCCGAAGTAGATTGAGACTGTTGGGGACTAAAGATTTACGGCGATGTTTCGTTAATTCAAGCAAAGCTCAGTAACCTTACCTGCTCTTTTACGTAATATTATACGGAATTCTTTTCTTACTACGTGAAAAATAGTGATTTCAAATATAGTTTGCCAGTAGCACGTGATTGTCTACACACTTGACATTTTGTCATTGTTTACTACTGCGATTTATTTAAACTTAATTCCTAGAGTGAACAAAGATACGTTGGCTGTATTTTTCTTTTTTTTTTTTTATAGCTGCTACTGGATATGTATTTTTGGGTCATTCTACTCAGAAACAGACGCACGTACGTATAATGCAAGATGGGCGCATTCACACTTTTACTGAACCATTTAAAACTTGTATTATGTTAGTGTCCAGATCGCAGGGAATGAAATATTTTCGTGCGACGTGTAACTTGTACTTCTCCAGCAGGTAAAACTTGTATTATGTTAGTGTCCAGATCGCGGGGAATGAAATATTTTCGTGCGACGTGTAACTTGTACTTCTCCAGCAGGTAAAACACGTAATTAGCGGAGAAACTTGTCGGCCAGCTGCGGGGCGATATCCTGCTTGTATTTGCGCAAGGGAGCTTGAAAACTGGTCCTCTTTCTCGATTGTCTTATCTGGAGCCATTATATTTACAGCCACTGGATCCGACCACTGGCGGGCGACGCGAAAACCTGTCTTCGGGCTCAACCGCTGCCTCATTTCGGTCGCTTTCTCTAACGATCGTGCCTAGGTTAGTCTTGCGACCCCTCCATCCCAGCTCGTTAGGACTACGCCTGCAATGGAAAATAATAATAATAATAATTAAGAGACATGTTAAGGTGTGTGGCCCGCCTACCTGAATCTAATTGTTACATTTGAAGGGAAATCGATCCTCGCCATATTAGAGTCATCAATTTACTACCATAAGTTCCGTTTAAAAAATGCTTAACAATATTTTTTTTTACGCGGGTCAGAAAAATAATATATTATTCTCAGTGTCTACTGAATTGGTACAGATGACCTGTATTGGCGGATTTTTAGTCTACTTTCCAAAGGAAAGAAAAATTTGTGAGATCACTCCTCGTTAGGTGCTTGTGTATTGTGTATTGTGTATTGTGTGTGTGTGCGTGTGTGTGTAGGCGTGTGCGTGTCCCACATAACATTTTTTAAATTACATATTTTTATTTAATTGATTTCTGGGATACCGGTAGCAAAAAAAAAATACTGCCTTTATTTAGTTACCTGAGCTTTCATCATCTTCAGAAGTTGATTAGGCCCCCTAAAATTACATTAGCTCGTACCACTATGGAATAACATCCGCGCTTTGTTCGCACCCAAGGGTGGATTGACAGGGGCCTAAGAACCCTTGGCCCCTTCACTTGGAGCCTGATTTTACACTGGATTAAATGTGATTATTACCAAAACGAAAATTAAGTTAGTAATCATGCAATATTAATTTTGACACGTTGTCTGCAGTAACAGTATAGTTTAAAATTTGTCTATATAGCCTGTTCACTAAATATTGGCGTTTATATGTTGCATTAACCTGTTTGGCTACACATTAATTTCCTTGTCCACGTGCTGCAATCAAGTAATTTTTGGTATGAGCTGTATTTCTGTTTAGCACTTGTCTTGTAATAAACGAGCTGCGTGCTCGATGGTACTATAATTAATTATTTATCTCAAAGAGGTGCAGAAAATTCCACATATCAGATTAGCCTCAAATAAGATAGTGCGCTGTTGTATTGCTGTGCACAGAACTAGCCATAAACAACATTCAATTGCAACGTATCCACGATATCTTTGACTACGGATATAATTCTGCTGTGTGCTAGAAGTTGAGTGGCGGGAAGCATTAGGACCTTAAAGAATAAATGTAGAATGTTTCCAGTGTAATGAAACGTAAAAGATCTCGTGTGTCCACAGTTTCCTACACACATTTAAATCGAGACTTTTCATAATTGTGTAACTTAAACAATGACGAATGAAATTTGTATCATGGTAGATTTTATGTTGGCGCACATTAAGGTATGGGCTATTCACGGTAAAGTGAGTACTTTTTAAGGCCCTTCCAAATTTTTCCTTGTGGCCAATTACTGTCTTTCCGCCACTTTTTAATATCAACATTGCCATGCGACCGATACATACTGTGTAGGTATACATTCACCACTTTCAAAAGGTAATGTGTGAGTCTGTGATTAAACATAATTATTAGTGGCTAATGGCTGGTGGGAGGGCCTTAAAAATTGCTCATTTTACCGTGGACAGCTTATATTTTCAGTTGTACCAAAGAAGTAACACATATCAGTTAATCGGGAAGTACTTGTGTATATAACGCCCCCTCCTTCCATTTTCCCCCATTTTTTCCCTCTATTTCTAAAAGCCACGATTGCGTAGATTTATTCACAAGAAAACATCGTGAATGTCAGGAGTCATATCGAGAAGAACGGTTAAAAAGATCAGCTCCTGCTGATGAACCGGAACATTCCGAATCGGTTCCTGGAAACAGGAACTCTTGCTGTATCCAAATGCACAGTGGCCCTCTTCTGAAGTTAGTCCCTTCCTAAACGGTTCTCTAGGTCCGACACCTGATACAAGGGTCGACGTGGACGAAATGAACGAAGGTTGACGCCAAACGAAACTGGCTGGCCGTATCTGTGAGGCTGGAGAATCGGTAAGGTGTGGTAGGGATGGAGTCGCGGCGGAATGAAAACGCAAGAGCCACAGAGAGAAACCCTGAAAAACCTTACCATCACGATAATATCCATTCCCAGCGGGTAACCTACTATTTGAAGTCCTGCGACCAACCTGGCCAAATTGAAGGGTCTTTATGAAGTCACGATAATTTTTTTCTTTTACGAGAACGTATTTTTTTTTCGTTTATAGGCTGTTCACGGTAAAGTGAGCCCTTTTAAAGCCCTAGTTACTTTTTCCTTTCAAACATTAATCAACCTTTGACCACCTTTTAAAATAAATACTGCCGTGTAAGTAATAAACACGGTGTGTATATTACACTGTACTCGAAATATAACGTATAAGGCTAAAATAAAATATATTCATTGACTGTTATTTCAAATGAGAGAGATTTTAAAAGTGCTCAATTTATCGTGAACAGCCTATAATAGCCTACAATTGCATGGCATGGCGGATTCGAAAGAACGTTCCACTGCGGATATATTCAAATCTGTAGAAAAATGTCTGAAATGTCCTGTATATCAGTGTGCTGCGTTGCAAATTGGGAAAGATTATAAGAATCATAGCGATAGTGATCTCTGAAATACGCCGTTAGACTGAACAATGACTCGCGCAAGGGCATTCTTTTCCAATTTATTCTACAGCCGCGCTGACTGGTTTTTCCCACGCCGGCTTTTAATTTCGTGTTTGAGATGTGACGAACAAGCCTGCTGCGCACTCGCGTACCTACCTCGTGCGACTTCTAAATCACCCGGTGAGCGCCGCTCATTTAACTTTCACCGCCGATGCCCGCGCGATTTCCTCATTGCCCCGACCTCACCGCGCTCCGACCGTGCACTCATTCCCATTCCGTCATCGTGCGACCAATCGCCGCAAGTCGCCGGGGGAAAGGAAAGAGAAAGAGAGAGAGAGAGAGAGAGAGAGAGAGAGAGAGAGAGAGAGAGAGAGAAATTAACGCTTTCCGAAAGACCTGCGTCTGACGCGATCCCGTCGACTGTTGGGTCGTGTGACCAGAACTGTTCTCCGCGACGAAGTTACCTGAAGAACTCGCTTCCAGTGCGACACGTTCTCAGGGTTGGCTGGCCCGAGAGCGGGGTGAGACGGGATATTGGGGAGAGCTGAACGCGATAACCTTGCTTCGCGGCGTAAAGGCTGCTCAAGATAGAGTGAGCACTTTTGAAACTAACCCTAGAAAAAGTCACTGCTCTTAATTTCATGTACTTTAACGGGCGCACTGAATTGCATGCGTCCAGTATAACAGGTAACGCATGGATGGAATGTAACGACAAATAAAAAATGTTAAGTAACCATATGTGATAACTTAAATAATTCCTTTCGCTTTCTGTTTTTTTTATGCGTCGAAGTGTAAAAATGAAGAGATTTGTGAAATATTCTATTTTCCAATAATTTCAGGGTTTCACTTGACCGACGCATGAATAAACTAATGAGGCCCATGACAATGTTAAATTTGCATAAGGCGCATACAAGTAGAACTTAAGCAGGGCTTCTAAAAGTGCTCATTTGACAGTGAACAGCCTATACACATATTCCTGCCATCGACAAACCAAGAACCCAAGAACTGTAACATATCTGCTCTTGTCTCGCGCCATTTTCTCAACTCTGCTGGTATGTGTAATCCCACTTGTAGTGTCGCTGTTAGTGTTAACTCTTACTACTTACAACAGATAGTTAGAAATGTGCTCAGTTTGCATGTGACCCGCTAGTACATTCTTCGTTCTGAAGCTGCTGCGTGGATAAGAAAGAGGGAGGATAAGAAATGGGAAGAAAGCTTGTGTTTCACGTCCCTCCAGTGGTTTCACTTGAGTTTGTCAAGCAGTACTTCCCGCGGCCAAGACAATGCAACATTCCGTGCCGGCAACCCCTTGTTCCCTTCAACCAGTAGCTCGCTCGAGACTCGCTGAAGCAGAGAGCAACAAATGAGCCCATAAAAACGGAACGCGCCACTTAAAAAATATATATATATAAAAAGGGGGAGAGGGGTACTGTTTCACGACGCATCCCGTAGCAATTTGTAGAGGAATGGCAGCCGGTGTTCTAAACTATTTCTAACACGAAGGCGCGCCGTACAGTCAGTTTCCATCGTATACGAGGGCAGTTACCCCGAGCATCGCCGACCATGCTTCATCATTTCGTCACTAACAGTAAAGCCGACCTCCCGTGGCGCAGTCGGTTGGTGCGCCACCGATTTGGGGTGCGGGAGGCCCCGCGCTCGAATACCGGGTAAGGCATGGGTGTTATTTTTAGTTAGACTATAAGTTAGTCTATAAACGGTCCCCTGTTAAGCTTTCAAGCATAAAACCGGGGGACATTAAAAAACCCATTACATTACATTATTATATGCTATTCGTGGTAAAACGAGCACTTTTAAAAGCCCTTCTTAAGATCTACTTGTATGCACGTTGTGCATCCTTCCGCCTTATGTAAAATTAATATTGCCAGGGACCTCATCAATTTATTCATGCGTCGGTCAAGTCAAATAGCTAAGTATTTTTTTTTTTTAATTTGCTCATTTTTCCACTCCGATGCATTAAAGCAACGTAAAGCGAAAGAAATGATATAAGTTATCACAAATGGTTACCGAACACTTTTTGTTCGACGTTAAAGTATGGAACTGCTTCCCATACATCGTTACCAACTTTACAGGGCGCATGTCACTCAGTGCGCCCGTTAAAATGTATGCAGGCAGGAGTAGTGATTTTTTTCTATGGTTGGTTTCGAAAGCGCTCACTTCATAACGAGCAGCCTTTAAAAATAAACACAGGCCCAACTAGTTCGTGGCTAAACTTCAGAGTCCTGTCACAGAGCACACAGCGGTGAGACAGCCCATTATACCATTAACTCCAGCCGCACTCGACAGCAAAATGGCGTCACTGGCCAGTAAGACACTGGAACGCCGTTCGCCAATACCAATAAGCGCCTAGTAACTACTTGCCAGCCTATAGGAAACATTCCACAGAAAGCAGTAGTCAGTCGGACAGAACGCCCGTTCCTTACCGTAAAACACCGCGCGGCCAATCAGGCAATGGTTGGGATAGGAAAATTTCGCGAGGTCAATGACCTGTAGGCTAGACTCCACAGTCCTGTGTATAATCAAGCTCAGATGTTTGTTCATTGGCTGCTGCCCCACATAGTAGCCAGTATTACCTCACACCTGGCAGTATGGGGGTTCGCCACTTGTTTCCTTGCACGTCTGCTATTGGTTCAGAGTGGTCCAGGGCGTGTCTAATAATCTGCGATACAATTGCAGAGGTGACTTCAGCATACACGTGTTAGATGTCTATCTTCTCGTATTTCCAGACCAACCTATGCGACGATCACCGAAATTTCCGTTAAGAACCATTTATTACATCTTCATATGCACTATCGATGGGTGTTAATATAAATAATCATTCCATTTACAGTAACGAAGCTGACTTTTGTATCATCTTTAACTCTCCCACGTACGGGTTAGTTATCACTATCAAGTTATTAGCGCCTTGTACCAGAGCAACTTTAGTCTGGAACATTTTCTTCTGCCATTGAAATTGGCGGTGTTTTTTCAGGTGCCCTGCTTAAGGTGCCTCACCCGGTATATAAGCCGAACGTGTTGTCCCAACATAACATAACTTTGCAATATATATATATAGTGCAATTGGGTTTAGTTTTTTTTTAATGTCGAGAAAGTAACTGGCATAAACATAAGATTAAAAATAGTCTAACTATTTTAAAGAGTGTTTTTGTAAGTAATTGCCAGTACACGAGTTTTAGACGATGAAAACAATAATTTCCACATGTATCCTCTAAAAATCAGAAATAAGAAACCAAGGGTCACAAAAGTGTTGAATTAATATTGAGATAATCACTCTCATTTCTTCTACGGACCAGCCACTAATGTTGCGTGCCTGCACAGCATGCTGTGAGATGATTTTGTGTGTGTATATACACGTCTATATACATTATATATAAAAACGCGTGCGCGTTAAGGTTATTAGTGTCTAAAAGTGTTTTATACAGTTTAGCATAGTTTGTATCTTATGTGATAAAAATTAAAATAACTTCCGAAACTAATAAGAGTATTACTTTATCTTTCAAAAATACAATTTCTTTATTGTGGACATTTTAAATTTATATATTGAGCCTCGCAAATTAAAAGTTGTACATAAATAATATGCTTGGGTGAGACTCAAATGTCTAATGTACTGAAATAAGGAACCTTTCTTAAATATAATGTGTTTTTCTCCTGTAGTTTTATTTTATTTTTCACGTAAGTCAAGTCCTTTTTTTTTCTCAAAGAAATTGCTTCCACTGAAATAAAACTTTGCTCTAAAATAATAGTTGGAAAGTTTTTATTTTTCTGTTGAAGTGTTATCGAAGATTAAATCCTCATAACTACCGTAAGTTGTACTAAGAGCTATTTATTCAGTGACTTAGTAATTTAATCAAATGGTTGTTGATATCGTGCTACAGAGACATTAAACAACCTCAAAGATAGAAAAACAATACCTTGTTTTTTTAGATTTGTCTGTTTATTTTAAACAAAAGTTTTAATCATGGACTTTTACCAATACAAAGATGTTACACAAAAGCCTTCGTATGTACAAAAAAACACACTACATAGCGTCACTTACCCAAAGGAAAACGAGTTAAAAGTCTCAGGAATCGTTATCCAGCAAATGAACTACGAGGACGGTCCTACACGTAAATAGCTGTGCGTGACACAGTCAGTAAGATGCAGATGATCACTTTGGCAAAATCAGACGCATCTGCAGAAACAGGACGACTCAGCGAAGACAACAGGAACATAGCAGGCTTCATTCGACAACAGTTGCGACGTTTCGGAAAACCGAAAGTGCTGTCGTTATCAAGGTACCTACGTGTACAGATTTACAACACCTAGACTGTCTTCACGTTTGCATTATATCCACCTGAAAACGATAACGGATTGCAGTTACCGAAATGTTGCAAATGTTCTCTCGAAAATGCCTTCTATATCGCCTTTGTTATGTAGCCCAGCTTCCGTGTGAACATCTGTTTCTATCGATGTACTAGTCTGTATCTTCTTCTTTGTGTCGTTTATGGTTATTTGTGTATAGGTACACTGTAAAAAAAGTGTAAAAATACACGTACAACCTTTCGGTAATTTTACATTTTCTGGGTGTAATTTGTAAAAAACAAGTACAGTACGTGTAAATTTACAGCAATGTACAACTTTTTCATAACATAGTACATTGATATTGTAAAAAAAACACAAATATATTGGTATATTAACAATACGAGGGATGTAAATCAACAAATTTGAAAGTACGTGTAAAATCCACGAACGTGAATTATTAAAACCCAAATCTGTGTATTTTTACAACGACGCCAATGTTGTATTGAAACATGTACATCGGTGTAAGAGTACGTATTGTTCTGTTTCATCCAAGAGGTAGTATAATTTTACTGAAAAAAGACACAAATGTACTGGTATATTGATATTTAAAAGGGTGTAAAATTACCCATGCAAAAGTATGTGTAAAAATACACAAATTCAAGACACTAAAAACCTAAGCTTGTGTATTTATACAACCACGCTAATGTTGTATTAAAACACGTTCATCAGTGTAAAAGTACATATTTTTCTATTTCGCTCACTAAGTAGTACAGTCTTGCTGTAAAAAAACACAAATGTACTGGTATATTGACATTAAAAAGGGCGGGAAATTCCAAATGCGAAAGTATGTGTAAAAGTACACTAATTCATGGTACTAAAACCCCAAGTCTGTGTGTTTTTACAACCCCAAATGTGTTAACTGTACAATGTAAATGAATAATCAGTACTAAACCAGTCTGTGTGTTTAACCATACAATGTTGTATTAATACACAGTGTAAAAGTACACTAATTCAGGTACTAAAACCCCAAGTCTGTGTGTTTTTACAACCATACCAATGTTGTATTAACTCGTACACAGTTAAAGTACTAATCATGTATAAAAGTTGTGTTTACAACTGCAATGTTGAAACTGTACATGTAAGTACAATTCGTCTAAAACCCAAGTCTGTGTGTTTTTACAACCATGCCATGTTGTATTAACTCGTACAACAGTGTAAAAGTACACTAATTCATGGTACTAAAACCCCAAGTCTGTGTGTTTTTACAACCATGCCAATGTGTTGTATAAACTCTACATCAGTGTAAAAGTACACTAATTCATGGTACTAAAACCCCAAGTCTGTGTGTTTTTACAACCATGCCAATGTTGTATTAACTCGTACAACAGTGTAAAAGTACACTAATTCATGGTACTAAAACCCCAAGTCTGTGTGTTTTTACAACCATGCCAATGTGTTGTATAAACTCTTACATCAGTGTAAAAGTACACTAATTCATGGTACTAAAACCCCAAGTCTGTATGTTTTTACAACCATCCGATGTTGTATTAACTCGTACAACAGTGTAAAAGTACACTAATTCATAGTACTAAAACCCCAAGTCTGTGTGTTTTTACAACCATGCCGAATGTGTTGTATTAAACTCGTTAAAATCAGTGTAAAAGTACATAATTATATTGTACTCAAAAATTGTAGTAACCATCTTACGAGTATAAAAACAGAAAAATAACAACATGTACTATATAACCAAGTCTTTACAAAGGTGTTAAATTCAACATGAATGCAAACCTATTTCACTCAAAATGTAGTACCATCTTACAGTAAAAAAAGAAAAAAAACACAAGTGTACTGGTATATTAACATTAACAAAGGTGTCAAATTACAAATTCGAAAGTATATGAGGGAATATTTACACATACAAATTTACGGTAATTTTACATTTTTATGTGTAATTTCCTAAAAGGAGTGCAATATTTGTAATTTTACACCGATATTCCTGTCAATTTAAATATAACTACAAGTATTTGCTAAACGCATGCGATCTAGTGGTAGGGAGTAGAACTCCTTTTGTGTTCAAAAGAAAATCTTAACTCCCACTGATGGTACATGCTGACTTGCGCATATAATTACCAATTCTATATTTAAAGTTATCTACATTTTTGAAATAACTTTTTATAACTCTGTTAATGTACAGGAATTTTGTAATTACAATTGCAGTGAATCTACGATTTTACTTTTTAGTTAGTGAGAAAACATACATACATACATTGTGGTGAAATAACACCTTTGATGTTTGTGTAAATTTACAGCATGTGGTAGGAAATCTGTAATTTACATAGTCAAATTGCACGCACGGAGAGCATGTTACTTAACATCGTAATAAGTTGAAATTACAAACTGATATGGTAATATTACGCCTACAGTGTACATGTAATTAGGCATGATGAACATTAAACAGTAACAGACTGGTGTAGTAAAAATACTATAACAATGATTGTTTTAATTTACAATTTGTGGTAGAAAATTAAGAGCAAGTGTAGCAAAATATCATGTACAGAGCACATGTGATTTAATGTGATGATTAGTAAAAGAAACTGACAGGTGTGATACAATTAAACTAACACATTTTGTGTAAATTTACAATATATTGATTGATATTGGTAACAAAAAAAGTAAAATGGCACACACAGAGTAAGTGTAATTGAACATAATGATTAGTAAAAAGAATAACAACTATAGTAAAATTACACTGGCATTGTATTTGTAAATATACATGGGACACACAGCAAAAGTACACGTATACATGCACGTGTAAAAATACACGAACACGTGTGGAAATTGTGCCGGCACGTACATTCGTGTGAAATTACACAATTTTTTTACAGTGTACACAGTGTAAAAAATGGCAGATTGTAACACCGGGGTTGCTTAGAGAAGTTGCTACGCCCTGTAGGGCTCTACAAGGCGACACAAAGGGGCAAAAACCTTATGCCCGAAGCAGAGTAACAAAACCAGCAGAGTAACAGTGAAATTTTGTTGGTCTTAGTAATACAAAAAGAAACATGAGTTGATCTGACAGGCAACTATATTACGAAACTTCATTAATGTCATGTAAAAACTGGGTGCCCATAAAAGCATTATATAAAATCACCCATGAAAAATCTCTGAACACATGATATAAAAAACCATTATTACTTTCCATTACACTCTGCTGTTATATATGTAGAGCCGTTAACGTTAAGCAAAACTTTAATGCAGAATATATATAACTTTGGCTGGTAACATGAAAATGTAAAAAATTTACAGCCATAAATATTCTTTAAATATCTTGAAAGATATACTTGCAAATACTCTAAAACTTATAAAATGCATTACTTTAGCTTACTTACAAATTTAAGTGTCGTAAATCAATTAAACATTTTAACATTCTTAAAATAACAAATAATGCAACAGTTTAAGGCCGTGTCTCAACTCGAAAGTGTGCTCACTCTCACTCGCCACTCTCACTTTAGCACACGCTTGCTCACTCTAGTGAATTGAGACTTGTGTCCTTTGTAAGCCTTCGGAATTATTTCTCTGACAGAATAGGTAATAAATAGTGAAAAATAAAATAATGATGGCCTTTCACTTTCCTCAAAGAAATTTAGTGTTTTATGGAATAGTAACTTATTTGAATTTGTTAAATATTTTGCATGATTAAAACCACAATTGCTATGTTCAAATCACGGTATTTGATAATATACACAAAATAACCTAAATGAAACATAGACATAATATCATAATTTGTTATGCTCCATATCAAACGGATTATATTTGTTATACATTACACAATAGCAATGATTAAGTTAAGTCGATAAAATATTTCTAACACTGCTTTAGAAACAACAAAATATATATTTGGAGATTCGAGGTTAGACTTGAAAACCACATGGCTGCCAGAGAGGGTGCGGGAGTGAGCACCGAGTGTACATCGTCGTTCACTCTCGCTCTCGCGCTCTCTTCTCGGAGTTGGGACAGCAGAGAGGACTATCTATGACGTCAAGAGTGAGCGAGTGTCCCGGCGAATTGGGACACGGCCTAAGTTCAAACAGCCTTTACACCAAACACAAACTCTGTCCAGAGTTATGTGTAGCAAATTCTAAGTTCCTGCTAAGGGACTGGCAAAATTCCCTTTCTTTCATCCTGACCAGAATGGTCAAGGGCGCCGCCTAACTGGCGGTGGAAACGCGTTGAAGAGTGTTTGATATCTACGTTTTTTTTTTACGGAACCATTAAACGTGTCCCATTATACCAATGTACGAAAAGAAAACACATTTTGGGCGAGGTACGTATAATACTCTCAATACATCATGTACATTATACATGCTCTTACCGAGCCTTCCAACATAGCTAAAAACAGCTTTTTCGCACTGGTTGGAAACATGCTAAACTATTATAGGGACCTGCAACCAACCTATCTTCAGACTCTCCACCAATAAAATGATAGGGTCACTCCTTAAAGCCCCATAGGTACACGCAGCAAAACGGAAACACTGTACGCCAGTTCAGCGCCTAGCGCGTAAGAGCGAAGGGGCATCAGCCGCGCGTGTCAATTTCGTCCTTATCGGTCCCGCGCTTCCCTTCCGCAAACGCGCTAAAAACATCCAAGTAGGCGGCGCCCTTAAAAAGTTATACAGTGGACTTATCTCATGCCGAGCTAGCAGCAGACCTGGCTATTTGTACAAATTTGTTCACAGCTCTCCTCCACAGCCGGGGCTTAAACGAATCGTATTCAAACACATCCAATCAGGATTGTTTATTAATTATTATTATTGTCCACTTCTGGTATATCTCACTTCACGTAGCGCTGCCGTATTTCCGACGAAGGCTCTCTCATGCGCTACTGCCGATGCTAGCGCTGCACTGCGGCATCCGGCGGAACCCATGGCTGCTCGTCCAGTTCATGTGAAGCGCGTTTTGCGGGCGGCCGCCTTGGCCATCGTCTTCCACGACCTACCCCAATGTCTCAGCTGATCGACGAGCTGGGCTTCAGTTCACAAGGCAGCTGCACGAAGTGGTGTTTCTGTGGTTTTCAGATAAGGTAGGACGTCTTCATAAACAGCTATTATAATCAATTCACGGTTACTTCAGCCTTTTCTGAAGCCCTGCTGAAGTTCTACTTTCAGGATATTCCTACGCCTCGTGCAAACTAAGATTAACTAATCCTGGAGAATTACACCTTAGGAGAACACACCACATTTCTGGGCACTAAGTGTAACATTATTTTGTATAAGAACTATTTCTCACTAGACGCTACCAACATACCTATTTTCTTCCCGTTTTTCCTTCAAATTATTTATAAATTAAGCATTATCATTTATATACAAAATATGAATAACATTTCAATATAACAGGAGAAAAGAAGTAACTTTTATGAGTACAAGTATAAAACGCTGGTGATACATGGGGTATGCTGTAAATAACTAAACATGACATACACGGGGAGATTTTTCAAAGGTTTGATTCAAATAGGCCGAAGAAACCGTGGATGGACTATAGGTTGTATTTCGCAGGGTTCTGCGAAATTATTTTCCGTGTCGAAACCTCGTAGAAAAACGATGTTCTGGACAGGAACATAGCGAGTTTTAATATCGGGCAGGTCATGTTGGGCAGGCGGAAAATGGCAAAAATCTAAAAACTTGAGACGACCCATCTGAAAGTAAAAACTGAAGAAAATATAAGGACCATTTTGTATTATAGCCTACCTTCTAGCCTCAGTGCCCCAACGAATCTAGCATATGATCGTATCAGGGGCACCGCACCAGCTACACAGCAATGCTATGTTGAAGGCAGAAAAATAGGTTTTGTAAAGTTTCACATTTTACATATCATGTAATGAGAGTACACATTAACACACTCCACTCTGCAGTACAAGCAGAGCCGAACTATAGGTCTTCAAAAGAGGCCCATGACACTTTTAGACGGGCGGGATTTACATCAGATTTCCAGTGTGTTCATTCGAGTGATTGAATCACCGCAACCTCCACACGTGTATTCACAAGTCGTCTACAAATTAGTGTTCAACTGTTTTTTTGTGTAGTGGTAGCAGCGATTTACAAATAGTCGTAAGCTATACTTACGGGACCTCTGATACTAGTACAGTTCCAAACAAAAATATGTTCGCTGCAACTACATTTTTATTAATGTCCGAGAGAGTTTAAATAATATGACAATTTTCTCCTGCAGTACTTTATTAAGTCTTGCTTCTGTTAAGATTGCTATAGCTGTACAATTTATGAAGGACCTAAAGAGCATGGCAACAATAAGTTTTTTTGGGGGAGGAGGTAAGAGTGTTATGATGTACCCCGCCCATAATATTTGGAGTGGGAGAATGTGCTCCTGTACAACCCCTGTTCCTGCGCCCTCGCAATCCCGGGAAACTGGCGACGCGTAAAGTGGGCAGTCTTGTTTCGCCTCACGAGTTGCATCAATATAGATAGATCTTCCATATCTCGGGCGGCGCATTCACTTTCACCAGGGCACTTGGAAATAGTTTTCCCCTCCACGCAGGCGATCAAATTCTTACTGTCGGCCGGAAGCCAGCACCGAGCGCTGCAATAAGTCTCAATCAGCAGGCGAGTGTGCAAGAAGGGATGACTCGGGAGGGGAGGTGGATAAAGGAACAGTAGGAGAGTAATGACTGGCTGGGCGCCCGGACCCCTGAGAGAGAAGGACGAAGGAGGCGGCTGATTATAGGAATTACCGTCTCCGCGACGGCGATAAGCGCCACCTACATTTAGCATGCGGGCAAATGGCGCACGCAACTCAGCCGAAAAAATAGTTGTTTGGCGTACTCCTGCTGGGTCAAATGCCTGATCTGCTAAATAACTGTTCCGCCAAATGACTTTTGCCATACACCAGAGACCTGTAACACAACTCTTACAAGTCCACAACTTGTTGACTTGTAGCAACAAGTCACGCAACACAAGCTGAGAGACGGGATTTGTAAATATTTATACTGATTCTTCTATGGATTCCACACGATTAGAGCAGTAACGAGTGTACCTTCATGATTCTGTAAATTACTACTGTTTTTTGTTTTGATGTTCTGTGATACTGCTCACCGGCTCCGATTTGAAGTAATACATTTGCAGTGTTTTTCCTGCTGATAAACTGTATAATCTGTTAGTTTTGTTTAAAGTAGTTAAGCTTTTTCACCCAAAACATCTTCAAATTGTATAGTATGCTTAACCTGAATTCCTCTTAAAATTCAATGTCGTTCTGTCACACGCGTGTTTCTTCGTACTTACATGGCTGTTTTTCACCACACCGCCAACACTCGCATATTGCAATGTTATATAGTACCACCCTCACCAGAATAAATATGTGAACACGAATTAAAGCTAAAAAATAATTAAAATTTTTACTTCAGATACACTTGTAAATAATGTCTACCTCGGATCTTAGACTCGTAGAAAGTATATAATGATTGCGGATTTTTCTATTAAGTTTGTGTTATATAACCGGTCTACAAGGGTGGAATTATACTTGCAATTACAAGTCCCACACTGTTATCTACAAGTATGTTCGTATCATAGCAGATACACAAGTGTAGAATTGTATTTTGAACTTATAGGACCTGTAGGAGTTGTGTTATAGGCCCCGGACGGCTGAGCTAACATAAATCGAGCAAGGCAGAGAAGTTTTATACCGAACACCTGTTCCGTAAATTGTCTGTTCCGCAAAATATTGCTTGCTCTATTATACGCGCATGTGTGAAACAAAGTGCTTATTTTCCAAAACGAAATTTGGGCAAATGGCGAGTGCATGAATACACGAAAGAAACGTATTTTAATCTGTTGCTTGAATATACTGGAACAGCCGATCACTTAACAAAAATACGAGAGCAGCTAAAAATATTTGCTACGAAAGTGAGTTACGTAAATTCTGATAACTTCTGTTAGTCGTTAGTTTTGTCACTACACTAGTCGCGTTTCTGCGTGAGACGACGACTTGTGTAGGAGAAATACCATTCGCTGGAGTACACGTGACATTTGTAAAGCTTAATTTCGAAACTAGTTTATTAGGGCAAAAGATTGCCTCCAGATGTCATCCTCGGAAGAGAAACGTGAAGACACCCCGAAGGGTTATTTACGCTGTTTTTGCTGGTTTTCTCTCTCTCTCAATATGCGTGATGTCATTTCCGTTCAATGAAATTAAACCGCATGTTAACGGCGATTCAACACTGTAAAATTCACTTGACTTTCACAGCGCAACTACTTCAAGAAACTATTTCCTCCAGCAATAAAGCAATATTTAAGACTGCTTCTGAAGTGAAATTAGCTCCTCACACAACAGTTATGATAATAGATATTTATCGTAGGGAACAGGCTTTTTTTTTCTATTTGCGAAGACGAAGCTGGGCTACAAAAATGTATGTAATTACTGATTTTTATAACTAGATAAAATAACTTGTGAGAAGGGAGAAACGGTAGAACTTAGCTAAGGGCTTTTATCGAATCTTCATGCAGCCACGGAATTCTATCACATAGCACAGTAATCTGGGGGGTGGGGGGGGGGGGAAGCATTTTCGTATGAAATATTTTCTTTGAGACTAAAAATAATTCACAATGAAGAATGATTATTCTTACTGTCATAGTATTCTATTAACGTATGATATTTAGGAAGTACAAAATAATTCTAACCTGCGAGCTATGGTATCCTAAAAAAATATTCAGTTTCCAATTCCTCGTTTATTTGCTAGTTGTGTAACAATAGTGTAGTTTAATGCTGAGTTGCCAACGCTCTAAACCAGTCAGTTTTAAGTTATGAGTGAAACAGCGTGACTTGCCCAGACAATACATTCCAAAAAACAATGAAAAATCGGTACAAGCACTTGAGATCTTCATACGCGCGTGTCGTTGCGTCCTAAGTATTTAACTCACCCTAAGCCTTTTTTGGCGTTGTAAATTTACATAACTTGAAATGTAAGCTTAGTAATTCCGATGTTCATTATACTGTAGCTTTTCAGGATTTGTTTGTTGATAGCAAATTTCCATGGAGTTTTTTGCTTGTTAAGTCAGTAATGAAAATAAATGGTCAGGGAAAAGGGAAAATAAACTTTCAGAAGATGTAAAAAATCGGTGCTTTGACTCTTTGATTTTCACTGGCTACCTATATACTGCCTATATTTCATTCTTGTTGTATATAAGCCAAACATTTCAATGGGCGTAAAGGAGATGATTTCTCTTTTATGAGGTTGTGTTCAGGTTCGTTACTTTGCCGAACTCAGCCTGAGTTGATATTTTACACATCGTATGCACTGTCGTCGCATCGACAGCTTCTCTGCCTGGACATACAACATCTACCAACAAGTAATTGGGTACCCGTGAAGATAGGCAATTCAGTACTTCAGTTGATATGTGTTTCACAGCCTTCTGCGTAGGACCGCTGGTGTTTGTCCGTGGTAGCATGAACAGAGAAGCCTATTGTAACATTCTGGATAATGAAATGCTCCCAACGTTATGGCGTTTTTACGGAATGGACCCGTGTTACTTCCAGTATGACAGTTCCAGGTGTCTTGTTTCAAGGGCTTCTATGCAGTGGTACGCCGACAACAATGTTCTCCGATTGAACTGGCCCGCCCAGAGCCCCGACCTCAACCCTTTAGAACATCTTCGGGACGAATTGGATCGCCGAGTAAGGGCTCGTCAGGAGCGGCCAAAATACATTGCTCAACTCATGGAATGGTTGCAAGAGGAATGGCGATGAATCCCCGTGGATGTCCTGCACACACTCGTAGAGAGCATGCCAGACAGGGTGGCTGCTGTTATAGCCGCAAGAGGTGGCCCTACGAGATTCTAACGGGGTGACAACCACCGAGCAAACATTGTGGACAGGTGCCCAATTACTTTCTGGTAGATAGTGTATATCTGGAATAATCATCATCGTCTTTATGAACTATAACTGCACTACAGCTCGCCATGTCCTACTTGCTTGATATTATCACTGACTTGTTAGAGCTGATGGTTTTGGTTTACATTCGCGGACACAGTAACTGCAGCAATCATTTCGATATGTGCAAACCGCTTAACATCAGCAGAACAGTTTTCCCCTAAGTTAGCGTTTGTGATAAAAATAAGAGTGTCTGGTAAAACACGTACCTTCTGTATGTGTAAATATTTCAGAATTGTTGCATATTCATCTACTCATGCTTGTTTGCCATTTAAAAGTTGCGAAGTTCACGTTTTAGTTACAGGTCCTCCTCTTTAAATATTTATTGCATTTTTATTAATATATTATTTCAACGATCATAATCGATACGATTGCATGCTATTTTTTATTAAAACAAATTAATATGTACAGCAAATAATTAGATCTGCTGGCATTTTTGGCATAATCCTCAAGCAAAACTGTGGGACTTATATTTGTTGCTTTCGTTAGAACGTTTAAGATTCATGAGACATAAATAAAGACAAATCCCCTTTATTGAAACTTACAAGTTTTGGAAGCCAGTATATAAATCTGTAATAAATATTTTTTTTTTAAATTTCTGATAGAAAATGTTTTGCCAGTGAGATGCATTTCTTCTAAACTAATCCTGCGCCGTTAGTTTATATACTTCACTGCACCGCAAGACAACTGCTTAAGGAATGAGTGAGTGAAAACACATGTTCAAATAAAAACTTTCGTGTTGCTAAAATATCCTAAAAATGTTCTCTTAAAAATTAGCTTCCACTCATGAAAGCTGCGACAAAACATCCTCCGCCGTATATATGCCAAACGTGGAAATCAGTTTCTGACTTGTTTAGAGAAAGAAGAAATACACATTGACATTTTGAATCACCAAGTACCATGTGCAAAAAAAAATATCATTTGGTGCAAAGATTTACTAAGGACTAAATGGTCTACAAACGAAACGTATTACTATTGATGCCATTTAACACAGTCACGTTATATAATATGAAAAGTTAAAGACTTAAATAGCTAACTAGGCTGATGCATTAATATTCTATCTGTAGTCATATCATGCAGTCATGTAATACAATGTGAAAAAATGCAATATTGAAATATGTTACTATGTTGATGCGTGGAGTCTTTCTATTTTCAATATGTTCAGTTTTCTGAAAGATAATATTTTTCCCTGCATTTTTATACTGGAATAAATTCAGCATCATAAACAATTCCCTAGTAATATATTTCCCATATATAACTTATTTTATGCGTGTTTGCTTAAGCGGTAGAGTGTCTGACTTGCATTCGGGAGGTCATGGGTTCGATCCCAGCAGGTTACACTGGGGATGGTTTATTCCAAAGTGGTTGTGCCACCCCCACTCCAGGAAAATGCTGGTGAAGTTCCTGCATACAACTCCTTCTAATTCCTTACCGTAAGCTGTCCTGTGAAAAGACCTAGAACTGGTGGCCTACACATACCAACAAATAAATAATAAATAACATGCATGGGTTCATGGTACTAAATAAAGTCCACTGTAAAGTCCACGTAGATCCGTAATTCTATCACAGCAGTATTAAATTGCTGGTTTTTAACGTCGGCATAATTTATGTTAAACGAGAGACAGTTCCTTTTTCTAGGATAATGTTTATTTCTGAATTCCTGTTCGAATTTGTACGTTAAATTAAACAGTAGTTACGAGGACATTAATGACCGCTTCAAGAGAGCTCGATTTAGCAGACGTAATATTTATTCGGTTTGAATCACACCTGAGTCCGTCATCATCGATTAGTCCAACAATTCTGGACTAATTAAAACACGTTGCTATAATTTATATTATTTGCAATTGTGCATGAAATTTAATTAGTTACTATACGGCAGTTAGCTAAACTCCAGTTGGTTGTACGCACATCAGACTTCTGTCGTTAACACACAGTGTGGCACAACGCGAGGGACTGTTTCAGCCAATAACAACAGTTCATTGTTAAGTAACCAATCTTCTGTAATTCATTTCATACAAGCAAATTATATCGTATGGAAGCTACCAACCAATGCAATTAAGGATTTTGCTCAGGTGTGTACATAATACAGTGAAGTCTAGCTCGTTCCGATAAAATAACATGATTTTTGCAAGTGTCTGTGCGATATGTTTTGGTTGAAAGAGCATCACTAACAGTAGAAAAGATTTCTTACAAATAATATAGTTACATAAATTTATACAAAACTTCTATTTGTTCAGACATATTTATTCGTAGTCGAATACTGTGCTGGGATGTAAACTGTCACTTTATGGCACCATAAATAACTACATTATATTTTACCACAAGTATAGAGATTTAAAAAGGTTTCACGTATACTGTAGCTCTTATATTGTTTTTTTTTTTTTTCATAGATATTTCAACGAGCTTGTGAACTGAAATAAATAAGTGGAATTTATTTTCTATTAAAAAAATTCAACAGAAACTCCACTTAGGCCTACTTAAGAAGTCGTGTAAAATATCCGTAAAATCTCATGGTTAATAGTAGAGTAGAATTAAAGCAAGAGTTTGCACATTTTTGGTGTTGTGTAACCATAAATGTTTCTTACTGTAAAGTTAATTGAATGATAAAAAAAAATTAACTATTGCTTTAAGTTTTTGATTATATTAATGTTTATCTAAAATTATTTATATAAAAAATTAGCTTGTACTACAGTGTGTTTTTGGCGCAAATTGTGATTTTCAGTCATTACTAATATTCAAGTTTTATACTAACATAATTGTAATATAATCCATAGACAGTAAGTGTAGCAACATAAAACATGTCTACCAATGCCGACTTTGTAAATGTTCGTACACCAGTTAAATTTCGATCAGAGACTCTCTTAAACAATATCCTGACGACGCATTGAATACTGTCAAGGATTACATTTCGGCAAACTTTATTCCTATCACCTTAACTTTATTATAAATTCCAGTTTCGCTAAAAAAAACTGGGTTCAAGAAGAAAACTTTTATTAAAAACGATTTAACTTGAATTTTTATCAGAAATTTTCCAATTATCGCTTATCAATTGAAACCAGAATAAAGAACATTTAAATAAAATCAATGCAAGTTTATAACTACACAATGAAAATTTACCTCTAGTAACAGCGAAATCTCGCCAGCTAGGTTACTTAAACAAATATCTTTCGTACTAAGTTATTCCTAGCATTTTACTTAAAAATCTTGACTACATTTTCCACGAGTTCAAGTTTTTAAATAAATAAAAAATCTATCTTAAAAGTTAGTTCCTCATCTGTCCCACAGTAAAACCTAAACACAGTTATATCAAAACAAAATAAATTCTTGATATTAAATATTCCGTTCCGTTATATCCTTGCTCGTGCTTCAAAAACTTCAGATGTTTTATTGTCTGCCTGTTTTTATTAATAATACCAATTAAATTACATGTAACTGCCTTCCTTACATCAACCAATTTCCCATACTTTATTTTCACATTATTCTCCTATACCGACTTAAACTTGTTTTCAACTGAAAGCTCAAGATAATTAAATAATAATACTGATTATGATTGGCATCGCAAACAATATTTGATTTTATGAAACGCTTGTTCAGCAATTACACTATCTTTTAAAAAATGTTCTTGCAAGATAAACATATTTTTAACTTGAATATTACAGGTTAATGATTATAGAGGAAGATAATCTGATGGTTAACTTAACTTTCATTTTTGAACTCCGGGGCTTTTATTCTATACCGGTTTTCGAGTCACCGATATTTTTCTATCGTAATTAATTCTTTTACAGTGGAATGCTGTTACGCGTTTTAACATATTAGCATTATGATAACACGAATTGCGATTGTATTTGATATATTTTTTGCATTTTTATTAGATAAAAGAGTCATTTTCGTTACGACTCGGCGAGCTTCTAAATTAGCATTAGATTTTTGTTCAGTAAAGTTTCAGTTATTTTTACGTGCACTATCAATTACATTCGGCAACTTCCTACTGTGCGATGATAAAAGTTACGCAGGCAAACTCTTATTCCAACACCGCGATGTAGAGAGATCAGTATGGCTGCCACCAATAACAAACACGCTGGACACATATATACAGCCCCGTGATGTTACGCGGCTGACATGCTGCTGTACGCTACATGCCTATTATGAAAGCTACTTTGTTCGAGACGGAAGAACAGATAATACCTTCAGCGTTTATCTCCCTTTACGCTACCATTCTGCGCATCTGTATAGCGCAGAGGAAGGTCCCTTACCTCGCTCACAATTATTTTAGACTAATCTCAGTAGCAGGTTATTTCTTTTTCTGTTTATTTAATGATGTTTAATCTTTGTTCATTATTGTTCTGTCTACCAGAGGGCATTGTTGATGCCTGCGAGTATCAAATTATCATGTTGGGAGGTCTGGTTTTTGTTTTAACGTCCCTTTATATTCTTCTGGCCGTTGCGTGATCCTTAAAAAGCAACTTCGGGGGTGTCTTTGGAGTTATCTGTCCTAGTTAACCTCTTGACTACAGCCCATTCACTGTTGATTCGGACTTTTGGAATCAAACCTTTGAAAAATCTCCCCATGTATGACGTGTTTAGTTATTTCCTAAATACGCCCTCTATCACAAGCGTTTTATACTTGTGTTCATAAAAGTTACTTTTTTCCTGTTAAATTAGACTGTTATTAATATATTATCTATAAATTATAATGTTGCAGTAATAAATAATTTGAATTAAAACTAGGGAGAAAATATGTATGTTGGTAACGCCTAGCGAGAAACAGTTCTTATTCAGAATATCATTACAACTGAGTGCGCACGAATGTGGTACGTTGTCCCTCTGGTGTAATTCTCCAGACTTGTTAAGCTTAGTTTGCACGAGGCGGAGGAATATCCTGGAAGTAGAACATTAGCAGGGCTTCATAAAAGGCTGAAGTAACCGTGAATGGATTATATGTCCGGGTTTTCCTCAGCGCTTCTCCCAAACAGACTTGTTAGTTCTTTGTTATTCATCCTTAATAGAATATTTATTTTAACTCGTTAAGATCCAGTGCACACAATTGTGTATACATAACGCAAAATAAGATTATTTTGGTCGGTACATTGCCCAATGAGCTCTCTCTCCTCTGAGTATAGGCTGTTCACTAATAAGTATATTTAATGGCAGCTTCAGACGTTAACTTTTAGCGTGGTGGAATGTATAAAGTGTGTTTATTTGTCACACGGTAAGTTTTGTATTAAAAAGTGCCTAAAAGGAAAAATTTGGCAAGGCCTTAAAAAGTGCTCACTTAACCGTGAATAGACTATAACTTATTTGCAAACCGTGCTACTGCACAACTTTTGGCTGTTTCGTATCACGGTCACCGAACACAGAGCGTACACCTCAATTGCCGTGATAATTAAGTAATTACTATGTCAACCTAAGTAAAGCGCGCATCGAGAAATGTGTAATATTCAACGACTGAACTCATCAATCAAAATATGATCGTAACGGGTTAAGCGTGTGAGAAGGAGCACAGCAATTATCTTGTTACCTTTTGTCTTGCTGCCTGGTGTTCATACGTCTCATTAAACAAACCCCTGCGAATGAACTTCAAGCTATGCTACAGCTACACTCGTATGAGACAGATTTGGGCGGTGCTTTAAGGTGGTCGCCTGGTTGAAGGCATTCTGCACGTCTGAGGCGTGAAAGCGTGGGAGCGCTAGGGGCGACCGAGACATGCACATGAACTCTCTCAATCGCCTCTACGCACAAAGCACTGAATTGGCGTGCTGTCTTGCCGCCGATAACGCGTCTCTATGAGACTTTCAGTGGAGACCCTACAATTTTATGACGTAATAGTGAAAATAAAGGTTTGATGCACGTCCCTACTGTATTTATTTTAAAAGTTTTTTTTTTACAGGAATGTTCATACCTAAAAATGACCGTGTAAACACCCGTTTGAGCCATTTTCACTATCACAAACACATGCTTCAGAGAGAAATGAAGGAACTGTAGAACGTATACAGACGCGTAATGTTTCTTAAATGCTATTCGTAAGAAGACCTCACTCACACACCTTGGCCGGCTATTTAATAAGTTAAAACGTTTCCCGCTTAAGCTATGCACGCCGTTCGGCGTCCTACCCAGGCGGCCACCTTAACATCGAGGTCTTGATAGTCGATGAGTGTAAAGCGAGTTGAGTATAGAGCAGCGTCGGAATGCATAGGCACGGAAAACGGGAGCTCCCCGAGAAAACCTTCCAACTAGCGGTCTCGTCCGGCACGATTCCCACGTGCGAAAATCCGGGATTGACCCCGCCGGGAATCAAACCTCGTTCGCCTTGGTGGGAGATGGATTCTATTGCTATTGCGTCAACTACGGCCCCATTTGATGGGGTGAAAATATGTATCCGGTAGATCAGTTTTTGAAAGGTAAAAATTTATTATCTATGATTGAAAATTTTATCTTGCTAGATAAATATTAAAAAGTAATCAATATACACATGCTCTAAATTACCTTAAGTTTCAATCTCACATGCCAGTTTTTTTCATGAAACGGAGAAAATTAATCATTTACATCTTCAGTTCAATCCGCAGCTCACATCGCGTATAATAAAAATCCTGTACAGCTAACATAACTAGCGAGGGATACATTTGCAGCGAGTAGATTTTGTAGTATATGTAACGGTGTTGCATACAGCTTCTTAACGACGTGGCGTCACCTTGTGATGAATACAATTTTTACGAGATTGTCGTCTTATGGCGCTACGCTATTGCTTTGCACAAAATTGACCGGTATACAGCAGCTTGGTAGCTAAATGTTTGGAGTAGAGTTCCGCTGACTGAAATCACTGATTCTAAATTAAATATTAAGACATAATTTCGTCAGTGTACAGTGTAGCGTAAAACTAAGTACTGCATATTTTATATTTCTAGCAGTTTACGAAACAAGTCTCTTGCTTACTTCACAACCAAGCGATAGCCTATTCGCTAGTAGGCCCTACTTTTTCTAGCAACAATACATTACAATTTTGAACTTATCCTAATAGTAAACAAAATATGGTGAATAGAAGTTTATTATGTTAGTAACAGGTATAGTGTTAAATTCAAAACTGACTAAGATTTCTAACAACCCTGGCACAAAGGTGTTTTATTATTGCCACTCGCGGTCAAGCATGACGCAGATTACTGACGGAACACAGTTTATCTATTGTAACATTTCTTTATAACAATGGTTGACTAAAACATGGAGTAAAAATCTAGATGGGTGGAAATTTACGGGTGCCGTACTAGCTCCTATGGCAGGCGCTGCACGACCTTTTTCTTACAAAATTTGGCTCCGTGTTGTAGGGCCATTAGAGATTAACGCCACTGATGAACACAAGGCATGCAAACCGACATACAGACGAGCATACAAACCATGCTAAGTTTGAGCTGTACGGCTAAACTTCCTGTCGGTGGAGGGGTGATTATTGACCAGTCAGGAGCGGGGAAAAAATACGCTATGGACTGTATCAAGGGACCATTCCGACATTTCGTCTCGAGTGATTTCGGGGGGGGGGGGGGGGGGGAACAAAACCCAACATCAGGATAATGAGAAAGAGGATTAAATAGCGGTCCTCTCGAATTCGTGGCCAGCTTGTTACTAACACCATGCCTGTCAGCTTTGTCAGCTTCGTTGATAAGTTCAACCTATGTCGATTGTCCCCAATGCACTTTGGGCTAACCACCATGGAGATTGTTTTTTTTTTATAGCTCCTCGAAAGATTAATGATAATTGCAAGTCTTTGACGAAACTTTTACCTCTACAATTAATGTTCATTTAGGTGAAAAAAAGTAAGGGAGGATGTGCGCATGTGTTTTTCTTATTTTTTTTAACTCTTGACGGTTCTGGGCCATTGTGGCTGAGTGTCTAACATGACGGCTTAGTAAAAACCCTGATTGGGGTTCGATTCAAAGTCGGCCAATCCCCGAATTTTCACTCATGGGAAACGTGGCCGACGATTCTGCTGGCCTCGGAGTTTCTTTGGGCTACCTACTCCCATTTCTCCCGAAGTTTTCATTCCCTTTTAGCTCGACCTTAAAGAGAGTCCCCTTAATGTGAATTTACTGTTGTTTTATCAAAGATTTCATTTCCAAATTCGATATTTAAAACCCGAGCCTATGAACAGGGCACATTATGAAAATTGTTTTGAAAATCCACCTGGTTTGTTTTCCCTTGTTAGTCTTGCTACATATCTAACCATAATAGACGTTTCTAAATTATTTAATCGTTTTGTCTTACGTGAGAAAATGCTTATATAGCCTTAAAGTGAAACCACATGAATTTCAGAAATCCTGTCTAGTTCCCCTGTTTGCAACAACAAGTTTTGGTTTTTAATACCAAAACACGACGTTTGGCTACACATAACGTACATAAATGTAAGATGGAGGCAATGTATGCACCTGAATGGACTCCTTTGCCCAGGCCCCCAAAGAGAGCACAGAGCTCCACTTGTACAGCTATCATTAAGAAAACCTTCGATATTTTTGAGCGGTGTGTGCCTAGGAATAGCATTTAAGAAAACGATAACGCCCGAATGCTAGTTTCCGTTTGCGACTTCCGTCTCCAGTGTGAATTTTTTTATTTTTATAATTATAAATCTTAATACGAGAGTTTCGCAGTCATCATTTTTAGACGTGAAACGACCAGTACGAGCTGACATGGCGTCGCCACATGCAGCACATATTTATCTTTATTATTCCATCATGAAATGTTAGGGTTACCGCTGAATATCGCATAGAGGCGAGTCGTCGAGAGAATGACTGCACGCCAGTTCAGTGTCTTTGCTAGTAAAGGCGATCAGCCAATCTATGCGCGCACCTACATCGCCCTTAGCGCTCCCACACTATGTCTCGTACATGCAGAATACCTCCAACCAGACGAGGCACTTCATGTTTCATTCCATGCCACCCTTCAAGGATGAACGGAAACCTCAGCGTACCTCCCGAAAGTCCGTCGATCGTTGACGTTTCGACGCACGTTATTGATATTACACTACATTGTGGTTTTTGTTGTTGGGCTCGGCGTATCTCAAGTATGCATATTTTGAATATGTATAGACTATTCACGACAATATCGCACTTTATTAATTAAATCTTTTATTAATCACCTTTTTTCATTTTTTTTTAGTGAAATGAATATTTCTCTTGCATTCTGCGTATTCATTGCAATATTTATTTTAAGTTATAGAGAGGGAGTTATGTTTGTAAATAACTGAAAAGAAATAGTTGTTTCATAAGATAATAATGAAAACATATTTTACGTTATTTGAAAGGTAAATGTTTCGCCCCGTCTTATTTAGTTTAAGGAATACACTGTTAGAAAAACATTCCGCTGGTATGTGGAAACAAAAAAAAAATTTTATGTTGAGCGCACAAGTAGGCCACGTTGATTTACCTTGACGGTATAGTTCAGACTAGTTCACGTTTTGTCTGCATGTGGCGGAGGAGGGACGCGTAACAAGCCCGGAAGTCAAATTTCAGAAGGCTTTCAGAGAGGCTGTTCAAGTTACCACGGACGGACTATAGGCGCCGATGCGACCACGCAGCGCACGATGACTTCGCGAAGCCGGGATAAATCCAATCTTGTGTTTCCCCCGGACGTCGTGGAAGGCGTAAGGCGCGGCGTGAGAAAGTGATTTCTCCCGCGCTGGAGTATTTACTGCTTCGAAGAATGCGTTTAAACCGGCGGACCCGACCCGCGTTACTCGCCATCACCCGGCGTAGGCACGCCGCCATTGTTGGCGAGAGAGAGAGAGAGAGAGAGAGAGAGAGAGAGAGAGAGAGAGAGAGAGAGAGCACAATTGCAGCCTTGATTTACTGGTCGCCGTCCTACGTGCCTTTCGCACGACGACGACGGGTAGGTAGCTTACCGCGTGTATTCCCGCGACGAGAGATCAACACCCTTGACAGTTCCTGCAAATACTCAGACTGAGTAACATCTAAGACACGGAGTTATAGGCTGTTCGCGATAAAGTGAGCACTTTTTAAGGCCCTCCCAACAATAAATATATCTTATTGCAGCCTCAGGCATTACATTTTGATGGGGGTGAAATGTACACAGGTATTTATTGGGCACATTTCAATGTTTATATTAAAAAGCAGCAGGAAGATGGAAATTGGATGAAAGGAAAATTTCACAAGGGCCTTAAAAAGTGCTCACTTTGCCGTGTACAGCCTATAAGAGTATTCGCGATAAGATGTGTCCTTTTGAAGTCAACATTTGAAAATGGTCGCCTCCCCATATTTGTGTACAGTTTAACGGACACGCTGAGTGGCGCGCGCACAGTTGTTTCGGTAACGACTGAGAGGAAGTAGTTCAATGGCTAAACGTTGAATTAAATGTGTTACGAAAAAATTTGTGTACATTGAAGTCATTTATTCTGCTTTCTGATTTTTTTTTTTTTCAGCACATATACCTAAGTGTTTGAAATGTAAAATATTTACTTTCGTAATAATTTCACAGTTTTACTTAACCGATGCATGAATAAAGTAATAAGACCCATGGCAATATTAATTTCACATATGGTGGAAGAATTTGCAATGCGCATGAAATTCGATATTAAGCAATGCTTTCAAAAGTGCTCAGTTTACAGTGAACACCCTAACAACATAGGCGCCACGGTGGCTGAGCGGTTAGCCTGCTCACCTCCTACCGAGGCGATCCGGGTACATTTCCAGGCCGGGTCACTCCGGATTTTCGCATATGGGAATCGTGCCGGACGATGTCGTTGGTCGCCGGGTCTTCTAGGGTATTTCCCGTTTCCCCCGCCCTTTCCTTCCGGCGCTGCTCTATACTCGCCTCAATCACCACCATCGGCTCTCAAGACCTCGATGTTAAGAGCCGTCCAAATCTCTTCACTCGCCACAAAAACATAGTGGCAAAACTGCCGCTTATACCGCGAACTCCAGCCGCACACGCCAGCAAAGATAACGCCACAGACCAGCAACATGTTGGAATGTCGTTCGCCTATCAGCGTATGGAAACCTACTCCGCCCGCCGGTTGCCCAGCCAATAGGGAACCTTTCGTAACACAGAGTAGCCAATCAGAAACAAGATCCGCTCTGAGAGCCTCGCGCAGTCAATCAGAATACATTACGCCCGCCATAAAGGAACCGCCATGCCATTTCGTCAATGTGTACTTATCTACTCTATATTTCAGAGTTTGTCTTTCTGTCTGGAATGACAGAGCATAAAGTAGCAAGATGGAATGTCAGAGTATGAAGTGGAAAATTCTACAAACAACACGGACATCAGGTCAAGTGTGTTGGGCCACGATTCGAGGGTTTTGAGTCAAGGATCTTGAGTCTTGGGTAATGAATCTTGGGTCTTGATTCTTGGGTCTGTTTTGAGTCAAGGGTTTAAAGTGAAGGGTCTTAATTTAAGGGTCTTGAGTCATCGGTCTAGGGTCTTGAGTCTTGGGTCTTGGGTTAACACGTTCATATTTACGCAAAAAAAAAAGTTAAATGTTATATTTTAAATGGGCTATTTTTATGAAGTAATCATTGACGTGAAATTAAGAAATCATGAACTCTATTCAAAATCTAGGAAAGGAACATTTTGGCTCTTGAGTAACTTTCATCATCAAACCTCGCTCGAAACTGAGGTACAACTTTCCTTTTCGAACGACAACGGTTGTTTTGTCCGAGCTTCGCACGCCACGCGGCGATGGAAGGGAGAGAAAAGCCGCGTGATGGATGGCGGAAGCAGGCAACTACCAGATGGCCAGGAGAACAACTTAAGAAATCTCGGCGTGCCGTGTTTGCTTGGTCGTCCCGAATACCTGAGCGCATCGCGCGCCGCGTCGTTCCGCGCGGCCGCTCCATGTAGAACTTGCCAGCCATTCCTCGGCATAGCACATCTCGTGTCGCCGCCATCGCGCGAGTAATATCGATCGTGCTTTCCTCGACTTGCTCGTCCCTCTTGCCTTCTCACAGCCGGGGATGCACCGTGGAAGGAAATTGGGGTAAGTGCGCGCCCTGAGTTGCGCAGTAGTCACTCCGTGTCTCAACTAGTGATGGGATTATCGCTTAATTTTGTAAATCGAATAAATAGTTGGTAAAAATAATAGATTGTCTTGTTGTAATTCATACATAAATTTGTTAAAAAATATTATTACCGAATTTTTTTTCTGTTTATTTTTAATAATTTCTGCTATTTTGAAAATGCGTTGTTTCTAAATGATATTTTATATTTTTAATAAATGTGAAACATGTAGGTATCTTCAATGTTTTGTTTTGTTAAAGTATAAACAACTGGAAATCGTGAATAATCGAATTGTTTTAATTCAATCGAAGAATCGATTACAGTAAAATAACATAATAATCTATTATTTTACAAGCGATTATCGCATCACTAGTCCCAACATGGGGGCTGCTTTTCTGCCAACATAACTAAAAACCACACACACGAGTACAGAAACAATAAGTAGTCCAATTAACACGTGGTTTTCCTGAACATTTAAATACATGTACTGCTTCCATACATTGTTTCTAATGTAGCTACGTTTTTATCGATATTGCTGGTAGCCTGTTTCTCGTACAGTGAGTTGATCTATTTCTGACAAAAATATGCAATATGTATTTATTTTCAGGCAGCAAATTGACTGAAAATTGGAGAAATATCATGGAAAATTGTGTCAGAAGTTTAGAGAAGAAAACACTCTGGACAGGCAGTATCTTTGTGCTTGGCAGTTACCATTTCCACAAACTGCAGGCGCCACGTCAGAAACGTAGTCCAGCTTAGGTGGCATTGACGAAGACGAGGATACGGAGCAATCAGAGGAATGATCAGGGCAAAAAATAACACAGAAAAAGGGATCGGAAGAACCTGAACTCAATGAACAGACATTTTAAAGGAAGCGTAAGCGTGATATCGAGTCCTCTTTGATCGAGTTCATGAATGCCTCTATTCCTTTCTGAGTTGTCGCAGCGGTTCCAGGACCAAATGCAGGCAAATCCTTCCATCTACCAGGGATATCACAGAAGACCAGAACCTTCAGTTTCGTTGTGAAATTCTCAATACGTGCAAGAGAATGAGGATATACTCACGCCCACAGAATTATGGATACCCACCAAATATTCACCGTCACGTCCTTTTAAATGTATCCTGTCCTGCGTATCGAACACTTCACTTTACCAACTACCATCCTCGAGCTCTCTCTCGCCATTCTTCCCCACAGGTAACGTCAAGACCTCGCCCTTCCAACTTTTCACATAGAAATCAATTCTCCCTTGGCAGAAACCATCCTTATGCTCAAACACAACACTCTGGTCAGAATTTACAACCAATACTCCGTCTGGCTCATATATCACATATATCTGTAGACAACCAGCCGTATGTCTAAGAAGAAAGTTTACACTTATTCAAGGATGAATGTATAATTCATTATGTATCACTTCTCAACTTAGTATTGTGCATCTTATGGTTCGTTTTTTTCTATATTTTGTATTCACTTTTCTATATTAACATCCTTCTTTTAGTAAGTTCTTTAAGCCATGTCAATGTTAGACAGTTCATTCGGCATGGTTAATTCGGCTTTAGTCAATAAATGAATTAACACTTATTAACGCGTTTCCTTATTTTACTTAGATAACGTAAGTTACAACTTTAATCCATGCAACTATTATTTACCCAATAGTTTAGGTTTTTTAAATTTTGACAACATTTAGGTAACATGCCATATTTATAAATTTAAAAAAGTGTAATATTTCATAAGATTTACAAATAAATTAATACGATTTTTTCTTACTAAAATGCGTTTTGAGTATATGGTTTTCGAAGATGGAACAACGTGTTATCTCCACCGTAGGGTGAAGGAATTATCGATTTTAACTAATCTATATTAGTTAACATTCCGCGATTTCGCTCCCCAGTGAACTCTCATTCCGTATACAGAGAGAATGATAAAAAGAAAAACTTAGAAATAGAAGAGGAAAATAAATTGATGGAAATTCAAGAAACAGAAAAACTTCTTGGCCAGAGAACACAATGCGTAGAAATTGTTTAGAGCAGATAACCATAGAAGGAATACTGGAAGTAAAGGTGACTGAAAATAAGAATAATGACAAATAAAGAGGAATATTAAAAGTTAAATGAAAATACATAGAACCGAAAAAAAAATTAAGTGTTTCAAATTGAAACCTGTTACAACATACAATTTGTTCAGAGAAGTTACATAAGTCGACAAAACGCAGTATTCAAAATAACTTACAGTGTTTATCTGATATAGACGCGATGGCGAAGTACTCAGACCACTTGCCTCTCAACACGACGAACTGGGCTCGATGCCCTGCGAGGTCAAAACCATATCTTCACGGGAAACATAGCGAACGTTTCCATTGGCCGTTTGGTTTTCTCGAGGTTCTTCCGTTTCTCCCACTATTGCGTTTCTTCGCTGCTTCGTCTTCTTCCCACATCAATCTGATTGGTGAAGGATACCTCAGTTGTCCAGGTGGATAAATTCGGGCAATTTTATATTTATTTCCAGCTCTTTGTATTAAATTACTATGCATTAATTAAAAAAGCCCAAGTTTGTTAAAGTACTCAATGTTACTTAACATAATTACTGAAATCTGTGTGGTTTCAGTTATACTTATAATTTCTCACGTGAGATCAAAATTACTCAATGATAAGGCAACCTCCTTAATTTATGGTTACCTATGTGAAACCATTGACGGAAGGAAAACAATATGGATTCCAAGATTTTTGTTAGGACGTCCCCTATGACTCTTCAGGATGGGTTAATGTTTTTGTATATATGTGTGTGTGTATATATTATATATATATATATATATATATATATATATATATATATATATATATATTAATTTGATATAGAATTAGGAAATTATATTATGGAGCAAAATTCGGAAATCCAAGGCCTAAGATGGCAGGGGGCATAATGTCAAAGTTTTCGAAGAAGGTGATAAAATAAATATTTAATATCTCGACAAGTATATGCTGACAGAAAAAGGATTAAATAGTTCCAACGTTTTTTTGGGGGTTCTGGCACTCCACAAAATTAACAATCAGGGCAAAATTTAATAAAATTATTACAAACATTAGCAGAGATGAAATAATTGCAAACTGTTACTCTTTCAGACCCTTCAAATGTGTTCCATTCAATATAATTTAAAGTGGCTACACAGGCCTCGTAATATTCTCCCCAAAAAGCCGTTATTTCAATACTAGACCGACTTTACTTGACTATAATTTATTACACATTCCTCTTAAGGAATTAACAGTATTAATGACTACTGATCTCTCAAAATTTATTGACATATGGCTCTTAATTTTATCACCACCTTAAAATAAGGCATATAGCAATTTATGGGTGGTGCTTTGTTTTCCTTCGGCCTGACTAGATAAAAAAAGAAGAGTGTTATGATTAGAAACATGACATCGATTAAAACGTATTTAAAATGCAATAATCCACCCACGACCCACTCTGCAAAGCTGTTACATGCTGTGGTGCGGCGAATACAATAAAATGACCGTCGTAATGGTGCACCAAAAGTTGGCCTATCAAAGACGATTACTAAGACCCCTAAAAATTATATTAAAAAAACATTTTAAAAACAAACTTTTAGTGTAGGGTAGACTCCAAACATGACTATTCCTTTCGACTAGTACATTTTTGAAGTCCGTTGCGACTGGTCGCAACCCATGTGTTCTCACCCACATTTTATACACAATTCTGGACCATGACTTAACAAACAAATACTAAAATTATCAAACGTGATAACCCTATGAAATATTCAAAAGATTCAGAAGATGGGCTGGACAGTGGACCTAAAAACAACTATTAAACAAGGCGGAGAAATATGTACAATACTACTGCCACTTCAAGCCGTCCTCTCACCAGCAATGCAAACCGGGAGGGTTTATCCAACCTAGTATCCATGGACAATTTAGATAAACATTAACAACTAAATAAACAAGGCGGAGAAATATGTACAATACTACTGCCACTTCAAGCCGTCCTCTCACCGGCAATGCAAACCGGGAGAGTTTATCCAACCTAGTATCCATGGACAATTTAGATAAACATTAACAACTAAATAAACAAGGCGGAGAAATATGTACAATACTACTGCCACTTCAAGCCGTCCTCTCACCAGCAATGCAAACCGGGAGAGTTTATCCAACCTAGTATCCATGGACAATTTAGATAAACATTAACAGCTAAATAAACAAGGCGGAGAAATATGTACAATACTAATGCCACTTCAAGCCGTCCTCTCACCGGCAATGCAAACCGGGAGAGTTTATCCAACCTAGTATCCATGGACAATTTAGATAAACATTAACAACTAAATAAACAAGGCGGAGAAATATGTACAATACTACTGCCACTTCAAGCCGTCCTCTCACCGGCAATGCAAACCGGGAGAGTTTATCCAACCTAGTATCCATGGACAATTTAGATAAACATTAACAACTAAATAAACAAGGCGGAGAAATATGTACAATACTACTGCCACTTCAAGCCGTCCTCTCACCGGCAATGCAAACCGGGAGAGTTTATCCAACCTAGTATCCATGGACAATTTAGATAAACATTAACAACTAAATAAACAAGGCGGAGAAATATGTACAATACTACTGCCACTTCAAGCCGTCCTCTCACCGGCAATGCAAACCGGGAGAGTTTATCCAACCTAGTATCCATGGACAATTTAGATAAACATTAACAACTAAATAAACAAGGCGGAGAAATATGTACAATACTACTGCCACTTCAAGCCGTCCTCTCACCGGCAATGCAAACCGGGAGAGTTTATCCAACCTAGTATCCATGGACAATTTAGATAAACATTAACAACTAAATAAACAAGGCGGAGAAATATGTACAATACTACTGCCACTTCAAGCCGTCCTCTCACCAGCAATGCAAACCGGGAGGGTTTATCCAACCTAGTATCCATGGACAATTTAGATAAACATTAACAACTATTAAACAAGGCGGAGAAATATGTACAATACTACTGCCACTTCAAGCCGTCCTCTCAACAGCAATGCAAACCGGGAGAGTTTATCCAACCTAGTATCCATGGACAATTTAGATAAACATTAACAACTAAATTCTGCATGTGAACCACTCTAAAAACTGGAATAAATAGTCACTGCCAAATTAAATTAATAAATCCTGAAATTAATTCAATCCCAGGCCAACCAATAACTTTATCAACACTGCACCACTATTAATTGTAATCCACTGTCAGTTGCCGAATCCACCTTTCTGTCTCCGAAACATGGCGACCGACAACGTTGAAGGCATTGTCCGCAGAGCTATATCGGGACCAAGTGACCTCTACGAAAGGAGAACGAGGAACAGGCCGAATAAAATTCTAATTAATCACAGGTAAACCAGGTTGGGGTTTGGCCAGTGCGCACGGGCAAGGGAGGGAGAAGAAAGTGATGATGAGGTAGGAGGCGGTGAAGGGGGCACCGAGATCGGACCTGCGGAGCGAAAGCACAATAACGAAATTCTGACACCGAACTCTTCGTGTATGTCATCGAGCAAGAAAAACACAAGTGATAAAAATTTGACACCTGGTGACGATAAGATTGTTGAAATGTACATACATCAAGCCTGAGGCACAGTTGGAAAGTCGCGGTTTCTATTCCGACCGGTTACATCATGTGACCATCCTCTTCATTAGAGTTACCTTAGCTTAACCTGCTTTTTCGTGAAGCTGACTTCAAAGAAGCTTAAGCAAATGCCTGTTCAGACTTCGCTCTTCTTCCTATTTGTTCCAATGTCTTTTAGTCTCCTTGTTCATCCATCCGTATAACGTGTTATTTTCATTTCTGTATATTTTATTATACTCACTCTGTAAATGATGTAATGTTTAGATATTTTTAATGCCCCTGTTTATTATATGACTCGGTCTCTCCCATTATTTTACATCACTATAACAAAATCTGAGGTAAAATTCCCCTCCACGTGAGGGAAGCTAATCACCTCTACATGTAGGGCAAAGTTACCTCTTAAATGTAGAGTATATTTACTTAACAAGTAAGTTACTATTCCCTATACGTACGGAAAAAGTACCTGACAGAAGTGGGGGAAAAAATCCCTTACAAGTAGAGGGAACATGTACGTTCTCGCTCACTAGGCGAGAGTTGGTGCAAGGGTGGCACAAGTGCCTAATTTGCATAATTGAATAATCTGCATATTGGTATAGCAATGAGATTAAATAATTGTTTAATTAATTAATCAACTAATTAATTTAATTAATTAGATTGATCTATTAATAATTAAAACATTTATTTGATCAATATTTGTTTACTGTTCGATGTCAATTTTATTAATTTATTGGTGTTGAAAGTGTTAAGTGTCATAAGGGTGATATTGATGGAGGAGCATCGATGTGTCCTATGTGACATCCTGGGGCCAACTGAACTGAGGAGTGGGTTGTAATTGCTTATATAGGTGTTAATGTTGGTGTAAGAGAGGTATAAGTTACATTTCATTTTTTTTACTTGTTTGGAGCATTTGTGGCTGATATGCGAATAATGGAAGTGGGCTACACATCCATCCAGGTCGCTCTCTGGATGCATACTGAGGATTTAGATGTTTTTGGTGAAGTGAATCATTTTTTTAAATCAAAAGAGACGTTCAAATAGGTTACCAAACGAATTACTTTAGGGGAAGGTGGGGTAACTGCACACACTTAACTCTGACACATCAATATTTATGTAACTAAGTTGAAAACAACAATGAAATTAGGTTGTACCCATGCGAAATTTAGTCAGTTTTAATATATCAGAGTTTAACTGCATTACATAAAAAGTGGAATGTTTTATTTATTATATTATTAAAATATACATTGTGTAGGATTACTCGAGTTGAGGGGGTAACCATACACACTGCATTTGTGTTGCATACCATTACTCCTCTGTGCAATTTCTGGTACTCAGATATTTTCCCGAACTTCCCCTGAAAAGTAATATATTTTTCAGATGAAAATTTACCTAAATCACAAAATACATTTTTTATATTCTACTAATGATTTAAAACAATCAATTTTCTTATCATATTTAATAAATGTCTAGATTCTTATCAGCTACTTCCAATTTTTTTGTAGCCTGTAAAGCAATAATGAGCTAATGCGAACATAGACATATTTGGATGAAATTGTATTTATAATTAGAATCTATCTCGCTTATTATTCATATTGTACATGTATAACTATAAGGATAACACAAAATAACATAACATTTTTGAAAATAAAGAAGAAAAAATTTCAATTTTTCATCAAAAGGACCAGTCAAAATAATTTTAGCAAATGTGTAAAAATTACATGATATAGAAGTATTTCACTATCAAAGTTATCAAAATAATTATCTATTTGCTTGACAAAAATCACATATAAAATGATGGCGACTTTCTGCAGCACTACAGTCTAAATGGACCCATCCTGAACACCCACCACAATGGTACCACAGTTGTCTGTCTTTACCAAACTCTCCATAAAACAAACAATTCTCATTAGTGCCATTCTTTACTGGTAAAGACGAAGCTAGCATATCCATATATTCCACGTCATCATCTTGACAAAGATCTGCTGTGTTTCCTTCGTATTCGCTCGAAGAAATAGACCTAGGCCTACCGCTGAAAATATTTTTCTTTGCCTTCTTTTTCAGTTTGTGTTTTTTTTTTTTTTTTTCGTTTGTAGCATCTTTAACTTGCACTTCTGATTTATTCTTCCTCTTTCTTTCCAGTACCTCTAGGGCAGCTTTTCTTGAAGTGGCTGTTAGAATTTCTGAATGTTGTTTACTTCTGTGCACCTTTCTGGACCCTGTATGCCTAGTCTTTGATGTTGGTGGTTTTGGAACTGGTGGAATTTCTGTGTCAGGAACATGCGATGGTTTAATTGCAACAATTGTTTCCTTACCTGCACCAGAAGGTAAATTTTCCTGGGAAACTGTGGGAAATGAAGTTTAACCATCACCATTGGATTCTGTTTCCACAATTTTTGGAGCTGTATCTAAGGACACAGGTAGGAAATCTTCTGCTTAAAAAACTCCATCATCGAAATGATAAATTCCTGGTTTTGCAAAACCAGACATAGCTTTGCTGACTCCTGCTACTTTTTCATAGACAGTATTTAACAATGAACGTTCTCTATTGTACGCAGTTTTGAGAGGGTCAAAAAATGTTAGGTCCAGTGGTTGCATTCGGTGACTCATGTGAGGCGGGAAGGAAATAACTACACGGCCATTGTCCCTACAAAAATTATAAGCTGAAAGTGAGGTATGATTTGAATGATTGTCCATGAGGAGAAGTATAGGATGCTCTTTTGAAGACTGCGTATTTGCTACAAAGTGCTTCAACCATTCTAAAAACAGGTCTTCATTCATCCATCCTGACTCTGACATTTTGCAAATGCTTCCAGTTGGACCCCCATGCTTTATCCCCGATGAAGCCTGCTTGCCAGGAATAATAAACATTGGTGGTACAAAAGAACCAGTAGCAATCATTGCACAACAAAGTGTTATGTTTTTGCCACGCTCCAAGCTAGTAGCGCTTCCTACCTGCTTCTGACCCTTTGGACTTATTATAGAAGGAAGTTTATGAACGGTTGTAATCCCCATCTCGTCAACATTGAAGATTATCGATGGTACGAAGTGATACTTTTCCATGACAGTTCTTAGATTATCAAAGAATGATTTAGTTCAAGTTTGTTAAAAGCTAACATTCTATTTATTGACGTTGCTTCAGGATTTCGTAGACTAAGCTGAGAATTCAGTTTTAAGAAACCAAGTGCCCAGTCCTTTTCGGCAAGTTTGGTTGTTTCATTGAAGTTATGTTTGATTTTATTTCTTTCCGTGTATTCATAAGCCATTCTTCCAAGCTCAGTCAAGGCGATGCCATAAATAAGTTTTGCAAGAAGGAGTAGGTGGGAACTAATTTCCGCTTCTTGAATTCTGTTGAATACTGTTTTCCTTTCCATGCATGGCCCTCCAACACACCTAATTTTAGTGTTTTTATTCAAGTGACTTCGTGAATACAATACCTGCGACCAAGAGCTCTTATCTTTTCCCCATTTCTAATGCAGTTAAGAGCTGCTGTTAGTCGTTCCTCTGTCCAAGAAGCTTTCGTAGTCATTTGTTTTGGGTTTCGTGGCATCCATAACAAATGAAAAAAATAGTTAAAGAACTTAAATTAGGGTAATATTTTAGTCAAAACTGTTAACTATTCCTAAAGAACATGAATGTTTTATGTGTATGTGCACTAAATTTTTTATTTTACTTAAGATGTTAGTTTGACATGACTGTAATGAGCAGAAATACTTAATAATTATTCAATCATTATAAATTCTGAGCAAATAAAACATTAACTAAAACAATTAGCATCAAGAAATTGTAATTTTTTATTCGAAAATGGAGTATCTATGTATTACATGTATATATATATATATGTATATATGTGTATATATATATATATATATATATATTCTATTATTTTGACTATTTATTAAAATATTGGTATGATACATTTAAACAATAATTAATACTGGATTACAAACGGGGTGATGGGACACAGAGAGTGTATTCGTAGGTATGCTTGTGTACAAATACCCCAAACGACGACATGGGTGTTTGTTGACAGCCCCAGTTGAAACAATCACAAAGTATGATAGCTTACAGCATTAAATTATAGCAAAAGCATCACTAATTGTTTGCATACCACTAAAGTTCTACAAAAGTAAACAGTTTTTTACTTACCTCAAATGTAATGAACGAATTAACTTATATGAGATATCTCCAAAAAAAAAAAAATCCTACACAACTTCAGTCGCACAGCATCACCACTAGACTAGAACAAAGTTTCGCTCCTCACAGCTGAGGAGCGCTAGTTGACACTTATGTGCGTGCTCGTCTTTACCAGATGTTGATGTGCGTACCATTATCCACTGCGTACCATTATCCCACATTCCCCTAAACCTGACTGACCAAAATACTGCAATCATGTGATTACTACTAATTAATTAAACCAACTTTAATTGGGCAACTACGGAATTTATTTCACAAAACTATTTCAAATGCTAACTGAAGTCATTGAACAAAGTTAATCAAACAAACGAAACAACCAGCTAACACAATGAAACTGTTTACAACTCACCGTCATTCCAGGTGTCATAAACTCCCCTGACAAAGATGCCCTCTCAACAAAAGTACACAAACACGATTATAAATACGTACTTCGCTTCGCCCTCATTGTTTATCAAGGCCAATATTCTAAACATGCAACGAAATACAGGTTAAACCAAAAGAAATGATTGAGTACACTAAATAATGAAGCACACGACAAGCCCAGCTAACATAAAAATCTCTCATAACAAAAATCCCCTCCCACACATGTACTAACCTCACTGCAAATGTAAAATACTTCCACCAATAATGCGGCAAAGCCCCGCTTCTAAAATTATATCAGCACAACATCTTGTTGTCAAGTAGGTTGTACATGTATTGCAAATCACATAACACACACTTGTATTTCCATGAAACTAGTTAGACGACTGTGTTTCCTAACATAACATACTGATGGCTAGCCTCCGAACAAAGTAATCTACAGAGCTATAATCCAGGCCCTGCCAGACAATCTTAGGAATGCACGCACATCCCCACACCAAGTATTGCCCAGATTGCAGAGCGCCGCGAAACAAGCCTCTCTCCACAGCCACCATCCAGAATCATGTGAGATGTGTCTTCACCCCCTTTTTTAACCCCGAAACGCATACTGCGCAGGCATGGTGGGAACAAGCAAAGATCTGGTCTTCCCCTCCCCCCCACCGAACCAGGACAGACCAACGCCTTTACCTTTGCTTCACTCCCGATCCTCTTCACATAAGCAAGCATGGATAAATGCGTAGTTCAGAGTTTCCCCACCAGAGGCCATAAGAGGCGGGCAAATCGTTTCGCTCCATTTTCCACTCACCTTCCTGTTAACACAGCGAGTCTATCCATCTCGTAAAGACTGCCAAGAGGGATAGACCATTCTCCACCGCGGTCTATGGTCAGATACAAAGAAACCACCCCCATTTCTCATGCCTAAAGACAGGCGGGGCGCCGGTCTGACGGGGAAGCAAAATTCACCTGCCCTTGAGAACCTAGTCACCGAGGTAAATTTCGTATACCAGAAACGTATTCCCATCACGTCTACAGCAAACTACGTAAAAAATATTTTAAGTCCAGGAAACTCTTACCCAAAGAAATATCCCACAAATAAACCAATTTAAGATATTTCCAATGAACAGGGGAAATATTACGAAATGTTATGCTGTTCAATAATCACACTCAAAACTAAATATCTGAAAATCCATTTTTCCATTCTTTAAACATTTTGCTAGCAAAAGTTTTTATACCTAGCTAACACAATTCGATAATCATTTTAAACTTACATATGTTTTCTAAAATATGTTTTCTTTGCGAAATTATAAGTTTTTAACCCATCTTCGTAATTGCGAAAATCAAATATGATTTTAAAATGCGCCCATCCAAGATTATCATTCTACCATTTATACCATATATTAAATATATTATATATATATATATGTATTTAAGCTAATATTGACGAAATACCACATTTTCAAGTTGAAATTAACTCAAGAGGTTATTGTAATGTAACGATATATCAACAAAAAAATGTATTTTAGTCATTACGAATGCCAATAGGATTCTGAGAGCTAACAAACATATATATTATCCTAAAATATGTTTCTATGAAACACAAACTCTGTTTCTAATAAGTTTATTTTACAAATAATGTTATCCACATATATCAGAAAGGTGTATACTTGGACAAATGTGTACATATATATTTTCTAATACCACAATTTCAGTCTGAAATTAGTTTTAAAATGTCAAAATCAACAATATTTAAATAAATTTTCTAAAAGACCCTATTTTAAGCAAAATTCAATTAAAATTGTGGCCATTTTGAATCCATATAATATAAGAAGGAATAAATTAATTTTTCTCTCAGTCTTAAGCCAGCAGTTGTCGAAGTCAGATCGTGTCGGGAGTGTATTACAGAGAGGTTACATCAATCAACACACTTCTCCGAGGCATACTACAACCATCTCCGAGAGGTTTACATCATTCAACACACTTATCTGAGGCATTAATCAGTCTACAACTTCAACAGCAGGTAAAATGCACAATGGGTACTGCTGCAATAACTGTGATGAAGAATGTGTGAGTGATTAACGCCATTTTAGCATACGGACAAAGCAAGATGCATTTTAGTTTAGATATTTAGATCCCCTCGCTGCTACCTAAAGCCTTTATACAACCATTTTCAGGTCAAGAAATTAAATACGTGTATCCATTCCTCTCAGCGAAATTAAGAGGCGATGAGGACATAGTCTTGTATTTGGCTTGTATGATATGTATGCCCGTATGGTACACCGGCTTTTTTCAATCAACCAAACACACTCCATCTGAGAAGAGATCGTGTAATGCGAAGATGGCAAAACATAATGAACCTTGTTAATCATCCTGATTTATCAAAAGACGATTCCGGGATAGGTGAAGTTGATTCGGAAGCTCCAACTGAACTTTTCTAAACAAATTAGACTTGTTAAACTATGATGTAGACGTGATTGAAACAGTCTTAACTTGTTAAACTATGATGTAAACGTGATTGAAACAGTCTTAACGTGATGTGCTATGCGGAAGGATTCGAAAATTATCAAGACAAATCTTTTATTATTAAAGGACTTTCAATTTCATATGCAACTGATGCTAATGACACGAAAGTATTAAGCTTCAAAGCTCTCAAACCTCCGTATAATTTAAAATCGGAATTGGAAATTATATTTTTGTAACAAACTTACAAGATACATGACCTAAAGTGGGACTCTGGTAATATAGATAACGAAGACGATTTCCAGTACGAGAACGATGTGCTTCTGGAAGATTGTCCTGTATATGTGCTTGGAACAATGCGGAATGAAATTTGAAATAGTCTGACTAATGCAGAAATTGTAAACATCATAAGATATCATGACTGTTCAAGTATCAATTCGCTTGTATAATGCTATAATACCAATCATTGTTATAATTAATAATTTTGTTCACAATGCAAAATCGGAACTTGAAGAGAATATTTTTATCAAGATCCTACATGCATGTAAAGATAGTAATTTAAGATTGGTTTGTAACAGGTTTATACCTGTGTGAAACTTACAAATGGATACATTCAATCCAGAGCAGACGTACGGGAGTGTTACTTCAGGTTACAAGAGAGTGTGATTCAAATCTCTAAAGAACATATACTCCCAATTCCGGATGTGTAACGGAGATGAATATTGGAACTTTACACAAAGTTTCTCAGGAAATAAATATATAGAACAACTATTGTGTTATGAACACGATGATAGTTCAGTTTTTAAGATGCGACCCAACAGCAAACTGCCCTGTTCGTATTGGGATCTGTGCTTTAAAAACAGAAGTGAAGAAATAACCAAGGAATAAGGATTTATACAAATTAAATATAATTTAAGTAGATAGTACTCCCACCTTGTGGACTGAAACATGTAATAATAAGCAACATACCATGCAAATACAAGGAAGTAGCAGCATTAAAATGTCGCCTTGTGGTATGTGGGATTTTGAACTTTAGCATAGCAACCTTTGTATCTGCAAATCCGATTTAACCAAGTTGAAATAAGAAAAATTTCCAGATGATGTTTAAACCTACTCGGTGGTACACTCCCGACAAAATGTGTAAATACTTAAGACTTAAGACTTAATATCACACTAGTACCATACTAGTACCACATAGTACCACATAGCACCACACTATCACCACCTATCACCGCAATTAGCACCACAATCAGCACCCCCATCATCACTGCAATTAGCACCTCACATAGCACCTGAGGCAGCACCTCACATAGCACGAAACACAGCACCTCACTGCTCTGCAATTGGCTCCGCATGTTTGGGGTAAGTTAGCTTAATTTTTTAGTGTAATCAATCATTTTTGTAAGGCGTACGTCTGGTTTAACATGTATTTCGTGTTTAGAATATTGGTCTTGAGAGCCGATTAGGGCGAAGTGAAGTACATATTTATAATTGTGTTTGTGTACTTTTGTTGGGAGGGGATCTTTGTCAGGGCGGTTTATGACACCTAAAATGACAGTGAGTTGTAATTCGTTTTATTGTGTTAGCTGGGCGTTTCGTTTGTTAGATTAACTTTATTTAATGACTTCAGTTAACATTTGAAATAGTTTTGTGGAATAAATTCCGTAATTGCATGATTAAAGTCGGTTTAATGAATTTGTGGTAATCGAGTATTTCAAGTATTTTGGTCAATCGGGTTTGAAGTAATTCGTTCAGTAACTTATTTGAACGTCTCTTTTCATAAAAAAAAAAAAATTACTTCGCCGAAGACATCTAACTCCTCAGCATGCATCCAGAGAGCGACCTGGATAGACATGTAGCCCGCTCCCATTATTCGCATATGTCACAAATGCTCCAAACCAATAAAAAAATTAAATGTCACTTATACCACTACACCAACATTAACACCTATATAAGCAATTACAACCCACCCCTCTGTTCACTCGGCTCTAGGATATAACAGAGGACACATCGATGCTGCTCCGCCAATAACACCCTTATGACACTTTCAACGCCAATAAAATAATAAAATTTGGTATCAAACAAAAAATATTCGATCAAACAAATTTTAATTATTTAATCTCATTTACATATCAATATGAAAATTATGCACTTGTGTCACTATTGCATCAACTTTCGCCTAGTGAGCCAGAATGTACATGCTCCCTACTCAAGTAAGGGAAAATAAACTATAAATGAAATTATATTTAAAAGTACATCGGAGTATTATTACCGTTAATTTTCCTATCACCTATAGCCTCTGACGAATAGTAACTGAAACCTCAACACTAAAATCCTCGACACTTGCTGGTGGATGAGCGCGAACCATGGTCCTTAATTAGAATGGTCGATGCGCTATCCATGACACCACGAGGACAGCGTGACCGTGTTAGTGAATATTAGCGAGTTACATTATTGTTTCTTCCACCCGTCACCCCACTTGGCTGTTGAGACAATGCTAAAGAGATGCACGCGTCGTAAATTAATTTTTCCATCCATTTATGGGATATTCCACTACCATGTACTTTGAATTTTACTCCAGAGTGCGGTAATTTTACCTTACCAGTAAGGAAATTTTTTTTTTTACAGTGTGTGATCTCGTGTTACTTATCTGATACAATACAAACACGCTTTCAATCAAAACGTGTTTAACCTTTGTGTTGCTTTTACAGTATACCAGTTAGAATGCAGATGTGTTGCCACCTCTGTTCACACTGTTTCTAATTATTTGTATTCTTCGAATAGTTGTTTCTTCATAGAGTTGTGTAGTATTGTCTCAGCGACATGTTGTTTCTTCATAGAGTTGTGTAGTATTGTCTCAGCGACATGTTGTTTCTTCATAGAGTTGTGCAGTATTGTCTCAGCGACATGTTGTTTCTTCATAGAGGTGTGTAGTATTGTCTCAGCGACATGTTGTTTCTTCATAGAGTTGTGCAGTATTGTCTCAGCGACATGTTGTTTCTTCATAGAGTTGTGCAGTATTGTCTCAGCGACATGTTGTTTCTTCATAGAGTTGTGTAGTATTGTCTCAGCGACATGTTGTTTCTTCATAGAGTTGTGTAGTATTGTCTCAGCGACATGCTGTTTTCCTGTTGTTGGTTTCAGCTTTTTAATTGCATTTAAAGTATTAAATTCTTTCCAGCTATTGTTTGTTGACACCCCTGTTTTACATCGCGAGACTAGTCCTCGAACGGCCTACATGCTGTGCTATCTTTAAATCACATTTTAAGAACAGTATCTTCTTCCACCACTTATCTGGATTTCGAATCCGCGACAGTTAATAAGTAATTTTTCTTTGCAACCTTGGCCACGGTAGTCGTCGAGTTCCTAATGGCGCTGTTCGCCAAAGAAGTAAATTATTTTATACTCGCACGAAATACAGTAGAAACTCGCAGAAAATATTTTTATATCGCATAGTTTTTTGCATTATGGCATTTAAACGTCATAATTCTAGTGTTTTTGGGACGTAAAAAATAAAATTAAGAAAGAATTTACAGAGAAATCAACAAGGGTAGCTGAAAGGTCATGTCACGATTCATTTTAATGTGTGCTTATGAAAACTTATTTTACGAAAAGTCATAGACCGCTACAAATAAAAAACATGCAATCATTTCCTTATTTTTGTCAATTTTTTTAATTTCACAGAAATATTTTATAGCGTGATTTTAAAGATGCCTGGTAAGAACTCATGGTACCTAATCTCAATGTGAATATTCTCAACTCAGCGAGTTACTTTTTTATTATTTGTACGTACCAAAAACACTTAAATCGTGATTTGGACGGAGCATAGTGTGTAAAATATGCCGTGTATAGAAGGTATCACGAATATATCTGCTGAATTGCTTATGCCTTGCTGCAAAACGATCAAGCAAACTAAAACGTCTTGTCCTTTGTAACCAATGGTGAAGCTGATAGTTAAAATTTAAATCAGATGCACTTACATTGTACAGAGCCTCGTAGTCTTCCTAAGGGATGTATTTTACGGTCTCTTTGCAATTTCTCACCGACTGGGTGTCTAGAGAGCTCGACGAGATGCAACTCCTCATCTCATCTACCACCCCTTTTATACTCACTCAGTGGTATTCTTTACAGTGTCGAATGTAATGAGGTGATTGAAGTCACCGACGCCCAGTTTAAGGGGTTACCCAACCAAACTGACCTAACCTAACCTAAAAAAAACCGACCTAATCTAACCTAAACCAACATAACCTAATCCATTACTTCATCTCATTTCAGATTCCCAAAATGAGTTGGAGAAATAAAATAAAATTGCGTGTAAGAAATGTATACAAGTTGAACAGTATTTCGTACAAATATAAAACAACGAAATGTTCGCTGCCCAGTGCAATTAAGATGGGTACCCAGCTGGGACTACTTTCGCTTTTGACGCTCAGAAACATTGGAACTGTAACTGGACTACATTGCCACACCGATCAAGCGCGCCATCGGAGTTACGCGGAGGATTCAGAATTGCCGTCTACTTTTCGAACACTAAGTGACAACCATATCATTTTATTAACTAAAAGTCTGTAGCAAGGTTCATCACAGGCTCCCATTGTAGTTTCGCTCACCTTTAGTTATAGTATATGTTAAAATACAATCGCATGAAAACGTGGTTTTTATCGATGTTGAAGGGCTCTAAAACAATATTTGTAGCACGCGTGATATCTAGTGAAAAGCCATTGTGCCCTTTTCTGGAGTACATTTTCGTAGCTAAACATATCGGGAACACGTTTAGAGAGATTTAAATTTAAAAAAAATTAAGACACGTATTTCGAACATGTTGCAAAACAATTCAAGTGCCATGCAGGCGGCCATTGCAGTGTCCAAGATGGGGATCATGTTGTACACGGACACTTACGACCAGTACTTAGCACAACTAAAATCAAATGTCCAACGCATCCCGTGTCTTAAAGGCGGTTCACGATAAAGTGAGTATTTCTAAAGCCAACCGTAGAAAAATGTCACGATGGATAGAAAGTAGCTCAATATCTTAACGTCGAATAAAAAGTGTTATGTGACAACTTGAAATAATTCTTTCGCTTTCAGTTTTTTTTAATGCACTGAAGTGTAAAAGTGAGCATGTTCGTGAATTTTATTTTTTATTTTATAATTTCGCAGTTTCACTGGACCGACGCATGGATAAAGTGACGACGCTCCCGCCAGAGTTAATTTTACATAATCCGGAAGATTACACAATGTACATACAAGTAGATCTTAAGCAGGGCTTTCAAAAGTGTTCATTTGACAGTGAACGTCCTATACCATAGTTAATCTGATTTGTGGAAGTCTTGCATCTCTTTTTTTTTTACGTAGGACCTAAATTAGATGTGAATATCGCCGAGCAGCAACGTGTTACTCACTGGCTGCAAGAAGCACCTTCCACTAAAGTACAGTGCACTCCAAAACAATACACACTAGCAGTACTTGGGGATAGTAGAAGAATTCTTAAGTACAGTGCACTCCAAAACAATTCACACTAGCAGTACTTGGGGATCGTAGAAGAATTCTTAAGTACAGTGCACTCCAAAACAATACACACTAGCAGTACTTGGGGATCGTAGAAGAATTCTTAAGTACAGTGCACTCCAAAACAATACACACTAGCAGTACTTGGGGATCGTAGAAGAATTCTTAAGGCCCTAACACAATTGAAAACTTTAATATTTGACTTTTAACATTTTATTTTACGTTTGATTTCCGACACGCTATTTCTTATGGAGCTTGACACAATGGAACTGCCAAAGGTAAAGTCAAGCACTCTTAACTTTACGATTTCGAAAAGTTGAAATTTAAAGTCAAAGTCAAGCAGCCATTTTGCCGATAATCTAACTGAGGTTATGTGGAAAGTGCGTTATTTTATTAAAGGCCGATTTTAATTTCGGTATGTTAAACAAAATTTCGTCTTAAAGTAAATAAGTGGCATACAAATATAATGTGAAGAAGAAATATATAAATTTACATACATTAATAAAGTAAACAAATTAGTGTTTTGTTTTGAAATAAACTTTTAATATAAATTCTAAGCTTATTAAAAAAAAGGTACGTAAAATGCATTCCTGGGTAATATTATAATTATTTTCATAACAAGATTCACATTTTGACGAAGCTCGTAGAACCGATATTCAATTGTCAGAACTCTGACTTTACAATTGTATTGTGTGTTGGAGGTTTCGTCTGAGGAAACGAAACGTAAAGTCAAATGCTAAAGTTTTTTTTATTATATAAGAAGCTTCAAACGAACGAACTAAATAAATGAACCCAAACCCGTGCAATGGCAACATGACGTCGGGAAACCGAGCGTGGTATTTCGGACTCGCGTTCGGGAGTACTCGGGTTCGTCTCCCGGTCCGACCATCCTGAATCCGGTTTGTTGGCAGTTTTCTGGAATCACTCCAGGCAACTGCTGGAATGGTTTCTTTCTGCAGGCCACGGCGGATTCCTTCCCCGCGCATGCTTCACTGAGCAACTTGTTCAGTTTCTAATGGCTGTTCATGTTCAAGTGAGCACATTAGAAATGAACCTTAGAAAAATGTCATTGCCCCTACATGCACGTATTTTAATGCGTGCACTGCCCAGTAAAGTTGGTAAAGATGGATGGGAAGTAGTTCCATACCTTAGCGTCGAATAAAAAGTATTAAGTAACCATTTGTGATAACTTAAATTTAATTCGTTCAGTTTCTATTTTTTTAATGCATTGAAGTGTAAAAATGACCAGATTTGTAAAGTATTTACTCTCTTAATAATTTCACAGTTTCATTAGAGCGAAGCAGAAATAAAGTGATGAGACCCATAGTTCACGTTGTGTATTCCTCCGCCTTATGTAAAATTAACATTTTTACATAAGGTGGAGGAATACACAACGTGTATACAAGTAGAACTTAAGCCGGTCTTTCAAAAGTGCTCATTTTACCGTGAACAGCCTATAGTGACTTCGCTGTCTACAAGACGTTAAGCCCCACATACCTGGCGTTGGAAATACCTTAAGTAATTGGTTCGTGGCTTCAAGAAGTGACGGGGTGGGATGTCTAAATGCATGAACGACGGGTTGGGGGGGGGGGGTGCACAGTATTGCCGTGATTGTCCTTGTTCCAGTTAGCCGGGCAACCAGCTCAATGACAGGCGGTAATAGGCCGAGGTTGCAAATACGTCTGCGCTCCAAAACGGCGTCGTGTCTACTGATCATTTGTCACGCCTTTCTGAGAATCGCTCCGTCAAGACGCACTTCCAAGCAGTCGTACGCAGCTGGAGAACATAGGAGGGGCTTAAACAGCTATCATACTCGCTCCCATCTCGGCCCTTGGTGAACGTCGACCAACGAGTGAATGCGACGTGTTAAGATAAATGCTGATAACTGTAAATAACGATATCCTGGCCGTTCATAACAGCACGAGAATTATTTATCGGTAACGTGTCGCTCGAGGCCTACAACCGGATAACAACTTGCATAATATAAAAACATTTTAGCGCTCGAGAATATTACAATTTACAGTCACTTAGGAATTCCTGTGCTGCAGATTACAGCATTTATCCGAGTAACGCTGATAAAATCTACCACGTTAAGTAAATACAAAAAGAGGCGTGCAATTAATTGCATATTACACGCAATAACTATTAAACCAACGAAAAAGAGACACGCAGGAAAAACGTGGTTACTGGAGATATTGAGATTTCTTTTAAAAAACATACTTACGAAAGATAATATCTCGTCTATAAAGAATTAAAACTCCAAAACTCATCCCTTTCTTGGGACAGAAATTTATTTTCAAGAAATTATTTGCTTTAATACAATTGATTAGAAATCCATACTTAAATCAGCTATTAGTGAAAATTATTTATGAAATTTGAGCTAATACAATTTTTAACAAAGTATTTAAGTAAATGGATTTATACATATATATGCCTATGCGTATGTATATAAACTTATATATTAATATACAAATATATATATATATATATATATACACAACGGGTCTAGATCAAAGAGTTTATGATACGTCACGTTTCCTAACACATTGCTGTAGTAGCCAGGGTAAGAAGCCATTGAAAATAACATGAACGATTTTTTAAATACAGCGCGTGCCAACAAATATGATTTTTTCGCGAGTGCGATAAAAATATAATGCTTTTACTGTTTCGGGTATACTAGAGCCAAAGAAGACATAAAGTTCATAGAAGTGAAGTGGAGAGGCGGTTCCTTTGATGTAAGCGTACCTATTCACTGATTGGTAGCGCGATGCTCTGGAAGTTGTTCTTGTTTGATTGACTCCTGTGGTATCGTGGGAGATACCGTATTGGTTGGGGGCTACCAGCTGGCAAGAAATTTACCGGACGCTGATTGCCGTACATCAGTGAGCTATGTGGCGCCATTTTTCTTGCACGTCCGACTGGAGTTAGCGGTAAAAGAAGCTGTTCCACTTCTACACTCTTAAATATCCTGTTCTATAGCTATACGTGTACTATAAGACATATTCTATCACAGTGTAAAGTACTGCACTGTGTATAGTCTGAAGGGAAAGTCTCGAAAAAAAAAAAAAAACAAATTAAACAGTAAACCATCCCTGGATATAGTTGGCTAATTAATACATTTTAAACCAAAAATATAAATATAAATATCGTCTGAACATAAATAAATTGCAAAAAAATTAAATAAATTAATATAATGGCAGTGGAGGCCTCTATTATGCAACAAAGAGGTGTACCAAAATATAGATACTCTCAATGTACAATTCCCTTGATAACAAATCTACATGAAACAGGGGCAGTTTGCAGGAAACATGGATCATAAGCTTTGGTTCACGGAAGCAATTATGCATTCCGATTCCTACACACAACGGCAATTGAAATCTCTGTTTTTGATGCGTGTGTTATTTCGGAACGTTGACGTGATCTTAGACACTTTTATTTTAGTATCTCACTTTATACGATGAAGTAACTTGTGCATGCTCGATCCTGCCCGTTATGCTCATGGGGCGTATAATGCAGATAATAAATATATAAGCATTTTGGCGTGCAAATGTTTTACCATGACAAGATATGCAGGACATCGTATAGCAAGGAATTAACTGTTCGCAAACCAGTCCAAAGTATGCGGCAATATGTTTTTTTGTCTCCTGAGCATAAGTGAATTCCTTTCACATGGGGAGGGATATGTCTCTCTAAGGGCGTGTCTACATTCGGCCGTTCCTGTGGACGCGTCCGAAGGTCGCCGTCAAGTGACGTCACATTGACACGGTCCGAATATGTCTACAAATGCGTTGTCCGAAGTGAGCTTTCAGAATCTGACACTAGATCGCACTAAATTCGACATATTATTTGTTAATACGCTGTGATGTTTAAATTTGCCCTGTCATTGATTATTTGATGTTTACGAAATGGTCGATTTGAATGTTTATTTATAATAAACGCCTCAACGGTTTTATTTTTAATAAGTTTGCCAACTGACATTCGAATTTTATTTTTTAAACAAACGTTTTAAAAGTTTTAGCCTTCAAATAAAATTGTTCAGGCCAAACGAAGACATCCCTAATTATTTATTACCATTTAATCATATTTGTTTTAAGAAAGCCCACCTTGCACATCCATTGTTTACGTTATTGACGTAAGTATTTCACGAATGCGTGCGAAAATATTTGAAGTCTTCTTTTTCTATTAACTTAGGACACAATTTCGGACAAAAGTTCAGTTTTCTGAACGCTTCAAATTGGGACGCAGGTTGACTTGGGACACGGCAGATTGGGACAGCGCCATGACGTCAGAGGGTCACGTGCACCAATCAGCGCATCCTTGTCCTAAGGCACATATTGGGATAGTCAAATCATAGACAAGCCCTAAGGGGAAGAAAGCACGTGATTTTTTGGACAGACGGATCATCTCGCCAGTGGAGTTCAGTTGCAAGATTTGAGCAGCTCTTAACAACGAGGTATCGGGAGCAGATGAGGGCGAAATGATGTGAGAATGGAGCAGCGCCGGAATGGAAGGGCAGAGGAAACAGAAGATACCAGTGAAAACCCTCCGACCAGCGGCATCGTACGGCACGATTCCCACTTGCGAAAATCCGGGAGTGACCCAGTCGGGTATTAAATCCGGTTCGCCTCGGTGGGAGGCGAGCAGTCCAACCGCTCAACCACCGTGGCCCCAAATATCGCCGGAATCCCCCTTCTGTCAAAGACAGAAACAGCAAACATCAACACATCTACAACGCTGATGCCAGATAGACACACTGGGTGTTTGTAGTTCGTCCCCTGGACCGAAACATGGGTCCTCTGGATAAATTACGGACCTAAGAACCATACAACTGTTTCAGAGGCAAGCGCAACACTGGGCACTGATGAGTGATGCAGGAAACCGCGAAACCAGTTTTTCCAGTCAACAGTGCTTGTTCATAGAGACTCGGAAGTCAAGACATTGATTCAATCTCTGTAGGGGGCAGTTTCTTACTGTCATTCGAGTCAGTCCGGAGACAATCGAGTTGCTGGCAGGGAGCTGAACGCCGTGCACCACATCCACACACAAAAGCCTGGATTTATTCCGTCCGCCGGCAGAGCGAAGTAAGATGGATGGGTTTGATAGAAAATGCAAATGTAGATTTTTATTGCCATGTAATTGTGAGCCTTTTTTTTCTATACTTTTACGTTTATGAATTTTGACTACTTATTTACTATGTGTTATTGACAGAATAGTGATCAATAAGAAAATCTAATTTGGGTTCATCACAAAGAATACAGCAAATTTTCACAAAATATATACGCTAGTGTGTTGGCCGAACACTGTGGATACCTCCGATCAAAAGTCGGCTGCAGATAGAAACCAGTTCTGCGGAGTTACCTTTACTTTTGTTCGGCATCTGCCGTGATGCTCAGCGGCGGAAGAGGCGAGGCGCTCCCGCGATTGTTCGAAGGCAGCCCGCCTCGATAATCTCTCCGCTGCTAGGTCCTCGCTGAGTGGGAGGCTGCAGTATAAAGGATCGTAAATCGAGTCGCCCACGCACGTCCCAGAGGAAGCTGTGCGTGTGAGGGTGTGGGGAACCGGCGCGGTAGCTCGAAAGAGACCCGATGCGTGGGTCGCAGCGGCCCGGGGGTGCAGTAGAAGGCGTGGTAGGACCTCCCTGTGGTGTGACGTGTACATACTGGGAGCGCCCAAATGCATCGGCGAGAACTCCCCCTCCCTTTTTTTTCCGCTAGTCTTTTCAAGACCATCGACGTACTACTTTTGCATTCAGGCAGGGCCTACCTGGTTAACAGAAGACTGGCGGTAACTGCCCTACCTGAAGGACACTCGATTTTCTTCTGGATAACTGGACAAATGGATGGGATGAGATGGGAGTAGATCTTCGTCAGCATGAAGAAGGAATTAGGGAAAATGTTGTACCTCTAGAAATCCCCCACATTACTACATTTCACATATGAAAATCTCCCTTAGAATAATTCCCAACCACCAGAGCCAAAGATGGACCCGCGGATCCTATCGGTTAAATGCAAGTGAAAAAGCACTGAGCCACCTACCTATAGGCTCCTCAACTCCCGATGCCGATAATTTGTGTGCCGGTAATAAACAGGAAAAGAATTGCAAAACCCAGTCGTGTGCAAATTCTTCCCAACAAAAGAAAGCTTCTGGCCGAGGCAAGACCGCAAATAAATAACTGAGCGTATATCAAGTGTACAAACTGCGAAATCCATACTTTTGCGAAACGAATCCACAAAATACCCGGCAATGTTCTTCGCTGTGTTTAATGTGAGAGCTATCGCTCGTCCACATTTATCGCGTAACCTCGAAAGCAAATTTCTATATTTTCGATTATCAGAGTATGTATGTGTTACTAGCCTGTAGTGTCACTTCTCCCAGGCCCGGAGATTATTTCTTCCCGCACTTCAAGCATTTCTAGAAGGTGGAGAGGTGATGGACGCGTTTGACAGCTTCGCACGCCTGTGGTATTTGGACAGATGGCCTACCGCTCAAGCAATTCTCTAATGGAAACTCCTGGAAATGTATTCCATCACGGGAATTATTTATATGTGAACCTTCAATGTGGGCCTTAGCCATTCGTACCACGTCCGGCGTAGGAAAAGCAGTTCTTTTGTGCACTTCTGAGCAGTGTGTCAATATCGCAAACGAGGATCGCGAACTTCGAGGCGACGAGAAGACCTCACGGTGTACCTCGAGTGTGTGCGACTGCGATGGGCGATAAGGGTCGTTTCGGCTTGCCTACTGTGTTCAGCGAGTATAGTGAAACTGTGAAGTGCGGATGTAGGAATGATTTCAAGAAAGCCTAATAATTTAATATTGAATATATGACATATTAGACATTGTTATGTATATTTTATTCACTAGTCCGACTGTATTTAGGAATTTATTATTGTTGTAAGTCCAGTTCTAACAGTTTTATTGTTGTGATTTTTGTTGAAATTGCTAACTTTTAAAACGTAACATGATGCTTGTGCTGGAGATATGGAAGCTGTGTGGTTCATTTATATCTGGTATTGTAAATAAGTCGGGGAATTAAATTCATAATTTATTTAAAATTAAGACTTTTAACAGATACCGAAACTACCTTCTCCCAGGTACTTGTATAAAAAGGCTCTAGGCATATGGTGATTACAGTAATAATTTCCCAGTGTGTGCACAGATTAATCTCGATATTAATATTAAGGAATAGAAATTAAAAGCGCGAGAATTAAGGAAATGCACATGCAAATTTCTGCGATTAGGAGCACAATAAGAATTCTAAAAATGTTCCCCCCTACATCCTGGTTCAAACTCACGATCGGCGGAATGCGTGCCAGACACGCTACGGTATAGAAATACACGCTACCTGTTTTTTTTTGTCTCTGTACTAAGCGACATTACTGTTGAAGTAAACAGTCAGTGTTGACCACACAGCCTTTTGGCATAGGTGTCACAAACGTAACATCAGCGACATTATGCTGCTCCCTTTAAGCTAAAGGCTGTTCACGATAAAGTGAGCACTTAAGAAATGAACCTTAAAGAAAAGTCACTGCCCCTGCGTTCATATGTTTTAACGGGCACAATGAGTGACATTCGCCCAGTAAAGTTGGTTACGATGGATGGAAAGTAGTTCCATATCTTACCGTCGAATAAAAAGTGTTTGGTAACCATTTGTTATAACTTAAAATTATTTCTTTCACTTGCTGTGTTTTTAATCCATGGAAGTGAAAAATGAGCAGATTTGTTAAGTATTTACTTTGTTAATAATTTCACAGTTTCAGTTTACATGCGTGAATAAAGTGCTGAGGCCTAATGCAATGTTATTTTACACAAGGCGGAAGAATACACAACGTGTATATAAGTAGATGTTAAGAAGGGCTTTGAAACGTGCTAATTTTACCGTGAACAGCCTATACGGATATTACGCCGCAGCTCTTAGGATTTTAATTTTTTCTGAGTATGGAAAGAGGAGGATACATTTTTGTTAGTGGAGCTACGGTGGCTGAGCGGTTGGACTGCTCGCCTCCCACCAAGACGAACCGGCTTCAATCCCGGCCGGGTTGCTCCGGATTTCCCAAGTGGGAATCGTGTAGGACGATGCCGCTGGTCAGCGGGTTTTCTCGGGGATCTCCCGTTTACCCCACCCTTGTATTCCGGTGCTGCTCTATTCTCACTTCTCATCTGCTCTTAGCACCATCCATGTATTTTATGACCAAAACTTGCCCAAAGATTTTTCCCTGTACCGTGTATATCCATATGTGCTAATCCGCCATCTAAACATTACCTAGATTCCATGTCTGGCAAAGATTTCATAACTATCTATGCTCCAGGGAATCAATTACATATGTTTAATATAACTAACACTGTAGCTGCTATACTGAATAAATAAATAAATTAAGGGCGGAAATATATGACGTTATTAATTTTAAAGGTGATCACTAATCTATGGATAAACTATAACCAAAACTGACCCGTATTATCATCACATTTTGGGCTAATCGCAAGTTTTCCATTTACAGACTACATGAATAGTGCGTCCAAGGAGCTGAAAACTTATCGCTTGTCAGACGCTCATACCTTTACTGTCTGGGGCGGGGTTAAATAAAATATTGCAGGCAACGTTTTGCGGTTTTTTACGTGGTGCGATGAAGCTGCTAGTGACGTAGGGAAGCCTTGATTACAGGCGGAATAACCAAAGCACTTAGTTACTGACATCGCTCATAAATCTGGCGAATCACCGGTTCGAACGCGTATGGGGAACGTAACCTTGGCCAATTACCGGTTATGGAAAGGTCTATCAGTGATAGAATTCTCAAAAAGGCAAATTGAAGAACATAATTTGAAATACTTAAATTATTTGGATCGGTAAGTTTTACTGGCGATCTGTTTGAATGCCTGTAACTCTAAGGCAGCGATAGTTGATGCAGTCAACGTTTTTGCTAGAAATTAGGTAAAAACCCACAATATCAGTTAATATGCCAAAATAATTGTCTTTAAATTAACAAAATAAATTCTACAACTCTATCATATTGAAATTTATATATTTTTAAGTAACAATAAACGTTTCTAACAAACATTTTTCACAGGAGTTTATATTCCACATTGTGCTAGTAGGTTTATTGAGGCGTGACGTGACTTTGAAACCAAACATGTAAAAAAAATGCAACTTTCTCACTGATCTCGGATTTCGAACCTGGAATCTCACGCCTTATCAGACTTGATAAGTAAGGGTTCCTACATGCAGTGTTAACTTTTTATTGTTTTTGCACAAGGTATTCTTCGGAAACTAATTGTAGTTGCCAATAATTTTTTTTATAATATTAAAAATAAATTAGAGTAAATTTCTCAATAGTGTGAAATATGTAAAACTAATGTCGAATTTAACGAAGCAAACGTTATAGACTTCAGGTTTATTACAAACATTGAGCTATTCCTAAGATAATGCGTTGCAGATATAGCGAATTTCAGCTGTAGCGTTACAAGAAAATATTTGACAAATAGTTTTGTAAAAAAAAGGCATTATTTTTTTACTGTGTAAGCTAGTACTCGGAAAGCCGACGTACAATAGTCAAACACGTCTTAGAATTACTGAGCGTCTGGAGTAGGTTTACAATAAGATCCCAGTAACACGTTGTCTTTGTAGGAGGTTCTTTGATGGTCAAGCTCCTACTGCACTACTTACACGTTGTGTAACCTTCCTCCATGTCTTGTAATATTAACATTGCCACGGACAATCTCACTTTCTTCATGAGTCGCGTAGGTGTAAATATGAAATTCTTATACTTACCTTTATAATACAGAAGAGTAAATTATTTAAGCAGAAGAATAATTAAATAAATTCAGCGTATGCTAATTTAATCGTCGAACTTTAACCACGAATATAACACATGGAACTACTTTGTGACCCCATTTAACCTTGAACCAGTTATAACTTTGTGTGTGTACATATATACATACATAAGATATTATATTTATGTATATATTATTTAACCTGTAAAGGGCTAGCAGCGAGAAAAACATTTGTTGATGTGCAAAATTCTCCCAATATATTTTTGACACTTCATTGCCTGAATCACGTTCGTTCGAAGGATCGTGGATTCTGTTTCAGACACCCCGCACGAGATGTGGTTTACTTGGAGTAATTTTTCAACCCCTCAAAAAACCAGCATTTCTTAATTATTAACCTTTCTATTTCATCACCGCTGATAAGAATATGCCTAATTACCTCAGTTCGTAAAGCGTAAAAAAAATTAATAAACAAATAAATTGGAGTCCGAGAATGGCTACCTTCAGTAATATAACATATAAGAGATGTAGCAGAACGGGCTGTATATCCGTATTTACATTTAACAAAGAAGAGTTATAAATGTTTTTTAAAAAATGCGATATTTACGTGAAGAGATCTAACGTCAATTTTCTCAAAATACAGTCAGCGTTGTCGGTTTGCTAAACGCACTATCATGATTAACGTGATTTCAGTGATTCTTAAAATATGTTAAAATAATAAAATTATATTTTCTTTATGTATTTGTATGTGATTTGGTTATTTATGCAAAACTGGAAGTATATTAACTTAGAATTGCTGGATTTGTTGAATTGTAAATGGCTTTTCAACGTCCCCCAATTTTATGCATGAGGGCTTGGCAGGGGTCGGATTGCAGACTAACTTATAACCTAACTTAAATTAACTCCCATGCCTTGCCCGGGACTCGAACCCAGAGCCTCCCGAACCCTTGATCTGTGGCGCACCAACCGACTGCGCCACGGGAGGTCGGCTAGAATTGCTGAAGAACTTCTATAAATTTGTCTAGAGTCAGCTACCCGCCCGTGGACTCCACTCGACGAGTTATTGTCTCCCGTCTTAAAAACCCAGTCGTCAGCACAAACGCGGACAAGCGTGTCGTGATCGCGCCAGGAGCGTGCTAACTCGTTTAATTTATCAGCATTCGTCGCCCAGCAGGAATTCCATTTATCTAGGGAGGAGAGTCCTCTCTCTCTCTCTCCCTCTCTCTCTTTTCTTTTGTCCGGGCTGCTCGTTTAAACCTAGTAACTGTCAGCAGGCACAACGCTATCACGACGACCACTTTGTTATTGGCCGACTGCGGGGACCCCGTGGCTGTTTGTTGCCATTGCAACACGAAGCCTCGTTTTAATACTGTGTCCTGTCGGAAGATGAGCGTCTCGTTATACGGGAGCTGAGAACCGTAACGATAAAATGTTAACGCCGAACGCTCGGAACTCGTAAGTAGAGACCTGGGAAATTCGGTTTATTATTTGGAGACGCGTCAAACTTGAAAAACATATACCTTAGAAATAAGTTTGTCATTGAACCATACTTTATTAGTAGGGATAGGAATATCTGCGAATTCCTTTCGGGGCCAGATAGACATCAAACACATATATAGTGAATTCACCTTCGCAATTGTATCACAGTTTATTAGACCGCCCTGCACGACTCTGAGCCAATAGCAGACTTGCAAGGAAACCCCTTGCGAATCCCATAACTGCCAGGTGTGGGGCAACAGCCAATGAACACGCAGCTGAGGCTCCAGTATGCAGAGAACTTAGGAGTCTTGCCTACGGGTTATGGAACTCGTGAAATTTTACTATCCCTATGTATTAGACACGCCCCGTGTAACTCTGCTACAATACCTAAATGAACACTATATAATTTTGTGCCCCCATTAACGTGCAGTTCAGATAGAAAGGGAGTGAGTTTACATACATGTGGCTGCCAATGGAGAAACGACATCGTCACGAGTGTATACCTACAGTACTATGAATTTTATCGTGCTGCCAAATAATAACGCGAATTTTGCATGCCCCTAATAATAAGCAGGTGTCACAGAGCACTTAAGAATACAGAAGTTAAACAGCCGCTTGTACCTTGAACTCCAGTCGCACACGCCACCAAAATGGCGTCATTGGCCAGCAATATGTCGGGACTACGTTCGCCAATCGGCGCCTGGTAAGTTACTTGTCGTCCGGTAGTAAGGCGATAGGGAACCTTTCGCTACATGCAGTAGCCAGTCAGATGTAGTCTACGGCCAATCAATGGACGGGTATTTGGGGCCGCGGTGGTGTAGTGGTTGGAATACTCTCCTCCGACCGAGGCGAACCGGGCTCGATTCCCGGCTGGGTCGCCCTCGTATGTGAAAATTGCGCCGGACGATGACGCTGTTCGGTCGGTTTTCTCGGGGATCTCCCGTTTCCCCTGGCTCCGCTCCACAATCACTTCGCTCTCATCGGCTCTGAGGACCTCGATGTTAGAGGACCTCCCAAATCCCTCCACTTGCTCTCTCAACGAATGGATCTGTTTACGTGAAAGGGACCAGCACGCTATTTGGTCTCTGCTGGAGCATTCCTGGTGAAAGTTTCAATATGACGATTAAATCCAGGTGAAAATATTACATTTAAAATTAAATATTGCAATAAAGCTGTTAGCGAAGTATGATAAGCGTAATTTTATTTGATACCAACTAAAATTAATTCGTTACAGTGCAGTAAGAAATGACAGAGTGGTATAGCCTGTTCACGATAAAGTGAGCACTTTTGAAATAAACCTTTGAAAAATGCCACTGCCCCTAACTGCACATATTTTAACCGGCACTCGGACTGCCATGCACCCAGTAAAGTTGGCAACGAGGGAGACAAAGTAGTTCCATGCTTTAACGTTGAATAAAACGTGTTAGGTATACATATGTTATTACTGAAATGATTTATCCTACTGACTGTTCTTTTTAATGCATGTAAGAGAGCAAATTTGTAAAATATTTACGTTTATAATGCTTCCACAGTTTCACTTGACCGACGCACGAGTAAAGTGATGGGGCTGATTGCAACGTTAATGTTACACATGGTGGAGGAATGCACAACGTGCATACAAGTAGATGTTACGCAGTGATTTCAAAAGTGCTCAGTGTGAACACTGTGAACAATGTACACAACAAGAAAACTGCACGTCGCCGAGCGAAATGGCGCAGTAGTAAATCTCCTGACTCGCACACGAGAGGCTCCGGGCTCGAATATCAGCGCCAGGTCACACTAGTTGAGGTTTTTCATGTTTCCCGAAATCATCCCGGGTAAACGCCGGGGTGACTCATTAACTACAACCCATCATCCTATTCCTCGATTGCTTCTGCTTCGCTGGGAAATTTTCTTCGTCCTTAATGACCTCGCTGTCGATGAAATGTTCAACACTATAAGCTGTCCACGGAAAAAAAAATAGCACTTTTGAAAGCCATACTTGAGATCTACTTGTATGCACGTTGTGTTTTATTCCGAGTTATGTATAAAATTAACATTACTATGGGTCTAATTACTTTATTCCTGCGTCGGTCAAGCGAAACTGTGAAATTATCAGAAAAGTTAACATTTTATAAATCTGCTAATTTTTACACACTGTCGTAGAAACTGAAATAAATAATTTAGATTCTCACAAATGGTTACCTAGCATTTTTTATTCGACGTTAAGATATGGAACTACTTTCCATCTATCATTATCTATTTTATCGGGTGAATGTCACTCATGCGCCCGCTGAGGTATGTGCAGACATGGGCAGTGACATTTTTCTAAGGTTGGTTTCAAAAGTGCTTTTTTTTTCTTATCGTGAACAGCCATTAACTAGCTAACACTACGCGCCGGTTCGAAGAATTGCGTACTTGATGCTCATAACAGTGTCGTCCTTATCGTTTTGCTCTTCTCGACCTGAAATGCGGCAAACAGTTGGAGGTAGGTGGGCCCTTCAAGGGGCCTCCCTGGATCTCATTGCCAGCCGTTGTTTCTATTCTTATTAAAAATTTAAATATGGAACATTTCAATATAGATCTTTTTACAGGACAGAGATAGTAGTTTATATTTTGTTTCTCATCACTAAATTTGGTTGTTCAGACATATATGTGGTCACTGAGGACTGTCAAAGTCACGAAAAATTGTCAGAGTAGCTCTTTGTTTATTATATGTATTCTTCTGTAAAATAGCGTTTTCAACTACAGAGACAATGCTGTATCTTTCCTGAACAGATTGCCTCATTAAAATCATATAGTCGCAGCATAAATTCTGCAGGAAAAGAACACGTGGGAAAATAGTTTGTCATTCTCCATCGCCATCACAATGCTTCCTTACGGCCGAATGTGATCTGGGAGCGTTTAATATCCTTTACTAGGGATCCACATTAATAACATGTAATTAAAGCTTGTGCAGAACTCGCACAATGGAAGAGAATGTTCCTCCTTTAATTGTTAACGAGAAGACTTGATATGAATTGTACAAGCAAGCACAAGCATAGGTGATAAAACTCCTTGCCTGTTCAAAAATCTTCAAGACAGCAATTTCCCAGAAAGCAGCGCGCTGGTTACAGATACCCCATATTTTACTAATTTAAAAACAAATAGGTGGGTTAGCAAACATGACCATGGTGTAAAATGGGAGAGTGGATGTATGGAGTATGAGATATTGAAGATATTTGCAAATAATACGTCAGTAATTGTGAAATATATGTAGGTGGAGTTGCCAAAAATGTATTTTCGAAAGTGTGTGGAATGGGAAAGTAACAGATATTAAAAAATAATACAATTGCCTATCGTTCAAACAATTAAGTAAAACATATAGGATTCAACAGTCTTCTCTGCAGAGGAAAACTCTAAATTAATGCTAATTTCAACAATGATGTCTGACTGGGGTGAAACAGATTATGATGACTCTCCTACTGAATCACCCATGGATATTATATGAGTGATATGGCACTATTTAGAATGAGAGAACATTATGAATTAATGAGTGAAATTTAGTATAAAAAGTATATTGTTTGTAATCCAGTAGTTTCGAAAAATTAATCAATAAGAGAACGAAATCACCTGTGCATGCATACAGAAATCGAAGTGTAAATTGAATGTCAGCAAGTTATTAGCATGTTGGAATAAACCATTTCGACTTTGTTTTGGAAAGTGCCAATACCCTTCGAGCAGACTCAGAAGCTATAAAGTTTAAATTCAACATCTTTACAGTGCTACAAACCACAAACGAAGATCACAGAGGATGCATGCCTGAGTCTAACAAATACATTACTTTTATAATACCCTGGAGACAACCCAGGTGTCTAGGTTTTCACGAAGCAGACAGTCAAAATCGCCCAGAGTCCCCTTACTTATGTTCATCTCAGGTCAACAATTTAACCGTCGAGCATATCAAGGTGTAAACGTCCTCCTACCTGAATGCAAACTCTCGAGGAATATATTTTGTTTTCTACTTAATAAAATTTATAATTACTTTACAGCTTCCATATGCTAGAAAATATACTCACAAATTTAAAAAAATTCTTAAATTGTTATCAAATCGTTATTTATGAAACAAGCTTTATTCCACTTAACAAATATTATTCTATTAAATATAATTTTAACCATAGTGAAAAAAGAAAGTGTAAATTAACATAAGGTATCTGTATATGTTTAACCCGAATAATAATAAGAATACACACCTTAGGAAAAATGGAAATTTATTTATTTAAAATGCCTTGCAAAGTGTTTGTGAATTCAGTAAGTTCAGAGGCAAAGATAAATTTATTTAAAGGTTTACAGAAATATTGGGTGAGAGGCAACACAATAGTTCATATTATTGAACAGTAATTACATTTAAAGCTTTAAAAAAGACAGAATAAATAAATAAGATATAAACATTATCTTTAAAATGTAAAACTAACCTCAGAAAACCTTAAAGTGGGATTATAGTACACATATAATGGTTATTTTATACAGATTATTCTATGTCCGGTAAATCTGCAACATGTAAATTATATATGCCTTTATTGATATGTAACATTTTAATATTATTGTTAATAATCAACCAGAATTGATTTTGTTGTACATTTATTTGTAATGAAACATAAATTATTTATTTATAATTGAAATTGATTTGTTTTTATTTATTCGACGAGGAAACTTAGTAGCGAGGTTTGTCTCAGAGGTTGGGATGACGTTATTTGAAAGTCGTGTGTGTGGGAAGAGAGGGCAGGGGAGGAGGTGTTTTGCTTTCTGACCTTCTGGTTGGAGGGGAGAAACGTATCTTGACCGTTTATCTGGGAATTTGAAAATTTTTATTTATTTGGGGTATAGCGCGTAGGCCCCCTTCCACTGATTCCAGTAGTTAACCAGTGTGGTTTGCATGGCTATGTCGCATTCCTACAAAGATTACTTGCTTGGTTTTCAAATCAAGGCTTTGATATAGAACTTGAAAATTTTAATTGGGACTATTTTAATGAGATAGTGAATGGTACAGATCCTTCAATTATAATTTTGGTAGATGCTGTGGACGACGACGACGAAAGTGGTCCTACACTACAACCACTGCTCTTGTCAATGCCTTCCCTAGAGATATCATAATCGCCTCCGGCATCGAGACTGCATAAAGTGTCGCCTCTGGCATTGAGAGCGACAACACCATCTAGACTACCTACACCCCCACCTTCAACATCGAGAGGGACAGGAGCGCTACCTCTGGCGTTGAGAGCGACTGCAGCGTCGAGACTACCTATACCACTGCCTTCAACGTCAAGAGGAAATGGAGCACTGCCTCGGGCATCGAGAGCGACTACAATATCGAGATTACCTACAGTGTTGCCTCTGCCATCGAGACTGTCTACAGCACTGCCTCCACTATCGAGACTGTCTAAAGGGCTTCTGGCGTCGAGACTACCTACAGTGCCACCTCCGACGTCGAAAGCGACTGCACCGCCGCCTCCGACATTGGCTCCAGCGTTGAGCATGGAAGCTCTAAATTTAACAACCATCAAATCAGATTATCAATGTGTACAAAAACCAAAAATGTGTTCTTATTGCACTCCAGTAGACTTAATATTTATACCCTAAAGTAATGGATGGGAAGAGGTTTATAACAAATATTTATTCCAAGAATTTAAAGAAATTTTACATTTCAATTTTGTGTCTTCACCTCCTCCAAGTCTGTCGTCTCCTGAATTATTATCACCTGAATCACTGCCATGTAAATTAATTTCTCCACCTCGTCCTTTGTTCATGTCTTCTCCACAATAAATAATATATACTCCTTTATTATTACCAATATCACCCCCTTCACCTATTACACTACCACCACCTGTTGTTCCTGTAAAGAGATGCAAAATGAGTTTAACTCTTAACTCTAAATGGGAATTATTGTGAACATTCAAATTAAAATTGTTTAATGATTTTGTGGTCATATGGTGAAGTAATGATAATGTGTGTGTGTATATGTATATATATAATGTTTTGTGATGTAACATGATTTTATAATTTATCAACTTAAAGGTTTTTCAGGTGTAATATAAAGTGAATGTTTTTAAAGTGGCAATGATTTCTGCCATAACATGGTGTGATAATTTTTCAACTTAAAAGTTTTAAGTCATAGCATGATTTGTTTTGATAATGTTATAGTTTTAAGACATAACATGAAGTGAAAGTTCTACAGTTTAAAAGTTTTGAGGCATATTATGAAGTAAAGGTTTTTAAGGAGTAAACTATTTCTGATGTAACATGATGTGATAATTTTTAACTTAAATGTTTTTATGTCATAACAGGATTTGTTATGACAATTTTACAGTTTTAAGATGTAACATGAAGTGAATGTTCTATAGCTTAAAAGTTTTGAGGCGTAATATGAAATGAAGGTTATAAAGTGTCAATGATTTCTGATGTAACATGAGGTGAAAATTTTTCAATTCAAAAGTTTTTAAGCAGTTGCATAATTTGTTATGATAAATTTACAGTTTTCTGTCATAACATGATTGATGTGAATATTTGATTGATTTTGAGGTGTAATATGATTTGTGATATAACATAAAGTGAGAATGTTTAAGCTTGTAGTGCTTTCAGACATAAAAGGTAAAAAAAAAGTTTAAAAGTTTTCCAGTTGTATCATGATTGATGTGAATATTTTAATGATTTTTCCATGTACTATGTAGTCTTTGTCTCGGAAGTGTTAACTAAGATGTATTTTTTAAATTTTTTAAATGATTAAATTTTTATGATAAAAAAGGTAATGTGTTTTGTTAATTATTTGTTTTGATTACTCATTTCACTAATTTTTTTAATATCTTGTTTTGTGAATGATGAGTGGATAAAACATTCAATATTACTAAAGAGAAGTTTGAAAAATATTGGTAAACATGAAACAAATTGGTCACTAGTAGCAAGCTTTGCAGTTCTGGTTTGTATTCAAGCTCAGGTAACTGGGTGCCTTTCACGAGAAAATACAAGTTTCTTTGTGAGGGAAGAAAATATTTGTTTATTATTTAAACCAACCATTTCACTAAGGAAAATTAATCAAACAATTCTGAAAGATTATTGGAAATATAATTACAAAAGTGTTTGAAAAAAATCGGAGACCTGAATGAATGAATTTGAAACAAAATGAGGGAACTCGAAGTATCTTGAGGAAGCCTCTGCTGGCCAAAACATAACACAATGCGGACACAAGAAAGGGAATGTGGCTTCACAAAAAAACCTTTTGAGAGCCAGGTAAACTAACTCTCAAAACCCTACATACAAGAATGTTTCCCACTGACCTTTATCTCTACAGTAGCAGCAAGAGGCAGAACCCACCGAACTTTACTTGGAACTAAATATTTTTTTCACACAAAACAAATTACAACTACTGCTGGGAATCAACATGCTGACAAATCACACTCATACTTTACACAAACTCACAAAACATATTTGAATGGTTTCTAAAAACCAAACTTGTGTTAAAAATCATCAACATTTTTCTTTAAATTTGCTTAAATTTGGACTTAGAAAATAACTTGAAATTTAATAGATTCCAGATTTGAAGCGTTTATCTCAGGCTAGATTCGTGCTATTCCATCAATATTATGTCGAAAAAGTTGTAATTGTAACAAAGTTTATATTTGTTCAAATATACACATTTTATGCTAAATAGAATATTCAAAAATCTCGCATGCAATCTTACAGAGAAATCTTAATGTAAATAAGTATTTTTCTCTGCTGTGCGCACAAATATTTGAAACAGATTGAATATGTATGTTTTACGTTATCGCAAAATTTAAAGACATTTGGTTTTAACGTAATTTTTTCAAAAGGTGATAAACTTTAACATGTGTATTGCTCAAATCGAATCATGCGTGTTTCACATTATTTACAAATTAAGCAAGTAAAAATACCAATTGAATAAAAAAATTTCCCCATAGATTCTCGGATTTCTGTGAAAATATCTCTTGTACAAACTATTTTTAGTAGATATCTCAGATTTATGTGACATTTAAAAAATTTGATTTTGAAGTTTACTGGAAATACTTTAATAAGTTTGCTGAAAAAATGGGATGAAATTTTTTTTAATGTATTCGGTGTTTACAGGATAAAACTTAAAAACAGGTTTTTAGAAAAAGTTTAAATATTGTAAGTGTAATTTATTGGATTAAAATTCATTTCTAGTAGTTTTTATTGCTTTAAAATTCATTTCTTGAACTAATGAAATTTAATTTTAACTTCAAGGAAATAATTTTATCAGCAGTACCCAAATGGCAAATTTTTTTCTTCGATGCCAGTGCAAACAAGTAATCCCTTTTATTTGAGCATATGATAAATATTCCCTTCTGAACAGGTTAATGTCCAGGCGAAAGTAAAAGTTAGGAAGGCAGGCCAGTCCACTTGACATTCGTGGGTAGATGGCAGTTTTTGCAAACAGGTTAATGCCTTCAGGTGAGTTCAAAATTCGCTGGCCCTAGAGGGTGTCTGGCAGGTGCAGAGTCCCCGATGTGGTGCACAAAGACGGGTTCTGAGCTGGAGGTGGAGGTGGTGCCTAGACGAGGCAGGCTGTGCTCCAGCTAGCTGAAAATGTGTTATGTGTTGTGGGGGAGGGGGCACATACCTGTAGACACGCTCTGTTCTATGGGTGCAGGTCGGGGAGGGGGTGTGTAGCAATCTCCATGGACAGGGTTAGAGGTCCTTGCCGCCGCAGCTCAGAATCGCCATTTTAGTTCGTCATAAACCCTTGTTCTGGATATACGCACCACTGAGCATCCCTCTTCACCGTACGGCTGCCGGCCTCTCGCAGCACGACCAAGGGGAATGCCCTATGCCTACAGTGGAGTTCAACTCTCGTTAAGTGATATTATATACACATTTTATATAAGAATTTTTATAATTTTAATTTATGGGGAAAATTTATTCATGTGTTAAGCCAATACAGTGCATATGTTATTTTATAAGCTTTTTTTATCGTGTTACATATGAGATTCCCTGAAATTTTATTGCGACAAGTTATAGTGTGCACATAGTTTCATCATTTTCAAGTATACGTACTTCTATTATTATTTTTTAAATAATCCGTGCATCATATGGTTAGGATTTTTTTAATGTGAATTACAGCAATGTGTGTTAAATAATTGTTCGGACCAATGTAGTTTATCCATTATTTTAAATAATTTTTCTTCGAGGAGGTTTGTGGATTTATTAAAATATATACTATGTTTCTATAAAATATTTCGAAATTAAACCCTTCTTCACACCATCCGAGTCTCCTTATGCTTCGATGGAAATTGTGTTAAAAGTGAATTATTCGTCTTACAATAGAGAAATTTAACTTTCCCAAGGGAAGTGAAATAGTGCAAAAATCTGGGTAGATTTTTCTCAGTACTAGAATGTCTGTGCTATCGTTAGGTATTGTGAAAAGTTGTCTGTGCATTTAACTGCTTAAATTGCACTTGTTAATAGTAGCTTGGTAGGGATACCCTTTTTTTTTAGATATAATACAGGATGTGTATGACTACTGTGAGAATCGTTTCTTTGTATGTTGTAGGACATAGTGTATTCAGTAAGTTCGTTAGTAAGTTTGCATATTTTGAACGTGTGGTTTATTCCTTCTTTATGTTATCAGAATGGGTGGCAACCGAGTTTTCATTTTGGTGTGGAAATTTATTATCTATTAATTCGTTTAGTCAGTTAACACTTCATTTATTTATGAGACCAGGAAGTTGTTCAGTCTGTTGTTTTAAATATAAATTTATTAATTTTCTGGCCCGTTCCTTCTACTTTTGGTGTATTACAATTTCTCTCATGGGTAACATTACATATTTGGAAACAGTCGTATTCAACTATCTTCCTGTAATTTCAGCTCAGTTGCCTAGCAGCCGCGCTCCCGACGCACACGCAGCTTATAATACATTCATTCAGCAACACCACAGCCCGATGGATGTATATTAAAATCATTTAAAGTACGCTTAGAACTGACAGGCGTCATGTAGTTGTGTTCGTTCGTTGTACTTATCCAAAGTTAGCCGTTTAATTAAGTTATAAACGCACATTTAATCAGACAGGGTAAATTTCATTTTAAATAAAATATCATCTCGCAGAAATACGTGCTAGTACATCACAGCCGGACTGACATATATTAAAATCATTTCATTTCTTTCCATAGCTGGGGTATGTTTAAACACTCTTACATTTCTATACAGACATTCGAACTGAACGGATGTGTCATGTTGCTACCCTCTCACAGCCTAGCATTAGTTGCAAGTGAGCTCAGTCATGCACCATCTTCCCAAGTGAACGGACGTGTTTCTCATCCTCCTTGTACGATTTCAAGTAGTGTAATTTATATTGATTTCATACAGGATACTCATGTACTTGTGGTCGTTTGAAATATATTCTGGTAATATTAGTTTAAAGACTCCTAATTTCTCTTGCGTAATAAGTCAGGGCTGTTATTATTCATTTGGAATAATAGTTTACACTTAATATACACCACATAAATCCCACCTTTCAGAGTCGCTTATCTCCCACCACCACTGTCTACGACACCCAAAAAAACACTTACGCAGACTACATCGCTCTCTTATATACACCCCTTCCCCAAGACACAACCACCTCAGTATCACGACAGAGTTCAGAGCGTCATCATCTACCAGAGCTGCTCCCGCCCCCCCCCCCAAAATAACGTGCTCAAAATATACACTTATCAAATAAAAAAAATCCATCAAAGACATTTTATCAAACCAGTTTGATGCAAAAACTTTGATCAAATTTCTTTGATCACATTTTATCAGATTAAGATTAATCCTTTATCCGATTATAAAATTGATCGGATTAAGATTGGATAATTTTTTGGTAGGATAAAGATCGGATTAAGTATTAATCCTATTAATTTCACATCAGAGGGGTAATCCGAAGAATCAAAAGTGGGGTAGGACCCCGCCTCTCCTACTACTCATATTGTTATTTTAAACATGTTCGAACCCGTTTTCTTCCGGAAAGAACACTCACTGTATTCAGAGAACTCGTGAGTTTGACCCAACAGACATCTCACGTATAAATGAAATGTTATTTTACATTTTAAAAAAATCGACATTTTTCGCTCTTAACGAAAAATAAAAGTAAATCTGTACATGCAGAACTTACGCAGGCTATTAAACTGAAATACCCTACGGGCTTGAATTTCCTTCATTTTATACTGCTCGGCTGAAAAAAAACAGCACGTAATTTCAGCGTATCTCATTAAAAGGAATGTTGAGGCATTGCGTGTTCGTATGTGCGTTGGCGCGCTTTGAGTGCAGCCTTTAGTGCGGCTTCGTTCTATCATAAAAAATCATGAGTTACACATGCGTGGGCGTCTTCATTCAGTGATTTAATTTCACGGGTACAGTAGTGATTTATACCATTTTGCCGTTTATTCAGTGCTGTTAACAATTTAAAGCGCTTATTGTTTCAGTGGGAAGAGAATACATAGCAGGCGATATGACATCGCAGATTATAAGTTATCGCAACCACTTTTTACTCGAGCAGTAGTTGGACTCACTTCATATATTTGGCCAACGTGATAAAGTAGCAGCTCCGGGCGTAACGAAATTTATAATTGGATATAGAACATATGTTTGATCAAACAAAAGAACTGGATAAAATTTTACTATATGTTTCTCTCCCTAAATAACGAAATAAACAACTCACACCCCAAACAAATTAATATTTTGATCTATCTCTATACAAAGTACAATAAATAACTCGTCTTTAGCACATATCAGCAGTAAAACGTCTGTCATATCACATTACTCTTCTCTCACTTGGCTCTTACGACTTCCCCGCTCTCAAATGTTCATCGAATTATTTTATGTTCGCTTGGAACCACACAGAGCAAACTTATTCCTCTATGACAGCGGTGTACTTGCAGTACTCTGGATTCACGTTTAATGAGTTACACTCTAAATTCGAATAACTGGAAAGTCACCGACTCGCAGTTACATTCATCTATTTTAATACGTGAAAATGGCTCCACTTAAAACAAGCGGAAAATCACTTATTGCTTCATAGTGGAAAATGCACTTAATGAATCAGCGTCTTGAGAGCCGATGTGGGTGAAGCAGCGTCGGAACGCAAGGGAGGGAGATCCCCGATAAGGCCCGCCGACCAGTGGCATCGTCCGGCACCAGTGGCAAAAATCCGGGAGTAACCCGGCCGGGGTTAAACCCGAGTGGGAGGCGAGCGGTCTAACTGCTCAGCCACTGAGGCCCGTGGCTCCTAGACATATTAGTTGTAGACACAAGACTTCGTCGTGCTGGGATGTGATCATGAGTATTTCCAGTTGTAGACAAGCTGTAACACACCTCAGGACTGTGTCCCGTGTGCATTGTAAGTACGAAATGATAACTAGCGGACACATGGAGTTACCACGCTAGAAAACGCGCGCACGTTATCGCGGATGATTTACGTAAAAATACAAACCTTATATTTTATTTACATTATTTGGAGATAAGTATGTAGGGTTGTGTAATAGCTGTATAAGCCTAATCGCTCCGGGGCAGCCTATTTGGACAAGTTTGAGAAAACATGCAATCATCTTCACCATATCATAACTATACATTTCACCTTGTCTAATAGAAAGGATTTGATAACCAGTATTTGGTTTTTGAGATTTGAAGGGTTTTTTTAGAGGCTAATGCCGTGAATTATATCTTGCTGATGTTAGTATGTAGGTAGGTAATTGGGCTTAACTTCTCATCGACAGCGGAGGTCATTAGAGACGGTGCAAGTTGCACAGGGAAGAGGGACTGGGGAAGGAATCGGCCATGGCCTTTGATAGGAACCCATCTCAGCATTCGCCTGGAGTGATTTCGGAAAACCATTTGAAAACAGACATCAGGATGGCCGGAGAGGGAATCGAACCCCGGGTCCTCACAAATGCGATTCCAGTGAGTCACCACTGCGCCACCTCGCTTGGTGATGATGTTAGTGGCTTTTGGTTTGCTTCATACACTTCAACATTCCTAATGCAACAAGCGTCAGAGGCCATGTATTAGCATATTTAATACTTTTCGTTCATATATACTTTCAGCCTACCAAGTTGTATGAAAATCCATCAAACGGTATGGTATATATAAAATCAAACTTAAATATGAATGGTCACCATGGCAAAAAAAAAAGTATCTTATCCGTTTAAATAAATTGCAAGCGTTAACATAGTATTAGTAGAGATGATGGTTTATCTTGGGAAAAGTTGACAGTTTGCTAGGATTCAACGTACTATACATATGTCGGACAGTTCTCATATATTATTGTCTGTCATGCATGTATGAAGCTACTTCCCCAATTTCGCTGGGCCAGAGGATTCTGACACCACAAGGCAGAACGCTCTTGATTGGTATACAAACACCTTAGCCGAGTCGAAACCTTGTTCATTCACTCATAAAGAATAAACTAGCTAGAGTGTTTTAAAGATATGTTGCCTCAAATTTTTTCGCGATTTGCCAATATCTCTAAGTATTAGTTACCTAAAAAATTTGATTTAAGAGCTTAATTTTTTTGCAGTATTTTTTTTTGAAAATATGTACATGGTGTGATAGGAAAATATAAGATTAGGATATCATACATATTTGCGCCAAGTTTGGTGAAATTCACCTCACGAATTGAAATTTTTTAGGAGACACACACACACACACACACACACACGCGCGCGCGCAAAGACTGGAAAGTGATAAATCTATCTTTCTTTCTAGAAGTAGGTTAATTACATTGAGATTCACGCGAGTAACCCATGTGTTACTGTCCCAAGCCGTTTACCACACATATTATGTACACTTTGTCTTGTCATACCTTGACTGCTTTTAACGACAATATACGCACGCAAGTATATTAACTTAAAAAATAATATATTACATCTTGCAATAAATCCGGTTAGTGATTTTGAGATTACTGCACTTCAAAATGGTGGCATTAATAATACACAGGTGGCCTAGACATTTGCGTAGTTGCAGGTTTATAGCTGCAGACAACATCGTTTTACGAATATCAACGGCAGGACGACAATAATTGGCATTTCATATCCACAATAAATAATTACCGTCTTTTCGGTTTGTTACGAAACAAAAATTGTTTGGTAAGAGAAATGCACATAACCCATGATCGCATACCTAACTTTCCTAGGAAAGGAAGGTAAACAGCAATTAAGTTTTCTGCAGAATAAATAACTTAACTATTATATTTGTAAGTGAAAAGAAGTTACTTTGCCTTAACTTGGCCACAATTGATAGATAATAAAGAATTTATCTAATCTAATATAACGTTATAAAGAAACCCCCTTCCTCTAATTCAATTATCAGCCTATTATTCAGTTACAAGCCATTCGTAAACACTTTTACTTGTTTTTAGTGAAATACTTATGACAGTATGTAACAGTTTGTCACTTCGATTTTGCGATTAGTGATTCCAGGTCAGAAAAAAATGTTTTCAAGTTGTATTACAAATACGGCTTTTGTAAATTTAAAAAGTAAGCAATTTAATAATCGTAATTACTATGTGTTTACAAATACGAACAACTTCTCAGCAGAAATAACTAAATATATTTATAGTGAAACCAGAAATTCTCGCTGCCTTAAAAGATGGCATAGCTAACAACGCGAGGCGAAATGCAAACAATTTCAATCAAGATTTCACTGAATGTACCACTGATTCAGATCTCGAAGTGCGGTTCACAAAGAACGGAAACATTTAGACTTCTCAGGATTTCGTTGTAAGTCGAACTGACACGATCGAAGCCAGCATGTTGAAGGAAATGCGCGCTAGGTTCTATGCCAAGCGTACTACGACAGAATACGCCCCTCCTCAGAAGTCAGAGACAGACATACTTATTGTCACGAGAAAAGACTCAGAAAAATTTAATCAATGTCATACGTTGCCTTTAGAAGTTCCTGTGACGAAAATACGAAACGAATTCTCTCGTTACAGCAGAAAAAAAAAAAAAGAAAAAACAAGCGACCTAAGGGATAACTTTTTGTTCTGTGACTAGGTAAAAACGAGAACCTCTTAAAATGAAATATTGGGTTTATGTGAGTCACTTATTTTGTAAATTGAACACCGTTTCAGTGAATAATAGGCGCTCTATGTGATGTAGTGAGTATAGATGTTGCATTTCAGTCAGGAACCTGGTTCGATTCCCGACAGCGAACTTTGGATTTTTAAAGTGCTGCGGTAGTTCAGTTCGCCTCATTTTGAGGAAGGCAACGAATAGCCACTGCTGCACTTTTGAAAGCCCTGCTTCAGATCTATGTTTATACACTTTGCGTATTCCTCCGCCTTATGTAAAATTAACATTGCGATGGGCCTCATCACTTTATTCATGCGTCGGTCGAATGAAACTGTGAAATTATTAAGAAATTAAATACTGTTACGTGCTGCAACTGGCGCCGACTCAGCTGCCCCGCGCCGTAATCGCAGACCCATCTCGCCCTCCCCTCTTCCAGGAACGATGCACTCACGACCTCCTGACTTCCCCCTCCCTACTTAGAATCCCGTGAATGCCGACAGTGGCGAGACTTGCTGGCGTCACAGACCTCCTCTCGCCTGCTAGAGTTTCCGAAACGTTTAGCGACGACGCAAGAATGTTCTGGTGAGACTGGCTGGCGCCTCAGCCCTCCGCGACGCATCACGATAGTTGGGGAAGATTCTAGATGGCGGCCTAAGACACTATATATACTGCCGCAACCCAGCGGCCGGCAGTCCTTGACGGAGGCCGCCTGGCCGAGTGTGCGCGAGAGAAGTGAAGTGTGGACGACGACTGGAGATGGCGGGATGACGGTGAGTGAAGTGTTCCTGGCGTGAATGGACGAGAGGGCGTGAAACCGACGAGCGAAGCCTACTGTGCGTGAGGGCGCTTGGAGGACTCTAGAACATTGCGACTGGCGGGACATGGACTGAACTGAGGTGGGACTGAATATACGTGTAGTACCGATTTTATTGTAAATATTCCAACCGTCAATTTGGACACATATTTTATAGGATATTTGAATAGGTTGATACACTGTCTATTGGGGCTGATCTTAAATTATTTAATTTAGTTAATTTATTTGTGGTAATTATAAATTGTATTGATTTGGAGTGATTAGTTTTGAACAGTAAGTGATATCGATTGATTGTGAGATTTTGAGTTCAGAGAATTTTTCTGTAAATATTGTAAATAAAAAAAGAAAATTATAATTAATTATTGTATTTCATTAAGACCTCCATCCCTTAACGAACCTGGTATAGTCCACTTAATTTCTAGAGAGAGAAATTGTAAGAATACTTTACAAATGTGCTCACTTTCACACTTCGATGCATTAAACAAAACAGAAAGTGAAAGGAAAAAGATTAAGTTGTCACGAATGGTTACCTAACACTATTTTTTCGACGTTATGCTGCGGAATTACTTTCCCATCCATCGGTACTTTCTTTAATGTGCGAATGTCACTTAGTGCGCCCATTAAAATATTTGCATGCAGGGGGCAGTGACTTTAATCTAACGTTTACTTATAAAGCGCTCAGTTTATCGTCAACGGCCTTTATCGCTGTGCATAGACAGCCCTGGGTACTCATGCGTCCCCATCTCCGCGCCAATTCGTGGCGCTATGCTGCTCAGCCACAGAGTACAGTGGTCGGCAAGTATCTGGGCGCGTGGGCCCCCCTAGTCTTGAGGGGTGTCCCCTTTCCGCCCCCGTTATTTCCCTTTCTCCGGCCACCCTGCCGTCCCTCGCTGAGACTTGCCCAGATAACTGCCGGCCACAGAGTAGACAAGTACACAGAGAATAAATGGCGTCGCCGTTCCTTTGATGTGGACGAATTCATTCCCTGACTGGCTGCTCGAGGCTATGGGAACGAGCCTTGTGTCTGATGGCTACGGCATGCTGCGAAATGTTCCCATTTTGGCTTGGCTACTGGCTGGCGAGTACATAGGTTTTGAAACGCTGACTGGTGGACGGCGTTCCAACATTTTCCTGAGCAATGATGCCATTTCTTTGTGTGTGTGTGTGGCTGGGATTCGCTGTGCAAGCGGCTGTTTCACTTCTGTATTCTGAAGTACTCTGTGGCTCAGCCATGTAAATTGTACAATTTTTCTGTATTTTTACAAAGAATTCTTTGGTAACTACTCTGACATGATTAGTCTGTAACGTAACAGCACGAGTGAATTAGAGCAAATTAAAAAAAAAAACTTTGATGTAGAACATGTAAAATAAATGTAGACGCCAAGATTTTATAAATATGGAGCCACATAAACAATTCTGCACATAAACAATGTGTTGTATATACACAGCATTTCATTTGTACAGTAGAATTACAGATGTTTAAAAAGTAGGTATTTTGACAGCCCATCCTCTAAGCACTCGCATTTACATGTATCAGTAACTTTATGATTACTGTTATGCATGTGGTTTGATCGTCATACACGTTGCCACACCCAAGTAGCTACCTCATTAATAGATTTCTAGATCCGCCACTGGGTATATTCGTCCACTGAATAGTATCTGATACAAGCTAATAACACACATTGAAATGTTACTCGGTCGTTGCATGCATTAAGAAAAAATACATTCACCTGTTACGCCGTACAACATCCAGGGTCTACGTTTATTTATTTTTATTATTTCCTTTTAGTGATCTCACGGTTAAAATTTTATTGATGGTTTAGCCAATCAGTCACTAAAAGGAAATGTGTTACGAAATAAGTCTTAATAATCATTACAGAGCACCTTACCGCCCCTAAATAAAATAATTTTAATAAAGCGAAAGTTCATATCCCCCTAATAGATAAATACAAACTGTGAAATTGAAATTAAATGCTTTAACTTACGAAATAAAAATAACAAGAATAAGTTTAGTAACAAAAGCGGAGCAGCTATACAATCTGAACCTGAGTAAGAGATATCAGTCAGTGATGTACTGGTTGCCGGAAGCCAGCTAAGATGATGTTGCAGACTGGTCAGTGCTGTCGAATGAACCGACTGTGTATTCGTATGGTATTCAGAGTCATGACTTGAGACACGACTTAAGGCTGGGTCACACACGCCATGTTGAAATACTGACTTCTATCTCATTCCAGTTATTTAGGGACACTTATTTTGAATCTACAACTATTACCTCTCTGGCAATATACATTACTGTGTAGAAAAAACATTACTTCTGATCTTTCGTCGTGTAATTATGACGTAATTAGTGCAGCACCATTATTAAATTATCAGTAAATTCTAGCCGATTCACAAGTTTGAAACACTAAATTACATGAGAAGTACACATCTCAAAAAAAGTTTTGCGCCATCAGTAGTAGGTGCACACGACTACTGGACCAAAATGATATCTGATGATCCCGTGACCTTAAATGGCCTTGCACGAGAACTTTGCACACGCACTTTGCACATACACCTTGCATGTTCAAATTGCACGTTCATATTGCACATGCACATGCACTTGCAAAGTGCACGTGCAAAGTGCATGTGCAAGGTAATTCAAGGTCATGCGGTCGTCAGATATCATTCTGGTCCAGTAGTTGTATGCACCTACTAGTATCATCCATAATTCAGATGCTCATGAAGGGTAGGGTGTTCTCTGCGGTATTTTCTCGTACTCTTTGGGGTTTGTCGTCAAGCCAAGCGAGGTATTCTCTACAGAGAGTGTCTACAGAGAGTGTATTTTCATCCAATACTCGGCTTTGAGAAACCTACTGAGTCAGAAATCCAGGCGGTGCTAATATTATTTTAGATGTGTATTTTTGTGGATACTAAGCAAATAAATGCATTGATTTACTTGTAGAAAATTGCAAAGGTTGTTCGGATCGAACCACCGCCGTCGAAAACCATACAGAATATAACGCGTTCACAATGCATAGCTCAGTTTATTTACTCTGAATTAACGTGTCATTCGTAGTTATATTTAAATTTTGGGAATGACATAAATTTCAGACGAGCAGCAATTGTCTCATTATTAAGTAAGATATTTCGAGTTTCGTAAATAAATTCGTATTGTGCATTGTAACTGCATTCCAAATTTTCGAAGTCAACAATATTTGCTCATGAAACAGCTCCTATGCTTCGCAATATAATTACAGAAATTTGAGTTCACGAACTCATAGCTGTAGACTAGTGTTTGCAGTTTTACAATGCCGCGAAGATAATTTATAAATTAGTGAAATTCAGCCATCGTAATAACAGTCAGGCTACAAATGGTTTCAAATTGAGTTTTTTTTTTCTCTGGTTTTCACTGATTTGGTCCAATTTTCACTAATTCAGGTTTAGAGTGTTAGAGATGTGACAATTCGCCGCCACTGGACGTGTATTCTCCATGGAAATAATCTGCCAAGTTGTTATTAAAATGGATATTCCTTTTTGGTCAAGTTCGAAAAATAAGTGGCTCATCTAAAATTTGTTAGAAGCTAAAGAACTTTAAATATACTACAGTTATACATATAGTTATAAATTCTCATTACTTATAGTTTATCTATTTTGAAATTTTGACGTTATTTTAAATACTCTGCTAGTGTTCTGGATACCTGATATTCCAATACACAAGTATATACCAGCATGAACGTTGGTCTCGAAGGCTACAAACATTTACACTTTCGTGCATGTATTATTTGCATCTGTAAAATCTACCCATCCACTCACACATGTTATAATGTTACGAGACAAGCGCAATATATCTATACGTATCCTCAAACGACCAAATCTAATTCCGCCATCTTCAAATGCGACATGGAGAATGATCAGTCCTCGCATATACGAGCGGCAATTCGAACGACGGTGGTCATTCATTAAATAGTGAGAAGGGGGGGGGGGGCTGCCTGACGTATAAAAATCGCTTGCCTTTGTGCCGTTCCAACTCCTACACGTCTAGAAAGTGCCATGTATCAAACACGGTTGACGGCGTGGGGTATTATTTTTTTTCTTCTTGTCCGCCGACTTTTCTCGGACACTTAAGCTGTCAAATTTGTTGTGGTGGCCGCTCACACCCACTGCAATTTGTCCCTATTACACCAGAGTTTGCGAGGTGTTGGCGCTGGGGGGGGGGGGGAGGGCAGCTATTAGCCTACCAGAAACGAAAACCAACCCACAAACTCATTGCGAAACATTTCTGCAGCTGTAACCAGGGCGTTCTTTATGTCGTAACATATGAATGCATCACCTAGGAGCTGGTTTTCTGTCAACTGTACACTGTAAAACTCAACCTTTGAAAAAAAAATTCCTGCCTGACAACTGCATACATTTTTTGCGTAAATATTGAACTGGCACACCCACTGTAATGTTGTCAGCGAAATGATGGAAGATGGAAACTAGTTGCATATTTTAGTAGTTAGAAAAGGAAGGTTCTGGGACAACTGGCTCCTGGCTGAGGACCCCCAGCTGCCAGCTTGGATTTCCCCTTTTCCCTAAAAACTTTCCCTTTTTTCCCTTCTTCCTTCAAAATATGTCCTTTACCGCTCCGACTTGGTCCTTTTCCCACCAAATTCCCCTTTTTTCCTTCGAAATTTCCCTTTTTTTCCCCCCGCCAAAGTGCCAGAAGAGCAGGTTGCCCATTGTGGCTGAGGTTTACCTAATGTGGCTGAAGTATACAAAAATTCCGTAATAATTGCGCAACCACTCCCTGCGGTCATCTTGGAAGCGAACCTCCTGCTCTGTCATTCCATCTCTGGTGGGGGGGGGGGTTCCCTCGGTATTCTACCGTGGCCGCCTTGGACTATTTTCTTGACTCACGTGGAAGGTGGGGGGTCAGCCTGACAGCACTTCCAGCTCTCGCATTCCGGTCGGTGTTCTCTGGGTGTTCCCAACAGATATTAGTTTTTTTTCTTTCGTACCGAAAGTGTGCATGTACCGCTCACGCATTCCGTGTGAAGGGGGAGAGACCCCATTCCAAGACACCCTACCAACCTCAGGTCAAGTATAACCTATGCTTACGAGTAAGCATAGTTAGGTGTCAGTTCGACCTTTTGAAATACAACTACCAAAATCATAACATATGCATAACCACAGACGACGAGAAGGGGCTGCATGGACAAATGTCTACCTGCCTGCCTACCCTTACTTACTCACCTCTCTCTCTCTCCTGTCCCCTCGGTGCAACGGCAAGGCCACCCACTTCCTTGCACACTCTTCTCCTCGGCATCTCCGCCTGACACCCTTCCACACTTCCTTGTGCTCTCTGGCTCTCGTCCTTCCTTCACAGCTTGCCACCATCACCCTGGGCCACACTTCCTTGTGCTCTCTGGCTCTTGTCCTTCCTTCACAGCTTGCCACCATCACCCTGGGCCAGACTTCCTTGTGCTCTCTGGCTCTTGTCCATCCTTCACAGCTTGCCACCATCACCCTGGGCCATACTTCCTTGTGCTCTCTGGCTGTTGTCCTTCCTTCACAGCTTGCCACCATCACCCTGGGCCACACTTCCTTGTGCTCTCTGGCTCTTGTCCTTCCTTCACAGCTTGCCACCATCACCCTGGGCCACACTTCCTTGTGCTCTCTGGCTCATGTCCTTCCTTCACAGCTTGCCACCATCACCCTGGGCCACACTTCCTTGTGCTCTCTGGCTCTTGTCCTTCCTTCACAGCTTGCCATCATCACCCTGGGTCACACTTCCTTGTGCTCTCTGGCTCTTGTCCTTCCTTCACAGCTTGCCACCATCACCCTGGGCCATACTTCCTCGTGCGATAACCACTACCAGTCCAAGCCCACCACCAGCCGCCATTTTGTTAGACATTACGACTTCCAATATTGGACATTCAGACATCAACCTTACAGTCGTCGTCGATATACTGCCTGCCACCATAGCCGCCCACCACTGGCCGCCATTTTTGCTAGACAGTTCAGGTCGTCCGAACTGTTTAAGATATATACCCCAACCATATTGGTAAGGAAACATCAATACGCCCACCAGCTCAAAAAATCATTATAAATGTAACTGTTTAAACTAGTAGATACACGCATGCGCACACTCACTCAGGCACGAGTTGACAAATTCATAAGATAGGCATCAATCGCAATGCCGAGAAGGGGTATTTCCGAACCATTCAATTTATAGTCGTCAAATTCCATAACATTGGCATTGCCCCAGACGAGGAGAAAAGACAAGTGGTAAAGTATGACCTATAAGCATAGTTGGTTGTAATTTCCCGAACTCTTTAAGTTATAATCAGCAAATTCAGAACATGAACATTGCCCCTGACGACAAGAGTGGTCAAGTACACCCAAGCATAATTGGTTGTAATTTCCGGAGATACAACTACAAAAAATTCATAACATAGGCATCACCCCATTCGATGAAAATACTTGCAATGACAAGTGTGTGTTTCCTATGACTAAAGCATATTTGGCTGTAATATCTAGGAATCTTAGTAACTCCTTTTTTTATCTTCGACCTGCACTCCTGTACCGAAGCAGGTAATAATAACTATACACTAACATACCCCCGAATCTTCAATGCACATTCTTCCAGAGAGTCCTCCCCCCCCCCCGAACCCCCAATGTGCGTACTTACCTCCATAAAGTCGGTTATTACCACCGGCCTTGCACTCCTGAGTCATGTACCGAGACTTCAATGTATGTAATGTTACATCACTCGCAATTAATACACACAGTCATCGTTAGACAGCCGAGTCCCCGCACATACGACGTCGACACATCCTAGAACGATAATCTAATTATTATTATGAAACGCACTATCCCCTACCTTATCTAGGGCAGCAGTGAATATTCGTAGGCTGCAAGCACATCAGGTAGTCGATGTGACCTCGCTGGAAATGGAGACCGCAATGACCAGTCCCATCTTTCCATGCACGGAAAGCATCTCCACCACTACCTCCCCTTGTCAACATACCTGCTGGTATACTAATGAAAGGAAACAATGTTTTTGACCTGATCCAACCTCGAGGTATCACAGGTTCAATTCTTGTAGAAAGTGGTTATACAAGTCGACATAAAAGCTAATATGTTGTCTACAATGGTGTTTGTAATTACAGAAAGTCAGTCCCCGACCTACACACGCGTACGAAGTCCATCACACACACACACAGAAACACAAACACGCATGTGTATTGCACAAGCAATGGCTAGACAAGACCACACATTGTATGTCATTCGACAAAAGCCATATAATTCCATCACTGATACAAATATACAGGTTGGCCGAGCCCCTTAAGAAGTCTGATATAAGCTCTTGTTCCAGTAAAAGGGAGCGTGGGGTTGAATCTCCGCACCTGATATTTCTTTTCTGAACCCTATTTGAATAAATAAGTTATCGCAGGTTCGCTTCCCGTTGAGCATGAATGCTGACACGCCTGCAGACAATCATTCGTCGTCGGTCCCACTGCAAATGAATACGAAAATGTAGCGGTCATGAAAATCATACACCGTCTTCAACCTGCACTCATATACCGAACTGTTAGAATTACAGGATCTACAGTTACAGGCAACCATTTTTTGCTGGCTCTACCCGAACCTTCAATGCATGTACCAAGCCTTCGCAATTACAAGCAGTCATGTTCTGCCCGAACATTCAATGTATGTACCACGCCTTTGAAATTACAAGCAGTCGGCCCTTCCCGAAACTGAATGTGTGCACTTAGACAGTTCCATCTAGCAGACCAGCCATTCCACTATGATAACTGCGATTTGTGTTTACCAATAGTGACAAGTCTCGAACGACTGTCTCTACAGGCAGCTGCTTGCTCTCCCCAGCCGCCTGTTAGAGTGCACGAAAGGAAAAATAGTTATAAAAAATGGCTACCTCCTGTATCGTCAAGAGCAAGGAGCCCTGACAGGTATTAAAATATCAACATTACCAGTTGTGGAAATACCTTTGATAATGCCCGACACTGCCTGCAGTGATAGCCTGCCTAAAGAAGGTCATCGCAAACTATGTGAAATAAAATATGTTTACATTAATCATCGTGTATATAATTAACACTCTAAGTTAAATACAGCAGACAGCCTTACCAGTTTCATTGTAAAATGTGTATTTAAAACGCACTGCATGCATGCAGTTCAGTCGTCTCTCATGTATTCCTCCCAGGCCCACCTTTGTGCTGAGTGTGCCGGCAGTGTACCAGTGTTACTGTTGAGAAACCATCACCGATGCTAGACATGACCAGACTGTCCTTGGCAGAACATATTCTATACGAACCAAGCGAAACTAAAGCAGCCAACACTAGCAGCAGAACACGCCCGACCTACCACATGAGCAATGTGAGCATCTCTAATGCTACCTCAAGCAGTCGACCCACAGCACGAGCATCGTGCAGGCAAGTGGAAGGATGGTAAATAACACTAGTCGTGAGAGAGACACCAGGGTGGCAGACCAGTCGAGTCATGCATGTATGTCCCCTTTTTACGAAAGGAATTCAGTTATACAGTACCTAGTGCCAGAATCATACGCACATATGATACAACATTCATGTTAACCATTAGTCAGGCATGACAGATGACACTACTACAGTACTCAGCGTTTAGAAGATGCAAAAAAAAAACATAAAGAGCAGAGGTTTACCTTAACCAGTGTAGGAGTGAAGACCTGTATGTCGCAAGCACATCTCGTAGTGGTCGTAATGAACTCGCTGGAAGCAGAGACTAGAATGACCGTTCTGCCTTTCCGCACATGGTATACATTACCAACCAAGAAAGCAACTCGACACCTGCAATTACTATAAGTACATCACCACCACCCTTGAGAAAACATACATACTTGTTACATGCACCATTGAAAGGGACTAACGCATGTACCCTGATGGCAGTGGTGACATTGCATTATCCTTGAAAATAAGGTATCATAGATTCAATTCCCATTGAGACCAATCATTTTACAGGTAAAAAAATACATTCGGTGGTAATGCACACCGACATGAAGGTACTCAAAGCATGTTAACCTGTAGGAAAAATACAGTGTATGTCATTCGCCGGGAAGCAAGTGGAAGTATTGTAGCAAGACATTCACTAACAACCTTCTACCAAACATCATGGAATAGTAACCGCTCATTTACTATCGACTACAAGACCTACCCATGCAGTGCAGGTATATGTGATATAAGTGGGTGCCTTGCATCCACGCGTCAGGAAGTGTTCGAATGAAGACTGAGTTAACTGTGAAAGGTGGACGAGTGTAACGAAGTTTAGAGATCAACGTCACAGGCTAAACAGAGAACAGTCAGATAACGTAACCAGTCCAGCAACCATGCAGCCAGTAGAAAGTAGTAATTGCACGTTCATCCCAACATACTATCACAAATACTTCAAACCTGCCAGTCATAGGTAAAAAGCAGGTCACACTGTGACGACCCAAGACACGAACCATCATTATGTAGTGATAATCGTATAAAAGCACTTGGTCGTCAAGCAGGGCAGGACAACAGATCACTACATCTATATTCTCCAACAGATGGAATCAATGGTTGAAGACTTACAATCTGTAAAAACACAGTCAGTATCATCAACAGCAAGGAGCCTGACAAGCATTATGGTACCATCGTTACCAGTGTCGAAATACCTTTAGTAAATGCTGTAATACATGACGTCACATTCACCCATAGTGATAGCATACCTAAAGAAGATCTTCGTGCGTATGCATGTACACGACGACATTAAAGTTACCATTGCTTGTTCAGCCCAATATGCAAGGCATTCCACTGTGATAGCTCCGATGTAGTGTTTACCCATAGTGATAACATGTACAGACATAACAAGAAGTGTAAAGGAAATGTTCGTCGTTCATCAGGAAGCGACTACGTGTATTTCGGCAAGACATTCGCTAACCGCACCAGTACCAAATATAATTAAGATAGTAACTGCTCATTTGCAAACAACCACAAGGCCTACAATGTGTTAATTGCAATCTGTATATACGAAAAATGTGCCTTAATTGCTCACAGCAGGAATTACTCGAATGAAGGCTAAGTTGAAAATGTAATATGAATGGATGTAAATAGGTTGAGTGGTCAAATTGCCTACTTCGCAGGCTAGACAGTGAACGATCAGATAAGGTAACATTTTTCAGTATAGAAACCATGCCGACATATGCATCATGCAGCCAGCAGCCATCTACTGAGACAACCTGAGACGAGCAATGCAAACTAGCATACTGTGTGAACAGTATTTATAGAATGTAAAACAGACGTTAGTTCGTCGGTGAGTGTGGTGGAAAGTAGATCATTACAACTTTATTTATCTACTACGATTGTGTACTCTGCTACACATGAAGACAAAATCAATGGTTGAAGACTTGGCACCTGTAACACAGACAACATCGGTAATAGCAAGGGACCCTGAAGAGTTGCTGCAAGCATTACATTATGAATGTTACTACTGTGGAAATAAATTTAGCCATAGGTGTAATGCACACCGACATGAAAACAGTCATTGCCTGTTCAGCCCAGCATACAAGGCGTTCCGCTGCGATAAGTGCGATGTAGTGCTTACCCGCAGTGGTAGCCAATATAGACATAACAAGGCATGTAAGGAAATGATCGATGTTCATCAGGAAGTGAGTGTAAGTATTGTGGCAAAACATTTGCTAAGCACACCAGTGCCAGATGCCATGAAGATAGTAACTGTCCATATGCCACCTTCTACAAGACCTACCCATGTGTTAACTGCTGTGCAGTATATGCGAATCAGAGTGTCCGGCATGTCCACAGTAGGAATTGCTCGAATAAAGACTAAGTTGTGCATGCGAGATGAACGAAAGTAAAGACTTTAAAAGGTGGATTTTTCAACTTCGCAGATTATACATCTAACAACTGGATAAGGCAACACATTTTCTGTCCTACAGCAACCACACAGTCATCTACTGAGACAACCTGAGTTGGGCAACACAAACTGGCATGTGGTCTGAATAGCATACAAATGACCATCATATAAAAACATATGTAATTTCGCCAGCAAGCATGGTGGTGGTGGAAAGCAGACCGTTACGACTACATTAATCTAGTATGATCATGCACTCTGCTACAATATGAAGATGACATCATTGGTTGAAGACTCGCCATATATAACACCATCAGCATCAGCAACAGCAATAGGCCCTGAAGAGTCGCTGCAAGCAATGAGGTATCAATGTTACCACTGCGATCGAACACTCTGCTACAGTATTAAAAAGGAATCAGTTGTTGAATATGTGCCAGCTGTAACACCCCCAGCATCGTCAACAGCAAGAGGTCCTAAAGAGTCGCTACAGGCATTACGTGATCAATGTTACTACTGTGGAAATACATTTAGTAAAAGTTGGCATGCATGTCGACATAGAAGAAGCCATTGCTTGTTGAGTCCAGCATACAAGGCATTCCACACTGTGGTAAGTGATAACCGTGATGGTGTGTTTATCCGCACCGATAATCTGTATAGGCATAACAAGAAGTGTAAAGGAAATATTCGTCGTTCATCAGGAAGCGAGCGCAAGTATCGTGGAAAGACGTTCTCTAAACGCACCAGTGCCAGATGTCATGAAGAGGGTCACTGTCCATTTGTTACTGCCTACAAGGTCTGCCCATGTGTTAACTGCTGTGTGTTATATACGAATAAGAATGCCTGGAATGTTCACAGCAGGAAGTGTTCTGCACAAAAAACAGTCGTCATTATTTTTTATGCTCGAATGAAGAATAAGTTGAGCATGTATCTCATATTAATATGCTGTCTTATGTCATGACTGTAAAATGTAGGGAAAGCATATACAATATGCACATTTTATTCATCTAACAAAACCCCGCTAATATTAGGTCCACCTCCATCACTAGAAAAATTTACCATATTTCGTCTAAGTCTGAAAGTGAATTAATGGTGTAGGTCGGTGTATGACCACTGCTAATTGTAGGCTTGGTACACAGGTGTACATAGGTCATGAAGGCAGAGTATGACCACCTGTAAATACAGGTCCAATGTATATTACACGTGCTAATCAAGACCAGAGAGTCCTGGCTAGTACGGTAGAATAGAAAATGCTTTCCTTATGAACCGATCAGAATGAAACCATCAAGTTCACATTACAGCCAAAACTCACTACACCAGCGATGGAATGTACTAACCCAGTGCGATCAACTATCAACTCATGAATATGGAAGGTAGCCAGGCGGTCGACCGATGGTGTAGACAGCTGAAGGCCACAGCCGCCATCTTGAACCAGAACTTCCTGCTCTGTCAATATGGTCAGACATCTTGGAAGTCGCACTGTCTAATAAAATGGTGGCTGGTGGCGAGTGGCTATGTTGGGAGCCAGTGCGTCATTTTTGGAAATGCCTGGAGCCATCTTGGAACGGAACTTCCTGCTCTGTCAGTCAGGTCTACCATCTTTGAAGTTTCACTGTCTAGCGACATGGCGGCTGGTGGCCGGCGGCCATGTTGGCGCCCAGTACAGCGACGACTGTCATTTGCAAAAATGGTGCCCCCTGGTGACGGGTGGTTAGAAGTCTGAATGTGGGCGGCCATGTTGGTGGCCAATAGCAGCCATGTGCAACATGGCGTCTGCAGATGATTGGTGGTCAGAAGGGCCGGTGGCCATGTTGGCAGTCAGTACAGATCCCCTCTCCCACAGCGACTTACCTGTGTGTGCTTGTGGATTTGCACCAGCATGCTGTCCAGAACTTCCTGCTTGGTCAATTCGGTCTCCCATCTTGGAAGACGCACTGTCTAGCAAAATTGTGGCTAGTGGTGGGCGGCCATGTTGGCAGCCAGTGTGCCGACGACGTCCATTTACAAAATGTTGGCAGGTGGCAAGTGGCCATGGCAGCAGCCAGTACACCGAGACGACAGACATTTTTGTTGTAAGGATGAAGTCTGAATGGCAAATCTCGTAAGTCGCACTGTCTAACAAAATGGCAGTTGGTGGTGGGCAGCCATGGTAGCGGCCAGTGCGCCGGCGACGGCCATTGCACATAGGTCATGAAGACAGATTATGGCCGCCTGTAAGTTGGTGGTGGGCAGCCATGACAGCAGCCAGTACACTGACGACTAATTTTTTGTTGTAAGGATAAAGTCTGAATTCCAAATCTCGGACGTCGACCTGTCTAACAAAATGACGACTGGTGTCGGGCGGCTATGTTGCCGGCCAGTGCACCAGCGACGACCATTGGCGATCGCCGGTGGCGGTCGGTCAGAAGTCGGAATGCGGGCGATCAAATCCATCCGAAATATATATGCTGAGAGTATATGTTACAAGCATCGTATACAACCTTTTGTTTAAGGTAATTCTGTAAGATTGTACAAAATAAGAAAATAAAGTTGTTATGTCATATCACGGGAACCAATCAACCGATTTCCACCTAATTCTTCACGCAAGTATTGCTCAGCAGGCCGTTTAATCATGTGTGTTTTAAGAGTTTCGGACACTTATTTTCAAAGTGACACCCGAGTTAATATTTCAGGTTAGTAATCCCCATCATTAAAAAATTCTAGACTGATTAAATCCGAAATTTATGCTTCGAATCCTACCTCCTTAATGCAGTTGATGGCACGCTAGAACATGGTATAAGGTTTTCTGTGTTGGCGTCTCTGGTAAGGCACTTGGGTTTGTGTCACTGCTGTTGCATATGTTTCTGTTTCTATATCTAAGGATATCACTGTCGAGACGTGAATACCTACCAAACCATCTGATCTTTTAAGAACTTCACTAAACATTTTTTGGACCCATGTACAGGAAAGGAGGCCCATGACTTATATCACTAACAACCAATTGAAATTCTTGCCTGAACTTCTTATCTTCTGTCAGCAATTCCAATGGATATTAGTTTTCCTTAAGAAATTGTTCTGTAGCGATACAACTGTTGCTCTTGTGAATGTGAAAACGATTCGGATTTACAAAATTACGGCGTGAATTCGAAAATATTTAAATGATTTAAACATTTTTATCAGTGTCATTTAAAAAATTTACTACTAACGAAAAGACGAGGCAAGTGAACTCTATGAGTCATCTGCGATTGTCCGTAGAGTCGAGTATCTCACCTGAAGAAGGGTACAGATCCAAGGCTCCGAAACGTCGGAAAGACTTGTAATTATTTTTGCCTTATCATTTTTTCGTCGTTTTATATCCTCTCTGTTTATTTATTCGTTATTTTCTCTGGTTATTTTTGTAATCCTTGTGTTGTTCGTAGTCTAGAATTATTTGGATTCATAACCTGACAAGGAATACTTTTTACTTACTTAGTGTTTAATTGTATTTTTGTTCTATTTTAGTCTGTAAGTTTTTAGTTTTTATTGTTCAGCTGTGTCCATTGATATTTTTTTGCACAATTTGTTCACTTGTGTTGTGTTTTCGTATTTGTCATAATGTTGTCTTTTCATTGGGCTTGCTTTTGCTGTCTGTCCTTTTTGTAATAACTAGTTGTCCGTTTACACACACACACACGTGTGTTTTCTATTGACAAGGAAAATGATTTTCCTAATTATGTCTGTGATGTTCTAAGAGTTTTTTGCCATTTTTTTGTCTTGCTATGTGCGATTATTATTTTATTTAGTCCCATGATTGGCAATGGACACAGTCCAACCATGCCAACATAATATCATGAACTCACCATTGCCATTAAAGTAAAAATATAAAAGCATAATTTTCATATCACATTGTAACTGGGCGAAAACGGTGAAACCAATATTGTATTCACTGGGAATGCAATGACACGTAATGTCTGCAGGTTCGAGCAGGATCGGCATAGTTCGTTATAAATATATATGTTTGTTTATCCAACGCTCTAGCTGTATTTGAAAGCCACGTAGAGGCAGAAGACGTATTGTGTACATAACCATCAGCAAAACGGCGTTACTTTGCTTGCAAAGCGAGGCTCCGTTACTGTGCAGGCCTGGTATTCGCCAGCGCGTGCTCGTGCACTTCAGACGCGAAGATCGGCGTTGCAAGCCAGAACACGAAGTCAGAACACGAGGTCAGAACGTCGCGTGTGTTGGAAACGTGCGCGGTAGAAATGAGACGAACAAAACTGGCGCGTGAAAGTGCACCCTGAACTCTTTTGACAGCCGTGCTCTGTTATTGCTTTCTGCACGTCTTTCCTTCCGTCTCTGGTAAAAACAAATTATATCATGGGCGTAACGACGAGTGTTCACGCGCGCGTCAAAAGATATTACGAAATCGTCTGAAACTTAAAAACGTTATTTTAACACAAATTTTTTTTTTACCATAATGCGTATATTCGATTAAGAAACCATTTTCAGTGACCTGTAGTCAATATTTTAAGAGGTTAATAAGTGAGACGTCCCACAAACTTGTCTGCCGGAATTACTGCCGTATGAACCAACAGAACAAACTCCTGCTGTTCGTCCGTCATTCACTTGGCTTCCGCTGAAAAGTGTCTCACGCCGCTCAGCTTTCAGAAAAGTGCGCTCATTTTCTCCCAGGTCCCGCTTCAGTTCAGCAGAATGCAGTGGTGCGTAGGAAACTTGTCCGATTTCTAAAACAAGTCCGCTGGCTCCATCGCTCGTGCCGAGTTTCTTCAAATGCGTGTCGATGCTTTACTGTAAACGTGGTCAGGGTGTACGAAACCAATCGAAGATAATATCATTGATCGAAACGAAGTAACAGCAAATTTCGAGAGGGGCAGAAAATGCTGTTTCATCGGGCCTGCCTCCCGAGCCGGCAGCCACGAACTGCAAATGGGGAATCAATGTTAAACGGAATTTCTTCTCATTGCGTCAATTTTAAATATAACTATTTCAAACAAAAAAAAAAAACATGTTGACGCGATTTTCTCTGAAAACAGTTACTACATTAAATTGTTTTTGAAAAAAATTATTTATCCATTTTTTTTGTTGTGTATATATTTCAATATTTACATTTTATAAAAACATAACTATATGAAACAAAAAAATTGTCAAAAATTTAACGTAACATCATTCATTATGAAATTTCACGTAGAATACCTTTGTTTGAAATAGTTATCTTTAAAATTGGCACAATTGGAGGGGGGGGGGGGGAATTTCGTTTAACATTGATTTCCCATTTGAAGTTCGCGGCTGCCGTCTTGTTAGACAGGCCCGTTAAATGGCCTTAAAAACATAACGACAAACAAATTTTACAAATTATTTTCGATAATATCAAGACAAATAATTTGTAACAATACTCTGTGTCGTGAAAAATGGCCGTTACAGGTGTCAAACCTGTCTTTTCACTCGACCGGTCCTTATCTGGGTAACTGCCTTACCCACTCGCATTGCAGTATTCGTTTTGCATATTTGCGCTTATCATCAGTTTTGCGTTTGTTATTTATATTTTTATTCCATAACTTTGAATAATTAATAAAAAAAATACGTTGCTACAAAGTCACAAAACACTATTATTTTGATTCATTTTGTTCGTCAATCTAAGAACTTTCTATCGATACAACTTTATTGTAACGAATATAGATCTACGTCGCAATCAAATTACGAACTTGGTTTGTGTTCACTTCGCTATAAGGTGTACGAATACTAGTGCACCTGCACCACTGCTCTGCGTTATCGATTGTTTAGTTTCTGTTCGTTCGAAACAAACAGCGGTAGTTCCAACTACAGAAATGTCGGTTTGCTTGCGCGAAGAGAGTAATGGCGAAGACGTTTGAATCACATTTTCCTGTGTGCTCTGGACGTTCTTGCCTTTTGCGAGTCGACAACCACATCATGTTTTTGTACCGACCTCCCATGGCGCAGTCGATTCGTGCGCCGCCTGAATGGGGTGCGGGACGTTCTGGGTTCGAATCCTTAGTAAGGCATGGGCGTCAGTTTAAGTTAGTTTACAAGCCGTCCCCTGATAAGCCTTCAGGCATATCACCGGGGTAGCCTACGTTAATAAGACGTATTCAGTCCAAATCGTATTTTTGCGTGGGCTATAGGTTTACTCGGATGGCAACGTGGGAGGGGGGGGGGCGTAGTTATCAGAAACAACCGTAGCCTTTACATCAGTTAATGATGGATAAACAAGTTATCATTATGGCTAGATTGGCGGCACTCTCTTGAAAATGCCCTAATATTGATTATCGCTGCTTACAGTTCTATAGTAATTTTTCTGTCCGACTCGACAACTTGAAAATGCCCTAATATTGATTATCGCTGCTTACAGTTCTATAGTAATTTTTCTGTCCGACTTGACAACATGAAAATGCCCTAATATTGATTATCGCTGCTTACAGTTCTATAGTAATTTTTCTGTCCGACTCGACAACATGAAAATCTGCTTGCCAAGAATCACAATTGAGCTTTTAATCATACCCCAGCGTTTCTGACTGCTGTAGTGACTGCTGTTCGGGTTTATGTATGTTAGACCCCATTTGAATACACCGTAGATAAGTGTTTTTTTTTTCCCCAAGAGATTTTTTTCGCTTCCACTGTTGGAAAATACAATGCGAACCGTCCTAACTTCTTGCATGTCATATTGGAACCGGGCGGTCATATATAATTTTGTTTCCTTGTCAAATAAACTTTAATGTAATAATGCTCATGAAACCGAAGCAAGAGAGTTCTAAGTATATAATCTGTTAACAGGAGATTACATTTAATCTACACATTATATTGACCATCTCGTAAGGTCGTCGAAATTAGACTTGGGTCCTCCATCAGTGTTTGGCGAGATGTAATGCATGCGTGAAAATGTTCGTGTCAGTGAAAGTATTCCGACTTTGTGGCTTGTTAAAATACATTTTTAGAGCCTCGGAGATGGATAAGTTGAATGCGTTCGGCCAAAGGAAAAAACGCATCTCACGTGATGTGTTCCCAGACATGATGGGAGAGCGCCGACGGACGCTCGTCAGATTCCTTACGTCGCTCGCGTGGCACTTGAAAGTTGAATGGAGAAAAGGGGTATATAAAAAAGGATAAGGAAGCATCTTCTACCCGTGGGTGTGCGAGGGACGTCAGTCCTGGATAAGGTTAACGGACACGGACATTGAATCTGGAAAAGGACTTTTCTTTAAAAAGGAGGACACTGCAATTTCATTAGCGCAACAAGTTTACTGGATAAACACACATGATTATTTTTTCGTGCATATTTTAATTTTAATAATGCTGGTGAAATAGTTAAATGAAGCATTTAATACTATACATATCAAGCAAACAATTTTTAAATTTCTGAACTAAATACTTAAAATATTATTTTTAATGTCAATTGCGATCAATATCAAATATAAAATATAAAAATATGCTTGTATATTCACAACTGTTTTGCCTAACAAAACACTTTAAAGTGCGTAGCGCAGTAGAAGAAATTCATCTAGGTATGGGTTATCAGAGAACATACAAACGTTTTGATATATTGAATTGTTACGAAGCACTGGTCAGGGACCATCACCGAGCTCTTTGCACAGACCGGTTAAGTCATCGCGTGGCAGGGCGCTGAGTGCTGCCAAAATTGATATTAATAATTCCACATTTATGCCAAACACTCATCGATTTTAAATTTTGCACAGTAGATTCCACCATATAAATAACACTTACTTGTATTATTTCCTCCATGGAATCCAAGCAGCTCCAGTAATCTGTTGTGATGCCAATTTATTAAACTGCTCATTGTCATGATCATTACTTGCCATTGTCTCCCAAGTGAACTGTACTGTGCTAAAGAGTAGGTACAAAATGGTGGTTCCATGACAAATATAAGGAGGGGAAGAGGGTGGGGTGCTAAAGTCCCGTCCGCCATCTCGGATGGCGTCATGGCAGCCATCTTGTTCAGGCTTCGTGTGTATCCTTGACCTTGACTTTGGGTGTTGGAATGTTATCGTATTTTACAGCTTGGTTATAAGTATGAGTTTTCTAAATTAAGATATATTAAGTATTTTGCATGACAACTATTTCTTACTAGCCTTCACCAACACGCATGTTTTCTCTCTTGTCTTCATTCATATTAGTTATAAATAAGATTTTGCGAGTTAGTGACCTTTGCGCTAGACTTGACTGCCTATTATATACAGCCGAGCCGAAATAAAGAGCGTGGGCAGATACGACAGTCGTTTGTCGGAGAGAGTGTTGCGAAACTGGCGCATGCGCGTTGGGAACACGCGCCGTACATTCTCGTGACCCGCAGCGCCCACCCTGGAGACTTTCTAAACCCACGCGTGGGGGTGAAGGGACCGCAGTGGCTGAGCGGTTAACCTGCTCGCCTCCCACCAAGCGATCCCCGGCCGCGTCAATCCATCCGGATTTTCGCATGTGGGAATCGTACCGGACGGTGCCGTTGGTCGGCGGTGGGTTTTCTCGGTGATCTACCGTTTCCCCCACCTCTTCATTCCGGCGCGGCTTCATACTCACCTCAAGCACCCTCATCGGCTCTGAAGACCTCGATGTTAAGAGCCGTCCAAATCGTTCCACTCCGCGCTCGCACCGTGCGCTAGAGGGGTCGTCGTGTCATTGCCGACCCGCCACACACGGAACAGACTAGTGTACAGAGGCCAAGTTGCTCCCGAACTCTACGTCCCATTTTCGTAATGAACTGCCCGTACTCACACACACTTCAGTGCAAACTCTGAATAGCAGCACGGCAGCTTAAAAAATTCAAATAATATTTTTTAACGGAAGTAGTGGCTGACCACTGTCTGTTAACTCAGAGGGATGGCGCCCCTGCTGGCTGTCTACGCCTAGTAGGGGAGGGGGAGAGGAGATCGATCCCTTTGCCTCCCATACTTGGTTCATATGCTCTAGAATAATGTAGGTATATGGGCTGTTCACGGTAAAGTGAGCACTTTTGAGGCCCTAGTTCCTTTTTCCTTTCAGCAATTTTTTTATCTTTTAACCCCATTTTAAAATAAATATCGCCATGTAATTAATAAACGCAGTGTGTATATTCCACCGCACGTTACCGTCTGAAGCTAAAATAAAATATATTTATGTACTATTATTTCAAAAGTTAAGACTTTCCCAAGTGCTCATTTTACCGTGAATAGTCTGTAGAAGAAGATATACCTACCCACCTTAGGGACAGTCTTTCGAAGTGAAATCCAGAGGTACTCATCGTCCGTGACGTTTGGCATGTATTAAGTGATACGTGTATTACATGATACGTAGCACTGACGGAAATAAATGGCGTGGGGAAGGGAAGACACAGATAAAAACTTCCGGACAACGGAAACGCCCGCCCCGTTTCGTTCATACGAATATCGGGGATCGACTTCCGATGGAAATCGAGCCTGCATCACAGCGGCCCGTACACGGATTAAAGAAATAAGTAGCATGTCTTAACGTCACGTATAGGGCGTGAATTTCATATTGTGATAATTGAAATACTTTTTTATTTTTCTTCTATAACCATTAAAGTAAACATATCCGGAATCTGAACAAAATTTTGTTTTTTAGTAACTTCACGATGTCGTTAGGCTCTTGGATACGGCCGTTTTTACTATTGGCAAAAGGACATGAAATGGACTAAAAGTCAAATCCAATTAAGGTACTAATTCTCTTTTTTCATTTTATCGTGAACAAGCAATACTTTTGCACCGGTTGCTAAGAGAGTATTTAACAATTATTCTGTGATCTGAATTTTTTTTAAAGTGCAGTTATGAATGCTACCTAGTTACACTAAGTTTCTCTTAAATGCGTAAAATAAATACGTCAGAGACACGCAAAAACACCTTCTGGAACAACAAACACTATACCACTGGCCATTTTATTGTATCGGGCATTGTAAACCTGTGTATTTGCTTGGGTGTGCATGTGTGTGTGTGTTCGTGTTTCAGTGTACTAGTTTCGCATAGGTTATCGTTAAACCGATTTAACTGATATTTAAACCTAGTACAGTGTATGTTTTGTGGTATCTTAGATAAAAAATAATAATGTTTGACATATTTATGATTGAATGGAACATTTATTTGGACATAGGCCATTGCAACAAATTGTTTGTCATCTGAATAATCATTCTAGTGTGAACTTTTTTTTTGATAATGAACTGATTCATTTGTAGGAGTTATTTGCATGTTCTCGCATATTTGCTCACAAAATCTAACACCTCTTTATTTATTTTTGTGTCCGATTTTTATGCGATACGGCGCATTTTCTGCTACTCACAACACAGTGTTTGCAATAGAGTAGTCCGAACTAACGGTTAAGTTAATCGCTCATCCCCATTACAAGAATAATTCAAAGATCGTACTTATAATCAGTCGCAAAATGATGCGCGTCGATCATATGAAATCCCAGAATGTCTTTTGCTCGAAAAGATTTCATTGGCATAATTTATTTTTTACTCTCATTTTCTTTGTAATGAGCCATTTCAGACATAGGCTTGTTTGTTTTGTAGAACTGGGTAGTATTATTCTCTTCATGGTTAACTATGCACATTTAAAATCAACTTCTGGAAAAAAATGAGACCTGAAAATGCACGTAATTTAATGTATATGCCAACTATCTTGCAAAGAAATGTTGGCCAGGAACTATGAAAAGTTCCTCTACGTTCCAACGTCTTACTAATTCAATAATTTTCAAAATCGGTTTCAATATATAATATGAACATTTAAGTAGGAATAGGTGTTTTTATATCACTTTAATTATTTGTGTTACATCACGAACGTCTATTCAATCTTAGCGATTCGACAAATTTCAGTGTTAATATTTAACTTAATCTATAAAGTAACACAAACTAGACTGGAAGGAACTGAGCAATGTTATTAAAAGAACTCAATTAACGAAGAGCCAGGAAAAGTGTTAAGACACTGAGATGCACCTTGGTTGATGGTCATTATATAAGAGAGACGTCGTGGATGTGAGTTGAGTAATTAGTTCGTTCAGTAAAGTCCTGATGTTTTCTTTTTCCTTCCAGAGGTTCGAGAGACAGGCGAAGCTCAGAACGGAGAGAACACAGCGACGGGCTGCCTGGACCAGTTCTCCAGATGCCGCGCATCAACGAGCACGTGACCGGGCCACTTAGCAGTTGATGTAAAGGAAGTTGTGCTGTTGGGACGAACTCGAGGGAGGGAGGGGAGGATGAGAAGCCTGCACCTTCTGGACGATGGGTTAGGTCCTGCTCTTCGGGCGGTTTGCACACGTGAAAAACTTACGAGGCCATGGGGAATGTTCCAATGTAGCTATTGTTGGGTCGTGGTTTAGTGAACTCCTGTGAAAATAATACTTGATATTTTCATTCAGCTGGTTGCCCGCCCCGTTCAACAGCCGCGCGTGAACAATAAACATTGTCATATTCCTAATACACAATTTTAGTATCCGAGACAATGACTATAAGTCTACATTTTTTTTCAACGTTTAAAACCAAATCCTGCTATCGTAAAAACGTAATTCTGTGTGTGTGTGTGTGTGTGTGAATCCTGAACCGAACTATAATTTTATCAATAATATGGATGTTCGTGACGATTCGTATTGGAATGACTTTGCTTTTTATAAGTTCCCACTGATACTAATTTGGTTAAACCCCATGTAACGTACTGTCGTAAGAAAGTTATGAATCTTTGAACTTGATGACATTTATTGTTTTTGTACATCGGCCGCTACAACCGGTGAGCCACATTTTTATTGTAACGCACAGAGCTTTATAGTTACATTTTTCCCTGCCATCACTTGCGCACTATAAACTGCCCGCAAAAATCTCTTGCACATAGTCACGCCTGTCCCACGTTGATTAGCGGTTCTCCAGAGGATAGCTCTTCTTTTGGTTCTTCTGCCTTTTACAAATTGATTTTACCAACCAGTAGCTATTCTGTTTAGTTCCTACATTCCTTCAAGGGCACACTGTGGCTTCGAGAATCTTTTGCTCGACTTGAGCCATCGTGATGCTGCTCGATGACAGACGGAGAGGATCTCAGAGGTCCTGTTCCTGTTTGTTTCCTTCCGTGCCTGTGGTCACACTACGCCGGATGTGAAGTGAAGTGGACACCTCAACAACAGAGTACGCACAGGCGAAATAGCAGCTTCCACCGCGAACTCCAGCCGCACACGCCAGCAAAATGTTGGATCGCCGTTCACCAACCAACGCCTGGTAAGCTACTCACCTGCCAGCAGCCCAGCCAATACGGTATCTTCCGAAACACGCAATAACCTATCGTTAAAGGCCTGCAAAATTCGCGTTATTATTTTGCCTCAAGCTAAACTTCACAGTACTATATATATACTCGAGCTGGCATCGTTTCTCCATTGGTTGCTACCTAGATGTGAAGTCACTCCCTTTATGACTGAACTGCAAGTGATTGGGGCACACAATTGTGAAGTGCTCATTTACTGGTGCAGAGTTACCCGGGGCGTGTCACATAACGTACGGTCCAATCACAAACGTATCGCAGAAGAACGTGTGTTTCAAGTTTAATGTGCCCCAATATAATAACGCAAATTTTGCGTGTCTAGAGTGTCGCGGAGCCAGCACGAGTGCGCTCATAACAAAGAAACTGCAAAGTCGCTTCACTTCTGTATACTGTCGTCTCGGCTCAGCCATCCTGCTACTTGCTGTAAATTGAAGAGAATGAGACGCAACAAAGCTGGCACTGCGGAGAGGCGAGTCTCCTCTGCGACGTAAAATGGTTGCGTTATGTGTCACTCAGACATCTCCAGCAGCGGGCGAGTGTAGGACAACCAGAACATATAGTTGTCAACCATGTACGACTGCATGTACCCACTCAGAATACAGTAACTATATTTATTTTATCAAACTAATATTTTATTTCCCCGTGATCTGCGGCCGAATTTGTCGTTGAAATGCTTCCAAAACAAGGAAGGGGATAAAGAACAAAAAAGACGGAAGATATGTTGCTTTTTTATTAATTAAATAATAAACTTTATCTCCAATGTCCTTAAAAATTTTAGTTGATTTATTTATAACTGGTTTTAAAAACTCTTTTCATTATATGTTTGTGAATTAACATCCTGGTAATTTTTAACTGTTAAACGTACAATATCTTATTACTGATTGTCGAACATGTACTTCCTCGTATATTGTAGACTTCCATATGCATTACGTATCTGCGCCCAATTATATGTGTTTTGGGCCTTGTGCCTTTGGTCAGCACATAAAAAAATAAAAAACAAATAAAAAATAAATTATATACTATATATATAAATATATATATATATATATATATATATATATATATAAACACAAAAAGTAAGGTTTTATTTATATATAAATTTATATATATTATTAAATTTATATATAAATAAAACCTTACTTTTTGTGTTTATCAGTTAAATAAATAAATTTTAAATTATGATTCAATAAATTATAACTAAGTGCAGATATGTTTCTGCAACTGAATTATTGGTATATCGAGTAAGGGATTACAATTCAAAACTGTCACTTAATAGTTCTCGTGCATGTGATGACCAGAAGAAAACATTTCTCGTCATAACTGCGACTGGAAAAGTGGGTTATTTATACTACTACTGTACCTCCCACAAGTAGGTCTTTCCCAAATTATCCGTCATACGAGTAAGAATTATGAATCGCGATTATCACTTAAATTGGCATATCAGTTATTACTTCCAGCGTAAGCTAAATCGTATCCATCACGAATACAGGTTCAAGAAGCGGTTTGGACAAAAGACAGAGAGGGAGAGATATATACGCGCACCTGACAAGTCGCTCACGCTGGGCGGTCGCCAGATCGCCCAGGTCTCCCTGATACACGGGCTCATTTAGCCGCGTCCTGCTGCGCGTCCTCGGCTCACCTACAGTGACGTCACTACAGCCGCATGATGCATGGCCGTCCAGGCGTCCTCATTTAATCCCGGCCTGACTTCGAAATGTTTTATTCAACATGCAGTTACGTATGCGATCGCTCTGATTAGAATTGTTTCTGAGACAGCTGCAGTGGAACGCAGAACTTTCAACTTCGGAGTACATGATTTTTTTTTTTTACCGGGCAATTATAGAGCCCAGATTGAATAACTCATGTGGAAATGGGTATGTTTAATCCATTCACGATTACTTCACACTTATCTGAAGACCTGCTAAGTTCTACTTCCAGGATATGCCTCCGCCTCATGCAAACTAAAGCTTATAAAAGACTGGAAAATTCCCCCCAAAAACAACTCACCGAGTTCTTGCACACTCACTTGTAATGATATATTGCATGACAACTATTTATTACTAGGAGTTACCAACACACATGTTTCCTCACTGTTTATTTTTTCATATTTATTATTAGTGAATTATTGCAATTTATACATGAACTATAGGTAAAATTCAATTTAACGAAAAATAAGATGCTTTCATGTTAACAGAGGTATAAAACACTTGTGATACATGGGATATTTTGGAAATAACTAAATACGTCATACATGGGGGGATTTTACAAAGAGGTTTGAGTAAAAAAGTGTGAACAAACCATGAATAGACTGCCAGGTAAACGAAACTTCTGTACTCGTCCGTTCGTGCGCAGAACGGCTGCAGTAAAATTATATATATATAATCAAAATTTATTGTTTTTAAAGATACCTTGGAATATAATTATAGATAATATTATGTTTCACAGAAGTGTCTGATATCTATTAAAAAGGAAGCTAACGTTTTGCAATCAATGACAGCCAGCTTTATTTGTGAGTGTGTGTGGTAATTTTCTTACTTCCACAATTTGGGTTTGATATTTATTAATTAAAAACGAGAATCCGTATTCAATAATCGTGGAAGAGAACGTAACCAACGGATGGCGAGTTTCTTAGAGTATTTCACATCCCTCCGTCTTTCTCCTGGCGGTATGGACGTTTCTTGTTTACTGTCTGAGGTGAGTTTGATCGCTAAAGCGCCACGACTCGTGAGCCGCAGAAGCCTAGCCAGTAACATTTCAAGCCAAAATTCAACATTGACCCCGGTGGGGTCGCTCCCGGATTTTCACACCTATGAATCACGCCGGACGATGCCGCAGGTCGACGGGTTTTCTGGAGCATCTCCCTTTACTCTCATCCTTGGATTCCGGTGCTGCTCCATACTCACTTCGCTTCTCCTTCATCGGCTCTCAAGACCTTGATGTTAAAAGCCGTCCAAACCGCACCGCTCAACATTTATAATTATTTTGGAGTACCGAATCGTTATAACCTACAGTCGTCTCACAATGGCCATGAAACCTTTCAGTTTTCTATCAATACCTTATACGGAAAGAAGATAGCCTTCTTAACAAGAAAGTTTAATCAACTTCGACCGAAGAAAGATGAGATTACTCAGTCCACTAGCCTTTCTGAAGAGGTGTATGTATAGACCAACAAATTTTACCAAGTTTTAAAAGGCTCCACCCTAACACCATCACCGCAGTAGCCCAGATAAAATAAAAACGTGCTAGTACAGCCTTGCTATTGGAAATAATTTACCAAACACGTAGCGCCCTTGATTTCAACATCTGGGAGCTTTGCAGCTAGAGGAAACTGTTGACAGGTTTACAGCTCAATAGACATCCACAGTTCTAAACGGAGCAAAAATCAAGGCAATTCAAGAAATTCTTCCAGCTATACAAAAATACAGATATTTCTGGCCTCTTCAGGAATATAATCGTCATCATTCTCTTCAGAAAGCAGTTAGATGATGATATCACCATCTTCTGGAGAAGGGTATAAACATTACTATCAAGATAATACCCACGGAAGAGCTAGTCTGTGGAATTTAGGCCGCCGACTCTAAAGAATCCTGATAAAGATGCTGAAGAGATTAGATAGACAAAGAGTCAGACTCTTACACAAGGCCAAAATCCCTCCCAGTATCACCAGAACGACAGGCACTTAGATATATGTGCAGCAACAAGGCAACCACAGCTCCATCAGAAAAATTGATGTGAAGAGGCTTAAACTATTCGCTGAGTCCTCACTTCCAGAAGAAACAAAAAGATTTATTTTTCAAATGTACACGTTCTCCAACATTCTTTGGCCTACCAAAGATTTACAAGTCGGATGTACATATCCGACATATCGTCAGTGCTTTTAGCTCGCCTACACATTCCAGTGGCTAAATGTTACAACAAAATTCTGACTCCAGTTTTGCTAGCCGCCAAGTCACATATTAAGAATTCAGCTCACTTCGTATAAATACTACAATTTCTCATAGACAAAGAAGATATCCTGGTCAGTTTCGATGTGGTCTAACATTTCACCATAATTCCAGTACCAGAGACTCTCGAAATTATTCGTGATCATTTTTGTCAAATCCTAAAAATGGCAGCAAACATTGAAGTTGGTAGAACACTGTGTCATCTGTACATTCTTCACGCATAACAAAATTTCAAACCCCAATCTGAATGCACACCCATGGGCTGGTTGCCAAAATCGTGGTAGCATACTCCAAATAATAATCAGTTGTGTCTAGCCAATAAACACCTAAGTGCTAATTAATATGCATGGACGATAAATGTGTAATGTGGAGTCATGGCGAGGAAAACGGCGAGTTATTCCAGAGATATCTGAACTTACACATCAATATCAACGTCACTATGGAATTATAAAAAATACAGGAATCTACCACTTCTGAATATCCCAGTAACCAATAATCTAGATTGTCAGCTAGGAGATAGTGTCTCTCGCAAACTAACCCACGCTAAGTTGAAAGATACCTCGATTCTCACCCTTACCATCCACCTGCTCAAAAAAGTATATTCACCTCCGTATAGGTCAATTGAGCAAGTAAAATCAGTTGTGACGGTGTGCCTGGAACACTGCCTACTATGCTGGTGAATTACGTGTCCTACGAGGGATATCGGCTGGGTTATTCAACATACCTGCCTATGCCCGCTTTAACGCCCGGTGGTGCGGGACGCTAGCGGCAGGCCTGGCTTCCGCAACCACGATCAGCTGGTCGACTGGACGATGACAGGGGGTTTTCCCCTCCACCTCCTCTTCACCCGCTCCTTAGTACCTGTCTGGCATTGCCTAGAGAAGGTGCGACGCTCCTACTATGCCATTGGGCTGTAAGTGCGCCACCAAGACGATCAGCGCTACCTTTATGGAGTATCCTCCATACCTGATGTCCGAACTCTCGGTGGAATTGGGGGGGGGGGGGCTAGACTACATATACCCTGGCCTGAAGACTGCTGGAGAGAGAACATGGGATGGGCTTCGAAGAGGGAACAATTTAAAATATTATTAATTTAATGGGCATTACTTTGTAATTTTATTTAAGCAGAATATTATTCAAATGTGAAAGTTTTAATCGAATTTTTTTTTTTTTTCAATGTTTTTAGTAGCTTTTTTAATAATCTTACAATTTCGTATTGAAATGCTTAGGGCATTTTGCAAAAAAAAAAAAAATAAATTTACCCTCAATTATATGGTTAAAAACAGAATTAGCATAAATTGTTTATTTCTCACATCTGGAGATATTTAATCTTGTCATTTGTTTATATGGGTTAGGCTTCTTTATTTGAGCCTTCCAACGTATTTGTGATATCTGCACAAAGTTTTAAGAATTTATTAGTCCAGACACTGATACGGATGTTGAGGATGGAGAAGTATGCATTGCTCACTCTCATGAGGTGGAATTATAAAGCAGTAGGTTGGCAATAAGGGAAAAAGTGAAATTCCGAGGCAAGAGGGAATTTCCGAGGGATAAACAAAATGGACGCTGCTGACGAGGAAGGACATAGCAGGAGGATTCAGCATGACAGCATCCAAGACAGCCGCCGTTGCTCCCGGCTCCCCGCCAGGATGCCAGTGTGCCAGATCTGTCCATTCCACTCTACTTACGCATTAATTTCTTAGTTCACGTATTGCAATCACGTAATTTTTCAGTACGTGCTGTACTTTTACTCTGCAATTTTTCTTGCTGTCAGTAACATGCTACGCGCTCGATGATAGTGGAATCAATGGTCCATGTAAAAGAGGGGTAAAAAATTCATAATATTACATTAGCCACGAATAAGGCTGGGCACTGGTGCACTACTATGTACAGCATCGGTAATAAGTTCCATTCAAGTGCAACGTATATCCACGATCGTGGACAAGGTGACTGAACGAGATAAAGAACATCGAAAATAAGCCTCAAGAAAAGTATCGCACCGCCAGCGTTTCTGAGTTTCTAGGTTGTTCACCACCCTGAGAGAGAAAGTATGGCATGAAAAACATACTGTCTGTACAGAATACCACGCCTGACTTGGCGAATGTCTTTTTGTGATGCTTCTACTGTCCCAGCGAACATCCTTCATGTGCGACCAATTAAAGGTGATGCTAAACTTTTTTTCATGGATGTATAGAAGGTAGCCTGTATAGAAAGTACTCAGAAGGAATTAAATTAGTCGACACAAATCGAATGAGACCAAAACAACGGAACGAGAAATTAAACGAATAATCAGGTACCGTTAATTTTACACTTACAAATAACTCTGGATGACACAACAAAATGAAAAGACGAACACAGAGAAGAAACCAGACAGACAACGAAGACAGCATAGAAGAGCAAAATACGCTTTGTTATAACGAAACGATAGTAACATCTTGGGAACTGCACTATGCCCCCGTACTCAAGTAGCATGAATGTTAACACTGGACAAACATAGCTATTTGCTGTTCTTATCGCAGCAAATGGTAATGGAACAGTCTCCTAATTAGCAGCTCATCTAAGAGTTGATGTCTAAGTTATTTTATTACAAAAATTAATATTCCTTCTAATTAAGGTTATCAAAATATTTTAAATCCATTACTTCTATTTATTGCTGTAAACATTCGTATTTCCATCAATAAATGATAATGATCTGACATTCTAATTTGTTGTACTTCTTGATACGATTGCTGTAAGTATGTTAGATAAAAGCAAATTTTCTTTTAAGCTTTTTTTTTTGTTACGTAATATGTTTGGAAAACACTGCCAAATTGTTTAAATGTACACACATCCATATTTGCAAGTAATCAAATAGTTCTGAGTTTGTAGCTTTCCTATAGTAGGTTCCTCGTTGTTAAACATATGTATTAATGTATTATTTCATCACTAAGTTGTTTGTACTCCGTATTTATTACAACTTCACTTTATTTTATGGGAAATACGGCAAAAGTATTTAATAGACTAACTAATGTTCCAAGCTGGTTTTTCTGGTTTCTTTTGTGGGTTGCTGCGAGGCATTGATTGAGTGTCATGTTTTGAAGGTTTTAATTTTTTAAATACTACTTTTTTAAATCCCTACTATTAACTAACACCCCACTTGATGGTTGAAGGCAGTTTGCGTGCAACACTAATGAAATATAGCCTTATAGGTACAAACGACACATACTTCTATGCCGTACCAGGAATTAACACACAACTCCTTGCGCCATGTGCTTTCTCTTCAGCCAACAACGAAGTGCAAGGTCGCTATAGAAACTATAGCTTCCAAGATGAGTCGCTGTTTCAGCTGTCCGTCTTACAAGGGGATCGGCGATAGCCGTTGATAATGAATTTACCATTGAGTTAAGGTCATTCTTCCCTTAACGCTCTACAGAATTGATTGCGCTGAAAGCAGTCCCCGGGGAGGCAATAAACAATACCCGATGAAGCGGAAAAGTTCCTTGATCCAGAGAAACTGGTAGTTATATCTGTGCCGGGACAGCTTGGCGGGGCCCAGCTCTACGACAGAAGGTCCTTATCGTGGGTGGTGGGTGATGCTGTTTTGGAAGGGGGGGGGCACAGGGGGTCAGCGCCATTAGTTGCGTCCTCCTCCGGCCTCCCCCGCACATCTTCGGAAGCTATTATCGGTAATGAAGGGCAGGCCGGCACAATCAAACAGGGTGGAAGAGAGTCATCTAACCACCCCCTCGCCCTACTCGTATTCCCGTATCCCTCTACCCACCTAGCCAACCAAGTTGCCGAAGAACCTCGGCGGCGTATCGTGTTGCCCATCCACTCTGAGATACTCGAAGCTTATCTCCAGACTCCCGCCAGAGCAGGCGCAGGAACAGTGACATTCGACGTAGTGTTTGCGAGCAGGCGGGAGCATTTGTTAGACAAACAAGACCAGGCCGCGCCCGACTCTTGATACGCCCCGCCCGCCCGGCAGCGTAGCGCCGAGGGCAGATCTCGTGTAGCTAATGCTCGGTTGCACCAGCATCTTCCCCGATCCGAGATCGAAAGATCTTAGTTCCGAACCAGGATCAAGTTTTATCTTCGTTCCAATGTAAAAGTGTTGCACCGACGAAAATTCATGATTCTGGATCTTCGATTCGTCGTTCTTGGTTCCAAAGTGAGAGATCGAGATTAAGTATGAGACAAATTTTGTTATTGGTTCGTAATATATGACGTCATGGAAGAAGGCGTATTTTTCACTATAGATAGAAATAGATGTGTTTTAAGAGAATTATTGTTGTGCGAATTTTACTGAATAATATTCAAGTGCGTATAATATTGTTTTAATTTCGCAAGAAAAACAATCGAACTTAGTTATATTTGTTGGCGTATTTTCGAACTACATTTGTTGACGATGGCTGCTGATCTCGAATCGGGATTTAGAATGGCCAATTTTGGCAGTTCGAAATGAACTTCATCTCGATCTCCAGTCCAGCTCTGAACTTGAATAGTGCAACAGTGTTCTGTTTCAATCTTAGATCAGATCTCGGATCAGTTTCGAACTACGACGGTGCAACCGGGCAAAAGAAGGGCTAGCCACGACTGTAAATATTGCTCCCGAACACGCTACATTTCACTGCAGAAGTTTGGTTGGGAAAGTTATGTCTCTTCGACGCTCGTCGAAAATATCTCGCAACTTGCGATTAACGTAACTAGAAAATTTCTATAACGCTAAAGTGACGCTAAAAACGGGATGCGTAAGGGTAGTGAAATTTCGCGAAAATATTTCAACACAAGTTATGTTTCAAAACGATGCAGGGTCGTTTGCCTAACTTGATTGGCTGAATTACTTTTTGAAACGTGTTAACCGTCTGCACACGAATTACATAGGGGCAGTGCCGATGTTTCCGGATTCTGAGTGGCCCGGTCAAAAATGAAAATGCCTTCTCAAACAGACGGCAACAAATGGCAATAGACAAACTGTTGTTGGGTGCTTATAGTATCCAAGACTACTGTGTACTCATATTTTTTCGCGAATAATCACGAACTCTAGGGATGCAGGATATTCAGGATGTGCGTGGTACGAACACAGATTTTGAAAGTACTGTGGCCGTGCTTATCCGAGATTCAGCTGTTTTACTGCGGCGGTTTGGCGAGTAGTTGGCTTTTGCTTTTAAAAATAATCTTCCGTGCCATTTCGCATAGTGGATGACATACTTGCTCGTGCAACAGGTCTTATACAAGCTTGTACGAGTACGACAGTAAGTGTCGTGTAGCATCGGTTTAAGGAACGCTATGCTTAGTTCAATTATCACGCAGGGGAGTCTCGTTTTCCACTGGTGTCAGCAGAATTGCCCACTCGGCTTCATACCCTGATTGGGAAACGTATGCCTACCAGCAACAAACAATTTACATTTCTCGCTGTCAACTTGTACGTTAACAAATATATAAAATTTATCTTTAATTTATATCTATGTAGTGGAGCCGCGTAAATTTAGTGGGCAGACCACGGTGAACAGGGTTCTAAAATAATAATGGGTTCATAATTCCTATTTTTAAATAATGAATTATTTAAGTCGATTTAATGTTTAGACATTATGCTTCGTTTAAAATTTCCTTTTTAAAAAACAGGGAAACTGCGTAGTAAATGCGGAGGAAGTAAATATATACTGTATTTCTTGAGCACATTTATTTGCACCTAATGCTGACAAACGTGTAAAATCCTCACGTCTGAAGGTTGCTAATTTGTTTTAACCCTTTCATTTTCAGTGGCGAATACACGGAACGTGCATAAGAATTTGCTATAATATGTAGGCTACTATGCACAGAATAAGACAGCGTCCAACACAGAGAAATTTTAACCTGCGGGAGACATTAGTTTTTGCGGCCGTATTCCGAGGTCTCGAAATTGCTGCATCAAACATAAACACATTTTTGTTGGTCCTGATATGTGTAGTATATTCGTGGTTTATTCCCAATTTGAGTTAACAATAAAGTGCCTTATATTTTTGTTAAACTGAACTTTTACGTGTATTTATCTATTAATTACAATAGTTCATTTATAATTAATATTAATTAAAATAGTAACAAATATATGTGTTTGTAATAACTAGTAATAAATAGTTCTTATGCAAAATATTATTACACCTAGTGCGCACGGATGCGGAGCGTTATCCCTTTAGTGTAATTTTCTAGGCTCGGATAAGCTTTGTTTGCATGAGGCGGAGGAATATCGTTGATGTAGAATTAGTAGGGCTCTACAAAAGTTGTAAGTAAACGTGAACGGACTATAACAGAGTGCATAGTGATGCTGGTACAGATCCCCAAAAAAAAAAAAAAATCCCCGACCGAAAGAGTGGATCATATTTGTTTAGGAAATTTTTCTCCGAGGGATTTGCTCCTCTATCTGGCAACGCCGAACGGCAGGTCTTCCAAGACTCGTGACGCCACTGGGGTTTGTAAAGATGTGGGCTGGAGAATGGTTGGCGGGTATGAGGCGGTAGGTATTCGAGGAGCGTGCTTTATCTGCGCGCTGCCTGTGCAAACAGATAGTCGCTATCTGGGTCCGAGCGTTGGCGCACTTCTGGCCGCCTGCGCTGTGAACGTCCATTAGGGATGCCCTCCCAGCTTCCGACCCCTTAACCTCCCCACACCCAATGCTCTGGGGCCGAGATAACGGCGATCACGTGCTGCTGTCCTGGACCGCACGCAGTGGCTACTTACTATACGATGGCCAGCTCGCCCCGAGCCATACTGAGGCACGCGTGACCCGGTCCTTGAATGTAAGTCACTGGACGACATCTCACTCCCCATCTGCTGAAGTAAACATCTGAAGGAAATTCCCTGTACCAATACCTGCAGAGTTTTCTCATCTCACCACGCTGGGCTATTTACAAAAATGCTATGTAGAAGTATGGAAACTAATACGGATTTTTTCAACTCTTAATAAAAGTGTATTACTCATTTGGTGGTGAATAGAGCCAGATTACTTATCTCTATACATCATAGGTGGTTATTATGACCTCCATGTTAACACGTTCTCATATGATTCCTTTAAGGCTCGGTCTCGGCAAATATAAAGAAATTCTTTTTCGTGTCATGATTTCAGTTTCAGAGGCATTATGTAGCTAGCTGTTAATACTATTGTATCTAATTTTCAGTGCGTGTTTTTTCTGCTAACAAAAAAAAGCAGGTACTTACTGATAAAATACAGCTCGTGGCATTTATAACAAGCAGATAACAGACAATAACATTACGCACAAAAACATTAAACAATTCGTAAGATGTAAATTTTCCATAATTGTGAATTATCAATAATTGATATGAATCCGAGTTTATGACGCGAAAACGAAGAATTGCTATAAAAGAGGCGAAGCCAAGCCTTAACGAATCTCCCTTGTTTTCACGTGTGTCCCGTTGTATGCAGGTGTGTAAATGCTATGGGAAATTTTAAGGTAAATCTTTTCTTCGGGTCAGAAATGAAAGTCTATATTTTGATGCCAATTCATAAATTTGGTTATTGAAACATAATATGGTCATCGGATAGTATCAAAAGTCAGCAAAAAATGGCTGTAAGTAGCCGTGTATTCAAAACATTTATTCCACCGGGAAACAGTGTTTTGAACCATAACGACAAAGCTGTATCTTTTACGAGCATATTGCTGCATTGACACAATTTAGACACTGCTTAACATTCTGAGGAAACAGGATACGCCAGAAGCTTGTTCTCATTACGTTATTTTCTATCGCCGTCACTCTGCTTCCATACGGCCGGACGCGTGACTTCGAGGAGTTTAAGGCATCTTACGCAGCATGAGAAAGAAAACACCATCACCAGCTTCAGGCATTATCCATATCACCACGATCATCACCAGCATCAAGGTGACAATCTTACACATCCACACCAGAAAGATGATATTCATCGGCACTAGCTGTTCACTGTTTCTTCGGCACCTTAAAATTGCTGCTAAACAATCTATTTTTTATATTTGTACCATACTTTTATTTAATTTTTGCATAATTTTTCTGGATTTATTTGTAATGTTCAAGATCATACTGACGAGATGGTTATAAAAATTCAATGTAAGACCTCGAAATGGATGTGCAATTTTAAATATTAATAAGGTTTTATTATATTGGCGCCATTTTTCTGTGGTAAGTTAATAGGCGAGTGCCCAGATCTAAGATCGTGATTTTCACGTGTTTGTTCGTATGTTCCTCCGCCCCACTGCACTCTAAATCTGAATCAGTGAGTCACTCCAGCGAATTTAAGTGATGAATCAGTGAAAAAATGTCAGATTTCCTTCTCTTATTGATTCATTGACTTTTCCACTGATTCATCAGTTAAACAGCGTGTAAAACTGGCCGTCGAACAATGTTCAAAAATGGACGATAACAACGTGTATCAAGTTAAACAACGAATAAACTAATAAAACCAATAAAAAAATACTTCCTAACATATGTCTTGTCTTTCAAAACGCCATGTTACGAGGTAATGTGAATACTCAGCCATTCATTTCGTTTTTACGTCTTTCATTTCGTTTTCATGTAATTGTCACAGCGCTCTGTTTGAAGGTTTAAACTGCATATCATGTGGTGAGAGTGCACTCATGTGTACTATACGTTTTAACAACCCTAACGGTAATGATTAAACTCAAAACGAAATGTAATAGCGTACAATGTAAATCTTCACGATCTCGCGGCGAAACTATAAGACAGATATTTCCTTCTCGTTGTTTCAACTTAGCATGGTAGAGCCCTGCCCCCATAGTGAGGGGCAAGGTGGACGACTTGTAGTCGAGGAGTATGGGTTCGCACTCCTGCCTCCTATGCGGCAGATTTTCAGTTCGCTTTCCCGCTTGTCGCATGCATGGGGACTGAGAATTAGTCAGCAAAACGGTCTAACTTGAGTTTGCCAACGTTACACAACTTCGACGAAAGCCACCACCAACTTAAAAAAAAAAAAAAATTAGTGCAGACGGTAAGGTAACGGCCTAAAATCGAAGTGGAAAGTGTGAGTGAGTTCAAACCTGACCACCTCCGAAAATCTTTCAATTTTCGATATAAGCAGTAAACGTATTTCACGTAATTATGTGGTTACATTTAGTAAAAATTATTTTTAATTCGTCACTGCAGTCGGCCGTCACTAATTCAATCAGTGAAATTGTTTCACTTAAACGAAGAGTGGTTTTCCACTGGTTCTAAGTGGAGCAATTTTCACTGATTCGAGTAGTTGAATTTCACTGCAAATCAGTGGTTTTCCACTGATTTGAATTAAGAGCGGCCATAACATTCACATTTATTTATTTATTTTTCCTGTTTTCAGATGCACGAATTCTGCACTACAACAGAACATTTCATACCGAAGGCGCTACTGTGTTCTACCTAAGATCAAACATTTAAATAGTACACACAGGCTACAGATTTATAGAACCCAAAATTCCTATTTTCTCATTTAACCAAGCAAGGGCTATCTACAACTATAATATTTTATTACAATATTTTTGTGAATATTTTGTTACTGCTGTAGTTTTCTCATGAACCCATGTTTGTCGCCAACGCAACATAACGAGTTCTTCATCTTTGGGCCACCACAGAAGTGCGATCCAACCGAACATACACAACTACCAAAAAAAAAAAACCTAAGTGCAACCAAAATTACAAAAAAAAAAAAAAAAAATTTATACTATGAAGCAAAAGGAAGTTTACATAATAACCTACGTTATACGATGTCCATGGAGGTAAATCGATGGGCTAGCGAACATTTCATAAGAACTATGTACGTACAAGGGTAAATTTCTCATGAATCTAAATTACTCTGCCTCAATATTTAAACACGCCTGTTATATTTGCAAATAAAACACATCTTATATATATATATATATAAATTAAGAACACATATTTACCGTTTTACATAATTATTCTTAAGTATTACTTCACGACATTTGACACATGTGTGACAGGAACGATGCTGCATTGTGTTGAATGTATAGTGCGAACGGCAAAACATTCAGCTGTTTTCTCTTTATTGTCTTTTAATACAGTAACACTTCAAATGCAGTTCCCACGAATTACTGGAACTGTTCGCAAAATAAGGATGAAATATACATACACATAAATCTGTTTCAGATATAGCTTAATTTTAGTTTAGATACAAATAAAATAGGGAAACAATAAATAAAATAAAAACATCTTATCTAGGTTTACTGTTTTCCAGAGTTGGTCCAACCAAACGAAACAAGCGAGAGGGATAAAGCGCTAACTGCATTCTTTTACGGCAAGAATTATTTACGAGCTATAACGGGAACTGTAAAATCCCAATTCCTCATAGAAATAAAAATGTGTATAGTCCATTCCCCATTGAAAGCAACTTTCGTGGAGCCCTGCTAAATATCTACTTACAGGCCCGTTTCGTATCCTTCCACCAAATGTAAACAAACATTGCCGTGTGACTGCCATGTAGCATCTGTCAAAATCAATGTTTACATTCCATTGTGTGTGTGCATATGTTCGTATAATTTCGCTACACCTAAAAATAAACATTGAAATGTGACTTCTACTTTTATACCTGTCAAATGTGTAGTTTACTGTTAACAGCTTTTCAAAGAATTCTGTCATATTTCAAAAACCATTCCGTATGAATATTCACAGTTTAGGCCTCTAACATTATTTAGGTTAGCTTTATGACGTTTTAATGCCTGAATTGAAGACAGTTCTTACGGTTATTTTACAATAACATATTTGTTTTCAACGACGTAGCTCAATACATGTAATGCACGCTAGTATTTTGCCACGAGTGTTTAACACTGTTACAACTGCGAGGTAAATTGCTGTACTAATTGTAATTACCCTTTTGTTATTGATATGTGTTGGGTCATTTCTCTAAAACGATGACCTCAGTTGGAATAAATATTAAAATGAAGGAACAACCAGTGAAAAAGGCACATTAAATTCAATCACGCAACTCGTGTTGCTCATTTTTGTCATACAAACTTAAAAGATGGCGTTGAACATGCACAAAAATAATACTGAGGTAACTTTTATTCCGCTCATATTTCTATGTATTGCTACTTACTGTTTATTAAGTTTATTGAAATTTATCGGGCTGGGCGTCGTATTTTTCTTCTGGGATTGTGACAAATTACGTTACACGACTGTGTTTCAAACCCCTTAGGGCAAAGGTACAACGCTGTGATAAATAAACAGACGTGGATGTAAATAAATAACTTCGTCATAAAAACTGTTCACATTTAAAACGTACAAATAGTGTTAATCAAATATTTGAAATCACGCACACTCACACACAGGCCCAGCGTATCGACCACGATGCACAAAGACACGCCATTTCACAGACTCAATGATTAATGAAACACACGTCACAGTATATTTATTACTGCCGTGGAAACACAGATTTATCACAACATCGTAACTTGTCTAGGTAGGTCTAAAAAAACACAGCGTCTACAAACGTGATGTGGCAATTTGAAGTATTTTTCGGAGTAAGAATAATTTACGTTTCGTTTGACAAAAAGCAACACGCCATGTCATGGCTCGCCATGTCTGCCAACTTCACTAGGTAACTGCCTCGCCATCATATATAAATATATTAAAATATGCATTCAAACATTAAAGTCTCTTTCAGTTGTAAATTACAAATTCAAAAATTATTACTTTCTTGTAATAAGTATGAAAAATTCTACAATTGAAAATATGTATAATTTTAATGCTTACTAGCGAAGTGAAATTTCCCGAGTGCGAAAGAGACGAAGAAAGAGAAAGAGAGCGACAAGCCTCGCCCAGCAGACAGTTTTTCAATTGCTTTCTCGCTCGATAAAACAATACCGTACCATTACGGCCTACTCACGATATTTTCTGCTGTTATTTTAAACTGTAAAAATGAGATATGTTACCATCGGGGCTACTTAAATATTTAAATATTTCGATAGGCACCGTTTAATTTACAAATAGTATACTAAAAAGCGAGGTTAAAATAATATTTTAACTCTGACCTATTTCTTACCGTCCGTTGCTAACAAATCGCTGCACTCGCTATTATTAATTCATATTTAAAAAAAAATAATATTACAGGTTTATGAAGATATTAAGGTAAAGGTTCATTTATTCAATAATACAGTACTCTAAGGTTAACCACAGCGTTATATATTTGTGGAATACAGGTTATTGAAAAAAAAACAGGTGACATGTTATACCTAAAGTATTTTTTCAAAGGTTGATTTTCATAAGTCGCTTACAATCGTGAATGGACAGTAATCGGTCTCCCTTTCATGTTGAATCAAATTCATATGCATACACCAACACGGTGTGAAAAGCAGCTAAGAGTGTAGAAGGACAATTTATTTTTAAATTTGAACAACATAGTGCATAATATTGTATTCCATATCAGATTCTCCTCATGATAATGTGCATAAAACTATGGGAGCTCGCTATGATTACTGCTTCGCAAAAGAAATAAAATATTGCTTGTACCTTCTTCTTAATAGGCTTCAAACACAGAGAATTACCACAGTATTTTCAAACGCAATAAAAAAGATTAGATTAATAGAAATTGTATTTACTGTGAATATTTTGAGGTGTTTCTCCGTAGCATCCACCAAGTTAATAACAATTCTTTCTGGTTTGTTTAGGGAAGCAGTGGACGTGTTTGCGAAGAGTTCTGTGAATTACGGAAATACAGAATTAATAAAAATCTCAGCCACATATTATTATATGGTTTCAGTTGTTGCAATTAAGAAAGTTTACAATACGTCACTTCCCAAATCCAAAAAATATGTTAAGTTCCCTGTCCGGGAATCGAACTGAACACCAGAGTATTCCAAAAATAAAAATAAAATATTAAGTGCTCTGCCCGGGAATCGAACCCGAATGGGAAATAACCCAAGCGGGAATCGAACTCAGACTTTTTTTCCTTAATTGCACTCGCTGGGAATCTAACCGGAAATGCATGTGCAAAAATCTGCACCCGGAAGTGCAAAAATACATTTTCCGAAAGTAGGTCAAAAGTGCATTCGAAAGTAGGTCACAGGATCAAAATGCATTCAAAAGTAGGTCAAAGGTGCGTCCAAAAGTAGATTACCGGGTCAAAGGTCAAAGCAGTCCAGTACCAGTGTACTGGTTCTACTTATGTGCTGTACTTACGCCGGCACACTACTTGTTTCGTAATCACGACCAATAAGCTTTATCAGCTATACTGAAATGAACCATTAGGAACGTAGATCATTGATTAGTCCACAACTGAGAAGATCATTGCATATTGAGCTTTGCAGAGTAAAGTTCTTGTACAAAAAATTATCTCCCTGTGCTTCATGCACACGAACGTGTACACAGCGTCCGAAAGAGTTAAATAAAGAATAATATACAGTGCGATCTTTAGTTCTGCTCGGAACACTGGGCGAGACAGTAACTGCTAATCAGGAGACATGTTTAATTCCAGTCCCACTATCTCTGCGCGCCATGTTATTCACGCAAACAGGCTGACGCGAATGCAACCAGTGATTCGAACTTGTGTGTTTGACCGCGTCGCTGTCAAATACATTCCTCGCCTTCATGTTTGTCCCTCTCGCTGTGTGTGTGTTGATATCTGGTTCATGTTGCTGTCGCAGACAGCAGTCCGATTGCTCTGTCACTTCCAAAGGCAGCCTGGCCATTGAGCTGTGAGAAAAGCGCGCTGATTTATACTGATTACTTAGGAATTAAACATTTAAATATGTGATCCGATTGACAACCTATCTCTCTGAACTACTTTTCGGGAAGTCTGAAATACTATTTTTATAAGAAGCTACTAACGTCACGTCAAACACGTTTTTCAACCGCCAAAAAAACAGCACGGGTTTTAGACGGCTTCGGAATGGCACTTACTAGGCATTACACACTGTAAATCTGAATCAGTGAGGATTTCACTGTTTTAATCAGTCAAGTTTATCTTACTCATTCAACAGTCACTTCAGTTAATTTAACTGATGAATCAGTGAAAAAATCCAAGATTTCCTTTACTTATTGATTCAGTGACATTTTCCACGTCCACTGATACATCAAACTTTTTTTTTTTTTTTTTTCAATGTTTACTAAGTGGTATATTTTTTACTGATGGATCAGTTAAACAGCGTATAAAATTGGCCGTTAAGCTAACTGTATCAAGTGAAATAACAAAAAAATAAACTAATAAAACCATTACAAAATACTTCTAATATGTGTTTCGTCTTTCAAAACGCTATTTAATGAGGTAATATGAACATTCAGCCTTTCATTTCGTTTTCATGTAATCGTCACAGCGCAGTGCTTGAAGGATTAAACAGCATGTAATGTGATGAAGAGAGCGAAGCTGGTAAGGTAATGTAGAGTCGAAAGGTGTACAGGTTCAATCCCGGACACCTTTTAAGATTTTATTTCTTTAAAATTACAATAAATTGCGCAATATAAATAGTAAACTATCGGAAATACGTTTAATACATGTAATTATTTGACTACATTCAATAAAAATATTTCATTCGCCACTGTAGTGGGCGATCACTTATTCAATCAGTGAAATAATCGCACGTCACTAATTCTATCAGTGTAATTTTGCACTGAAACAATCAGTGGTTTTCCACTGATTCTAAGTGGAGCGATTTCCACTGATTCGAGTAGTTAAATTTCATTGAGAATCATTGGTTTCCTACTAATTCGAATTCAGAGTGTATGTACAAGAAATTCATTCTTTGAGCCTTTCAAACCAATTATAAACGTCTATTTGAAACAGGTTTATTAGAAAACTAACTGACTTTTATACATGCCAAACTGTAGCATAGAAATGCACTGGTCTTTGCTAGAGACTTTCCAACCACTAAAAAGTCCCGCAGTCGAACCTATACAATGAAAAGACTGAAAATCATTTTAATGCTTCGAAACTACCGGCTAAACTGCATTAGACGTGCAGGTCACATGTTGCTCTTAGCGTTCTATTGATTATTGGTTTTATGTACAGAAACCTCCAGTCGTGTGTCGGATTCGTCCGCCATATTGGTTGACGTCACAGCCAGGTCACGCGGCCTGTGAACACGTTGGATGTTCGTCCCTCCCTCCTCCTCCTGGAAACTTACAACACTAAGAATTATTTTAATAAAAACTGTTTTAATAAAAATGTTCAAATAAAAAATTATGTTATAAAAATTGTACGAAATTAAAACCCTGCCCTTATCACCCTCCCACCCGTATCTCCCCCTCCCCTACACACAATTTTACCACCAGAACACCCCCTTTCCCACTCCCCAAACACCACCCTCCTACCACCCTCCCCCTCCTCAATCATCACTTCCAAAACTCCACACCCCACTGCCCCCACCCCTTCCCCACCCCCACCACCATGTAATTTATGGTTTGATCTCACCAAAAGGAAATTGGTAAGAAAAGCAAAAGTGTTTTAAGAGAAGCGCCTAAAGGCATGCCCTTCCAATATCTGTTTTCCTTACCCTCTCCGGGATTCCACCGAGGATGGTCCAGTATAAATGTATTTATGGTTGAATTATCCTCGACGGGAATCGAATTGGGTATTAGACCAGTATAAATGTAATTATGGTTGAATTACCCATGGTGAGAATCGAAGCCAACCAGTATGGTGGACGTATATCACAAATATACTAGCGATTCACAGCTCAGTTGCGTTTGAGCAGTGGTCGGGGTAGGACATATACTTAGTGTGTAATTACTCTCTCGGCACATGTACTTAGTCTTGGTACAAGTAATTACTCTTGGCACATGAAATTACTGTAGGCACATGTACTTATTTAAAATGCAATTACTCTATACACAATTACTTATTATGCAATTACTCTTTACACAATTACTCATTATGCTTTACTTACCTTTGATGTAACTCGAATCAAAGAGCACTTCACAAACTTCGTCAATTGTGTTTCGGCAGCCGATGGGCGAACATGTGTACTTAGTGTGTAATTACTCTCTCGGTATGTGTACTTAGTCTCGTTACATGTAATTACTCTCGTTACATATACTTACTCTCGGTACTTGTAATTGTTTATTATTCAGTTACTCGTTATGCAATTAGTAATTATGTAATTACATATCATTACACCTAATTACCCTCTACGGGTTTCGAACCAAGGACTGATCGATTCCTCAACCCTCCTGGTACGACCATACACCCCTTTACCCCACCCCTAGCCACTCGCCGTCCAGACTTCCTCGAAAAATTTCAAAGTGCCATAAATGTTATTTGGGTGGTTTGTACACAAATAGAGTACTCCCACAAGCAACGGCCAAACACAGCACGCCTCAGAACGGGTGGGAGAACCCGTCAGCCAACCACAACTCACCTGCAGCGTGAGAGTGGAAAGGGGGGGGGGGGGTGACCAGTTTCCCAGGTTAAAGGATGCTTCCACTTTGTATCCCTCTCTCCAACACCTGTTCACAGGTTATTCAAATGGCATTCAGACCACTAATGACTCCATAGCATGCTAAAACGTAAGTGTTCCCCCTATTTTGTAACGCACGTTATTGTTATGTGTTCTTATGTCGTCTGAGTTATTATTGCATTGGTGTAACATATACTTATGTACATTATACAATGTTACAATAAATCGATAGTTCACTAGAGTTTGAGGTTATAAGTGCGAGGATAGATATTGTTTGCTTCTTATCCGATGATGTAATGACAATATTTTCAGGTGCTCTCTGATGTTTAAACATTATTTTCTCTAAAGGTACCAATTGTAACATAGACCCTTATTCGGCCGCATGCCTCAGTTGTCAAATTGGCCATAGGCGAGCGCAGGAGGGGTGTAAGGAGTGCAGGTGCACCCCTATTGCAACATGTCATTATTAAGAAAAAGAATCTTGCCAGTTTCATATTGTCACTGCAACATCTGTGTGTTTGAACCTATCGCCAAATTTAAAATAGGTTTAATGTAGTGTACGTTATTTGTGATTAATAAAAATGAAATTATACATGCTCACTTTAAATTCCTAATGTCGTAAAAGTGGGCCTTCATTTTCATGTTTGCTACTAACTCTGCGTACGCCCATGGCTGGAGATGTGATAATCCGGTTTAATGTAATACTTTATTTTCTTTGCTAAAGTTTCATATTTTAAACACGTTTAAGTTATTTGATGCTCTTAATAAATTATAATATTAAACGTAATTATTTTTATTTAATAATTTTTTAAAATATCCTGTATTGAGGTTTTGCGCAACATGGGAAAATAACATCATTGCTCTATTTGTGTGAACGTTGCAAAGTGAGAGGAGGACGCTTTGGTGTGGAGAGGTTTGAGGGCGTCTCTTAACATCGGGATCTTAAGGGTTTATATGGATGAAGTGAGGTAAGTATGGAGTATCGCCGGAATGCAAAGGCGGGGGAAACGGGAGATCTTCGAGAATACTCGGTACGACTTCCACTTTCGAATATTCGGGAGCAACCGAGCCAGAAATCGAATCCAGTTCGCCTAAGATAAAACACTGCGAGTATCGTCCTAATGTGCCCGCCTGCCTGGCGGTCGAACTGCATTGCACAGTGTTCGAAATACTGTTTTTTTTTTTTTTTTTTTTTTTTTTTTCCCCCACGAAACTATTAAAAGTGAGTCCAGTGTACTGATCTACGCAAAGAGCAACACAATTCAGACGAGGATTCGAGTGCTCTTAACACGTCACAAACATTGCTAAAGGCTGTTCACGATAATCTGAGCACTTTTGAAATGAACCTTAGAAAAAAGTAATTGTCCCTGCCTGCATATATTTTAACGGGCGTAGTGAGTGGCATGCGTCCAGTAAAGTTGGTAACACGAGATAGAAAGTAATTCCATATCTTAGCGTTGAATAAAAAGTTTTAGGTAACCATTTGTGTTAACTTAAATTATTTATTTCGGTTACAGTTTTTTTTAATGCATCGACTAGTAAAAATGAGCAGATCTGTAAAATATTTACTTTTCTAATAGTTTAGTTTCACTTGACCTACGAATGAATAAAGTTATGAGGCCCGCGGCTATGTTAAGTTTACATAAGGCAGACGAATACACAACGTGCAAACAAGTATATCTTAAGCAGGGTTTTCAAAAGTGGTCATTTTACCGTGAATAGCTTATAAAACAAGATTTTTTTTTTTTCAAACTGTAGTGTATAAAAATATACGGGTCAGATACGCCACATACTTTCTCCACCGATAAAATGATAGGGTCGCCGCTGAAAGTCCCACAGGTGTAGTATACACAGCAATACGAGAACACTGCGCCCCAGTTGAGCGCCTTGCGCTTAAGGGCGATGGCGCACTTGAACAGCGTGACAGTTTCGCCATTACCGCTAGCACGCTTCTCCGTCACGGACGCAGAAATAAAGCTCCAGATAGGCGGGCTCCTTAAGAGTGTAATATGGAGCTGCGCATCCCAGGTCAAGGAGGGAATGAGCGATACGGGCGACACTAACACGCACGCCTAGTGCCTCAGCTCTCCTACGCGCAAGGCGTGTAGTGTCTCCGTCGTGACGCTGTACTCTGCAAATTAGATCTATGACATGGGGCTTTTATTGCACGTGATGAAAGCCCACAGATGTAACTACGCTCGTATCTATGTACTTTTCTCTTGCCGCTTAAGGAAACTGCATAGGCAAGCTTTTAAAATGCGATATTTATCCATTTTCACGATTTTTCTCTCCAAAAATACACTTAATATGACAAAAGTAAAATAATAGGGCCATGGATAATTGTATATGTTCTCTTCTGACGAAAAGTCGTATTTGCAGAACATTTATTTACCGAGATAATTCGTATTCGCGTAAACAACTATTTCACAGAAAATGTTTCAGTACATCCTGCTCTTAACGGGAGCCACAGGTTTTACTCGGGGAAAAACATCCTGACAATACGTCAATTCCTGGACGAGGTTCGCAGCTGCTCGATCGCGTGGACCACCCACTGGGCAGCTTCATCGCCTGTTATCTCGGTGTTGGGTTGGCGATCAGGGCGGGAACGATCAAGATCCCCCTTCAGTTAACCCATAATTAAACACCGGTTTATCGATCAAAAATCAAACTTCATTTTCAGTTTTCAATATGCTGTGTACAGGTCTGTTGTCTATTCTTCACTCAATGACTTACGTTTGCATGATAAGTTACTCCGTAATTAACTAGGCGGGCCAGGGAGAGTTCTGTTACCGCAGTATTAGAGATGGTAATTTATCGCGGAAAACTTGAGTACTTATTATACAAGTATTTCGTTATCCGATGTGCTTAAGCTACTGCTTATACACCTAGGAAATATATGTATACGTTTGTCTGATCACATTAAGTGTTTTTGTGAATGCCAGTCTCAGTTATAATTAAAGTCCTCATCACCGCCATTACACATTATTGTTTATGAAAATTGCAACACCTAGACAGAATGGCCCGAATGAATTCAAACTCGGAGGAAGAGTATAAGTGTACCAGCAAGAAGTGATTACGATCGCATAGTGATGGCGTACACGTTGCCCAAGAAACGCCTTCTATTGTGTGACCGGAAAGGTCAGGGGTAGGCCAAGCTCAGTCAGTGAAGATCCTACAAACGAAGTGAAAGCAAGTGCCAGTTTGCCGCGTCGACGCCAAAGGGCGCCGTATCAGCATGTGAGTAAGTTCAAACGGGGCAGAATGATCGGTCTCCGGGAAACGGGTTTGTCATACCGTGACATTTCGACTCGTACATGCCATGCTGCTACGACAGTGATGCGTGTGTGGCACAAGTAGATAGAAGAGGATCGTACGCAGCGACGAGAGGTACTTGACCACGCAATGTGACCACAGCAGGGGATGATCGCCATCTTGTCCGCATAGCCGTAACGGGCTTTACAGCCTGGTCCACAGTGTCGGCTCGACACTGAAGCATTGCAACGGGTGTGGATCTGTCTGCGTCGAAGGTTCGATGCCGTCTGCTGCGGGCTGGACTGTTGGCACGCATGCCATTGCGTCGGCTTCCATTGTCCAGAAACGCCCTAGACTAGACTGCAATGGGCACGTGAACGCCGTCGCTGGTGTGCTGAGTAGAAAAATGTAGTGTTTTCGGACGAGTCCCGCTTCAACCTGTCCTACAGTGATGGCCTCATATGTGTTACACGCTACCGTGGATACCGCAATCTGGCAGCCTGCATTGTGGAGCGGCATAGCAGACAAACACCAAGTAATGATGTTGTGGGGCGTCACTGGATATAACATGCGATCTCCACTCCTACGTATTGAGGGCAATTTGAACAGCAACCGCTGCATCAGGTAGGTTTTATAGCCTGAGGTACTGCCCCTCCTTCAGGCGACTCCATATGCCATATTTCAGCAGGATAATGCCCGGCCACATGTGGCGAGGAATGTGCAAGCCTTCTTCAATGAACGACGGATACTACTGCTTTCCTGGCCTGCACGTTCGCCTGACATGACGCCCATAAACCATGTCTGGGGTATGGTTGGTCAGCGATTAGTTTCTAATGGTCCTCCAGCAACCACATTTGATGCTTTGTGGACCTGCATACAAACCGCGCGGAGGGAGATTCCCCAGGAACATATCCAGGTCCTCTTTGACTCCATGCCACGCAGTTTAGCGGCTTTGATTGCAGCAATTGGGGGCTTCACACCATACCGAATTCTCGTGGACATAGTCCATGTAGCGTTCTGTTATCCTAACCAATTGCATATTGTCAAGTATCGAATCTGTGGTATAATGTTCATTTCAATCACATGTATCCTTCTTGGTGTTGCATTTTTCACAAACTTTAGTATACCAGCTGCAGTCACAAAATCCCTCACATATTTTTTTACATATATACAATCAAAATGTCCATTGCCATTACATAAACATAATTCCTAATGTCTGTTACACACGCATTCAGACCCACTTTTCTACAGTCCAGGCGGTCAGTCTCTCTCTACTCTCCCGATGCTCGCAGACTACATTCTCTGGTAACCGTGGCGCTGCATGTCGTTCCGATGGCATCACACACCTGCGCGCCCATGGCCGTATAAGGCTCCAGACTCTCAATCTAGTGGCACGCAGCAGCTTATATAGCTGAGCCGACCCGCCCCAGAAGATTCTTCACACTACCAGCTGCGCTGAGAAAAAACGGGGTGATGACCAGAAAATTCGTGCGACGACTACCCAAGTCGCTCAATCTTCCAGAGTCGAGAGCGGCTCCAGTCCCGATATAGACATATTGCGGCACGTAGCGCGTATTAATGTAAGTGGGTCGTTTGTAACTATTGTCTTCCCTTCTCCAATTTACCGGGTGATATCAACGCACCCGAGAAGGGAAGGCGAAGGCCACGAAGAAAAGGCGCCGCTTGTAACAATACATTTTCTGCCATTGGTGCAGTTCATATACTAAATATGAGGTAGACAGACCACTTATTAGTCTTCTGCGCATGTCCCAACATTGACCTACCCCAATCCTACACAACTGTCAAAGTCACATGGTCTAAAGTAATGAACGTGTTTGTTTATATCTTAATTTCCAAGTGACAAACACTATTATATTAAGAAAATGCATCTACCAGTTGAAATTGAATAAAACTGTATACAAACATTACAAAGCTCTTGTTCATTAAACAGATGCTCTAACCTCAAACCCAATCCACCCCATTTTTGCTAGACGTGTTGGCAGAAAACCAGTTCAATGTTGGGACACGGATACTGGTTGTGCGCAGCCAGCGAGATCGGCCTACCTCATCTTTAGTCTGTGGTGCAGTTGGTCTGTTATCGCTATTAGGACCGGCGAAGTCGCCTGCCTGAAAAATCACTGGTTTTATCTTGGTGGTTAAGACAGTCTCATATCTGGAGCTGTTTTCGTGTTTGAGTTTTAGAAGCTTGGGCGTGATAAGGGCAACATTGACACGCAAGTCAAGTGCGCCATCGCCGCTACACGCAAGGCTCACAACTGTCTTGCATTGCTTTCATCGTATTGCGTGTAGCTATAATACTCTAATTGGCAGCCCTATTATTTTATTTGTGGAAAGTATGCATCATGGTTTAGTGCAGAGCATCGAGTGCTTTGGTTTGTATCTGACATGAATATTTCGAGATACGTATTTGAACAATTCTATTTACGTTAATGCTCAGAAACTGTGCTTTATAATGTCCTTGGTGTCTTGAAAGTGATCTAAAGACGTGTGTTTTAAATAGTTTCGTAAGAAAACTTTATCTTAAAACATTCTCTAACGCAGTTCAATCACCAGGTAGGCTGACCCCTTAACAAATCAGGAAATTTTGGGAAGGTATTGCTGAATATGTGTCATGCTAAACTTTCCTATGCTTGTTCTAAAACAGAAAAGGTTGAAAAAAAAACGACAGATGAACCCAAAATATGAGGTATCAGCCCTTTGAAAGAGGAACAAAACTGCGGAGTCGACTGGCTAGCGTACGCAGTGGCTTCCTACCCAGGCGTTTCGGGTTCGATTTCCGGAGAAGGCATTCGATATTTTTGCCTGTGGGAAATGCAGTGGACGTTGAGGTAGATTGGCGGGTTTTCTCGGGCCATTCCCAATAATTTACCTGCCCTTGCTTTCTGTGTTACTCCGTCTCACTTCAGCCCCATTTGCACCGAAGTCTTCGGTTATAAGCGTTCTTTGTCATCTTTCTCCCAATCAAACAAGAAAGGTGAAAAAGTCAATTTACACGCTCACGCTCACCTAATATGCGTCTATAAATACAATCGATAAGTGTAATTCCATGTTTTACCGCTTCTTCAAATTACATTACATCTGCTCTACACTAAATTCCCCACTTCATTCAAGTTTCTTTAAAAGAATGATCTCGTGAGGCAAGCCTATATATATTATTACAAGGCATTCTAATTTTCCAATGGAGAAGAAAATAATTATTCTTGTAGTCAAAGTTTAGTCGCCTGTATATCACTGCAAGGGCTGGGCATAAAGAATATCACTCCCCGCTCTCTTACTGGCTCTTTTTTCTCTTGGCTCCAAAGATTTATGTGGTATTTCAGCACTTCATTTTCGCTCTACCTCTTCTTGTGCGGTAAAAGCGGACTGGGAGAGCTAATGTGATTGGAACTCCTCCTTTCACGATCCAAAATGCGAAACCGCAGTTCTCATGCAGCAAGAATTCTGCTGCTCGGGATATTTTAATGGAATGAGTGTGGAAGATAATCCAGAATTTCAAGGGAAGTTAAAAGGTTCGTAACTCTAACCACAATGCCGCCTAGATAAAGAAATTGAACGTCACGTTCCCCCATCTCCCTCATACTCCAATTAAAAAAAAAAAATAGTGTAGAAAATAGCGATCGTATTATTAATATGAAATTGTTTTGCACACACGTAGTACTATATTAGTTTATATAAATACTGTGACAAATCACAAGCAAGTCAGAGAAAGCTGCTGATTTTGGCAGATAATAAAGCTGTGGCGCACCGCGTACCTTCATAACATAAAGATATTATTAGATTAATTATTATTAAATTTATGTTGAAATATAATTTTCTAAACTTTAACGTTTACATTTATTGATGTTCTCTCACCAAGTGTGTTACCTGAGAAGAGAAAATTATTCTGAAACACTGAGAGTCCCGGAAAAGGAATGAAAATAAATATTAACATATTAACTTGAAACATACTTATTCCTACGTCTCTTAAGCCACGTTTACACCGACAGTTAACAGCTAATGCCTATAACTTTTGTTACCAACACGATGTTAGTAACAGATGTTGGTAACAAAAGTTGGCAACAGGACACCAGTTCGACATTTACTTGTGTTGATAACATCGTGGCCGCATGACCTTAGTTGGCTGCAAGATGTCAAGTGCGGAGGAAGTGGTACTCGCTGCAGCAGCATGTATCATTTTGGCGAAAGAGAAAATACCTAGAAGGTCCTGGGTGAGACCTTCTCTGCGGGCAAGAGCTAGACATAGTGCGAGTGACTTGTTGTCGAAAGGGCTGGTTGTGACTTTGAGTTTTTAATATCAATGATAGGACGTCAAATTGGCAAACAAGATACAAATTACAGAAACGATATTCCAGTAAATGAAAGGCTTGCAGTGACCTTGCGTTTTTTACACACTGGAGAGTTGAAGGTACTTAATGTCGATGAACTAGAAGGTTTCGAAGTTGAACAATAAGGCACATTGCTGTTAGAATGGTTAGTGAACGAGGACATTTCCATCTCAAACAAAATTTGGTTTATTCGGTGCTTTGCAATAATCTTACTACGCACACATATTATTATTTTACGCAACTGGTAAGCGACATTCTCGCCAATTACATCGAAGTCATGTTTTTGTTTCATGTTTCATGACCGAATAAGCCTCTTCGGCCATAGGGTTGTACCACCGTTTACTCGTTCACTTCAGAACGTTAGCAGTAGGGGTCAGTGTGTCTTTTTCGGAGACATTCGAGCAGCCTTTCTGAACGATTTCCTGATATTGTTCACTGTGTGGATTTTCTTCTGGTGTCCCCGCCTGAAAACAAAGTCGCAATACGCGACTTATAACTTATAACGCACACGCGCGCGCGCACACACACACACATATACGTACACGTGCGTGCGCTCGCGTGTCCATATAATATAACAATGTGTATTTAATAATTAAATAGGGACGCAGTACACAAGCACTGACGGCAGCGCTTGTAATTTCGTAAATTAAGCATTAGTTTTAATTGCACTCTATGCACTCTACATATAGCTGGTAAGCATACGTTTTTGTTTTCAGGTCCCGTCAACAAAAGAAGAATGGTAGCATCACGCCAGAGTATTATCATCTGTGGAACTTCCCCCAGTGCAGTGGGAGCATGGATGGGAAGCATGTGACGCCACAAACATGTATACAGGAAGCGATTACTTTAATTACAAGAGGTTTTCCAATATATTCTTGCTAGCCGTTGTCGATGCTAATTATTGCTTCACATACATTCCGGTTGGGTGTCAAGGACGATTATCACTCAGAGCACCTTAAAACAGCTGCTGGAGGACTCCAGTTTAAACAATCTGAACAACATTTGCTTGCCTGGAAGAATCTTTCCTGTTCTCTGCGTATTGCTAGCTGATTATGGCTTCCCTTTAAAGCCATTTATTACGAAACAATTTCCAGGACTTCACGACAAGGGCAGAAATGAACGTATTTACAATTGTAGGCACTGCAGAGCACGCAGTGTTGTTGAAAATGTTTTCGGTAAATTGTTTGTGATGTTCACGAGTCCTTCGAAAACCACTCTTACTCGAGTCTGAAAACGCGGAAAGAGTAGTGTTCGCCTGTACGCAGCTACACAACTTTCTACGACGAAAAAAATTGTGAAGTGCATCATATACCCCCGTGGGAACATTTGACTATGAAGATAGTACAACGGCAACATTGGTCCCTGGTCAGTGGCGAATAGATGGTATGCCGACAGGAATACTACTTCATTTAAAACGAGTGCCAAAGAAACCTTCCCAGCTTGCAAAACAAATACGGGAGGAATTCAGTGCTTATTTCAACAGCTGTGAGGGCTCTGTTCCTTGGCAAAAATACTGTAAAGAAAACAAAAGAAAGCCTTGCAGATATGAAAAAAAAAAATTAACTTTAGATATGGCTTAGTTATCAATTATACTACATGAAAAAAATAATTAAAAGTTGAAAATTCGAAAATCACAAACAGACATTTCTATTTTATTTTGTAGTATAGGTGTAGACATAGAGATTCTGGTAGCCCACAAAACCTATATGTTGCCAGCCCAGGATTAGCTAAATGTGTACAAACTTCATTGACTTATTGACTGATTTAACACCTTGTTCACTTACATCAATGTTATGTTCTACTCCAGCCTCTCGAGTGTGTTGCGGAGCTGTTTTGTCGTTCAGAAACTGCAGCGATTCGAACGCAAACCAGTTGCTTTTTTACTTGTCCCCTTTTTAGACTCTCTCTCTCTCTCTGGTATTGGCCAATCAACTTCTTAATTCTATTCTGCACTTCTGCCTTGCTTATTTGCATTTCGTGGGCGAGTTCACCCGAAGCGTTGTTCTTGCGGTTTCTATCTATGAATTGCGCACACTCTTGGTTCCAAAGAACACTCTTTTTTTCGCGAAACATCTCGGTAAGGTTAATCACCTTATCCTTCGACCATTCCACTTCACTCAACATATTTCCCATTTCAAACGGAACGGAAACTGCGCACTACACTGAACGACAATCACCACCACGCCACTCGTGTTAACAGGAAGATACTAGGGCGGCCCGTGGTGACGGCCGCCAGGTGGAGGGGGAATACTTTTAGCCATTTCTTAAGTGCCTACCTAACATCGCAGAGGCGCGGTGATACGTGTTGCCAACAAATGTTATCAACAGTCTTTGATCTTTACCGACTTTTCTTGTTACTAACATGGTATTTATGTCGCTAACACAGCTTTTTGGCAACAAATAGAGAAGCGCTTTTTTAAAACTTACTGACAAATGTTACCAACGCGTGTTACTAAACTCGGTGTAAGCGCGGATTTAGGAAATTGGGAACTCAGTGTATTTCGGAGGTTTGCCAAGTGTTCAAAACAGAAATTTGACTAGTAACGGCCATCCACTAGAACTTAGATGTGCAGTTGACGTCAGGTCACGTATTTAATCAATTAAATTGAGAGGTTTTGTTCGGCGTGTAACAGCGTGTCTTGAACACCAGAGGGAGTGAAATGAGGTGGAGATGGAGGATCGGCCGAATGCAAGGGTGCAAGGGCGGAGGAAACGGGAGAACCCCGAGAAAACTCACATGCGAGACGTGTGTAATTCGTACCTCGTAGCTAGGTCGTGAGAGTGAACGCACTGCGATTCACAAACGAAAATTCTACCCAAGGAATTTAGAAAAGTATACCCTTTCCCCCTGAAAATGCCAAAAATATTATAATAGATTAGTAGGGTAGATGTGTTGTGAACAATAACCGTACACACTGAAAACTTTTATTTTAGAAATGAAATGTTGCGAATTCAGTAAACTATTTCCTAGCTATTTCTCAGTAGTGTCATTGTCCTATCCGACTAAAGAACGTTTCAGCAGTGGTTGTCATTAATATTACATCTAGCAATTTTACACCAGTATATTCTAGAAATTCATAACCAACGGGGAGACTAGTGAATATAGTTGAAATGGAATAAATTATCGTTTACATTGGAGGGCAAGCACTTAGAGAACTTCAGATCAGTTTGCAAAAGATTTTGATCTAAGCCATATAAATTCTGGCAGAGTATTGCCTCAAGAAGCCAGGAGCTTATCAGAGCTAGTGGGGGATGGAGGTATTAATAAAAATAAAAGAACTTAATTATATTTTCAATTTATTCACGCGGCTATTAATTACAATGTTAAACTACGTATACCAACATAACTCTTGTTATTATCAGCGAGTGCAATATTTAATGTCTATCTCGTTTTTAACTTAAGTCCTTGTTTAGTCAGTTGACGCTTATTACTTACACATATTAGATCTGTATATTGTCATCATTCCAAACGTCTTACACTCACGCATCCAGTTCAGTAGTCCCGTCCGTCAGTCGCACTCTTCACCGTACCGATGCTTGCAGTCTGCAGACTTTACTCCCGCTGGTCACAGTTCGTCGCTACTCGTTGGTTCTCTGGATTGTCGCTTCACTCTTTTCGCACATCTGTTCTTAGGGCCACACAGTCCTACAAACTCTAGCGTCTCAGCTCGGAGGCCCGTCGTGGCATAAGTAGTTTCACTGGCCCGATCTAGAAGGTTCCCCGCACCGCGAGTCTCGCTGAGAGATCCAAGGGCAATGACTCGGAACATTCTTTCAACGATAAACCCAGAATTTCAGTTTTCCGAAGGACACAGGCGCGCGAGTCCTGATATGTCTATCAGGCATGCGTGGTAGGTTTTGTAAATATCCCGCACTATCCTTTGGTTACCACTCGCACTCGGCATACGGATTCGCTTGCTCGACTAGACGGGGCAAGTGAAGCGATGCAAAGCAACAAGCATTTAACAGTATGTTAATATCTGACTGTTTCATCTGCTTAAGAGTGGGATGGACATGCGCGTTTTTTGTGAAAGAGTTGTTTGTGTTAATACGCGTATCTCGGTAAATGAAAGTTCTGCAAATAAGACTTTTTCTCGTAAAAGATAAAAAACATTTATCTATGCCCGTTTTTTTTTTACGTTTATCATATTAAGTGTTGGCCTATTCTTGGACAAAATTTTTTTCGTGAAAAAGTTCAAATATCGCATTTTTAAAGCTTGACTATGAAGTTTACTTACGTGGCAAGAGAAAAGTACAAAGATACGGGCGTAGTTTAATCTGTGGCCTTTCATCGAATAAAACTCCACTGTTACAGATCTAATTTGCACAGTATAGCGTCACGACGGAAACACTGCACGCCTTGCACGTAGGAGCGATGATGCGCTAGGCGTGCGTGTTAGTGTCGCCCGTATCGCTTCCCCGCTTCTTGACCATGGACGCGCGGGTCCATACCACTCTTAATATGATGAAATAATTGAGATGTTAACACACTACAAGTATTTACATGCCATAGACTACAATAATTTACAAGCAGTTCTGTAGTGTTTTAAAAATTTGTTCTCCAATCTAAACGAAAATGAAAAAAACCATTAAACTATATTCTTCAGTATCCTATTGGCTACGATGAACGGAGGAATACTGGGGTAAGATACTGACTGTACCAATATCAACAGCTACAGTTCAAATGTCTTCTTGTGCTATGAACCAAATAGTGTCTCCACTAAGAGACAAGCTGGGAGATAATAAACTCCATGAGGATTTCTATTTAAGGAGAAGAGATTTCAAGTAAAGAATTCTCACACAGAATCCTGGAGTGTTACGCCACTGAAAGACAGAAGGAATGTGTCTGCTTTGAAATGGAAACAAAACAATCATATAATTACTCTCCATAGATATGTGACATATATATTATTTTAAATATAAAATGTTCATTCATCTGAAGATAGCTGACATAATTATATAAATAAGCTCCCCCCCCCCCCCTGTTTCTAAAATAACTCCTCCTGGGAATTTTTTCTGTAAGAAATATAGCGAAATTACTTTTTTTAATAACTGGTACTCATAACTGTTTTGTTCCTTTGTCAATATATTCAAAACAAATTGTTCTACGACGACTTCCTTGAAAATTTTGCCCAGCAGAGAGTAACGGACCCTATTGGCTCTTGTTTTTAAATTTCTTAATATGATAACTTACGTTCGTTATAATTGCGAATTTACGCCTGTGTGTGTTCACTCTTGCCATTTGGTCACCTTTTTTCCTCTCCTTAAGTCGTATTAACGAGTTCCCTGTGTGAAATTCAATTTCGGGCGTCAGCGCGCGTCATCTTCAAGCAGCAGAATTACGAATACATGATGAGCAATGCAGTGTCCTACGTTATCAACAGAGGGCAGCACGATCGCTGGCGTCAAAAAATTGCAAAGAGTGGCAGAAAAGACTCTCGACTGATTCGAAATTGTTCGCGCGTCAACGTCCGATAAACACTGAAAATGGAGAGTGGAAATAATTGTTCCTGGTTTATTATCGAATAAATTCGTAAGAGACGGGTGTTATGGGACTTGAGAGACAAAATTTACTACAAGAGGTTAGAAAACAAGTGATTAGATATAGCAGTAACTGCAAATGCAAATGATGGGATTCACCGAAACACTGTCTTTGTCGATGAATGACACGTTTCTCTTCTTACGTGCTTATTTCTGGTAATTAATTTCTGTTTGCAGCTACCCTCTTGAGGAAAACTGGCGCTACATGACTCTCGGAATTGCAACTTCTACGTAGGACACTGGTGCATGCTTCTTGCATCCCACGCCGTACACAGCATTGCACAGCCATTACCTAAACACTGAAGTTACCAGAACCATATTTCACTCTTTTAGTCCCCAAATTAACACTACTTGTTGGCACACTTCAATCGCCCCATTTTGCTACTACCATTCTCATTTATCATCCCATCTTATAAATATTTTTGCACGATGTTTCAAACAGTCGTATGAAATGACTCCGTGTTTGATATGCCTAGTACTCTCGCCTTCTTACATTCCTGTACATAGCAGCAGTTATAATAGCTGTCTTAACAGTGAGGATTCAAAATTCCCCTTTAACTGTTAGTCTTCAGAGTCGTACTTTCGAATTTCATACCGTAATAAATATCTGTAAGTTAATATACATACAGGCACTGTACGTACATTTACACTGACATGCCAAAAGTCATGGGATACCTGTCTAATAACGTGTAGGGGCCCCTCTAGTCCGAAGAAGTGCCGTAACTCGACGTGGCATGGACTCCACAAGTGGACGGAAGACCTCTGGAGAGATGTTAAGCCATGCTGTCTGAATGGTTGCCCAAAGTTCCCTGGTGTTTCTAGGTGCAGGATCTTGGGTGCGAATGGCTCTCTCTCTACTATGTTCCATAAATGGTCAATTGGGTTCATGTCGGGGTAACGTGCTGGCCACTCCAATCTCTGGAATTCTCCAGAATGCTCTTAGAACCAGTATGGACATCCGCAGCCCAATGAGACGGCCCATTATCCTGTTGGAACATCCCATCGTTGTCAGGAAAGCTGAAGTTCCTGAACTGCTGCAAATGGTCACCAAGGAGAGTTTTGTAGCGGTTACCATTGGGTTTTGTGGGTGCATGGACAAGTGGACCCAACCCATGCCACGTGAACACACCCCACACTATTACATAACAACCACCAGCCTGCACGGTGCCTTGTTGACAACTGGGATCCATGACTTCATTGGGTTTGCGCCATATCCGAACCCTGCCATCAGCCCAAAACAACCTGTATCATGACTATCGGACCAGGCCGCATGTTTACAGTCCTCCAGGGTCCAGTTAGCATCCTCACGAGTCCTAGTGAGGCGTTGTGCTCGGTGTCGTGCTGTTAACAGGGCCACTCTGAAGGGTCTTCTGCTTCCATATCTCCTGGAAGGTAATGCACGTTACACAGATCTGCTAAGTACATGTCTGACACCTCCTGTATTGAATGTGGCTGTGATTTGAGCAAGTGTCGCTGCTGTGTTAGCACGGACAATTCTACCCAGCCTCCGCCGGCCACGATCATCAAGTAACTTTGGACGGCCACTGCGTTGTCCACGGTGGATCGTAATGCTTTCTGGCATCCACAATCATATCCCGTTCGAACTCTGATAACTCACGTCGCCTTACCATGAGCATGCAAACAACAGTCAATCCGAACGACACGACCACCTGTTCACAACTGAGACCGATTTAGGCCGTGCAACGTCAGTGTGCAGCGGTGGCGCCACGAGTCATTCAGTTAAACAGTGTTAGCCCATGACTTCTGACATATCAATGTAATATACAACTATGTGCGTGTATACACATATAAGCACTTATTATTCCACTCTCTTGCTCCCCTTTCATCCACGCCCCAGTACTGTCACACTCTTACACACATGCCTGCTATTCCTAAACAGTCACAGCTCTCTACGTCATCTTTTGATGTTTCTCCTCTTTACCTCCACTATTAGTTTCCATTGCTTATTTTTACTTTATCTTCTCCACTGCCACGTCCCCTGCACTACTATTATATATATATATATATATATATATATATATATATATATATATATATATATATATATAAATTAATCGTTTTGATACTTTCAGCCTTTATATTTTACATGTACTCTTCACCTTACTTGGCCAATTATTACTCCATTCAGTACATCCTACCACACCCCACATCCTTTACACCTTAGCTTTCACTCCATTTGCGCCCCCTTTTGTGTTCACGAACTATTTATGGTATGTTTTCCATACTCGCCATATACCCACTCATATTTTACCACTTTAATTTTCATTATAATTATACCCCCTTCCCCAATATAACTTGGACCCCCTTCGCCATTCCTGAAACACTTTACGAAGGCATAATGCTTGGCATGTATACTGTCCTCCTTGACAACTTTCAAGTCGATTATGACATAACCCTCTCCACACCTTTTAAAATCCTCTTCGCCATTCCCGAACCTCTACATTATGAACTGTATATAATTGGCATTTGTTCATTTGTTCCTAACCCTCTTTTATAGCCCCCCTTCTCTCTCTCTTTCTCTCTCTCGCTCTTTCACTCTCTTTCCCATGCCCCTTTTAAGTACCCCTTTACCTCAAGATTGATGGTCCTATCTGAAATGGTACGCATCCTTACAAAATTAAAGAATATAATTTTTATTTAAACACTAATGTCAGACTTTCTGTGGCCCCATTTTCTAGCCTGCAAAGTTCCGTGGGTCCGTCACCTAGTTTTGGCTGGAAATGATAAGGGAACTAATTTAAGCTAGAGAGCCGGGAATTTCGTAAGCTCAAGCGGCACTAGGATCGACTTTGTACAATCTTACATAATTTTTACTTTTATGATTGAACCACTCATTTCCTGGCATGCCCTGTACGACTGTGAAACAGTAACTAGCACGTGGAAATAGCCGGAGCGAACAACCTACAATCTAGTAAACAGGATAAAGTGCTCTCACGAAGGCAGCGGCTAATGAACAAATTATTGCGCCTGGGGCGTATACCCAACTGTCGAGTTTATTCTAGCAGTCAAATGTAATTGGAAAATTTCCAGCTCTTTATAGGCTATTCACGGTAAAACGAGCACTTTTGAAAGTCCTTTCATTTAGAATAGTAGTCAATAAAGATATTTTATGTTAGCCTTAGATGTTAACTTCCGAGTGTAGTGGATTGTTTATTACTTAAATGCGAATATTTATTTAAAAAGGTGGTTAAATGACAAAAAATGTCTTAAAGGAAAAAATAACTAGGACCTTAAAAGTGCTCTCTTTATCGTGAACAGTATATAATTATAGCTACACAAATTGGTATCTTTCAGTGTCTCCTATTGGCATGCAGAGCTTACTTGTTTTTAATGTATAACTCCTAAGTATTTTAAAGCCACGTTTTCTTACGAATGTAGATAGAAGTGTAACAAGAAAGCATACACCTGCCAATTTAATTTATTGCTATCAAAAGATCCCCCCCCCCCCCCTCCAATGATTGATTGTAGATCCTTTTTTAAATTTTGATTTAGGAATAAATTCATGTGTGGAATCTTGAAAGTAACAGCAAGATTTGTGTCACACAATAGTCTTTGTTGTAACGCCGTCAAATGGTAGCGTCAAAGTTGCCGACCATACGACTAAACGCCAAATTAATTAAATATCTTAATTATTTGCATGGTCCTCAGATTAATGTTAGTTGAACACAAGTAAATCAGAGTTTGGATATATAGTATTCTCTGTGGTGTACTTAACTACTAATTCCGAATACATCGGCAATAAGGCTCGCCATCACAAGCTGTGTAATATGTAAAGGATATTCTGATTAGTGTATATGACTCTGTGATGTTGCGTTGCTACCTAAAGCTCTTTGTCGTAAGAGAAGCATTCATCAACTTTAAACTTTTGGCCCAAGCTTTTATGTGTTTTCGCGGGTTAGTACCTAAAACTTAAAATAAATATACAAAACGAATGTCAATAGACTAGACTGAAATTTCATACTATACCTCAATACCTACACTACTAATAATTAAAGAATTACGTAATATTTTTTACTGACAGTAATGCAAATATAAATTAAGTTAAGCGAAAAGATACACATAGCTTGCTACTTTAAAGACTTCAATACGTCAATATTGCAATGTGGGATAAACGCATTAAAATCATAGTGTGCATCATACGTAAATCGGTTAAAAATAAACATCTACAGGAAGCAACTATAACAAAAGAATAACTATCAGCGTGCTTGCCGGCAGTTTGTGAAAGTTCTGCGTCGCACATCGCAGATCGCAGTTGTAGACCTTGATTAAGTATAAGTGTTAGTTTGACGTGATTCAAGTTGGGATTTGTATACGGGCACTTTCATGGATATAGGCTATTCACGATAAAGTGAGCACTTTTAAAGGCCCTTCCAATAGGCATTAACCATTAATAAAATATTTTATGGAAGCTTCAGTCATTAATTTCTGGGAGTGGCGGAATGTATACACTATGTTTATTGGTCACATGGCAATGTTTATATATAAAAGTGCCGGAAAGATAGAAATTTGCTAAAAGGATAAATTGAGCAGGGCCTTAAAAAGTGCTCAGTTTACCGTGAATAGACATCCAGCCTTTTCTTGTAGGTATCCATAATGTGGAGCCGCTAGAGAACGGCGAACCGTAAAAATAATAAATTAGTAAACCTTATGTAAATCGATTTTCGTTCCCTGCGTAAGTACACTCTGGCTCACCCATCGTCACAACAGCTACCAAAATCACATTGTCAACAATGATGAACGTATTTGTTAACGATTGGTATTTCAACAGACGCACTTATTTAAGCTGATAAATCATGGTGACATTTTTTCTTAGTATATTCTAGTTGTATTAAAATTACGGCATAGAGAGACTGAAAACCGTATCAAAGCTCTTACTTCCATAAACACTTTTCAAACATAAAATCACATCGACGCTTGTTTTGATAGTGATAACGGTAAAAGAGCACTGTGTTGTGGGAACACGGTTAATGGAAACTGCGCAGCTGGCACTCACATTCTACCCCACATTTCTCCCGCGGTATTAACACAGTAAAGGATGCTCACGATAAAATTGGCACTTTTGAAACACCTGCTAAATATCTACTTATATGCACTTTGTGTAGTCTTTCGTCTTATGTAAAATTGACATTGTCATGCGCATCGTCACTTTATTCATATGTTGATCAAGTGAGACTTCAAAATTATTATAAGAGTAAATATTTTATAAATCTGCTCATTTTTAAATTCCGAGGCATTAAAATAACGGAAAGCGAAATAAATTATTTAAGTTGTCACAAATGGTTACCTAAGATTTTTTATTCGACGTTAAGATATGGGACTACTCTCCCTCCATCGTTACCAACTTTACTGGACGCACGTCACTCAGTGCGCCCATTAAAATCAATGCAGGAAGGAGCGGCGACTTCTTTCTAAGGTTGATTTAAAAGTGCTAATTTTATCGAGAACAGCATCTACCATAAAATGATCGTATATTGTGTTAAATTGACGTTTGCGAATATTTTTTATAAACTGTAGTATTTACTTTATAATAAATATATATAAAACAGCGGGAAAACGCGTGTGTTGGTAGCGCCTAGTAAGAAATACTTAGAGTAAAAAATATTCTTACTACTGAGTGCGCACGAATTCGGCTTGTTGTCCTTTGGTGTAATTTTCTTCTTGACTTTTTTAAGCTTAGTTTGCACGGGGTGGAGGAATATCCTAGAAATAGAAGTAGGTGAGGTCTTAAGAAACGTGAATAGGGTGCAGCAGTTTCTTTAACGTTCGCACGACCATTCGCAGATCTGCTGCACGAGATCCTTGGGACGTGCAGGTGTCTTGACTGGCTACTGAACGCTGCGAGTTCCCAGTCGGATGGGGCTGCACCGAGATGCTGAATGCTGAGCGGTGTTTCCACCATGTTGCCGGCCAGTGACGCCAATTCGCAGGGCTGGATCTCGCTGAATATGCGGCTGTTTCACCTCTGTGTTCTGACGTGAATACGTCTTTGATAATTTGCAACCATAGTGGGAGGCAATCCAGAAACTCCGATGATAACAAAGCCGAGGGATACAGTATAGCATTGCAGCTCCGAATATATCCTCTACATTCAAAATTCAATTACACAACTTGATTATCACCAAAACATCAAAGAATAATTTCCGTTGAATGAGGACTGCGAAGCATCACGCTTTTAGTGTGCAGGAGCAGGGGGGGGGGGGGACGGAGGACGCAATTTTGGGTTCGTTTCGCCGCGTCTCATATCTTCCGCGTAGTATAACTTTTGACTAGGAGAAATTACGACACTCGTTTGAGTTTCAATCGACAGCTCTCGTCAAGATCAATCGATTGCGTGTATAAGAACATTTGTGTGGTGTAATTATGATACAATTGTATGAGTTTAATGAAAATAATTAAAAACATTTAACAAAATGTCGGCCTATAGTCGTCAAAAAGCCATCTGGAAATACAGAAATAGCAAATACTGTTAGAAAGAGCATCTCAAAAGCAATCCAGTGATACCCATAAAACCTCATACGATTGAGCGAAGTGGTGCCGGGAACAAAAAAAAAACATTAAGACGACCGAATGCGTCAACGTATTCACGCAAAACAAACGGTCGTGTCCACATCACAGCCACACCCCATTTTTTTAATGCTCTAAGTAGTAGGGGCTGGTCGGTTTCACTTCACCTGGGATTAATTGATTTATTGGATTAATCCTTAATGCGATCTTAATTCGATCAAATGTTTTGAAAGGGTTAAATGTATTGAAAGGGTTGACTCTATTGAAAGGGTTGAAATTGTTAATTTTCAATCCGATCGATTTTTTGTGTGTGTTTGGTGCAAGAGTGTGCAAAGGCACAATTTTATTTCTTTCTTTTTGTGGGTTATGGAGCAGCTCTAGTAGATGTCAGCAGGACGACTGACACTCGGATGAGGTGCGGCGTGTTGGCGACAGGATATATATATATATGATGAGTTTTGTGCAAGAGTGGCATACGTATTTCTTTGGAGGGTATTGATGTAGACCATAGATAGGCGATTTTTTGTTAATTAAACAGAAAGAGGCGTATAATTAACCCACAAGAGAAATAATTTCAGTGAGTTCTAAGTATGAATAAATTACATGCATAGAAATGCAAATTTCAAACTATCACAACTACATGAATAACATCTGGTGTCGACAAGTGCTAAACGATCACAATTATGTGAGTCTCCAGTGTAAAATCAATAAATTAATGATCTAAAATGAATCAAAAAGGCCCTATAAATTAAATGGCTAACGAACACAATAACAAGATATATGAAAAATGTGATACTACTTGACGCCTCTCGCACATGCTTACTTACTTACTTACTTACTGCAGTGGCATCACGGACCAAAGTTGATACATATCTTCACCAACTAGCCTTCTCCGAAGAGATCTGTCCCTCCACTCCTCCACTGGAATGTCTGCCTTTCTAATGCCTTCCTTGATTGCATCAAGCCATCTGAGTCTAGGTCATTCGTATGGTCTCTTTTCTTCAAAGCATCTTTCTACCAAATCTTTTACGAGATCTCCATCCCTTCTCATTATGTAGCCAAACCACATTAGCATTTTTCCTTTTATTACAGCTACTAGTTCACGCAGCTGGTACAGATTTCTTAGTACTCTATTATTTCTTCTTCTCCACACATCTGCCTCTAAAACAGGATCGAAAATTTGTCTGAGAATTCCATTTTCAAATGCTATTAGTTTACTTTCAATTATTTTGGTTAAAGTCCATAGCTCAGCACAATAGAGCACTACTGGTTGTATTATAGTCTTGTATATCGTAGGTTTTGATGTTCTTGACAATAATTTTGACTTTAAATTTTTCCCCATCGAAAAACTGCACATATTTCATGCCTATATCATTGTCAGAATTTCCTTTTCCATGATGCTCCTCTCATTCAACAGTCTTGCACATACCTGACATAATTTTCAACAACATCTGTCTGCCTGTAAGACATGTGAAGAACTTTAGAAACTGAATCCACATGTAAAACTAAGTGATTGATAAACATGCATAAAAAAGAAAACATTTAATATACGTCCATTCTCTCAGGAGGTTGCTGCAGTACTGACTTGGATATAGCTTTTATGTCATCTTATATCTGTGTTGAGAGCAAAAATAACCTATGTTTGATTATACACCAACTTGAAAAACTCGGAAATTTTAATGAAAATACAAAACGAATGTTTCCAAATAAATTGAACTACTAACGAACACAAGTAGATGAAAATTACTAAACATGTAATGAAATCGCACAAGGAGTACCCCCAAAACACATCCATTTGATGAGGAGACTGGCAAATAAATGAAGTGAGCTTATTTCAAGAGCCTGACTATATATATATGTGGAGTGTGGCTAATTTGAAATTTATGAGAAACACTCTAAATACACTATTTGTCCTACAACAGAAAACAAAACAATAATTTTTTATGAAAGTCTCACAGCTGTAAGAATAATTGTTTCTGTCATAGCATAGGAACATTCGGATGACGTGAAGAAGGAAATAAACCCATCAAAGTGTATTCATGCAAAACTTTATAGAAATGTACTACTATATATTTCTTTTAAATAACAAACATACTACCATTTTTTAAAAATTAAGTTTGTGAAATTCATGGCACTAGTTGAAAATCACACCAAGTTATGCCGACCGAACATGTAAATGTAGTTTATAGGAAAATTATTTTATTCCTGATATATTAAAATTCTTTCATATTAAAACGAGAATCGTGGCTATCACTCTCCGAAGTCCACTGGTCGACACTGCAAATCGAGGTACATCGCTACCACTTGGCGGCATCACAAAACCTGGTAAAGTTGGGAGAGCTGCTGTATTCGTCTATCCTGGACATGTGTTTGCGAAGAACCAATATGGCAGCAGAGTGCAAGAACTATTCACGTCGCTCCTCACTACACCTAGTCCCCTAACCCTTGTACAGAATATGACTTTATGCGAATAGACAGTTTCTAGCCAAGGCCACACAACCCCCCTCCCCACCAATGCAGAGTTCGTTTTCAGAGGCCTGCTCTGTCCAAGGTCATGCAGCCAACTATCGATCCAACAATGCAAAACCTTTACAAGACCATGCAGCCCTGCTACCTCACTTCATCTTCAGCCCAGAACATGTCTTTGTCGAACAACTTCGGGGACACTTCAACTGCCAGACACCCCTGAAGACACCAAATGATCTACATTACATTGGTAACCTGTTTCTCAGTTTGGTTTTTCAAAGGTCATCCCAACCATACTTTGAATAAAGGTCTATTATGGTTAACATATACTTGTATCTGTTATTATATGTGGAAAGCATTGACACTTCACACAAATCGGCTTGAAAAAAGATAATTTAAATCATTAGTTATAACTCTTCTTCTAGGATACTTTATCCTTGCAGGAGCGTGAAGCTCTTAAGAAATATTACTAAACTTCATTGGTATTATAACCATCTTCTTTCAACTCTTCAATAATAGAAACAATTTTGTTTGTAGCAAATTATTCCCAGACTCTCTCGAAGCGATGAAATGTTTTAATCTATCGACCAATTTATTAGGATTGTTCCAATATACAGAAGAAAAACGATCACCAACTTCATATTTATACATCCCACTTCCGACTATATCTCATATTAAATGTATTTTCGGGTGGCTTTATCTCCTGAACGAATGTTAGCATTCGTTCGACGAACAAGTTCTTTCTATTTCTGCAAATAGGTGTCAGAATATATATTTGGAAATTTTTGAAACAATAATTCAAACAAACCTTGACTCAGATCAGTTACTTATTCGCCTATTTTAATTTTATTGTCAGGAAAAAATGTAATTAGCGAATCTCCCATGAACCAGATGTTATCATGATGATAAACACCAAATGTCGTATCCCAGCATATATGAATATTCTTTTAAAGCTAAATATTGCTGTGTTAATTGAGGAAGGGGTTGCTTTTTGTTCTTCTTTGTTAAAGGTTCTTCTTCCATTTTAATTTCCAAAACTGTTTCATTTGGCTTATTCAACACAGAATGCAATGTATCCATTCTATTCGTAACAGGTTTAAATATTTCTTTGTTTAAACCATCCTGTTTCATATGAGCTCGTTTGGCTTGTGAATATTTCTCCTTTACAACAGATACAGCATTATTTAATTCTGCAGCAGAGGCAAAGGCTGACAGGTTTCGATTATATTACAATAAATTAAATCTATTTATATATGAATTAAGTCGTTTTTCTAACTGATGCAGTAGGTCGAATAGTTTGCACTTTTTCAATCTTACAGACTTAACGTAAAACAAAAAAAAAAATTCTATAATTTTAGCTTTCAAATCACTAATAAAATAATTTATTTGTGTTTCCAAATCATTATTTTGTTTTCTCAAATCTGTTTGCATAACTATACCAACTCTTTTATTAATCAATTCATCTCTTATATATTGCATTATTTCTTCCATTAGTGTTTCAAGTTGTTTTGTAATACTAGCGTTTACCAATTCATTAATAACAACTCTTAAATTTTCTTGCATTTCTGTAAGTTGTGTTGTAAAAACTATGTTTGTCATATAGTTAAAGTCCTTACTAAATCCATTTAAATGTTCCTCTGTTCTAAGTTCATTACTCTGCAAATCATTGCTAATATTGGTTAAAATGTTTGCAATTATACTCGTGTTTTTATAAATATTATTATTCAAATCCACCAACTTTATTAATTTCTCTTGAATATTATTTGATTGAGATTTAAATATGGTTAGTGTAAGAGTGTTTAAGTCTTCCATGTAATGTATATTTACCACATCAGTATCTTTCACAGCCATACCTATATTATGTAATTTATGTCCATGTCTGGCCTATATTTGCCTTTATATAGGGGAAGTGTTGGTATAATCACCAAAAAACCTTACTTGTCTTTCTAACAGTAAAAACACATATCTTTAAACTTTTTAAATGAAATATTGCTAAAACTTGATTACTGTAAATATGTTGCAGATTCATACTATCCATTTTAAACACAATTACCATATTTGCATTATTGCACAAATTATGTTTTGGTATACATGCATAATTTTGTGATAGATAAAAAAATCAACCTTTGAATGTCTACCAAAATTGAAATATTGCTGTATTTCACCCCTCGGTTCGCACCAAACAATGTCAAAAAAATTACGGAATTAGGTAGTGCCTCATTCGGAGACACTGTATCTTCTTTATTTGTAAAAGGGAAATATCGCTTTCCATCAATTAACAACAAAATGGTCTCTAATTGTTGATATTTCTCTTCTTGTATTGTTTTGGATAACACATATATGTTTTCAAATTTAAGACCATTTGGATGTTCTAACAGTAACATAATAACACCAATTTTTCCACTTGAAGAAGAACCACTTATTATACAATGAATATTTGATGGTAAAAGAATACCATGTTTCTGTTCAGTTATGTCTACTTTTGTATTTACAATAACTGGCAGATGTACATTTTGTTTTATAACCTTCATTTCTGCACAATTAGACAGTATTATGCAACATACTAACGAAAAATTTTAATGTAGGTCTATATATAGGCTCGCATTCAGTTGAAAACAATGGCCCAAACTATCATATCAAAAAAGTATGCAGTGTATAAAAGACATTATTAATAAATTACCACTTGAATTACATTTACTGAAATACAATTATTGTGGACCAGTTACTAAACTTGCAAAACATTTGGCATGGAATGATCAAGGAATAGACTCTTTGGATAATGCTTGTAAATAACACAATATTGTTTACAATCGAACAAACAAAATGAAAGGACACATAGTGGAAACAATTCTAGCCGATAAAGCATCAAATATAAGGAAGAATCTATCTATATCAACAGGTGAAAATCTATGCACCTGGGTTGTTGACAAGGTCATGAGGTCAAGGTGAAGAGAGGCATTGGCTTTAACCGTAAAATCAAACAAAAAACAAAGAAAGGAGGAATCATTCCATTGTTATTTCCAGCATTAACAGTTTTTGGAACAATCCTCGTAGGGGTTTCGGCAATTAGTAGAGCATTTAAATCAAAAAGGAATGTATCTGAAACCTTATGAAGTTTGACAAGAACAAAAAATATTCAAATGTGGTAAAAAATGCAGAAAGTCTAAATAATCTTACAAAACATGCACTTACACATAAAGATAATAATGTATTTCCGAGGTGTTCAAATGAGAGACGATTTACCATAGAAACCAAATCTTCATGAATGTATGACCGATAATTTAGATTCGAAACAAAACGAAGAAACACATTAGGTTGCATTAATTAAAAACATAAATCAATCATTTTATTACGACAGTTTCGGTGATATACGTCCTCCAATTTAAATACATAATTATTTTAAAAAAACATACAATTAAGGCACAATTGCGAAACAGAACAATGACCAAATACAATCAATTGTAGGCATTCATGTTGACTTTTTTTGACCATAAATATGCTATTTAAGTAATTGTAATAATAAAATATATTAATAATATGTCAATTACGTTTATATTAAGTGGAAATTAGTCGCAATTGAGTGTGGTATATTTCCCTGCATTGGAGTTAGATGGAGAATGACAAATATGTCTAATCGAATTCATTACTTACAACAGCATACCAAACATTGATATGCATAACCAATCATTTATGGCTAATATTGGTGAACAAACCTACAAGAATGTGATACCAGTCGGATGTTATGAGTTGTATTACTAAGAAACATTCATTTAAAGTGGCATTACCTGACATGTACATTTCCGATTATGTGGGAATCCAAATACATTAACTATTGCAATGTATAGTAGAGTCGATATCTATTTCTTGGAAGACAATTCAATTGCAAATAGTGTATCCTGCTAATTAATTGCACGAATCGTCAAAACAGGTTGATATATTATCGGTAAATGTATGTTGTATACATGTTAACATTGTAGGTTGTTCATATTTAAATGGAAAAATGACAAATACACTACACGAATTCAAGTGTGCAGTGGCTCAGGATATAACATAATTGAAAAACCAAATACATTGATATATCTTCCAGTAATAGTGAATCGCGTTGATGAAATAGTTGTTACAAATGTCGAACAAGACTGTAAACTTATTAAACAATTGCATTCCGTTGCGCATTAAATCATAATAATTCGGACATAAAGTAGGTGGTTCTTTTAAGAAGTATTTCTCTAAGGAACATATTTCGAAGAAAGGAAATATAAAAAAACATAAATGCAAACATAAAATGCGCACTTCAAATAAATTACCAATGAAGTTAATACAAGGCAATGAATTGTATTTATAAATTAGGATATACTTTTAATAGAAACGGAAGGCATACTTAATATTGAAGAACCGGTCAGCTAAGAAAATGCAATCACAAATATGGTAATACATGTATATGAACCATTCCGAGCATGTCTATAAACATTTCCTTCGGAAAAAGGGATTTCAGTATAAAATCACGATATTTATACGTTATGTCGAAATCAAGTTTAATGTTTATAGGAATAATTAAAAAGACAGTTGCTGCAAGTAATCCAGCAACTACAAAAATAGTAAGAAATGGAATATGTCATTTAATCGACAGAATTGCATATCTGCTAAATGAAATGGAAATCGATCAAACACGAGCTGTTGGAATTACTTCCACGATAAAGAATTATCTCTTGGGAACAGTCAACAATCTTTTTACAGGGATTATGGCTGGGTGGAGTAATGCTAGTGATTACTCACTACACATAAACCCAGGTAGAAACTGCGAAGTTGTTAGACTATTATGTATGGCTTTGGGCTTTGCTGAAGCGTACAAACATATCATATTAAATGCTAAACAAGAATTAGTTATTCTATTCGGCAATATGCATTTGAATGCCATTTATGACACAGCTCATAATGATAAAGGTGTAACATTTGAAATAAGCAGTGTGGATGGAAGATGCCGCATATTGAAATTGTTGATGCTGCATATTGAAATTAACACTCGTTAAAGTGTAATTTTTTTTAAATTTATCGAAAAAGAAGAGAATTTAGACATTGCATTCAGTAAGTGGGTTTTAGAAGCTTTTCCAACTCTCCTGTTAGCTCAAAAAATAGTGTTGGAAAAATCGTGATATATTGTAATTTGTTTTCAAACAAACTGTCAAAACAATTTAAAACTGATATATCAATATACAATAATTGTAATATAGAAATATTGAACTGTATCTAACAGTCAGGCTTACCCCTATGTGGATTTAAATATTAAATTTCATAATGATTTCCTTATTTCCTATGATATGTATACAAAGTTTCAGGAAACATTTTATAACAAAAGCAGTCCAATGAGCCTAGAACCTGAAAAACTTGAAAGTAGAGGAGCATTATTTGTGTTTGATGTAAGCAAACAAGATGACACAATTACAAACAGCATGATTGATTCACAAATTGAAATTATTGCAAATACACCATTTCTTTCAAATACATAAGTTCATGCTCTGATAATTCACTATAGATTAGCGAGTTACAATGTAAGCAAAATGTATGATTAAAGAATTAGCTATTACTGATATGTAAGAACATATAACTGTATTCAGCTTCAGAGCACAGTTTGACTGGAAATATCTAACTCCCAAATACAATAAAACTAATAGGTGGGTTACTAAGCATCACCATGTTTTAACCTGGAAAATGGATGTATAGAGTATGAGAATATTGAAAATATTTCCAAACTTTACCTAAATAATTGTGAAATATATGCAGGTGGAATCGAGCAAACACATATTTTACAAAATATGTACAACGGTAAAGTAATAGATATTCAAAATGAATGCCATTTCCCCTCGTTCAAATAATTATGTAAAACATATGGATCTAATTCGACAATTCTTCTCTGTCAAAGAAAACTCAAATTTAATGCTAACTTGGGCAATTATTTGACTGATATGGCATTATTTGGGATGAGAGAAGTAATAAGTCAAATTTAATATAAAAAGTATTTAGTTGTTTGTTTTCCACTAGTTTGTAAAGATGGATCAGCAAGACAATGAGGCCACTGGTTCGTGTATATAGAAATCAAAATGTAAAGTGAATATCAGCAAGTTATTCGCATGTTGGAGCAAACCATTTCGACTTTGTTTCTAAAATAAATAATTGTGGAATTTGTGTGATATCCTGTATTTGCTAGTGTTGTATATGAATTTCTGGATCAGCCTGTATTTGTGAAAAAATTCTGTAATTTGTGTGACATTCTGTATCTGTTTATATGTTTCGAATCAACCTGTATTTGTTTGATGCTATGTGTTTAAATTTTTTGGAACATCCTGATATTATTTGTGTATGTTTCGAAGAAATTTGTACTTGCTTTTTTGTGTGTTAAATTGATTTTTTTTTTGTAAACACCTTGTGTTTGCAAATATTTTGTCAATAAATGTGATGTAAAAATGAATTTTTACATTTAATTACACTATTCCTTTTTAAAAGTGGACTTGTTTAACCAATAATAATATATTTATAAATAAGTGTCTTAAAAGAGGCATTTGAGAGAAAAGTAATTAATTTATCTTAACATAAAGAAAAGATTCTTAAAATTATATTTAAAAAATAAGTATTTTCTTACTAATACGAAACACTGTTGTGATATACAAGCCAGAGGAAAAGTCCATGAAGCAAGCACGCCAACTGCTTTTCAATTTCTAATTATATAATATAGCAACCTGGATAAGGCATGGTTGTTATAAGCTGGCTTCGAGTCCCAGGTGAGGTATGATTGTAATCATATTACACAATAGGATTAATCAATGTAACACTGTTAATAAAATATAAATTTGTTCCTGGACATGAAAAAGGTAGATATGCTTAATTTTATAGATGTTCAAATTTAAAATGAATTGTGTGGAATATTTCCAATAAAAAATTAGTAGCCAATAAATTTATACTCGCTTCAAAATTTTAGACTTATAGCATTTACCAATGTCTCCAAATGTCAAAAAACAATTACATTTAGAGATCTACGACCTTAGCAGTGTGACTGTTCCTTCTTCAGAGTCATAAACATTCAAGGTTAAATTTCAACATTTTTCCAATAATACCAACTAAAAAAACCAGATCTCAGAGGTTCCCAGCCTGACTCCAACAAATCCTCGCAGGACGCATTTTGGGGAAAATATCACTTTTGACAAAGCATGCCGTCAAGGTCCTTATTCTGCCCTGCTGGGGAGGGCAGTTCAGGTCAGCAATTTTAACCATCAAGGATATGAAGGACAAAATGTCTTCCAAGCTGTTTGGAAACTCTCTTGCAAAATATTGTGTTTTCTAATTGATAAAAATTAATATCTACTTTGAATGCTCCATTACATATTAAAATATACATAAATTAAAAAAAAAACACAAGAATAATATAAAATGAACAAATATTTATTAGTCAAGTTTTACTTTCTTGTATACACTAACCTTTACACAAAAAAAAAATATTTTTTATGTCATAAAATACAAATTTCGACCATATTGGAAATATGTTTGGACACATTAACAGAATAATATCCATATATGTTTAGTGTAAATATGATTAACAATATATGGATTTAAAAAAAAAGGAACATATATACTAAAATTAGATCGTAAAGCATAACACATTTCTTGACTAAGATATATTTTCAATTAAAAATATTTTATGACAATTTAAGGTTTGCAGAAATATTAGCGCACGTCATAATATTGCAAGCCATAATACTTCATTCTATTAGATAGTAATTATATTTAAAGTTTTGAGAACAAAAATTAAGAATAATATTTCGTTTAAAAGATTAAAGTAATCTAATAGAATAAAAAAGAGGGATGATAGCAAGTCTGGATGGTTTTTATGTATTGAAATACTTGGTTTTTTCTATAAATTGTATCACTTTATTCACTATGTTTAACTCTAATGCATTGCTTATCATTTTAGTTGATTATTAATTAAACAGAATTTATTTGTTATGAAGCAGAATTTTTTTTAGTGCTAAATTTAATGTTATTCATTTCTCCAAGGAAGAAAATTAGCAGAAGGCTTGTCTCAGAGGTTGAGGGTGCTGGCTTGAAGATATTGGAAAGTTGTTGGTTCTGGAAGGGAGGGGACTGGGTGTTTGGACTTCTGACTTCTGGTTGGAGGGGAGAAATCAGACTTCTCAAACGTTTACCTAGGAATTTGAAATTTTTATAAAAAGGACTTAACCTCTATGCCCCCTTCCTATGTTTCCAGTTGTTTGTCAGTTTGGTTTGTCTTAGCATGTCGCGCTCATATGAAGATTATTTTCTTGGCTTATCTACTCAAGATGTTTACAAAGAACTTAGAGATTATAACTGTTATTATTTTAATGATATATTGGATGGACCAGATGCTTTGGCAAAAACTTATTCCATTTTTTGGATGACGACGAAGAAAATGAATCTTCTCTTCAGCAGTTGCTCTTGTCAATGCCTTCAGTGCTAAGAACAGTTACAGTGATGCTGGCGAATCCTACAAAACATCTTCAATGTTGAGCCCAAGTATATTGAAAATTGCACTAACCAGATCAACAGTAACATCTTCGACTTCGAGTTCTACAGTGCCATCTTCAATGTCGAGGTCTACAGCTATGCCTTCAACATCAAGGTCTACAGCAATGCCTTCGATGTCGAGGTTTACAGCGATGCCTGCTACGTCGAGGTCTGCAGCACCACCTTCAACATCATGGTGTGCAGCACTGCCTTCGACATCGAGGTGTGCACAACTACCTTCTACATCGAGGTCTGCACCACCACCTTCAACATCATGGTGTGCAGCACTGCCTTCGACATCGAGGTGTGCACAACTACCTTCTACATCGAGGTCTGCACCACCACCTTCAACATCATGGTGTGCAGCACTGCCTTCGACATCGAGGTGTGCACAACTACCTTCTACATCGAGGTCTGCACCACCACCTTCAACATCATGGTGTGCAGCACTGACTTCGACATCGAGGTTTGCAGCCCTGCCTTCGACATCGAGGTGTGCACAACTACCTTCTACGTCGAGGTCTGCACCACCACCTTCAACATCATGGTGTGCAGCACTGACTTCGACATCGAGGTTTGCAGCACTGCCTTCGACATCGAGGTGTGCACAACTACCTTCTACATCGAGGTCTGCACCACCACCTTCAACATCGAGGTCTGCAGCATCGCCTTCGACATCGAGGTGTGCACAACTACCTTCTACGTCGAGGTCTGCACCACCACCTTCAACATCATGGTGTGCAGCACTGACTTCGACATCGAGGTTTGCAGCACTGCCTTCGACATCGAGGTGTGCACAACTACCTTCTACATTGAGGTCTGCACCACCACCTTCAACATCGAGGTCTGCAGCATCGCCTTCGATGTCGAAGTCTACATCTCCGCCTTCGACGTCGACCTCGACGCCCTCGACGTCGAGATTGGAACATCTAGATTTATCATCAGTTATCATGTCAGGTGGGGCAAGTATTCAAAAACCAACAATGTGTTTGTGATGCACTTCACTAGATTTAACCTCAGATAATGTATGTGAAAATGTGTCAAAAAACCAGTTATATCAAGATTTGGAAGAGATTTTAGAGTTAAATTTTGTGTTTTCACCTGAGTCAAGTTTATAGTCTCCTGAATTATTATTATTACCCGAATAACCACATCACGAATTAATTTCCTCACCTCCTCCTCTGTTCATGCCTTCACCACAGGAAATTTTATATTCTCCCATAACATCACCAATATCACCACCACCACCACCTGTTGTTCCTGTAAATAAAACAAATTCAGCTTATCTCTTAACTCTAAATGGAAATCGTAATGAAAAAATTCAATTTTTAAGTGATACTTTTTGATGCAACATAATTTAATTTTTTTTCAGTATTGCAAATGTAAGGATATTCAGATGTCATATGATGACATGGTTTTCAGGCGTATTATGATGTGTAGATTTTATAAATTTAATGTTTTTCGCTGGTAATAGGCTGAAAAGTTTTTTACAATTCTAACGATTGAAAGTATAAAGTTGGAATGATTTTAAGAAAATCTCATTCAAGTTGTAAAAGATTCATTAAATTGTTTAACGTTTTACTAACAGTTTTACGAAATTAATTCGAATTCTTAAAGACTTGTATTAAAAGTTTAATGATTTTAAGAAAATTTAATTCAGTTTGTTAAAATATTAAACAATTTAATAAAGATTTCATTGAATTTGTTAAAACTTTTTTGATTTCCATTCAATTTATTAAAAGTTTTATACATTTAAAATAAATTGCAATCAGTTTGTTAAAGGTTTAAATGATTTGCTAAGAAAGTAAATGATTTCTGATGTAAAATGCTGGAATGTTTTAATAAACTTTATGATTTCAATCATATAATGTTGGAGAGTTTTCAGTCGTAAAAGGAATTGTTGTGATCTTTTGCCATTTTATAATGTAAGATAGTGTTTCGGTTAAACAGCTTGGATGGCTTACACACATAATGGCAAATATGTTTAATGATTTTCAGTTGAAACAGGAATTGTTGTAATTTTTTGCAGTTTAATGATGTAACATGGTGTTTTGGTTAAAAAGCTTGTATGGCTTTCACATGTAATGGTAAATATGTTTAATGATTTTCAGTCGTAACACAGGAATTGTGTTTTTTTGCAGTTTTATGGCATAAGATGGTGTTTTGGTTAAAAAGCTTGTATGGCTTACACACTTAATGGTAAATATGTTTAATGATTTTCAGTCATTACAGGAATTGTTGTGATTTTATGTAATTTTATGATGTAAGATGGTGTTTTGGTTAAAAAGCTTGTATGACTTACAGTGGTAGCGATAATTTTGTTAAATCTTGTAAGGTTTTCAGTAGTAACATATTTGAAGTTTTACGATATTAACATGTTTGATGCGAATATTTAAACAATTTGTTTTACGAATGTTAACTAAGTTATGTTTTATGAATATTTCTGATTAAAAACTTTTATATGTTAAAATTGAATGCTGCGACTTGATATTTATCATCTTCAAATTTTCTTTGTGTTATTATATAATATCTTGTGAATGATTGGATGTATCTTAAGACAAGGTACTTGTATATTATATGTTTAAATATTTGATATCTTGAAACAAGTAGTTGATGGTAAGATTTTCTTTGAGGTTTGGAACTTGAAAATATTTGAAATCCAGGTTATTTGTTTGCTCACTTTTGCAAAGAAAAAATATATAAATTGTTTGCTTACAATTTAATGATGGACAAAAACTAACATTTCAATTAAAATCTAATAAAAACATACTCTTAAGAGCTGAGAAGAACTTACAAAAAATGTACGAGAAAAACGAACATGTCTGAATGAATGACTTAGAAAGGAGAGGGAGCAAAATACTATCCCGAGAAAACTTTGCCGAGCTGCTGGCTAAGTTCAAGAACTCTTGGGAATTTAACAAAATCGACCATCAAGTGACACAAATACTATTTCAAGGCCGGGTAGGACGAGCTCTTAGTGTCACACCACAATGTTTTCTGTTGTCCTGAGTTTCTACAAATGGGAGAGTTCTACAAATTTTGAAATATAAATATTTTTCCACATAAAAATAGATTATTACAACTAATGCAGCTGAAGATTCAACACAAAGATGTCTCCTGGTGAAACACTCTCATACTTAATACAAAAACAGAAAACATAATTGAAAACTTCTAAAAAAATAAAATTCAATGGATTCAAAATGGTTGCCAATTTCCTTTAAATTTGCTTAAATTTGGCCTTTTAGGAAAATCAGTTGAAATATTCAGAAATTCAACAGATTTAGCTTCACTAGCAGTCATTTAAAGCTGGATATGTGCTATTTCAATAATATCACATCGAAAAATTAGTATTTCTTAAAAATAACCTCTAGTATATACACATGTTATGGTAGATAGTTTATTTAAAATATAGGATGGGAAACTAATGGAGAAATCAACACATGAAATATGCACAAATATTTTAAATACAGATGGAATATGTATGTTTTCTCTGCTAGATGAATAAATATTTAAAAACAGATTGAGAGCAAAAACATTTTCTTTTAAACAAGCTTGTTTTAACGTGAGTTTGTTTAAGTCGAAAGACGAAAATATCTCTTATAGTTACTGGTAGTTTCCTTGAAATACTTTAAAATAAAAATTAATAAGTTTGCTGGAAAATGGAATAAAGTTTGCAATAATAAAATATAAAATATCTTGAATTAAAATATAAAATTTCTTGCAATGTTAAATCTGGGGAATTATCACTACGGGATTAATGAAACTTCATTTTAACTTCAGGGATATAAATTCCATCAATGGCACTTGCGAAATTTTTTATTTAGCTGGGCATATGCTAGGCTCTTGTGTCTCGAAAAATAGATGGAAGCTTCAGTGTTTGACTGAAAATAACATATTGTAGGGAAGAGTGCAAAGGGGGAGCTAGCCCTCGTCAGTTCAAAATCTGCTGCAGCCATGTGGGATGGAGCCTTCATGACCTTTTGCACAAAAGAATTGCTTTGATCTTAAAGAAAACCTCAATTCCTCTCCGAGTCATCTCTCATGTCGGAAAATGCATACCCCTGTGATGAAGGTTGAAGGGAGGGGGCCAGGTCTGCATGGACAGAGCATTTCTCGAGATATCCGAAAAACATGTTCTTGAGTGGTCTAAGGTGAGGAAGTGTGTGGTCTTGGAAAGAGCAGTCCTTCAAAAACGCACTCTGGGCTGTTGTAGGCAGAGGGGGTAGTTGGCGCTAAACAGGTTTTTGCAGTGTTGAATCGATAGCAGGGTGTGTGAACAAGATCTTCGGAGTGGTGTAGGAGAGGGTGATGCATTGCTGAAAACGCCCTAAGGGATGTTGTTGTGTAACCTTGGACAGAGCAGCCCTCCGAAAACGAACTCTGCATTGGAGGTGTGATGATCTGAAAATCGTCACTAGAAGTGGTAATTCTAAGTAACCATACTGGTAAATCATTCAATAATCAGTTTTTATATGTGTGGTTTTGGGTTACCTTTGGTACCTTTTGATAAACGTAGTTGCTACATATTGTACTCTATATTTTACTATGTATATTTTATTAGAAAAGGCCGGCCTTATTCCTATAACATCTGTATTTATGATTGTATATTTGTGTATCATGTATATATTTCAAATGATAGTAAGATATAATTATGGTGAGATAACCTTTTGGTTTATTGTTTGCAAACAAAATACATGAAAGTCAGCTGTGAGTCGGGCAGCAGGCGATTTGTGGGCTGGATGCCGAGCAAGTGACTTATGTAGTATGAGTTGGGAAGTGGTTATTTATGCATGGCTGTGTGGTGTGTGAAAAATAAAATGCCGACAGTGTGACTGACGTGAAGTTGCTTTTTGAGAAATATAATGAGAACTAAATACGACAACTTATATTATGCGAATATGTACACTGGTCATGTGAAAAACATTTCTATTTAGAAGATGTGCACGGGGCTTACCCAATGCCTAAGTATGATTATTTATGAATCTGTAATTATGCACCAGCATGATTCGAATATCAGCGTGGAATATATGTCGCTGGGCAAGGCGACCATGCACAGTAGTATTCCTGGAGAGTTCTGGGCCACCTTCGATGGCTACTGAAATTCACCGAGTCTGCTCCCGAGGAGTCGCATCTGTTTCTCCATTTGTAAGGCTACTTCTGGCTTACTTGCTGTCTTGTTCCTGTGTGCCCCTGTTGGCGTGCTTCTCCATTAGGTATGTACATGATGTCCTTTTGATGACAGGGTTTGCTGGAACAAGTTCTTATATTAACATCGGAAGTTGTCATACTGTGTAAAGAATAATGGTCCTGCTATGAGCAAAGACCCGCACGATTCGTAATGAAATAAACTGTAGTCAAGTGATAGGCCAAAATATGTTAAATAGTATTCATGCTGTCAGAAATACAAATTAACTTATGTTTAGTGATTTTGATCGCTTGGAAAATTTAATATGTTTTTTATAATAACTGTGCAAAGTAATGTAGTGTTGATGGATACAGTGTATTGACCAACTTACTAGTAAACATACGAAAGTCATGAAACAGGCCTAAGAGAACATTCTTTCTGAACCACCCTAAATAACTGTTAATTGAATGCTTTGGAATAGTAATTACACAATACTAAATTGAGTGTAGTAATAGTGTGCACACATGGGCTGGGGTATATGGGAAATTTTAAGATGAGATTGCTTTCCACCCCATCGAGGATACTGTGCAGGTGTTTTGTAATTAAGGATGCGAGTGCAGCATAATTGAAACTCCTGATGACACTGTGGGGCTGAAGGTGTCTCAGAGGGGAGGGGGGTTGCGTGGCCTTGTATAGAAATTGTCTTTTCTCACAAAGTCATCTTCTGGACAAGAGGTGGGAGGAGTGGGAGAGTGAGGAGCGACGTGAACAGTTCTCGCAGTCTGCCAACATGTTAGTTCTTCGCAAACACTTGTGCGGGATAGACATATACAGCAGCTCTCCCGACTTCACCAGGCTTCGTGACACGACCAAGAGGTAGCGAGGTTCCCCGATTTGCGGTGTTGGCCAGTGGGCTTTAGAGAGTGATAGCAGCGAATCTCGTTTTATTTTTAAAAATATTAATTTACCGGGAATAAAATAATTTTTCAGCAAACTACGTTTCCATGTTCGGTCGACGAAACTTGGTATGATTTCCAACTAGTGTCATGAATTTCACAGACTTAATTGTAAAAAATTGTAGTATGTATGTTATTTAAAAATATATATAGTGCGTTTCTATAAAGTTTTCACGGTTACACTTTGTGGGATTAAGTCCTTCTCCACGTCATCCAAGTGTCCCTATGCTACAAAGGAAATACTTTGCATTAAAAGTGAATTTTCTTACAATAGTGAAACTTTTATTTGAAAAAATATCGTTTCGTTGTCTGTTGTAGGACGAATAGTGTATTCAGTGTTTTTCTCGCAAATTTCAACTCAGCTCTGCTCCACATATATATAGTCATGCTCTCGACATAATCTCGCTTCATACATTCCCCAGTCCGCACATCAAACGGATGTGTTTTGTGGGAGCTCCTTGTGCTATTTCATTACATGTTTAGTCATTTTCGTCTACTTGTGTTCGTTAGCATTTTAATTTATTTGGAAACATTCGTTTTGTATTTTCATTAAAATGTCCAAGTTTTTCACCTTAGTATATAATAAAACATAGGTTATGTTTGCTCTCAACACAGCTTATAAGTTGATGTACGTGCTATATCAAAGTCAGTGCTGCAGCGACCTCCTGAGCGAATGGACATACATTAAATGTTTTCTTTTTTATGCGTGTTAATCAATATATTAATTTTATGAATGGATTCAATTTCTAAACTTTCTTCACCAGTCTTACAGGCAGACGGATGTGTTTGGAAATATAGTCAGGTGTGTGCGAGAGGCATCAAGTAATGTCACATTTTTCATATATCTTGTTATTGTGTTCGTTTGCCATTCAATTTATAGGGATTTTTGATTCGTTTTAGATCGATAATTAATTAATTTTATGCTGGAGGCTCGTGTAATTGTGTTCGTTCAGCACTTGTCTACACCAGATGTTATTCACGTAGTTGTGATCGTTTGAAATTTGCGATTCGATGCGTGCAATTTATTCATATGTAGAACTCACTGAAATTATTTCTCTTGTGTGTTAATTAAACGTCTCTTTATGTTTAATAATAAAAACGAGCAATATCCCCTCAAAAAAAATACATATGCCACTCTTGAACAAAACTTACTACATATATATACCCTGTCCCCAACACGCCACACCTCATCCGAGTGTCAGTCGTCCTACTGACAACATCTACCAGAGCTGCTCCCCAACCCACAAAAAGAAAGAAAGAAAATTTTGCCTTAGCAGACTCTTGCACCAAACACCTAAAAAATGTGATCGGAATGAAAGTAAACAATTTCAATCCATTTAACCCCTTCAATAAATTCAACACTTTCAGTAAATTTAACTCTTTCAAAACATTTGATCGGATTAAGGATTAATCCAATCAATCAAATCGATAATGCATTAATTAATCGCAATGAATCCCAGGTGAAATGAAACCGGCCCGTCCTTACTACTGCTCTATGATTTCGTTCCTGTGTAAGTACCTGCTGTGCGGTGTATACACCCAATACCTGCTTGGCCGGAGGGAGCCTGCTGCGCTCGAAATTCGAGTCTCAGCTTCTGTCGAGCCACCGGTCGGCACAAATTGGCCGGGTTCCGCCTGCCGAGGTAACAGATATCGTCAGGACCTCCGCTGCCCCTCGTCTCATTTACATCGCTGGCCGTCTCTCCCGCGCCCAGTGGGCGCCATCTTCCACGTACGTGAGGTCGGGTACAGCTTGCGCCTTTGCGACACCACGCCGGGGAAACGACACCTAGAGGTGATCATTCTCGTGGCCGGTTCCACCAACGAGGAATGAGCTGATCCCCAGCAAGAGGACACTTGAACTCTAAGGGGGATAGGTAGCTGCGCGTCCAAGGTCAAGAAGCGAGAGAACGATACGGAAGACACGCCTAGCGCCTCATCGCTCCTACGCGCCTGGCATGCAGTTTTCCGCCGTAACGCTGTACTGTGCGAATTAGATCTGCAACATAGAGATTTTATTACACGCAATGAAAGACCACGGACTATATTAAGTCCATACATTTGTACTTTTCTCTTGCCGCTTAAGGAACCACTCCATAGGCAAGTTTTAAAAATGCGAATTTTAACCATTTTAACGAATTTTTTTCTCCAGGAATATATTAAATATGACAAAAGTAACATAATAGTGCCATAGATATATATTTTTTTTTACTTTTACTTTTCTGACAAAAATTTATATTTCCAGAATTTTTATTTGCCGAGATACGCGTTTACGAGCAAATAACGATTACACAGGAAACTTTTCAGTACTAAGAAAGTCGATATGTTTCACTATTACAGAACTCATTTTTGTAAGAACCACTTAGCTGGCGGTTAATTAAAGTGACACGTTGCAAATATTATAATGTTGGTAATGACATGTTGTGGTTGAGTTGAGCTGAGAGATTTTGGTGGCTCTTAACATCGAGATCTTAAGAGCCGATGAGGGTGAAGTGAGGTGAGTGTGGATCAATGCTGGAATGTTAGGGCGGAGGAAACGTGTGATCCCCGAGAAAACCCGCCAAGTAGCGGCATCGTCCGGCATGATTAACACTTGCAGTAGACTTTTAACCATTCGCAAAGGGTTTTGATGTGTCATGTTGTGAGTGAAATATACCTTTTAGTATTTTTCACATTTACACTATTTGAGAACCTACAAATTTATTTACACTTATATTGTTCACTCTTCTTGTTCTATTACATCCATACTCTACGCATAATAAGCCAATATGCATCGTAACACTAGATTTAGTTATCCTATTAGAAAGACATACACACACAAACACACACATCACACACACACACAAATATATATATATATATATACACTTTTTCAATGACAATAGTGACGGTTGCGATTTCGAAATCCACATTCTGGTGTAAAATCAAACTTGTCTTAACATTAATATTATGTTCACGTTGCGTCTTCTATGCATGGCACGTCTCGCCGATATAATTTAAAGAAATGACACACTGCGAAAAATTACATTTCCTCATTTAGGATAGCATGGTTAATTTATATTTTGACTTTCGGGCAATAATCGTAATTGAACTTTCTGAAACTGTGATAGGCAGTTAAGAATACCATTAACGATATTCATGTGCAGTTTAGAAACTCCCAGTTTAAATATACACACATACAAAATTCATGCTTGTCACAAGTTTTTAACTCAAGATGTAGTTCATCATAAATGCATACGTTATTTCAACAAATAAGGACTTTGCATCCAGCTTCAACAACTGTGATACTATACAACTTCTTACTTTTATATTCTAAATTTTAAAATACAAAAAAAAAAAAAAAAACTAGTGCATAACACTTTCAAAGTTTACATATATGCAATGTAAGAAATAGCATTGTCAATTTCTTCAGTAACAGAAATTTTCCTTTAGTGTACTTCTCTGTTAAAATTCTTAATGATATAACGGTTGTCCATAAATTATCTTTACAACTTTAGACGTAAATAACGTAAAAACTAGACTAGATAATAACGAACGGTTTTCAACATGTGACAAGATAACTCGTAAAGTTTTGTTCTGTTCCAGATGACGCAGATTGGATGACAAATGTGGACGCCCCAGGAGAAAGCTCAGACTGTAGCCTGGTTCATAGAGACGAAGTCCGATACCCAAGTGCCAAGAAACTTCCGGACACAGTATGGAAGTGAACCTCCGTCCCGACCAACTATTCGGGCTTGGCATACGTCATTTATGGAAACAGGAAGTGTTCTCCATAAACAAGGGGTAGGTCGCCCATATCTTTCAGACGCCACCGTGGGCGATGTACGGGAGGCGTTTGCAAGGAGTCCGACAAAATCAGACAGTTAGAATGCCACAATCAACAGTGCACTGAGTCTTGCATACGAGGTTAGGACTTTATGCCTACAAGGTTCAGCTGCTTCAGGCGCTAAAGCCTACGGACAAACCTCAGCGCGAACAGTTTGTAGTGGAGATGCTCACCAAGATCGACGCAAACAATGACTTCCTAAAAACGATTTGTTTCGCCGATGAGTCAACGTTTCATGTATCAGGCAAACTGAATCGACATAATGTTCGTATTTGAGGATCAGAGCATTCTCATGTGGCACGTGAAATGGAAAGAGACAGTCCCAAAGTCAGTGTGTGGTGCGGGCTTATGCACAATTGCATCATTGGTCCATTATTTTGCATCGAGTCTACCTTCAACAGTGGTGTTTGCCTGGACATGTTTCAGGAGTTTGGCATGCCACAATTGGAACACCTACATCCTGACATCATCTCTCAGCAGGATGGGGCACCACCTCACTGGTCCCTAAATTGTCCGTCAATTTCTGGATGAAACATTTCCGGATAGGTGGATTGGACGCGATGGTCCAATTCGGTGACCGCCACGATCATCTGACAGAACACCACTCGACTTCTTTTTATGGGGGTTTGTCAAAGAGCACGTGCACCGAACCAAGGTTACAGACCTGCAGGACTTGAAAACACGCAATCGCAATGCATTTGAACGTGTCACCATGGAGATGCTGGGGCGTACGTGGCAAGAAATCGAATACCAACTGGACGTTGTCCGTGCCACTAGGGGTGCACACATTGACGTGTATGGTTGAGGGAACAAAACTTTATGAGTTATCTTGTCACATGTTGAAAACAGTTCGTTATTATCTAGTCTATTTTTCCATTTATTAACGTCTAAAGTTGAAAAGATAATTAATGGACATTCTGTGTAAGTACCCGAATTCGAGCCTCTAAACTAAGGGCTACCTAACGCAGTTTCGGGGTCACTTAAAGTTGATGAAACAGTCCGCATCCTTAAGTGTCACTTACTAGAACTTAGGTCATTTTAGGGGTTGTTGGTGAAACCGGCCATCAGTGTTGGGGACTCAGTGGGTTTCCCACCAGAGTTGGAGGACTTTAACTCCCACGTAAGGGGCAAAACTGTTATATAGTTGTCAGTCAATTATCTAGTGGATTTTCTTCAAATTGTCGGTGGAATATTAAGGAAAGGTTTCTTTACATAAAAATTTATACCACGGACAGGACTGTTCAGATATTTTATTAAAATGGGTATATTGTGAGTTACTTAATATTTGTAGTATTATTTTTAACTGATATTTCTGAATTCGTAACACAAAGATCCCAACAAGAAAAATTACTGACCTTCTACTGAAGCATACATACACAATCACATGCCATCTATGAAAATTAGAATATGTTTTTAAGAAACTAGTTAGAAATTATGTAACAATATGATTTGTATTTTTAATAAACATCTGACTATTGGTTAAGAATTATGCAAATATATTATTTACATTTTTAATAAAGATATTATTGTATCTATTAGACGGTTGAATATGGGCATGTTCATAATATAGTGGATTCGAGTATATTTCCACTTTTGGCCTAGAGAATTTCTCTATGTGTTGGAAACACTGCAGTCTTCGCCTGACATGCAGTCAATAAACTCTCACGTCTCTATACACATGTTTATTTCCTTTAAGCACTAATGTTTTAATCTAAATGAGGTAGTCAATATATAGGTTAACTTCCAAGTCCGTAAAACATTAGCCAGTCACCTGCCTGGAGCTATTTTAGCATTTCAAGTCGAAAAGTAAAAGAACTATAAGGGCGAGACTGGCACACTCATCAAAAGTATGAAGCAAATTTCAATACAAGTTCCTATCATATAGTTGTGCTCGTGTCCAAGTAATATATCTTACAGGGCCTTCCCAGTTGACATACGGGTCTCATTATAGGCAGTTGCATATATTATAATTTTTAAAAATCTATGGAACATTTTAATAAATACATTTTTTCCAGGATAGAAATTAAAGTCGATATTTTGTGAGAGTTCAACATAAATGTACACATTGGAAAGGATCAAAGTCTGCAAAGATTTCTGTAGGTAGCCCTCTGTTTATAATATTTATTCTTCTGTAAAACAGTTTTTACAAGCTTTCATTTAATTTCCAGTGTTTGAATGAACGGTGTCTACCCGACCTCTATACAGTGAACTTGCGTGCAGTCTGCCAGTAAAGCATTGCTGTTCGTCAGGTTTCAGCCCGAAGTGTGAAAGGGGCCACCAGTGCTTAACATCACTTTTTAAGTCTTTTCAGTCTCAATAATTTTTTTTCAACTATAGTGACAATACTTAAGTTTTTTATTTTATTTTTTTTAATTTATAGAACGGATTGGTGTATTAAAACCCACTGATCGCCGCTTAAAATTCTGAGTAAAGAGAACACACGCGAATCTAGTTTATGCTGTTTTCCATCGCTGTCTCGATGCTTCTTTGCGGTTGGTCGTAACCTTGAGTTGTTAAAAAAATATCACTGGGGATTCCCCTTAAGAGTCTTATGTACTGAAACGTTTTCTGTGAAATCGTTGTTTGCGCGTAAACGCGTATCTCGGTAGATAAGAGTTCTAGATATATGACCTTTTGTCAGAAAACATAAAAAACAATTATCTATGGCACTCGTTTTTTTACTTTTGTCATATTGAGTGTATTCTTGGAGAAAAAAATCCTCAAAATGGTTAAATATCGCATTTTTAAAGCTTGCCTATGCAGTTTCCTTAAGCGGCAAGAGAAAAGCACAGAAATGCGGACGTAGTTCAATCTGTGGGCTCTCATCGCGTGTAATAAAACCCTTGTGTTATAGATCTAATTTGCACAGTACAGTGTTCCGACGGAAACACTGCACGCCTGGCGCGTAGGAGCGATGAGGCGCTAGGCGTGCGTGTTAGTGTCGCCCGTATCGCTCCCTCGCTTCTTGACCTCGGACGAGCAGCTACATAGTCCCCTGAAGGCGCCAAGAGTTGGCGTCCACACTTCAAGGTGACTCACGGAAAAGACCGGCCGCCCGCTGGCGGTCGCCCCTGCTTGGGGTCCTTGGTCTCATGTCGTCGGCGAGGCGACGTGAGACCAAGGACCAGTAGCAAAGTGGTCGTCCAAGCCAGACCTAGAGGGCAGCTTTGTGTCGCGACGAGCGATCGTAATCTGCGCACGTCGGCGGGGCGAGTCGCGCACGTCTTCCGGACGCCCGGGTTTCGGCCCGCCTCATATACAATTTCTATCTGCTCCTCGCCGCGCGCTCCTGACGTCGAAGGTCCCTTCCCCCTCCCCCTCCCGCCCCTGCTATTGACACGAGAGATCGTCGATTGTCTGCCCACCCCCTCACCCCCCCCCCCCCCAAGTCTCTTTTCTTACTAGAACACAAGGTCTCGTCACAGAGTAGAGTCAGTTAACGGTAAATTGAGTACTTATGGAATCCCTGCTCAAGATCTACTTGTATGCGCATTGTGTATTCTTGCAACATTACGTGCAGATAACGTTGCCATAGGCCTGATCAATTTATTCATGCGTCGGTCGAGTGAAACTATGAAATCATTAGAGAAATTATATTTTGGGAATTTGCTAATTCTTACACTTATAAACATAAAAAAAAAAAAAGATAAGTAAATAATTTCAGTTTTCATTCATGTTTACCTATTAGATTTTTATTCAACGTTGAAGCGCAGAATTACTTCCCCGTCCATTACAATAGACGCAGGTAGAGCCAGTGTCATTTTTCAAAGGTTATTTCAAAAAGTGTTCAATTTACTGTGAACAGTCTTTACTTATGAACACAGAAGTGGTGTGAAGCGGAGAGATCTGGGCAGTTTTTAACATCGGGGTCTTGAGAGCCGATGAGGGTGCAGCGAGGTGAGTATGGAGCAGCACCGGAATGCAAGGGCGGGGGAAAAGGGAGATCTCCGAGAAAGCCCGCTGACCAGCAGCAACATTCGGCACGATTCCCACATGCGAAAATCCGGGAGCGACCCCGTCGGAAATCGAACACGGTTCGCCTAGGTAGGAGATGTAGTCTAACCACTACACCACCGCGGCCCCTTACAGAGGTGAAACAGCGTATTATACCGTGAACTCCAGCCACACACGCCAGCAAAATGTACACCAATCGGCGCCTTGTAACATACTCGCCTTCCGACAGCCCAGCCAATAAGGGAAACTTTCGCAGCAAACAATAGCGAGTCAAACACAAGGCCCGTTATCGGAGCCTCGCGCAGCCAATCACAGAGCGGGTACAACCCCATCAAAGAGACCGGCCCGCCATTTCGTCTCTGTGTACTTATCTACTCTGTGGTATACGTATGTCCTTGGCATATTCTTGGATATTATCAGAACGTTTGATAGTGCTTGGAGGCAGGAAATTCTCTGGCTACTCAAGAAAAACGAATGTCCCAGAAATCGGTACGACTTTATTCGTTCGTTCTTCGAATAGAGCGTGAAAATGTTTGAAGTTAATGGAGTCTGCATAGAGAAACAAATGATAAAGGGGTGTCCACAGAGATAAGTCCTTGGACCACTCTTGTGGAATACACTCTTTGACACATTTATTCGAGTAAATCTCCCCCAGACGGATATGAAACTGATGCTTATGCAGACGATGCACTAGTAATCCAAGCGTGGAACAGAAGATAACGTGAGACAAAAACAAGAAAAAAAATCCTAAGGGTGGTAGAGGAATGGTTAAGTAAGGTGAAACTTGACTTGTCAGTAAATGAACCTAATGCAATTTTTATGAAAGAGAGTCTGCACAGATCCCAAATGATAATATTTAAGAATAGACCTGATAAATTGGAATAGGATATTAAGTATCTTGGAGTAATACGTGATAGCATACTTTTATTTCAAGACCACGTTGCATTTCTAGTGGATAAAGTGTTGAGTCTCTTTACTAAGATCAGAGCAGTTTTACAGCATTTTGGTCTGGGCTTGGGCTTCAAGACGATGAATACACTCTATAATGGTGTATTCTTATAAATCGCATTATATGGATTATTTGCCTGTAATTCCAATGCCAGATCGGTAAATACGAAGAGAGAGTTACCAAAATACCAGAAGACTTTTTTTTCTGTGGTCGTCTCTTCATATTAAATATAGAATTCATTTTTAAAAAAATTTACAAGGCGATTTCAGAATGGAGAATGATTTTCTCAAATCCGCAGGTTCGATTCTTATGAGCAGTACTGTACACAGACTATGAGTTCATACATCGTTCCCATTTTCGATACAACGTAGGCGCGCTTGGCGGAATTACTTGTTTATAGACGCAGCAGCTCGTAAACTTCGCATCGTGGTTCACCTTGACTGATGTCGATAAATAGTTAAGGCGTTTGAAAGTCCGGTAGTTGTTTAGCGAAGTACAGTAATTGTTTCTGACTGTGGACTGTGTGGGGTGATATACCAGCCCATCAAGCAGAATATGTAGCAGGCTGTACTTCACGATCCTGTTTGCTTTCTAACTGCAGTACCTTCTTACTTTATATCTCAGAAATGCGAAGGCCTCTCGAATGGACGTAGCTAAACAAGTCATTTCTCGGTAGCCGTACGAATACCTTCCCTTGCTACGCGCAACTCCAAGGTCTTCAGCGATGGTAAAACGAGGGTGCGTGGGGAGGACTATATTTTACGCAAGTGTACGTTTTTTTTTTTTTTGCAAACTGAAGTTAGGTTATTCAGAAACTACAACTACGGATTTTTCAAAACCGAAACAATATTCAAGTACAGAGAAAATAAAACTAACATGAAAACTATGTAAATTTATTAAAAGCAGGTCTTGATTGTCGCAACATAAGCATTTCTCATTGCAGAACAAGATAGAATAAGGCGACCATAAGGATTTATTTCTCTATTCATTTTCTCTCACCATGTCACCCCAGGTTATAAAATTAGAAACATTCCTTACAACGTGTAAGATAAAAGTGCAAAGAGAGGCGGGTATTATTTTCCATAAACAAGTTAAAGTAATTGGGACAGTATGAAATTTGTGTTGTGCCAAAATATCGAAAATAGTACATAAATCATACATTTCGCTACAGGTCAGAAATACTATTAATGGTTCCAAAAGAGCATAAAAGAAATTTTGTAGATAATTAATGCCTGGTTCGCCTAAAGTTTAGTTTTATGTTTTACGAGAACATTTGAGACTTAAAACATTCAGAATAAAAATACTAATTTTCTGGAAATACGACAGTCAAATGTCGAAGAAAATGTTTTATGGCAAAAAAATCCTGAAATTATGCTTTGTGCGTAAATGTCTTTATGAAAACATTCTATGCAAAATTTTAAGTAATGATATTTATGAATACTCTAAGACAGTATAATTTTTTTATTCTGTGATTGGAAATTTCGCCCAGTTACTCTTTATAAGTTACAAAAACTTTTGAATACCGTCAAAACACAAACAAAATTTTTAGAAACGTTCCCAAACACTAAAATTTTGTTTAATCAAGCATTCCGTTTCTCGTGCAAGAATTTTTTTACAAAGCAGGACTGTTGTAATTTTCTTGCCTCCCCATCCCCTTTTCTGAAAATTTCTCACTGTACATCTGTGATTTCACACCTGTCTGAAAGCTCAACTGTTATTTTGTATTGCCCACACAGGACTGACTGTTTGTGTACAGGTCTGCACGATACAGGCTGTTCGCGGTAAAATGAGCACGTTTTAATCCTAGGGCCTCGTCACTTTATTCGTGCACCGATCAAATGAAACTTTGAATTTATTAAAAAAGTGAATATTTCACAAATCTGCTCTTTATTCGACTTCGATACATTAAAAAAAATTTAAAGTGAACGAAATAATTTAAGCTGTAACACATGGATACCTAACACTTTTAATTTGACCTTTAGATATGGAACTATTTCCTATCCATTGTTACCAACTTTTCTGTGCGTATGTAACCAAGTGCGCCCATTAAAATACACGCAGGCAGGGCCGTGACATTTCTCTAAGGTTGATTTCAAAAGTGCTAACTTTATCGGGTACAGCCTTTACCGTGTGTGATTTTAGATATCAGTTGTCCTTAAGTCGTGCTTAGGGACACGCAAGTAGAGGGAGCGTGAGGATGTGGTAATTTAATTTATTCAAAATGGCGGCGATGTTGTTGCATATGCACTTTCCCATACCCCTCCCACCCCCATGGAGATACGCCGTATCGGTCTGACGCCTCCCCCCCCCCCCCCTCAAATCATCCCTCATACAGTAGGGGCAGTGTAGCTTTCCGGCGATATAATTTATTCAAAATGGTGGCAATACAGTTACAGTTAACCCTACCCCACCCCCGATGTGCGTGCAGTTGCATGTGCATGTGCAATTTCATCGCCGCCATTTTGAATAAATTAAATCGCCGGAGCCTGATGCTCCCTCTACTCGGGCAGTTGTAACTGATCATCCGCGCATCGCAATGTGCAAAATTAATCACTTTGTATCTGCAATGCACGCTTGTGAATGGACGTTTATTACCGCTGATTGGTATGTCTTCGCTCTGTAAATGCATCTTCGCTGTTAATCGAGCATTAAAAATAAAACAATGCTTTACAAAGACCAGCTGGTAAACCCGTTAATTTTTATGTAAACGCCCCATGGTGCGCTTACAGTAATGTAAACAGCGAGTTAGAAACGAGTTCAGAGTGTTCGCGATTCACTCGTTTCTGACGAAATGTTTGTCCCTTCCGTTTTATAGACACTACATATATTAGTAACATTGGCGTTGGATTAACAGGAAAACGTTTTTAGCATCTTCACACCGTCACTTGATTAACTCTTGGCGTCTAGTAAGTATATTCAACCAATGTTAGTTATCTATATATTTTAATTAATTTTGACACCCTATTAAACAGATAGTTGTCAAGCCACATGCGATTTCGCTGATAAAAACTCTAATGCACACTTAATAATGACAATTGAATAACACCCAAATGTTTTGCCATCTTTGTTTACTTACACGCTATCAAGGTATGTAGTAACTACTGAAATCATACGCTAAAAAAATAAACTAGGGATTTAGCCCCTCCGTTAAGAAACGGAATTTGGTTGTACTTACTCTACTGATAGCAAAAAAAAAAAAAATTGTATATAATTGACTATGAACCTTCAAAATAAAGATTACAGAAAATGTTTAAAATTAAAAATTACCAAGTTACCGTCGAATGAAAGTATGTTTCTTCTTTTATCTTCAAGTTTTTTGTGGAGTAAAAAATATATTTTATTGTTCTGGAAGCAGGGCTGGCGACTCTTCGGCCGAAGTACATGCGTACATAAAACACGAAGAAAAATTGAACGGACTTATTGTAGCTGTAAATTGAAGTAGGCCTACCGTATAATCACAGCCATCGACGTACAGAAGGAAGGAGGGACTGAGATTGGAGGGTATTCGAGGCTGATTTGCAAATTCCCGGCGACCTCGTGAACATCGTGTTGGGCCATTAAACTGTCGGTGAGACAGATGTCTGCACAAGGTCGAAGCTACTAAGTGATTTATCACTTTTAAGCACGTCACCGAGTTATGTAGGCCATGGTCCAATTTTATAAATTAACTGAAGTTTCGTGGTATGCTTTAGAACAGTTGCTTTCCTTGGTGATAAGGCGTCACGATGACGTGTCAAGGACAAACTGGCAATGTTTACGAACTCAGGATTTGAGCACCGAGAGTAGATATACAAGTCATTCGGCGTCTGTCGTAATCACGAAATCCTGTCGCCTTCGAGGCCGCAGTGGCTGAGCGGTTAGCCTACTCGCCTCCCACGAAGGCGAACCGGGTTAAATCCCCGGTCGGGCCACTTCCGGATTTTCGCATGTGGGAATCGTGCCCGACGATGCCGCTGGTCGAGGGGTTTTCTCGGGGATCTCCCGTTTCCCCCGCCCTTTCGTTCAGGCGCTGCTCCATACTCACCTTAACTCACTGAGACCCAGTGCACACAACTGTATACATTACGTAGACCTACGTGTAGGTAATTTTTGGGCTGTACTGCACACTGCGAAGCTCAATCACCAATCAACCTACCTGCGGGTAAATTATTCGCAAACCGTCTTACTGGTCTAGGTCATAATTAGTTCGTATAACTATTAGTCGAACAAAAAAACTACAACTCATTGGCTATGACAACGAAACAAGTGTTGTGTCGTCTTAAGTACAGCACCTTAAACACGTAAATTGAAGTAGATCTGAAAGGGTTAATCACCCTCATCGGCTCTCAAGACCTCGATGTTAAGAGACGCCCAAATATCTTCACTCACAAGGCCGTCGCCTTCTTGTAGATTTCTAACAAAACAAAACCCAGTCCAATAAATCAAGGCAACTAGAATTCAGTTAAATAAAGCACGTTCTTCCAATTACTGTTGGTGCTCTTTGAAATATGGTTCTCTTCCAGGTACCCTGATACCGTCTTCCAGGTACCCTGATACCGTCTTCCAGTACCCTGATACCGTCTTCCAGGTACCCTGATACCGTCTTCCAGGTACCCTGATATCGTCTTTGTGGTACGTAAATCTTTCTTCTTCGCCCTATTCAACACCGTTATATTTGTTCTCTGTGGCGCATTGTTAGTATCTGCTACACGAATTCCATTTTAATTTAACGGACAGAATGGAACCATAGAACCCTATAATTTATTTGTGGTCAAGTGTGTAGCAAGTCCGGTAAATTCATTGTAACGCTACAAAGGTGTACATTAGAAAAAATACAGCGAAGAGTGGGAAATGTAAGAGTGAAATAGTTTTCAATAAATATAATTACAAATAAATATGTAGCTTCTAACATTGCTCCAATAATTTCACGATCTCCCGGTAACCAAATTTTTTTAAAAGGCTAGATCACGTGTTTAATGACGTCTCAGGACCTCTGGTGTAACGAATGTTAACAAAGCGAAACGCGCATAAGACGAAAATTCCATCAATGTGTTACCCACTGGTCCTGCTTGTGCACCATCATAACTTAATCTTTAGGGACATAATTACTGACGATTAGCTGAAAACATATATATACCCAATGCGGGCAGCAAACCAAATTTGCATTAAAAGTCCATCACTCACGATCGCTTGTATAAAGGGGTAAAAATCTTCTGCTCTAGAGGTCGAGTTGCTAGCTGATCACTACAGGAGCTCTCTTCATCCTGAACGATATCGCACGCTTGGGTGATAACCCCGAAACATAGTTTACAATTAAAACATTGACTAAAAATATCAAGGAAAAATACAGACAGGAAACCCTCACAGCACAAGAGAGTTAGCCAAAGAGGAAAGTTGGAGAGGAAAGGAAATAAACATTTTTAAGAAATGAGTTTGACCAACCATGATTATGTTCGGGCAAAGAAAGGCCACGCTAAACGCTAATGCCATGACTGACTAGCGATTAATAAAGGGCCTAATGAAGACGACCTCGCAGTTCTTCACCCACAGAGTAGTTATTAATACAGATGCGAAACTTCCGCTTTGTAAGGGAACTCACGAACTCAAGCCGCACTCACCAGCAGAATGGCGTCACTGGGCAACAACATGTTTGAACGGCGTTTCCCAATCAGCACCTGGTAACCTACCTGCCTGCCGCCAGTTCAACCAGTACGAAACCTTTCGCTGAAGGCAGTAGCCAATCAGGCAGTAGTGTCATCTCCAGAGCCCCCCACGTCAAAGAAAACCCAACGCCATTTCTCTTCTGCCTACTTATCTACTTTGTACTTCATTGATGAGGGGAGTGTCATGGGACAATGGCGTGGTGTTAAAAATGGGATGGACCCCTGCGTTTTTTTTGTGAAATAGTTTGCGCGAATACGAGTTTCTCGGTAAATATTGTTCTGCAAATACGACTTTTTGTCAGAAGAGACAAATAATTATCATCTATGCCCCTATTTTTTTACTTTTGTCATATTAAAAGCATTCTCGGAGAAAAAAAATTCGTGAAATTGGTCAGATATCGCATTTTGAAAGCTTGCCTATGCAGTTTCCTTAAGTGGCAAACGAAAAGTACACAGATACGGGCGTAGTTTAATATGTGGTCTTTCATCGCGTACAATAAAACCCCGCTGTTACAGATCTAATTTGCACAGTACAGCGTTAAGACAGAAGCACTGCACGCCTTGCGCGTAGGAGCGACGAGGCACTAGACGTGCGTGTTAGAATCGCCCGTATCGCTCCCTCGCTTCTTGACCTTGGACGCGGGGTTCCCACGGGGGTCTATTACGCTGTTAAAGACCTAATGTCTACCCATAGTTTCATTTAATCCTGTTAGTACTCTATAGTATTAACAGTCTTAAAAATACCGTTCTCACCTATGTTTAACAACACGGAAGCTGTTCTAATACGCGTGCGTTTGAAAATCATATCCTTTTGTAAACGTTCAGTTCACAAGTGGAATTGTGATAGAAACTCAAAACATCGTGGAGGCTAAGTATGCTAAATCTTGCCATTGACAGTCCGCAGTTGCCTTCTGCCTATGGAGATGGACCAGATCACGGACTAAACGTGAGATAGCCCGATTATAGCCTTCTGTGAACTTTCTTTTCGGACGAAGATTTCCGCGAGGAGTAAACACCTGTTTTCATTCGGCAGCTACTTCAACCCCAATTTATCGCATCTCCTACATATTTCTGGCTAGCCAGACCAACACAGCCTGTCCATCGGGGCGGCAGGCATTCCAAGATGTTACTCCCCGTACATATTTCTACTTACTCTCATGCTTCTTACATAATAGAAAACTTTAACATTTGACTTTACGTTTCCTTTACTCTGACGAAACCAACAACACAGAATACAAATGTAAAGTCAGAGTTCAGACAATTGAACGTCGGTTTCTCCAGCTTCGTAAAAATATATATTTTGTTATGTAAATAATTATGATATCAAGAAAAGCATTTTACGTCCTTTTTTTTTAATGGGTTTAAAATTTGTATTAAAAGTTTGTTTCAAAACAATAAAACGCATTTGTTTATTTTATTAAAATATTTCAATTCATATATTTCTTATTCACATTATATTTATTTGCCATTTATTAAATTTAAGACTAGCTTTGTTTAATATACCGAGATTAAAATCACCCTATAATAAAATAACGCACTTTCCACATAACCTCAGTTAGATTCTCGGCAAAATGGCTGCTTGACTTTGACTTTAAATTTCAACTTTTCAAAATCATAAAGTCAAGAGGGCTTGACTTTACCTTAGACAGTTCCATTGTGTCAAGCTCCATAAGAAACAACGTCGGAAAGTATACGTAAAGTCAAATGTTAAAGTTTTCAATTGTGTAAGGGCCTTTAGTCGTGTCAGAGAACACTTCATGGTAATGGCTACCGAAGCTGATCCAACTCTAAGGTCACCTGGCGATACTGTGGCTGAGCGGTTAGACTGCTCGCCTCCCACCAAGGCGAACCGGGCTCGACTCCGGGCCGGTTCACTCCGGATTTTCGAAAGTGAGAATCGCTCCGGACAATGCCGCTGGTCAGCGGGTTGTCTCGGAGATCACCCGTTCCCCCTCCCTCCTTCATTACGGCGCCGCACCATACTCACCTCGCTTCACCCTCATCGGATCTCAAGACATCTATTTTACGAGCCGCTCAGATCTCTTCACTCACTATAAGGTGATTTCTGATGAAAGAAGGAAGGCTGGATGAAAAAAGCCATAACGTTGTATCACTGAAGGCTCAGGCATGGATGCGGAGTGAATTTAATCGAGGGTTTTATGTCTAGTTCACATTAATTTTCAGCTGACATGACAAATAGAAATTCATAATGTTTCTGGAGACCATAGCCTAAAGTAGTGTGTGGGCCTATATAGCCTAAGTTAGAACGATAACATTTTAGGATGAGCACCTCGTCAGGGTAGAAGTTTTACACACATGGATTTTGAGTAGCAAAGGAGGAAACTGAAACCTTGGCGCCAAATATAAATAAAATGCAAAATTGTTAATTAACTGATAATAGTGAAAATATATGTGATTTATTTCGCCACTGATGCAGATAAGACATGTTAGGAAATACACGCTTCTGAATTAAAAAATAATTATTGCTATTACATAGCTGAAAATATAATAAGTACCCAGGTAGGTTATATAAAAAGACGATAACGTAGGATGTGAATCTCAGCTACAATATATTAAGTCAAATGTTAGTAGAAGTTTGCTTTTTAATAGCTGCGTTTTGTGGATGTCCCCAATCGTACAAGTTTAGAAATGTTCGGTGTTTAGTTTTTGCTTGTTCCAAAATAATTTACACTCTATATTGGCTTGGCTATTACCCAGCATTACTTTACTGTTCCCTCGGAGTAATGTTTTGGAACGCATCCCAAGCACAGAATACTTCCCAGTACAAAAGTGAGACAGCTGTTTACACCGCGAACTTCAGCCGCGCACAATTCAACAAAATGGCGTCACTGGCCAACAACGTGTTGGCACGCCGCCCGTTCACTAATCAGCGCCTGGTGAGTTATTTGCCAATCTGCAGACTAGGTAAAAGGTGGGGGCGCCTGTTTTTTCGCGAAAAGGTTTCATGACAAGTTGTGTTCCAAAACACTCAAGTTCAGAACCACTTTCGTGATTGCGTCATTTGAAATGTTACGCGTTTAATCTGTCTGCCTCGAATCACGGACAGTTAGTACCGGAGGAATTTAATTCTGATCGGGTCACTCGTGTAGCAGTCAGTCTTCACACAAAGGCAGGCGACCAATTGCAAAAAGGATGATTGCAAGTGTGCACATGAGATATTGAATGAAGCCTAGCCTCTGCGTAAATCTTTACGCGAAAAGCAGGTGGCTATACACTGTTAAAAACTTCCGTATATTTACGGATTGATTTACGGAAATGTACAGTGTATATACGGAAAGGCTATCCGTAATGACGAAAAACAGAGTTAAGTCAGTAGATACAAAATACGGAATGTGTCCGTATTCCCTTTGGCTTCGAGTTACGGGGACGAGCAATGCCGATACTACACGAAGCTTTCATCGCCACTGTAACAAGAAAATAATTGTTTCTGCGGCAGTTAAGTTTATCCACACGACTATGACCTATTGTTTCAAACATTAAAAAATAGCATTAGGTGTCTAACATTTGGCAACACAAAAAATACACTAAATTTAATAGAAACTGAATTTTTGCTTTTGCCCTTTGATTATACCTCAATTTTCAAGTGAGAGTTGTAGTTTAGTGGACTGGCAATTTTTTGACTCGGGTTCAAACCTCGCTTAAGTAAAACATGTTTTAACTTTTTAAATATTATTTTTATACACTGTAGAACACCCTCATAACGAAAATTAAAGACATTTTCATTATATATTTTTATTTTAAACGGAAAGTACAGAAAACTTAACTTGGAAATTAATGGAGACGTTCCGTGAAATTTACGTAAAGTCCGTTTGTGAAAATCAATGTGTCCGTAATTTTACGGAGAGTTTACGGACAATTCTGGATCAATTTTTACCAGCACTTTCCGTAAAATGAAAGAAATTATTTATAACAGTGTAGTAATAAAGAAAATTTCGCAGTACGCAGTAGTCAGTGAAACACAAGGCCCGTTCCAGATCCTGGCTCAGCCAATCAGAAAATGGGTGCGCTCACTTCAGAGGACGCACAACGGCATTTATATTCATTATCCTTATATATTACGTGTAAAGGCTGTTCGCGATAAAATGAGCACTTATGAAATTACTGCTGAAGATCTACTTGAATGCACGTTATGTAATCTTCCGCCTTGTCTAAAATTAACTTTGCCATGGGCCTCAACACTTTATTCATTATTAGTAAAAGAAAATGTCAAAAATCTGCTCATCTTTACACTTTGATGCATTACAAAAAAAGGAAAGAAAAATAATTAATTAAAGCCAATATAAATGTCTACCCAACATTTTTTATTCGACGTTAGGTCTGAAACTACTTTCCCTCCATCGTTACCAACTTTATTGGGCACATATAACGCAGTGCGTTCGTTAAATATATGCACGCAGGGGCAGTGTCTTTTTTCTAAGGTTCATTTTAAAAGTGCTCATTTGACCGTGAACAGCCTTGTAAAGCCTATTCACGGTAAATTGAGCACTTTTGAAAACCCTCTCACTTGGAATAATAGTCAATAAATATATTTTATTTTACCCGTGGGAGTTGAATTCAAAGTGCAGTGGAATATACAGACAGTGTTTATTACTTACAGAGCAAGATATATTTTAAAAAGTGGTTGAAGGGTGAAATATGACTGAAAGGAAAAAGTAACTAGTACCTCGTAATTGCTCACTTTATCGCGAACAACCTTTACCGAGTAATGCCGGAATCACATAGCTCCGACAAGCACGGTACGACCTCCCCGACACGACACTTAAAACTAAACCGCCAATGAAATACAAGATAGATCTGACGTAAACCCGACAATTCTGTCGTCCGACAAGCACTTCCGGGTTAGAGAATATTTCTATTCTTCGTCGTGTCGTGCGGCACGACGCACAGTGTGCACAACCTTGCAAAATGAAATTGTATGATAAGCTTTCCCTACAGTGGGAAATACATAGCTTAAAAGATAACAAATATTGAAAATTATTGTATTTAACTATTAAAAATAATAATTTTACCATAATAATTTTTCACCATCAAGTATTCCAAATTTCCCGTCTGCCCACCGCTTTTGAAACTAGTGTAGTTAATCTGCGCCTTCTAAATGAATCCGAGTAATTCTACTCGTCGTGTTTCATCAGTAAAGTGTCGGGCTGTAAATTCCAGCAGTCACATTGAAAATGGTCGTGGTTGCAGTTTCTGTCGTGTTTTGCTGGTGCTTGTCGGGGCTATGTGATTCCGGCTTAAGGCGGATTCCCACCCGCCATCATGGATTTATAGATATATCGCCAAAGCCTCTATTTCAGAAGGTGTATTGAAATTTGCCGCAGGACGTAATCCTGAACTGCAACAGCTTTGCTACATTTATTAATTTTAGCTGGTAACTGTCGAGGCGAAACGCGAGACTCTTTCTTACGAACGATTACAAAGGCGACGACATAAACAGTAATCAATAAATACTGACCTCAGACATTGCTCTGTGCTCTGTCGTTCGAAAAAAAAAAAAAAAATGTTACGAGACTGTATTTCCAGAGTATGGCAAAAATTCCATCAATCCAGGATGGCGGGTGGTAATCAGGGGCAAGTATCCTTCCTGTCTTGGATTTACGTATTTTCCTCATTAACTTAATTTTGGGAGTCAATATTTATAAACTAAGCTAGTCATGACATAGGGAACTTTTTAACAGTTATATATAAATCCTACTTATTTTTCTTACATGATTAGTGCCACATCTGTAACCGTAAACAAACATTATCTAATTATTTAATAATTCCAGTCCCACATGGGAAAATACAGGTATATTTGAAACCCTAGAAATTAAAAAAAAAAATCGTTAAGTAGTCATCCATGTCATGTCTAGCTTTGATCTTTTATTTCTGGTCATAAATTTTCATTACGAAGATTTGTAAGAAAATTCGAAGATGGGGTGGATACTACCCCTTTAAGGAAACTTGCTGACGATAGCTTGAGCCCCCGGAACACCCGCGACGACGACCCTGGAGGACGAATGCCGGGAACAATGCGCAGGTGTTCGTTTGAAGGAAGACCCAGAGAGAGGTGTTGGAGCCACGCCTCGGAAGGCAGTTCAGCGTGGCGGAGCGCGCGAACATTGCGTCACCCACGTGTGTTCCCCGCCCACGATCACGACCACGACCCTGGAGGACGAATGCCGGGAACAATGCGCAGGTGTTCGTTTGAAGGAAGACCCAGAGGGAGGTGTTGGAGCCACGCCTCGGAAGGCAGTTCAGCGTGGCGGAGCGCGCGAACATTGCGTCACCCACGTGTGTTCCCCGCGCACGATCACGACCACGACCGGATGGGCGGTCGTGATAGCGAGACCCCGCGAGTCGTGACCCGCGGAGGGGGCACTTTCACCGACGGGTACGCTCGTCTGCTGTGGGCTCTATCTGGGCCGATCGTGTGGACTGAAGTTGAGGTAGACAGAATTTCGTCATCTGCCCATGTCCCCAACACTGACTCGCCCATCGCAAAGGGTCCGCGGTGGTTAAGTGGCCAGACTACTCGCCTCCCGACTAGGAAAGCCGCGCCCGATTCCCGGATTTTCACCCTTATAGACTGTTCACGGTAAAATGAGCACTTTGACCCCCCCCCCCCCCCCCCCTGTTTAAGATCTACTTGTATGCACGTTGTGTATTTTTCCGCCTTATGTAAAATTAACATTGCCGTGGGCCTCATCACCTTGTTCATGCGTCGGTCATGTGAAACTGTAATTATTGGGAAAGAAAATATGTTACAAATCTCGTCATTTTTATACTTCGATTCAATAACAAAAAAAAAAAAAACAGAAAGCTAAAGGAATAAGTTAAGTTATCACAAATGGTTACTTAACACTTTTTATTCGACTGTTAAGATATGGAACTGCTTTCCCTCCATCGTTACAAACTTTACTGGGTGCATGTCACTCTGCGTGCTTGTTACAATATATGCAGGTAGGAGCAGTGACGTTTTTCTAAGGCTTATTTCAAAAGTGCTCACTTTATCGTGAACAGCCTTTAGTAATAGTGCCGGACGGCGATACTAGTAGGCGGGGTTTTCTCGGGGTGCTGCCGTTTCCCCTACCTTTGTATTTCGGCGCTGCTACATTCTCACCTCGCTTCACCCTCATCGGCTCTGAAGACCTCGATATTACGAGATGACCAAATCACTTCACTCAGAGTCACTTACCTTCCACACTTGCGCATCGTACGAGATGGACGTTTTAAAAGTTACTGTCGCAGAGTAGACAACTACGAAGAATTTAAATCGCATGGTGGTTCCTTTAATGTGAGCATACCCATTCTCTGATTGGTTGCGCGAGGCTCTGAGGACGGATCTTGTGTCTGGTTGGTTACTGCAAGCTGCGAGAGGATCCTATTGGCTGGGTTGCCGTCTGGCAGGTAGGTTCCCAGGCGCTGGTTGTCGAACGGCATTCCAACATGTTGCTAAAGGCTGTTCACAATAAAGTGAGCACTTTAGAAACCAACCTTAGAAATAAGTCACTACTCCTAACTTCATAGAATTTAACTGGTGTAATGAGTGGCATGTGCCCAGTAAAGTTGGTAACGATGGAATAAAAGTAGTTTCATATCTAAACGACGAATAACAAGTGTTAGGTAACCATTTGTGATAACTTGAATTACTGCTTTCAAGTTCTGTTTTTTTTAATGCATCGAAGAATAAAAATTAACATATTTGTGAGATATTTCCTTTTCCAATAATTTCGCAGTTTCTCCTGGCCGACTCACAAATAAAGTGATGAGGACCGTGGCAATTTTAATTTTACATAAGCGGAAAACGATTTTATTTCAATCATTTACTCGTTCTCGACAGTGTCCCAAAACTGCAGAGTAATTACTCTGAGAATCATGCCCGAGTAAAACTTTCATACGCACTATTTCGATGAGTAACAAAGGGTAAACTAAAAATGGCGGTAAGTTTAGTAGAATTAAACGATTTGAAATATAATATGGGCGTTCTGTTTACAGACACGAATGCAAAAATTAAAAATGACAAGTGATATAATTCGTATTTTTATTTAAAAGTGGATTTAATTATGATTATATTTCTAGATGTAATGTTTATGATTAATTCATCGCAAGTAAAACTGTTTTTTCTATATAAATATTACAGGTATTGGAAAAGAAAGAATTTGGGGAAATGGACGAATATGTTTTGGAATTAAGATTGGTTGTTTAACACTTTGTGTACTATTCTCGAGTGTAGCTAGAGCAAAGCTAATCTGAAAATTTCTTTGTTGTTCAGAACAAAACTTGCATGGCTCTGCAGTCTTTGTTCGGCTAGTGTTTATATTGACCTCACAAGAACACAACAGTGCAGTAACAATGATATTGCTCTCGATAGAATTTGGTTTTTTTTTTTTACGGTCACTCGGAGGGACATGATTGATTGCAAATCCTTTTATACAAAAAAAAAAGACATTTGATTGTGTCAACATCAACTCGACTCTCTTTTGGTTGATGACCGGCCAATAATGAACGCTGTAAATTACAGGGTAGTGTCAAGTGTGGTATAGACCAAGAGGATGATGGTGAGTTCTACTACAACACCAACAGAACCGGTGTTCTTGTAGTAGTGAATATAGGTGACTCACTTTTAATATGTCGTAAGTGCCAGTAAATGTCTACAGACGTCAATGTGTTAATCAGTTTGTATTGTATAAACATAATGCTATTTACATCATCAACTTTCCAAAACCACGTTTACTTTTCTTTCCTCAGATGTTAGACTCTGTTAGTTTACTCTCGGAGTAACGTTTTGGAACGCCGCCCTGGCTGAGAAGGTTGGAGGGGTGGAGGTGGGTGACAATAGTGGCGGAAGCCGCAGCCCCGCGTCACTATGGGCGCGAGGCGGCGTTTCCCACGACGTCTGGAGGTCGCCCGCCTCTGGGTCTGCCCCTCCCAGGGGGGCAGCCTTTGTCCACGACAGTCGGCCGCGACCTTGGGGCGCTGCTCGCCGCAGAACAACCTCGACTACAGAGGCGCATCTGTCGCCTGCTGCGCTGCCACTCCCACCCACGCCCTCTCACCAACCACAGAGATGACAGCTTTGTTCGCATCGGCTGCACCCTTCACAACTCCAACGCCCAACCAGCAAATTCGCGTTTTGGTTACCCGGAAGTAGTATTTTGGTTACTGCCACCCAAGCGTTTTACTGCACGGACTATCTACGATTTCTGCACCTGGGTGGTACACCTTCTACGTTACCTCAAGTATGTGGTTTAGGCGCAGAAGGTGCTACATATATAACGTTGATAGATGTAGTGATCAGACCTTAAATCTCATGCAAGTTTAATATGTATTTCGAGCATAGTACTATTCCGATCATGGTTGACAGGGTCGCAATAGTGTGAAAATTCAGTAAAAAAGTATTTGTGGAAACATGTAGTATTCATATATGTATATGTGTATATGCATACACACACATATATATGAGGACTGATTCAGAACTCACTGCAACTATTATTTATCTCCCGAAAATCCACCACAGGAAATGTATTATGTACTACAGTTGAAAGTGTATGCCAAGTACGCTGTAAAGGTGATACCACATGGAGTAAGGATGCAGGAACATCCGGCAAGGAACAAAGGCAAAATGGCTGCTTGAAATCACCGTTTAATTTATACATTCTCGTACATTCAGTATACATTCACTTGAACATGTACGTATAGTAGCCTACGTGTACAAGCTGTTTAACTTTTAATACTATCATCCTTGTATTGAATTTAGGCAAGTCGATGAACACAATTTATTTAAGAACAAACTTAAAGTATTAATTTTAAAAGAATCGAACTATATATCACTGTAAAAACTAAAGTATGTGACACTGTTAAAAGTATTTGACACTGTAAAAACTTTTTATAGATCTAATAACAATTTTCACTTAAAAAGTTTTGCAAGGGGAATTCACATGTTACACTTTAAAACCAATAATTTAAAACACTTGTTAATGTCTTAAAAAATTCTTAAAAATCACTAAAATTTTAAAATTTAAACATGTTATACATTTAAAGCTAAATAACATATTTGAAACTTCCTATCCAACCTATTTAAAATCATTCTACAATCGTTAAATTCGCTCATGTATGTTCATTCATCATTCAGTCATCCTTCACGGAACACCTCATTCTGAAATGTAGACATGGGCGGGGCTGTGCACCCTGCAAACACACTGTGCATGGTTTGGCATAGTTCCCAAATATTTTTCTGTGTTCCATAATTCACACCCAAGCACACTTCTACCCACCCACCCATATTGTCTTAAAAATATGTAAAACTAACAAAATTGTTTTAAAAACCTCTCAAATATACATAAAGAACCCACCTAGAATCCCTTCCAACATATTTCCTCGCACTCATACTCGCAGTCATACACCTACTCACTAAATTTTTCTCAGTGTATTTGGAATTATATTATAGATATTTTAACGTATTTTTGCGAGTATTAAACAGTGTAGAAAGAGCATCCATTCATGATATTGTCATGGCCTTCTGTCCATTATAAGAATAATTGCAGTCTTTTAGTATCTCTCTATCTACTCCATTAAAAAAAACTCAAATATACATCAAGAAACCACCTAGAATCACTTCCAATGCCTTTCCCCACACTCCCAGTTATCCAAAAACTTTGAAAATAAAATGAAAATCTGAAAAACTACTTAAAATTAAATTATATGTGCAAACTACCCCATCACACATACATAAAAAAGCATCCATCAACACACATATCATCCAAACAACCGCATTGTGAACAAGCTTAGGAGCTAAGGTTGTGCACCTTCCATGTGTGCTAGGGGTAAGCGGCTTAGTTCTCTCTTTTTTTGCTGTTCCATAATTCATACACAATTACATGCCCAGACCACCCCGTCACACATACATAAAAAAAACATTTCATTGATTGGAGTTACGCAAGGTCCATTCATCCCTCAAATCACACATCGTTCTCCAGACAATGGCATTCTGAGCAGAGAATAGGACAGAGCTATGCGCTCTCTGAATACACTACGTATCAAAGCTTAGTTTCCTCTTTTCTTTTTCTTGCTCCATAATACACACATCAGTCATAACCAAAACCCAAACTTTAAAAAAATCTTAAAATTACTTAAAAATAAATTAAATGCCCAAACCACCCCATCACACATAAATAAAAAAATTGTATGTCTTTAGAAATACTCAAGGTCATTTATTCTTCATTCAGTCATTCTTCACGATACAACTCATTCGCAAAGAAATTTTATGAGATTTATAAACAACCTGGTAAATTTCTAAAGATTTTAAGAAAATTCAGAAAAAAATGTGACAGGCGTATATTGTAAAACGTTTAACGAATTTAAGCAAATTCCGAATAAAGTTGAATGATTTAAGCAAAAACTTGTTGAAATCAAAAGATTTTATCAAATTCTATAAAGTTATACCATATTCCGAATAAAGATAATGTGATTTCAATCAAAATATAAAAATTCTGAAAAAAAGTTTTTTACAAAATCGAAAGAAACTGTAACAAATTTTAATGAATTCTGAAAAAATGTAAAACTAATTTATTAAGATTCAGATAGAAATGCCGAAAAAGAATTTTAATGTACGCAGCAAAAATTATTTAAAATACTCCCGGTTAAAGCTCTTAACAACTGTACAATTTTTTCAAGATATTTAGTGATAATTAAGTATAATTTGTTTAACAAGCCTAAAAGTTATTAAAATATTAACACAATATCAAGCAATATTAAAAAGCCCTAAATGCTGACTCTATTTACTTACATAAAGTTTGCTACCAAAGGTGGTAGGCAAGGCCTAAACTCCATTCAGGTAGGTGAGGGTCAGGCAGTTGAGGGCCCAAGTGGGACCATGTGCAGGCCACGGATGACTGCTCGCCCAGGCTGGCCCGGTGCCCGCCCGACCCTGTCCCAGCAGGCTATCAAGGCTTCCAGCAGGTGGTGGGGGTGAGAAGTCGGTCTGGCGGCGAGTAGTAGCAGAGTGGAAATGATCCCTCTATTATGGTTGGATGAACACTGAGGAGCAGCGCTCCTGTGAGTGTACATATATGCCGACACCATCTCCCCACCCTCCTCGGGTAACCTATATGATCAAGGTAAATAGCTGGATGAACACTGAGGAGCAGCGCTCCTGTGCATATACATATATGCCGACACCCTCTCCCCACCCTCCTCGGGTAACCTATACGATCAAGGTAAATAGCTGAATCTGATAATAAAACATAATTTTTCTAAATTAACTATGATTTACTCAATTTGATTATTCGTACAGATTTATTTTGCAATAGGATTCCAGAATGTTGAAGTCTTTGTAATGTATTATGTACAGTTTTCTGTTTTAAATAACCATTAATCATAATTTTAATTTTAATTTTTATTATATAATTTGTAATTATATAATTACTTATCAAGCACTGCATACTTATATGTTAGTGTAACACCTATTATTCCATGAAGGAATATTGAGTAAATTTTATAAGGACACTGAATTTTAGTAACCATGTCTTACATGGGAATAGAACCCAGCTTATATTAACCATGTCTTACCCGGGATTCGAACCCGGAACCCCATTGTGCTGTTAGCACAGCAGTTTCTTTGAAATGTAGCAAAATATTATTTGTTATGGATACACTATTTCAATAAAAGTATTTCACATGCAGGTTGCCTTCAGTTCTTTTTAATATTGTGTAGTCTATTGGGATTTTTCAAATTGTTAAGCATTATTCTGCATTTTAGGGAGTATTTCTTGATTCGTAGTGGTTTTTGCATAGATTGAAGCTTGGGAATCTATAGTTGGTTGTGTGTACATCGATCGTTCCCTAAGACATTTCTATATTTAGTAGGCTTATGTCATACTTGATATTTGTGCTTCTGAGTTGAGAGAGGGATTCTCTGTCCAACTGTTTAACGTTGCTTGAAAGTCAACAGCATGCTCTGTTGGCAAACAGCAGGGTTCACTCTGAAACCACAAATACAAAGTACTAGAAATTGTTTTAAATCATATTGTCATGGTGTTATGTTAGACATTACAATGTAGAACTGGTATACAGCATTTGAGCCTTCTTATTAAGGATAGAATGGCATTCTTAAAACTGCTATTTGTTCAGGCGTGAATCCGCCTTAGAATTTTTCTTGAAATTGTGGTCGAGTATATTTTATTCTTACCTTCTTGAGACACAAGTTTGTGTTGGTAATGATGTGTTTTCTAGTTAATAACTATCTGCTCAGTGATTACTCTCATAGTTATTGTTGTACTTTATATGATTTGTTGTGTGAATCATTATAATTCTGTAACTGATTTTTTTTCTAAGCAGTTAACATTCACTTATATTTATATGATATTATATTTCTCACCAGTTGTTCACAATAACCAATCACTTTTAGAATTTTTTAGATTTTTTCTCTCTCTTTATTAATCAGAGTAATAATTGATTTCTGTTTCTTAAGGAAACCAAAACATTTTTGTAAAAGGGAAATAGGTAAATAAAAGATACATACAAATCCGTTCATTTTAATACACATTTTTATGTACTAATTTGTACCCCTGGGTTTTACTTTAAAGCAGTTTGTTCCAAATTTATATTAAAAGAACAATGATTTCAATATGACACAGGTATATGAAGTTTCATAACACACAAATCATGTTCATTTAAACATATATTGTTCCAAAATACACCTAATATTTCACAAAATACAGGATATCTAAAGCACATAGGGCGATTCGCAATATTTAGCAAAATGTATAAAGTAATTTAAACACAGGTTGTTTCAAAATATACAACACATTAAAGAGGTATAGGATGTTCATATTATATACACAATTTTTTTAGAAACAAACATAAATAACAAAACTTACTCAAGGTGTTTTTTAAAAAATTACAAATATTTTAACACAAGTTATAAGCTATTTGCAACTTCAGTAAACAATGTTTTGGTACATTTTCGTAGAATTGGATCGAGATCCCCTTCTTGAAGCCTACTTTCGAAGAGAGAACATTTCTTAGGCCCTGGATTTATCCTGGCTGTCTGAATAGACACTTCTTTACATTCAGGGAAATGTAATACAACACTTTGAACTAAATCTGCGCATGTCTCGATGTAGTGTGTATGTACATCTTCAATTCTAGATGGAAAAAGAGTTGTTGCAGTCATGTAAAACAGAGGACATTTGGTTGCATCACTACATTGAATTAATTCATGTTTTTTTTTGTCTCCCAGCAGGAAATAAATAACCTTACAATGGAACATTCCATCGCAAGACTGAGTAAATTCACAGAGAACCCTGCTACACCATAACATATACAATACATTAGACTTGCCTGGTTTCATGCTAACATAATGATTTCCCAGATGAAAGAATGCCATGTTACTCATATACAAACCAATCCTCCACTGAGAACAAATTAGTAAAGAATACTGTATATATTTTTCCTAGTAAAACCATTCTGTATTTGAAAGTTAAAACATTATTGAGGGTTAAACTTTATTTCTGCTCATTTTACTGCACAAAGTATGTTACACTTTGAGGAAACACACCCAGGACATAATAAGTCACCAAAATATTTTTTATTGTGTACAAACATATGCATATCATTGTCACATTCTTCAAAATATTTAAATGGTAAAATATTTTGTTCTGTATATATCATATGTTTCAAACACTATTCTTCCTCGAAAAATGATGTTACAATACGCTCGCCCTTAGTTTTAAAGTTAGTTCTTCTCTCTAGCCTGTACGGTCTACACTGATTTGCAAGGCAATTCAAACTGTTACAGTTAGTCAAATTGGAATCAAAACTACATGGTTTATTACGTGATGTCAAAGATCCAGGCCAATATGAACATTTGAAATAAATGTCTTACTCACACATTTCCTTAACAACATGTGAATATGCTATGCTATAAGTCACAGAATACAAACCATTTTGAATAAATGCATACTTACAAATAGCAGAGAACATTATTCCGAATTTGCCACTTCACAAGCATAGGTATTACATATTTATGGCAAAACTAAACCTCCTTGCTCGAAAATAAAGTTGTGAATGTCTCCATCACACATTTCCTTCTAATGGATTGTGGTTCTCTGATGAGGTCTGGTGAGTTGATAGGTGATTACCCTGTTGTTGCGCTCTTCTTCCAAATCTTCAGTAAGGCTGGTGGCTAACAGTAGGTCTTCAAATGTAGATGGTAGTTCACTGTTTGGGCAGAGATACCTCACAGCACATTGGTTGTATACTAAGCCTTCACCAAAGCAGATACCGAGGCTGGAATAGAAAATATAGCACCAATGTTCGATATTGTTACACACTTAAACTTGTAAAACACCATCATAAGGTTTAAAGGATACTCTTTGGTAACCTATTTGCAGGACCTTGTATATGGCTGTAGGTTCAAAGATAGTAACCATTGCTTTGAAAAACATATTGCCACATACCACAGGGAGACTTAAATTCCTGGTTAACTTTATGTATAACATATGTTCCTTGTTGTCACATTGTTCGCTCACAATGTAGGAATAGAACAGCAACATTCCTTCTGCATGATGTATTCAATTTTCTTGCATGATGTGCATTTCGTTATGAATTTAGATAAAGCTTCAAATGAAAGTTGACTCTCACTGCAAGGTAGCATACTGTCAGACCACATATTTTACAAAGGACAAAATCTTCGTCCAAAAGAGACATCGAAAACTTTTAAAGTATATGTCGGACTAATCAACGAGAAATTCCAATGTTCTTCTCTGCTACACATTTGAATTTTTAGTGGACCCTCTTCTTCAAGTCGAAACCACACTCTCCTATAGCCTGGAGTAACATAAGTGCATTGATGTGTTGAGTAGAACCTCTCCATCATAACTGACGTGCTGCTGTATGGTTGTTCATTTATACATTTTTTTTTCAAAGAAAATGGTTACACATTTTGTTGGGAGTGTACCACAGAGTAGGTTTAAACATAATTTTGAAATTTTTCTTATTTCAAACTTGGTTAAATCGAATTTGCAGACACAAAGGTTGCTATGCTAAACTTCAAAATCCCACATACCACAAGGCGACATTTTAATGCTGCTACTTCCTTGTATTCGCATGGTATGTTGCTTATTATTACATGTTTCAGTCCACAAGGTGGGAGTACTATCTACTTAAATTATATTTAATTTGTGTAAATCATGGTTTCTTGATTATTTTTCACTTCTGTTTTTAAAAAAACAGATCCAAAGATGAACAGGGCAGTTCGCTATCGGGTCGTATGTTAAAACCGGGCGGTCATCTTGTTCATAACACGATACCCGTTCTTTATATTTATTTCCTGCGAAACTTTGTGCAAAGATGCAATGTTCATCTCCGTTACACATCTGGAATTGGGAGTATATGTTCTTTAGAGATTTGTATCACACTCTCTTGTAACCTAGAGTAACACTCTCGTACATCTGCTTTAGATTGAATGCTTCCATTTCAAAGATTTCACACAGGTATAAACCTATAACAAACCAATTTTAAATTGTTATCTTTACACATAGGCAGGATATTGATATAAATACTATCTTAAAGTTTTGCATTTGCATTGCAAACAAAACATTTTTTTATCACAGTGATTAGTGTTATTTTGCATTTTACTAATGCATTAATGCTTGAATAGTCATGGGTCTTCTGATATTTACAATTTCTACATTAGTAAGACTTTTTAAAATTTCCTTCTGCTATTTTCCAAGTACATATACCAGATAGTCTTCAAGAAGCACATTGTTCACATATTGGAAATGGTCTTCGTAAGCTATAACACCAGAGTCCCATTTCAAACCATATACTTTGTTAGTTTGGTGTCGAAACATCATTTCCAATTCCGGATTTAAAGCAAACCAAGGTTTGGGAGCTTACAAACTTGATACTTTTGTGTCATTATCATCAGTCGCATATGAAATGGCAAGTTATTTTATAATAGAAAACTTTCCGTAATGGCTTTCAAATCCTTCTGTGTAGCACATCATGATTAGACTGTTTCAATCATGGTTACATCAGAGTTTAACAAGTCCAATTTTACAAAAGTTCAATTGTGTCTTCCGAATCAATTTGTTCAATACTAGAATCGTCTTTTGGTAAATCAGAATGATTAACAAGGTTCATTGCGTTTTGCCACCTTCGCATTACACAATCTCTTCTCAGATAGATTGTTCTTGTTTGATTGAAAAAAATCCATTTACCATGCAGGCAGTCTTCATCAAAAGGCAAATATGAGATTACCCTCATAGACTCTTAATTCCTCTGAGAGGAATGGAAAGGCTTGTTGAATTTCGTGTCCTGCAAAAGTCGATATAAAGGCTTTAGGTAGCAACAAGAGGTTCTCAATATCTAAACTTAAAAGCATTTTGCTTTGTCCGTATGCTAAAATAGTATTAAACACTCGCACACATTCTTTGTAACAGTTATCGCAGCAGTGTCCATTGTGCATATCACCTGCTGTTGAAGTTGTAGGCTGATGAATACTGCAGAGAAGTCTGTTGATTGATGTAAACCTTTTGGAGATGGTTGTAGTATGCCTCGGAGAAGTGTGTTGATTATTGTAAACTTCTCAGAGATGGATGTAGTACATCTTGGTGAAATCTGTTGATTGATGTAACTATCCCGGTGATACACTCCCGCCATTATCTGACTTCGACAACTTCAGGCTTAAGACCGAGAGAAAAATTAATATATTCCTTCTTATATAGTATATGGATTCAAAATGGCGAGCATTTTACTTGAATTCTGATTAAAATAATGTATTTTAGACAATTTAATGAAATATTATTGATTTTGACATTTCACAACTCATTTCAGGCTGGAATTGTGGTATTTCGATTATATTTTGTCGAAACTTGATTTCTTGAGAAATCTATTTTTTAATCAATATATGTATGTTTGTCCAAGCACATGCCTTTCTGATATATTTGGATGGTATCATTTGTAAAAGAAACATATTAGAGACAGAATTTGTGTTTTGTAGATGTAGAAACGTATTTTAGAAAATATATATGTTCGTTTATCATAGCTACTAAAATCCTATAGGTGTTCGAAATCTTTAAAATACGGTTTTTTTTGTTGAAATATTGAAACTCATAACTCTGATACGAATTCCAATCATTTTAATTTCTGTTGGAAATTTGATATATATATATATATATATATATATATATATATATATATATATATATATATATATATATATATATATATATATATATATATATATCCAAAATATGAACCTTTCTGATATATTTGTAAGGGCGGAGCGCTGCGCCAGCCCTCACGAACGATCACTCCTTGAGGGGCTAGTCTTCACAAGTTATCCTCGTTCCCCTCCCGACTGGAGCATGGTTGCAAACCCCTCGCAGTTCATTCGCCGCATAAACGGACGGAACAAGGCTTTCCTCGAACTTGAATGTACATCTCGTGGCTACACAGAGAAACACAATTTAGGATTTTTGATCCGCTAAACTCTCGTTCATAAAATAACTGAATACAAGAAGGCTGGTTATAAAATTATTGGAGAACATTATGCACAACTGTGCGCCCTGACATATGTAGGATTGTATATTATTAAATTTATTTTCCTAAGTTTTATGGAAATTCGTTATGTAGGTTGTGTCAAATGTTAGTTGGTGCCACGTTTGAATAAAAGAAAACATATGTTTATGTAAACCTCTGTATTATTCATAACATAGCTTCATGTACAGGACTTGGTATAATCTAAGTCCCGGGATCAAGTCCAACATTCTCCTCCTGTGACAAATTGTAGTAATTTTTTTTTAACTTTGTTATGCTGACACATTAATTTACAAACTTTTCTTGCATGGGGGTTTTACTAAATATTTTACTACACATTCTATGCTGTAGGTTATATAGAGCAGATAACTAAATCTTCACCATAAATAAAATACGTTTTTATAATATGCAATGTACTTAACAAAGTGAAATATATTTGTAAATAAAGAAACATGTTTTACTGAAAAAATATAACTTTTAGCTGGAAGTGCATTTAATAAAAATACACCATATTAGGTTTTCGTATTTGGGGACATATTAATATTTATACATGGCATGTGCATTAAAATTATGTGTATATTCTTACAACTAATTTTTATTTAAATTTACTTCTTACTTTTGTATTGAGGAATGTAACATAATATTGGAGACATAACATTTTTCCAAATACCTTTTACATTAGTTAGATGAGGTTTGCTTGGCTTGGTCGGCTTGTGTGCGGGAAGGGTGGGAAGCAGAGCGATTAGCACTCATCTTACACCCTCTGGTGGGAAAACTCTGAACTACTCATTTACCATGTTTACTTGTGTGGAGAGGATCGGGACTCAATCAATGGTAGAGGCACTGATCTGTCCTGGTTGGTGTGCGGAGAGTGGAAGACCAGATATTCGCTTGTCTGCACTGTACCTGCACAGTACGTGTTTCGGGGTTGAAAGAGGGGATGAAGATAAATCTCGCAGGATTCTGGGTCGTTGCTGCAGAGAGAGGGGGGAAAATGTTGTTCTCTTATTTTACGGCGCTCTGTATTCTGAGTAATATTTGAGTGTTGGGAGGGGTTGTGCATCCGCTCCTAAATTTATATGGCAGAGCCTGGAGAATGGAGTATCGCTCTCCAGATGACTTTATTCGTTGTCTTCGGAGGCTAACCATCACTATGTTATGTTAGGAAACATACTGGATTTAACTTTTTTTTACTTCTTTCAGGGAAATACAAATGTGTGTTATATGATTTCCGTTACTTATATAACTTACTTCACAACGAGGCATTGCTGCGCTCCGAGACGTTGCACGGATATCGTTTTAGAAGCATGGCTTTGCCGCATTATTGGTAGAACTATTTTACGTTTGCGGTGAGGTTAGTACATGTGTGTCTTCGATGTGTTAACCAGGGGGGGGGGGATATTTGTCAGGGAGATTTTTATGTTATCTTGCTTCATATGTGATTTATTAATTAACTTTGTTTAATGAATTCAGTTAGTTTTGTAGCTACAATATTAGTATTAATTCCTTAATCGCATGAATATGTGTTTGGTTCTGTCGTTTTAATGTTACGTGAGTAAAGTGGATATCAGATACTTGTTTCTTTGGTAGGGAAATAGTTTGTGGTCTATTCTGTACATATTGGAATATCAGGTTAGTGATCAAAGAAATTTTTTAATAATTCGTACTTATTTCAGTGGGCTATTTGAATGTAAATCGACTCTTTTGTTTAATTTATTTAAAAAAGATTTGCTTCGCTTTTCTTATCGAAAGGAAACATTTCTCATGCATCTAAAATTTGTTAAATCCTCAGTAGACCTCCAGATAGCAACCTGGACTGACGTGTAGCATCACTCCCATTATTCGCATATTAGTCACAAGTGCTCCAAACAAAAAAATAAATGTTTCTTATACCACTTCCACCAACATAATCACCTACATAAGCAATGACAACCCACCCCTCTGTTCAGTCTACGCCAGATCATCACAGATGACACATCGATGCTGCTCCACTTACGATGCTTAACCCTTTCAACACCAACAAAAAAAAATCAAACAATAAAAAATTGATAAATGAAATTTGATCAAATAATTCTTTAATTAATTGATTAATATAACTAATTAATTTATTAATAGATTGATTAATGTGAAAATTAGGTAATTATGCTATTAGGTAATGATACAAATTATGCAATTATGCAAATTAGGTAATTATGCAAATTAGCAATATGCAAATTAGCTGCTCCATCCACACTTCATTCGCCTTGTAAGCCAGGGGCCCGCAGCGTGCTCTACTGGTTCACTAACCTGAAATATTTACTCTGCCATTATTTTGAAAATAAGTGTCTAAGCCACTAAAACACGGAAGTTTATATGGCTTACCATAATGCTACTTGTGTCAAAAAAATTGATGGAAAATGATTGATTGGTCACCGAGATATGGCATAAAAACCTCATAAAATACTCATTTTCATTATTTTATTAAATGGAGGTATCTTACAAAATTACTTAAAAAGAGGCTCTGTACACGATGTTTGTAATAGATAATGTCAGCATAGAAAGTTTAATAGAAATTGTTAAGTTGTTGAATAGTTATGCCAAGCCTACAAAAATATTTATATGGCTACCATTTTTTAAATCATTGTCTAATCCCATTTAAAACATGTAACTTTACTTGGCCTTATGTAGGTGTGTAAAATTTTGTGGAAATTAGTCTATTCCTTAAAAATGACAAAATGTTCAGTATATTCACCTGACGCTACTTTGCAAAAACCTGGCAAAGGAGGATTTCTGTATTAATATCGGTTAATTAGTCTTCCAGATATGGCATAAAACCTCTATTGATCATGTAACGATCTTCATAGTTTTCATGTATTAGCACGTTCGAGTATTGTCATAGATACAATATACAAAGTTAAATTTAAATATGTTTCATAGTTTCCTAGATATAGCACACTAAGCTAACATTTTTGTATACCGCTATTCGGAAAATAAGAGACTTAAATACTTAAAACATATAAATTAACACAGCCTACCACAGTACAACTTCTTCGCCAAATTAGAAAGAAATCGGTTGATTGTTTCCCGAGATACGGCATAAAAACCATATTATTTCATGTGGAGAAATATTAAAAATGGCTCGGAAATAAGGCATTGAACACATATTTTGATAGACATAACTGATACTGTCAGCATATAAAGTTAAGTTGAAATTTGTTTTACAGATTCGTAGATAAGAAAATTCGAGTTAAAATGTTAATGTGAGCGCCATTTATAAAATATATGTGTCTGACCCTCTCAAAAGTATTAGTTTGCATAGCCTACCATAGTGCTAATTGTTTGCCTAATTTGATAGATATGGGTTTTTTTTCGGGGGTTCACATAACATTAATTTGTCAAGTGATACCATTTTACAAAATGGCGGACCAAAGAGATTTTGATCTACACGTTTGTTTCTTGTAATATATACACCAATCATGCAAAGTTCCATTGGAATTAATTACATGGTTTCGACGATATAACATAGAGAACTAAAATAACCAATTTAATTACGCCATTTTGAAAATAAGTGTCTGACATACATAAACCATATCAATTAACATTACCTACCACAGTACTTCCTGTTTACCATAGTTGGTAGGAATCGGCCAATTGTTTCGTGAGATATGACAAAGATGTATTTATTTATTTGTGTGGCATTATCTTAAAAAAATTGAGAACAAAAGAGGCTAAGTGTAGATACATTTTATGTGTGTTATATATACTCGCAGATTACAAAGTTATGTTGGATTTATTAATGTTTTAAAATAGCTAGATAATTGCCATTTAAAAAATATATGTCTGACATACTTGAAACATATTTGTACAAATCAACTCCGGTATTGCTACTTCATTGACAAATTTGGTAGGAATGATAATTATTTCCGGGAATTACTCAAAAACTTGATAAATTCATGTAGCACTATCTAACAAAATGATATACAAAAGTTTTAGTTATTTGGCTTATTTGATGCTCGAAATAGATCTGTACTGTCAGCGTACAAAATGTCGTTCAAATTGTTCGAGTGGCATTGCAGTTATTCCAAATCAACCTAAAATATTTGTATACCCACCATTTTGAAAATAAGCATCTAACAAAGTTTAGTTATTCATATTTACGGGGCCGATAATAATATTTTTACGTGCCAAATTAGGCGAAAATGGTTGAGTAGTTTTCGAGATATAACGTAAAATAATGCATTATTACGTGCCAGTGCTATCTTTCAAAACGGCGGACAAAAATGGTTGCCCAGCAAACACAACATGTCAGCAAAGTGTCGGCAAATTGTCGGCCTGATACCTGTACAGTCGTTTCAATGCCAGAAGATAGCCATCTGACAACGGCGTAATGTCTTCTTTGAGACAGATTGCTGGCCGCTAGAAAGAAGACATTGGCAAGCTGTATTTTTTTAGGATAACAGATGGATATGACCGGAAATATGTCGGCATGATATCGCAAAACAAACATGTTGCAAGTATCTGAAAATTGCACCAAGGCAAACCCACACACAGCAACTTTGTATGTTCCGTAAGCTGGCCACTATCTTATTTATTCCGGCTCGGTAACATTTTCGAGACAAGGCTCTTCATCGCAATAAAGATACAAATATGTCTTTGTGCCAACAAACTTTTGGAATTTGTCATGAATAGAAAAGATGTTTGCTAACTGTTAACGGCATGACGTCTTTTTTGAGACAGAATGTTTGACATTAGAAGAAAACAATGTCCCGCTGTATTTTTTTTTTATAATAACAAATGGCTATCACAGAAAATATGTCGGCATGATATCGCAGAGCAGACAAGTTGCAAGGCTCTGTTTCTGGGCCGATTCTCATACAGTTTCTTTGTCTTTTCGGTAAGCTGGCCATTGTCTTATTTATTCCGGCCATGTAACGTTTTAGAGACAAGGTTCTTTATCACAATTAAGATATAAATATGATGTCTTTTTGCCGAGATGCTAGGCAAGATGTTAGCTAGCTCTTAATGGCATGATGTCATTATTTGTGAACGTGTGCTAACCGTTAGCATATTTTTTTCGTTATTAGATATGTATCATGTGGTAGCCCATGGCATTTGTTTACTTCGAAATTTTTTATATTTGTACAACCGCCCAACAGACATATTAAGAACTATTTTTTTTTGCAAGCCTCTGAACAAATATATTTTAAATGATATGTGTTTTAAAATTATTTATTATATTGTCATGTAATTTATATTTTCCTTTATAATAATTTGTGTCGTGATATATTTTAAATTATTGCAGCACGTTAGCAACTTACCCTGTGATGTATAGGTTAGCATGCTGGACTGTAAACTCAAGGGTCTTAGGTTCGAGTCCTTCACTTGGCAAGCAAATAACTTTCATGTCACATAATGAGTTGAGAAGTAAGCGAAATGGAATATATATAAAAAGGAAATAACTATTACTAACATTTTTAATCGAAAAGTTTTTGTTTTGTGGATATACTGCTTATTTCTGGACATCATACCTCTGCAGACACGGCATTGTATCGACATCCAGCCGTCGCAGACACGGCAATGTAACGACGTCCAGCCGTCGCAGGCCCGGCATCGTAACGACATCCAGCCGTGGCAGGCCCGGCCTCGTAACGACACCCAACCGTCGCAGGCCCGGCATCGTAGCGACGTCCAGCCGTCGCAGGCCCGGCATCGTAACGACACCCAACCGTCGCAGGCCCGGCATCGTAGCGACGTCCAGCCGTCGCAGGCCCGGCATCGTAACGACACCCAACCGTCGCAGGCCCGTCATCGTAGCGACGTCCAGCCGTCGCAGGCCCGGCATTGTAACGACATCCAGCCGTCGCTGGCCCGGCCTCGTAACGACATCCAGCCGTGGCAGGCCCGGCATCGTAGCGACATCCGGCCATCGCAGGCCCGTCATCGTAACAACACCCAACCGTCGCAGGCCCGGCATCGTTACGACATCCAGTCGTCGCAGGCCCGAGACTGTCGCCTAACAGTTAGTCGCCAAGTCCATATTTCCATCCGGCCGCCTCCCGTATAAGACAGCGGGCCGGTATCGGCTGTCCGGAGTTTGTCGGCTAGCTTTTACTGGCCCGATTCTGGCCCGTATTTTCCATGTTTGCTGGGTGTGTTTCAGCTTATATGATACATACAATAAATACATACAGTCAGCGTACAAAATTTGGTTGAAATTGGCCAAAATGTATGATAGTTATACCAAATAAACCTCGAATATTTGTATGGCCACCATTTTGATAATGAGTACCTAGTAATGTTCATCTACTTATATTTACTTGGGATATCACGGTATTACTTACTTGCCGAGTTTGAAGGAAATTGGTTGAATAGTTTTCGAGGGATAATATAACAGCTTTAATTTTCATCTGGTGCTATCTTCCAAAATGGTTGACAAAAGTGGTTGCCGTTTGGCTTCCATGATGCTTCTAATAGATACTGTCAGCGTAAATTATTTGATTGAAATTGATCAAACGGTATGGTAGTATGTAATACCAAATAAATTAAAAATATTTGTGTAGTCACCATTTTAAAAATACGTTTCTAATTAAGTTCAATTACTTACATTTACCTGGCTAATCACAGTATTACTTACGTGCCAAATTTAGCTAAAATAGAGTAATTTTCGAAATATAATGTAAAAGCTTTAATTCTTCATGTGGCACTATCTTCCTAAATGGAGGATCAACAGCATTCACCTCTGAATTTAATGCTAACAAGTTGCGCTGTCAGCATACAAAATTTCGTTAAAATCGATTGAACGGTTTCCGAGATATGACATAACGTCCTAAATTTTTAATTGCCCGCCATTTTGAAAATAAGTGCCGGACCTGGTCTAAAACCAGTAGTAGGCTAAAAACGTAGGACTATACATTACCTAGGCTGCACGTAATGTATCTAAGATCAACATTTTTCAACGCCGACGTAAGTAAAAGGAATATTTTTTTTTTTTGCCGTCCAGTGGTTTCTAAGTGACGGTGTGTGTTCTTGGCTAGCTGAGTCACTCCGAGGTCAACCACAAAACCAACACGAGAGAAAGAAAGAAAAACCTGTGAGTCACATGCTGTAAACTACTGAGGGCAGACGCATTCTGCGGCGGTTCGCTGACATTTCAAACAGAGTGACTAAAGGCCTTATTTATTATCTTCACAATGCAGAATGCCAAGAAACGAGAATGAAGCACCGAGTATTTCTAAACTGCACAGAAATGCAACTTGAAATCGAAAGCATTGCCTATCTTTCTTTTTTCATCTTGGATATTAATATTGTTTTGTTATCGGAATACAAAGAGAACACTGATCACCTAGGGTGACTGAAGAGATTTGGGCGGCTCTTAACAGCGAGGTCTTGAGAGCCGATGAGGGTGATTGAGGTGAGTATGGAGCGGCGCCGCACAGTGGTCTATTTGCTAGCGTTAGGGGGACAAAAAAGTAAAATCTTTATTTCCAGAAAAATATTTTACTTAACAGAAGTGTGCTCAGAATGAATGAGCGCTTCCTAATATACACAGATGGTGTGCCCAGAGTAGCGAGATAAGAGAGCAGACGGCAATGAAAGTTACAGCACCCAGCATCCCTTTAGTCGCTTGGGAGTGTTCGTGGATAGTAGCCGTAATTACGCCTATTTCATAAGCAAACGCTTCATCCAAGTCGAGCAAATTATGTATATATTTGGAAAACAGCATTCGAAGGTATGTAAGAAGCAGTTATTTCATTTTTTATTTTAAATTAGTAGTCGTGAGCATAATCGAACTCACGCTGAGTTACGTTTTATAGTTATGAGAAACTTTTTATTTCATTCAGAGTTTCAAAAAAAGTTTCACCAGGTTTCACAATAAATTTGTATGCATAGTAATCGCCATTTTACTGGGAATTAAATAGTGTCTAACACTTCGTCGTCGGGTCCCGTCCATTAAAATGCAATTATTTTTTGAGGCTGAGTTGACCTCCCAGCTTGAACAAGACACGTCTTGGGCCACAGAGACAACCAGACGATGATGACTGCGGCAGAACAGTTATAAAATGGAAACAGGGGAAGGTAGGATAGTATAAAACAATACAGTTTTAGGCTGTTTTTACATAAGAAAAACTATTATACTGTCTTTGTGTTTGGTAATGTGTGTTTGTCTGTCTCTCATTCGCACTTCACCAAACATGATCAACTTTCGAATTCTTGCACTAAATCTTTTCAAATTTCTTAACTTTGCAAAAACTAAATGGCAACACACTTTTGTACTATTCAACCAGATCGAGTGAATATTATGAAAATGGTGGATTTATATGTGTTTTTGGGTGTTATGGCATATGATTGGATATGTAACTAAAACTTGGCATGCAAGCATAACCTGATCTGAATATTTATTTAACTTATTGAATAAATATTTTGTCCATTATTTTGCAAAGTAGTGTTGCCTGTGTGTGTGTGTGTGTGTGTATATATATATATATATATATATATATATATATATATATATATATATATATATACACACACACACACACACACACACATAAATACACAGTGGTTTCACTCCATACTTGGATATTTGGAAAGCACATACAGTAGTGTTATGACAGGCCACCATTAAATATAAGATTTTAATGACTCTGTTATGATCAAGGGGTGCAAGACCAGTGCTGATGCCATATCTGGCCATGAAATTAAAACAGGGCTAAGTGTTGCCAATCGGAAGTTATCGCGGAACGAAAGTTCGGAATTTTGCCACCAAATTTCCCCGAAAAATAAACTATTTGAAAGGTAACCAATTGAGTAGATGATTTTTTTCCCCAGGTTGTATTTTTTTATGATCGTTATGCCATAACAAAGATGCAGTAGAAATTTCATCGCTGTAGGGCTAGCCATTTTCGAGAGAAAAAAAAAGAGGCTGAAAAGCAGGTTTTATTTAAGCCCTGTTTTAAAAACGAACAAAAAATTCTGTCTCGAAAAGTATTAGAGCTAGAGCGGTGACATTTTTTCCGGAAAACCGCGATTTGATGCCCAATAAAAACATTGACTGACATACAGTTTAGGGACAAAAGTGGATTCATCGAAATGTAGGTGTGTCTATACTTTCTGGCAATACTCTACGTGTACTGCTGTACTTAATATTTTGCGTAGATATTTGTGTAATATTAGTGATTCAGTTTATGATTTTCATATTCTGGCCTTATTGTACTTGAAGCATTACAGGTCATATTTATAAAAGCAATGCAGTTTAAATAAAACCTGTTATGGTGGCATACATTTCGAAAACACAAACATGTGTGTGATGCACTTATATACAACATATTTTTGTATTTATTTATTTGCTCACGATTTCGTAACTAAATTCGATTAAATGATAATACTTTAAGATTTGCATGGATATTTATGTAATATTACTGACTCATTTTATTATTTTTTAAATGTGACCTTATGATATGCCACAACACAGTTAAAATCAAACCTGGTATAGTGGCATAACTTGAGAAAAGATAATCGTTCTAAAAATAATTTTGTAAGTTAATCACCCCTAAAAAATTATACTTACAATTAATATTTTATTATATTTAATCGGAAGAAACTATAAGGCACAATTATTATTTTCGGTAAAATAAAGATATATAGATTTATTTAATGTCGTCAAGTAATGTGCTTTGAATTTGTGGTGAATAAAATTTAATAATACAATTCATTTATGGTTATAGATACTTGAACACTCCATTACACGTCGGCAGCATGTGACCGTAACGGGGGGCGCTTTTTGGAGAAAAATTCACAATGGCTAAGCTAGGAAATATCACTTTCACCTATTAGAGTTACACATGTTCCCAAAGAAAAAAACTCTTTATCAGATTGGACGTCCAAAAACACACTTCTCTCAGGGGTGTTCAGAATCGAAGATTAGAAATTTGAACTCTCTCCCTCAATGCCGATCTCCTGAAGAACTCGCCTTAGCAGCGCAGCTAAATTACAGGTCCTCGGGAATAAGAAAAGTTGCAGAAATCATCAAAAGTGCAACTACGAGAAGCCCACGATCGGTTGAGAGATCAAAGAGTATTTCTGAGGTAGCAAAAGGCACAGGCCTTGTTCCGAAACCGTACACACCAAAGAGGCCTTAGCATTGACTGTTTCCTTACAACTTTCGCGACATCAGTATGTTTCGTTACGAAGAGAATCCAAAAAGAGAAATCCGTTTATCTACCTTTCATATGGACAAATTTTAAAAGCTAAGGGGGAGTGCTGCCCTAAGGAACTGTGTCATACGTATACCAAAGGAGAGGTACAGTTACAAAGTCTATTAGATCATACGGCAGAACGTTTACTTATAGTCCAGGAAACTGTACTTCAAACAGATTTCCCCAATGAAGGTAAATATTTTCTACAGGTGACTCATAAGTAGGTGTATGATGGAAGTTCCGGACATTCTGGTTACAAAAAAAATAGTTCTCTGAAACACATGTAAGTTCTACAGATTCAGATGTTCTCATGAAACACATGTAAGTTCTACAGATTCAGATGTTCTCTGAAACACATGTAAGTTCTACAGATTCAGATGGTCTCATGATTTCAGTTGTACCCTTGGAACTAACGTACCGAATGAAGGATAGTTAGGAGAAAACATTGTTTGGCAGAATCCCAGAACATTCTCAACAAGATACTGTCGGCCAATTCGCTTCCGATTTATCAAAGAAACGCCAGAAAGTATTAGAGAAGAATTTCAGCCCATAGAAAATCAATTACGACTACTTGAACCTACAAAAGTGTGTATTGAAAACAGTGAATATTTAGAGACGCACGTGTTAACTAAGACAATGGTGGATGATAAAGTATGTAATGCATTGGTGCAAAATCCTTCAGCTCAAGTTTGCTACATATGTGGAGCATCCCTTAAACAAATGAATAACTTGCAAAATGTCGTGACAAGAAATGTGCAGAAAACCACATTTAATTTCGGCGTATCTGCACCACACGCCCTGTGAATGTTTGTTGCATAAATATTACAGACTAAAGAACAAAGGATGGCAGGTTCGTGGTAGCGAAGTGGAAATGAATGAATTCAGGCGAAGAAAGAAAGAAATAACTGATCGTTTTCGATCAGAACTGGGTTTGCTTGTTGATATTGTAAGACAAGGAAGAAGTGCAACAAACAACGGCAACACGTTTCGTTGCTTTTTTGACAACCCAAAGAAATCTGCTGAAATTACAGGCGTTGATAAAAGGCTGATTCATCGTTTGTCCGTGATTCTAAAAGCACTCTCGTGTGGATATGATATTGACACAGATGATTTTAGAATATATGCGTTTGAAACAGCTCAAACGTATGTAAAGCTTTACAGTCGGTTCTTCATGCCTGCTAGTGTACATGCAATTCTTATTCGTGGATTTGATGTAATGGATGACATGATTTTACCAATTGGCCAACTGTCAGAATGCGTTCAAGAAGCTCGATATAAAGAATATCCGCTTTACCGGGAACACGACACTGCGAAAGTGTCAAGAGATAGTACGACTGGAGATTTGCTGCGCATTCTGCTAATAAGTTCTGATCCTCTCATTTAAAGCCTAAGACTATTGCCAAGAAAAAATCATATTCTCTGTCAAGTGGATGTTTTGAAACTATTAACAACACCTTCGGTAGAAGTGAGTGTCACTGATGAATCAGAAACAGAAAGTGACGATAGTACAGTGTTAGCATGAGACATAATGTGATTTGAAACATACGTTTTCAGTCATTTGCTTTGTTAATTTCATTTGAAATAATTTGAAAAATATTTAATCCTTTAAAAAAATAATGTTGGTTATTTGATTTGTATGGTGTTTGAAAGTAGTGTGTTGGCACGAGACTTTAGCACTTATTGTGAAATATATTTAGATGAATCAAAAATGCTAACACATTTTAAGCATATTGAAATGCGGTTATATTATTTTTGTAAGTACGATACATTCGGATATTCACTAAAATTGTATTTTATCCTTAATCGTAAACATAGGAATAAATTTTGTTACTCTGTCACTTCAAAATATAGTGTTGGCATAGGACTTTCATTCTTTCTGTGAAACAAAATATGTTTGGTTCTTTAAACTAGATTATTTCAGTTAAATTTTTTTAGTATTGAATATAAAAATATAATGGAAAATATATTTGATTCTTCATTATAAACGACGGAATTGGTTTTGTTAAAAGTCTATTCGAAAGCTTTGTGTTTTTGAGTTGAGTTTTTCGCCTTTACTTTGAAACATTTTGTTTCGACTTATCAACTGTGTTGAGTAAATTTTATACATTTTAAATTTATTTTCAATTCATTAACTAATGATATTACTAGATATGCTACTATGGTATTTTAAGATTATATTCCACTCAACTTTAGAACTATTTTTATTTCGATTAATTTGACATCATACACCATTCATGTATTACGATAATTTTTGTATCTTTTGTGTTTTTACCGGAAAATATATAAAATACAGCATACATAAAATATAAATTATTTTCCAGCTATATATAATTTTGTCCTGCTAGCGAAGGGAAATCGACCACTGTGCGCCGGAATGAAGGGGTGGGGGAAGCGGCAGTGTCAGGCACGATTCCCACATGCGAATGTCCGGTGGCCCGGCCGGGTATTGAACCCAGTTCGCCTTGGTGGGAGGCGAGCAGGCTAACCACTCAGCCACCGTAGCCCCTGATCACGTATCACGTAGGTATATTCAGCTTGCTCGTATAGAATGCATGTAATGGAACGTTGAACAAGTTCACACAGCGATGCCAACCTTTATGGCAGGCAGTAGGCCTATGCAAACTCGTCTTATCACGCCTATGTTCAGAATGCTAGAAGTCTATCCTTTAATGGTCAAAGTACAAAAAACTTAGTTTTACGAGAATAAGTTATATACAAGATGAATTCCAATGGTGTTATAATTCGGCATCAGTACTTGTGTATGAACCCCGTAGATGGCATAAATCCAGTAACGCCGTTTTATGACTATATTCCTTTGCGACATCTTAGTATGTAGTGTGCTGGTGGTGCTATGTGTGGTGATTCGGCCACTGTGATGTGGGTGGAGCCAAACAGACGCTCAGTGATTATTTACTTTTCATATAATAATGTTGTAATGTCTTATTAGAAATTTGATGTGTGCTATAAACACGAAATAAAAAATAAATATATTCGGATGACGAATTTACATTGGACAGAACTTAGTATTGGTACAAAGTAGGCAAGTACACAGAGACAAGATTTCATGGCGGTTCCTTTGTTGTGGGCGTAACCGTTCTCTGATTGGCTGCGCGAGACTCTAGGAACGGGCATTGTGTTTGATCGGCTACTGCATGGTGGGGAATGTTCTCTATTGGCTTAGCTGCCTGCTGGCGAGTGGTTACCAGGCGCTGATTGGCGATGGCATTCCAACATTTTACGGGCAAGTGACTCCATTTTGCTGGTATGTATGGCTAGTGTTTGCGGTATAAGTAGGGATAGGAAATATTCGCGAATTGATTTCAGGACAAGATAGATTTCAAACACGTGTACACTGAAGTCACTTTTGCAATGGATCACAGTTTATCAGAGGCGCCCTGGACAACTCTGAACCAATAGCAGCCTTGCAAGTAAATAAGTAGCGAACCCCATAATGCTAGGTGTGAGGTAACACTGGCTACTCTGTGGGGCAGCAGCCAATGAACAAACATCTGAGGCTTGATGATACACGGGCTGTGGATTATAGCCTACAGGTCATTGAACTCGCGAAATCTTCCTATCCCTAGGTATATGTGACTGTTCTCTGTATACTTACCTACTCTGTATTACTGACAGTTATTTTATTTTACCCCAACTTTCCCCTACCTTACCAAAACAATAAGCAGACAGAATGGAGGAAAAGATAGGATGTTCTAAATACACATGGGACTGAGGATATCTGTAATATTTTTGTTAACGTCCTAAATATGTTACGGATATGTGGGGAATTTGTCATACATGAATATGAAAAAAAAAATTAACCTGTGTTGCTTTATTAGTAAACGAATTACGTAACTTCACTATGAATTTTACTATTTCATGCACGATAATTCTTGTTACGCCAATTACACTGTTTCAGTATATTTTAAACAATATTTCTTGTAAACCATACATTGAACCTAGCCCTTCCACCATGGTGTTTACGCTGGTTCACCGTCATTCACTCAGATATAGACTGTTTGCTATAAAGTGAGCAGTTTTGAAATGAAACTTTGAAATAAGTCACTGCTCCTGCCTACATACATTTTAACGGGCACACTGAGTGACATTCGCCCAGCAAAGTTGGTAACGATGGAGGGAAAGTAGTTCAATATCTTAACGTCGGATAAAAAGTGTTAGGTAACCATTTTTGATAACTTAAAATTATTTATTTCCCTTTTTGGGTTTTTTAATGCATCGAAGTGTAAGAATTAGCAGATTTGTAAAATATTTACTTTCGTAATCATTTCACAGTTTTACTTTACTGAAGTATGAAAAAAGTGGGGAAGCCCATAGCAATGTTACATTTTACGTAAGGCGAAAGAATGCACAACGCTCATACGAGTAGATCGTAAGCAGGGCTTTCAAAAGTTCTCATTTTACAGTGACTAGCCTTTATAGCTTCGGTTCGTTATGTTCAGTTAGTTCCACTTAATGTTAAAATGGGGCTCTCGGCTACCAGTTTTGACTAGTTCGTTGGAGGGGAACACCTTGCTATTAACGCTGCTCAGCTTGCTTCGATCAGTTGACAGTCAAAGCAGCTCTGCTCGTAAATACATTGCAGTTTGAAGTCTCGCTTGTACTCTAAAAGAAAGCCACATATTTTTCAACCCTATAGTTTTTTTAATTCGCAGCTATGTGTGGTATTTATCATTCTTATAAATAAAATTGGTCCCTAGTCCTTGGCACAAACAATAAACAAAACACCACAAAAACCATAGCAAACAAAGTGGGATAGTAAATAAATAGAATTACCAAAATAACAAGTATTAAAGGAAGCGATATTCACAATAAAATATGCTCATAAAGGTCAAATATGAAGCACTAGTACAAAAAATCATGCTGGGTGGTAGTACATGGCACAAAAGAGAGAATATAAATACAAGACTACATGTACGATTAAACACCGTATAGGTCCAGAGGAATACATAATTGCCTATGATTAAGAGGACGTTATTAATTCAAATTTTTTTAGATTTATTTTCTTATTTATTTAAACACAAAGAATTGAGTTAACTGTTTTCAAGAAAAACTATTATTATGTTCGTCATCATTCAAAATAAATTAATGACAATTTATGAAAATTGACACAAAAATTGTTTAAATAACACAAAAATAATAATAAAAATATCTTTAATATGGTTAAAAATTATAATACTATAATTTCTCACCGTTTTAAATGCGTAATAATTAAAAACGTCTTTCATAACACAAAAATTAACAACCTGTCACAAAAGAGATTAATTACTTAACCCATTACTTAAATGTATTGAAAGGGAATTAATTGCTCTAAAGGGGTACCCCGCACAAAATGTATTAATAAATTAGTTACAGAATGCCTTGGAGTCGTAATATTAAATGTTTGTAAGTAAACATAGGATCAAAAGAAGGTAAAAATGTGCATAACACAACTTAAAAAAAAATGTCGTATTTCATATAAAAGTTCCGTAGAGACTTATGTAGAGCTGCATGACGACCGTCGAGTCCACGGTAACAACTGATATATATCCCGGCCAAGAAGATTACATAGTTCGCTGTCGAACACCAGGATGGAAGAAATCAACTTGACTACGTCATCACCAACAAAGAGAGGGGAGGCGACGTACAGAAGGGTTATCCCAAGATGAATAAAATGAATTTAGCCAGCACGTGCAGAGATGTTGGGCCAAAGAGCGCAGTAAAGTTTAGGCAAGCACTTGCAGTAAAGACTAGCCAGAGCGAATATAACTGGTGCACAAGAAGTAGGCTGTTCAAGATAAAGTGAGCACTTTTAAAATCAACCTTAGAAAAAGTCACTACCCATGCCTGCACATACTTCAACGGGCGCACTGGGTGACATGCGCCCGGTAAAGTTGGCAACGATGGAGGGAAAGTAGTTCCATATTATGACGTCGAATAAGAAGTGTTAGGTAACCATTTGTGATAACTTTAAATTATTTATTTCAGTTTATATTTTTTTTAATGCATCAGTGTGTAAACATTATCGGAAATATAAAATGTTTACTGTTCTAATAGTTTTATAGTTTCACTTGCCTGATGTATGAATAAAGTGATGAAGCCCATGGCAATGTTAATTCTACATAAGGCGGCAGAATACACAACTTGCATACAAGTAGATCTTAAGCAGGGCTTTCAAAAGTGCTCATTTTACCGTGAACAACCTATATAAAACTGAAGAGTTGCTCACCAAGGAGAGAAGACCGAAATTATCCAACCGATGAAACAAAGAACGTTTTGAAACACTGAATCAAATGGATAAAAAAAATAATAAACCTACAATTCACTAATAAAATAACTTGGTCCAGGACCAACTACATGATGCCCACCAACAAGATTCTACTACATTGTAATAGGCACTAGGTTCTATAAAATGCCGTCATGGCCACAGTACAACACAAACGAAATATGTTGGCAGGACGGCGAGATGAAAAGTGAGTTAACGGCGCTGAATGAAGAATGCAAAAGTGCTAAACAAAAATGAACGAAAAGCTTAGATTTACGACGGAAAATTTCGCAAGCTGTCGAGAAGACGCGAAATGTGCTGAAGAACACAGAAATTGAAGAAACATAACGCGTGAGCAAAGGAACATTTTTTTTTTTTTTTTTTTTGCGGAATCACGCTTCAAGTGGCAGGGATACGCCGAGAGAATTGGCAAGAACTGCAGCTGCTGAGTAGACTGGAAGGATTTGCAACGCAGAATTCCATATCCGGTTGGTAGAGAGAGAATCTCTTTTGAAACACGGGTCTGCAGGCAACACGATAACCAAACGTAGCTTTCGAAGTACAGATCAAAATTGAATTGAAAACAAAGTTACAAGAAAAATACGTAAATGGTAAAATATTGACAAACAATTATTAAATATACTGAAATACATCAATAACGTCCCATATACGTTATAATATATAATTAAATAAAAATACACAAATATTTACTTGAATGAATTGTCATAAATAATACTGGACAAATAGACATCATTAAAAATGAATAATGAAAGTATCTGTTATCACGTTAATTAAATATCAAGGGTAATAAAATAATTAAAAATTACTAGCAATAATGTTTATTAAATTAAATACTGAAAATGAGGTTTCAAAATTATTTTAAAATATAGTGCACTAAGAGTGAAACAACAGTAAAATAGCCGTAGCGTACACACCCTGAATGTTGTTTGAACGTCAGGGCCATGGCTACAATTATAATGAAAGTTCGGCAACAACATTATTTGGTACCAGAACACAGCACTTCTGATGAATATACAGCATGATTTCTCCAAGTTGAGTCACGTGTTTTGAACTATACTCAGTAAGAGCTCTCTCTCTCTTTCTCTCTCTTTCAGTGGTTGAAAGAGTTTTCAAGGAGACGATTACAAAATAATCCTTTCAACACGGAAATATGAAGCCTGTGCCAGAGGTCGGGTTTGGAAGTTGAAACCACGTGTGTTCTCCGTTACTTCAACAAGGCCGACAGGGTAATATTATAGTCTAGACAAACTTTCCGGCTGTGGGCGTAATCCACAATTGTAGCACAGACATTTTACCCGTCTGCTGTATTTGTCAAAGAAGACACTTACGAAACATGGTTCTATTTGTAATCGAACTAAAAAAAAAAAAAAAATAGTATCTAGATACAGCTCATAATTAATACTTGCGTTAATTTTTTTTAAAGGCAGGATGCACTTCTAATGCACGTGCGTTTTTTTTTTTTTTTTTTTTTTGCCTTTCCCATTGCAATACAGTTGGTTTGACACACTCTGTGTGGCTTTGAACCAATCGGAATCAAGAAATGACAGTATGGTTGGTCACGCCCAGCTAATTCAGAGAATAAACTGGGCCCTTCCTTTTGCAGAAGCCAATAACAATTTGCACCGACAGATAAAAGCGGGAAATTTCCACGCCCTTCTTCATAAATACGCTTATCTTTTCTTAAAACGTAGCTGTATTTAAAAACAATTCACTTCACGTCCACTTTAGTCATTGGGTGATTTCTAATTTCTCTGCGTCCTAGGTATCTATCCGTGAATCGCAGAAGTTCAACATAGGAGTATTTTAGTTCGGATTTGTGCAGCGGAAAAGTAAAATGCAGTTCCTGAAAAAACATGAGGACAATAACAGAAAGAAAGCAGCAGGGTATCGACGTATTTACCTGCGCGAAAATCGAGTGTAACTAAACGTACAGTAAAGTTAAATACCTGTATAGTTCTTGATACGGCCATTTTGGCAATTCAGATGCATAGTAAACTGAAACTTGTTGTAATGCTAACTATCGACGAAGAAAACTATAGTCCATTCACGACTGGAATAGAATTATGACAATCAACCTTTAAAAAAAACATCCTAGCAATTAGCTGCAGACATAGATAGAAAAAAGAGTGGCGGGAGCGGATACAGTGTCCTCGCCCGCCACTGGCTGTACATGCAGCTAATGGCTAAGGCGTTTATTCCAAGGTTGATTCTCATAAGTCTGTTCCAGTCGGGAATGGACTAAGTTTCCTGTTTCAGCCCATCCTGTACCCTTCCGGAACAATTAAATATCAACTTTGTTGCGGAACCGATGATAAGTATTTCGACAAAGTAATATCGTTAAAATTATTTTAAAAATAACTGTTAGAAAACTTTCAAAGCCAAGTTTTTATTTATAAATGCATTAAAAAAAGAAAAATAATTACAGTAGTTACACAATTTGTAGAACTTGTAAGATGTGGTCGAACAGCCGTAATAAACTTTCCTACAAATGAATATGTTTGTATCAATTTATACTTAGTATATAAAATATTAACGCGAATAGTCAAGAGCCATACGCAAGATACGTGTTTACTACGCTTATGCAACTGAGGTATATATTCTATATAGCGTCAGAAATAACAGAACAATTGGTATGGAATCTATAAATCATATAAATCAGTTTCAGATGTTATACATATAAACTTACACTCCCTGTAATCCGTTAGGACTAAAAGCTCTTTTCCTAACTAACTATTATTACACTCTAAATTCGAATCAGTGGAAAATCACTGATTCGCAATGAAATTCATCTACTCGAATCAGTGAAAAATGGCTCCACTTGGAATCAGTGGAAAATCACTGATTGTTTCAGTGAAGAAATTTCACTGATTGAATTAGCTACGTGAAACTATTTCACTGATTGAATAAGTGACGGTTGACTGCAGTGGCGAATTTAATATTGTTTTAATTGAATTCAGCCAAATAATTACGTGAAATAAACATATTTAGGATAGTTAACTATTTGTATTGCTCAATTTACAGTAATTCAAAAAAGTAATAATATTTTTGGAGGTAATTAGGATCGAATTCACACGCCATCACTACTTTGCTTGTAGGCTGATACCTTACCAGCTGCGCTACCATGTCTAGTCCAAAATGTGGGGAAAATATATGTCTTATAATTCTTATTTAATTTTAAAGATTTAAATTGTATGTGCCCTTACTTATCGTTAATTTTTTAATTGGTACTGTTGGGATTATTAAAACTAATAAGTGCTCTTTCTTCACTACACTACATGCTGTTTAAACCTTCAAACAGAGCGCTGTGATGATTATATGAAAACGAAATGAAAGACGTAAAAACGGAATGAAAGGCTGAATGTTCATATTACCTCGTAAAATGGCGTTTTGAAAGACGAAACACATATTAGAAAGTATTTTGTATTGGTTTTTATTAGTTTATTCGTTGATATTTCACTTGATACACGTTGTTTACAGGCCACTTTTAAACGTTGTTTAACGGCCATTTTTACGCGCTGTTTAACTGAAATATCAGTAAAAAAGCAAACCACTGAAAAACAGTGAACAAAAATTATTGCTGAATAAATGGAAAATTTCATTGAATCAATAAGTGAAGTAAATTTGGAATGTTTTCACTGATTTATCAGTTAAATTCACTGAAGTGACCGTTGAATCAGTTAGGTACTGTTGACTGATTAAAACAGTGAAATCCTCACTGATTCAGATTTAGAGTGTAGAGTTACGGGCCAGGATTTGGTTAATTTCTAAAATATTTCATCAGCGAAATGGCTGCATTTATATATGCTATACAAACCTTAATCTAGTGTAATTTTTAATTTTTATGCAAGCCCCTGCGGTGTGTTGTTGTTTGATTATACGGTTTTACACAGAAACGTAAAGTTACAGAAATCTCTTACGAGTATCATATTGATTATTGCTTGTAGTAAGAGTCAGTGTGAATCCGCGCACACACTAAAAGAAGCAGGAAATTGGTTGATATAAAATAGTTAATTAACAAGCCGCTGCTCCAGGGAAGGTAATCTATATTTAAAATTTGCGCTATTTTAATTATATCTCCATAATCAATTAATAATGAGAAATTGAAGCGATTAGTATCTAAATGCCTCCAGTAAAATTTACATTTCACGAAAACAAGTTTACGGTTTGAACACAGCTGTTAGAATGTTGTGGCTGAAGATCAGATGAATTACTGTCGTGCTATAGAGATCGCGTAACAACCTACCCAGAATTCAGATTACAAAACGAAGATAAGAACGAGAAAGCGTTATTACAACCCAGTTAGTCCAAACAACTCAATAAATAAGCAGTTCGATATAATGTTCAGTAAATGTAGAAATATTTTGGGACAGTTCTCTTTAAAAACCTGTGGTGGGGGTTTTAGGCGTGGGGCTGAAATCTGGCTCAAAAATCTTTTGAAAAATTAATGGGCTCTGGACAAGTTTATTACCTAGGCCTGTTGCAGATGTTTTGAAATCGATATGGAGTACAAACAAAATTACAAGCATACAAGAACAATTATTAGACTACTTTCCTTAGAAAATTCAGGCTTATAAGATTGGACTCTATGGCAGTTTGTATGTCTATACACCCCCACTAAATAACTTAAACTAGTAAAGAGTCTGTAATAATAGTTTTAAAATCCTGTGATGCCAATAACATTCGTAGCGATATAACCTTCCATATAACAAAGTTCCTACATCTGTAAAACCCTCTAAATACCAACTTATCATTCGTGAGTGTAGTGTAAATCCAAAAATGGTGTATCAGTCCGCGTGTGATGCGTTTATGCCAACATGACTTGCGGTAATTATCCAAAAAAATGACAGTGATCATTTATCAAAGTTTTATCATTATGTGGTAGCTTTGTACTCGTGCTGCACCCACTGTTAGTAGCAGTGTTTTAAATATAAGTTATTTTTAACAACACAGTTGAAGGGGAATATTTACAAAATAATACATGGCATTCTCTATTGTTATACTTCAATTTCCTTACACATGGCAGACAAATAATTTGTGGCATAATGCATATACCTGCGGAAAGCTCGGTCGTGTTGTCTTGCTTCGCTAAATTTTACCGACAACACATTTAATACTACTCACCGATACGACACCAACATAATGGACACCAAAACTTAAGCTTATTTTCTCTCTCATAAGTATATTTTTCAGTGCGATAGTGAAAGAATAAAAAACGAAATAAAAATCTCAGCATGCCAGTCGTTCTGTATATAAAGAGCAACATACAAGGGAACATGTGATATTTACACATTACCGAGAAGATATCTGGACAAATGTTTGTATCACTGCCATTCTTGCCTGAGTTTGTTTATTCAAAACTGTTCAGTGTACATATTTTTGCCAAAGATATATGATATATATATAAATTGAATATTAACTTTAATGTATATGGGTACAATTATTGCTTTTAATTCAAACGCTTGTGACTCAAGGATTTCAATATCTGAATGCGGAACTGATGACGTCCAAAATATCTGACCAGCTCTTTATGCTGTACACTTCCATTACAACCCAGCGTCAACGAGGAGATCACACATGTTCGCCATGATAATTCCCAGACCACAATCGCCGACAATGGTTAGTGCTAATTCTCTTTGCGTCGCAGCACGTATGATTTTTAATTCCATACTTTTCGGCCTTACAAGATATTGACATTTACGGGACAGCGTCCTAGAAAACCAGTTGTACATCGATTGTTGTGTATTCAGATTGGGTGTAAAAGTTCATGGATCAGTTTAATCTGCTTCTCAAAAACATCACGGAAAAGAGTTCAAACGATCCGTTCGCATTCGTTCCTGCCGTGTTCCCTTGTCATCAACACGAAGGCGACTTTTTGTTTTCTCAGAAATACGAATCGATCATCTCTATCGTGGCACGGAGAATTGACAGAACCGCTGCAAGTGTCGAATAGCTCCTTTGTTGTGACGCCATTAATTTCTATAACCTCTGCGTGATAACAACAACCTAAAAAGACATTGACTTTTTTTTATATTTGCGTTTCGTGTGAAGGATGATTGAACAGCTGGATTTGGGCAACCACATTCATATACTTCGGCGAGATCTATAGCTCGGTTGGTGGCAAACATAGACATCCAAAATCAGATTTCTCTATTTGGAGACTTATGTTATATGATATTGAATATCCATGCTTCAATACAAGTACTTAATTTACTAGCGTATATTTTGTTTCCAGGCAGTTGCATTAAGCTACGAAATTTCTATCTGGGCTACGACTTCTGGACTCTTTTTCACAAGGCCACATAAAACTGTTTCTCTCCCGTAATTTTTTTTTCGCACTTTTTTAGTGTTCGGCCATACAGCTTAATATGTCTGTATTTCATTATCAGTGTTTTATTCACTTTCAACACTATGCCCATAATCTGAAATGGCTGAAGCATATACTGTGATGGTTTTATCTTGACTGAAAATGAGGACAGCATTTTTTTTCCCGAAATGATCACTTATATTCGTACCAACTGAAACAGAATAACTAAATTTTTCAATAGTGCTAAGAACAGAATTTTACGTTCCTTTCCCACTAGATTCTTGACTTTTGTCTAGATTATGGCTAATAATATCTTCTTCCTCGCCGTTAGAACCACCATTGGATTCTATATCCGAATTAAACGAAATCTTGCATATTTCTTCAATGTGCCTTCCTAAATAAAAATGTTATTTCCTTTTAGCTACCGAATTCATCATTAAAATTAATAAGTGTCTAAATAATTCATTTTAGACTTAACAAAAGAAACGCGTCTCAGAATTTCGTACGTAAAGAAAACGAAGAAGTTTATATGCCACTTTTACTTCCCCGAGTATATGTGAACAACTTTCGTTGTAATTATTCCGAGGCGATAGAGAACCCCAGAAGTATTCCACGAGTCGCAACGAAACATATCCAAATATAACTAGCTACTCGCTCGAACTGACAACTTGATATTGTAATGTATTATTAACAAAAGTTGGCCACCGCTATATATCGGGAATCTACTACAACAGATATTTCCCCTGGGGTACACAAGTAGGATTCCAGAGTCTACCATAATTTCATTCTACATTTCGCTTTGTTCAGAAACCAGCACTTAGCTTTTACACATCAACATCGAATGCAGAGGGGCCACGGTGGTCTAGTGGATATACTACTCACCTTCCATCTAGGCGAATCGTGCTCGATTCCTGGCGGGGTAGCTTCCGATATTCGCACGTGGAATCATGCGGGTTTTCTCGGGGTTTCCCATTTCTCCCACCCTTGCATTCCGGCACTGCTCCATACTCACCTCGCTTCATCCTCATCGACTCTCAAGATCTCGATGTTAAAAGTAGCACAAATTTCTCTACTCCACTCGAATGCAGTCTCACAGCACGTAAGTCAAGAGTGTAATATTTTGCTGTCCATAAGTTTTTAGTTAAAAATAGTGCCTATACTGTTAAAGACTGTTCACTATAAAGTGAGCCCTTTTGACAGCAACCTTATGAAAAAGTCACTGCCCCTGCCAGCATACACTTTAACAGGCGCACTAAGTGGCATGCCCCTAGTAAAATTGGTAACGACGAATGGAAAGTGGTTCCCAAACTTAACGTCGAATAAAAATTATTAGATAGCCATATATGAAAAAGTAAACTATTTATTTCGATTTTCTGTTTGTTTTAAAGCACCGAAGTGTAAAAATGAGCAGATTTGTAAAATATATACTTTTCTAATCATTTCACAGTTTCACCTGACCGACACATAATAAAGTGATGAGGCCCATGGCAATGTTGATTTTACGTAATACGGAAGAATACACAACGTGCATACAAGTAGAGCTTAAACAGGGAAGTGAATACATAAACAGACTATATAAATATTTAGTACAGCAATGAGGAAATTACGTTATTGCCTCGCTTACTACCTACGATAACCAAATGCTGTTCAATCAGTACAACATATCCAATTACGACACATTTTACGACACTTTTATGGTGGACCAAGAAATGCAAACACGCATCACTGAAAATATAAATTGTATATTAGTTAACAAAATGGTATGTTTTCGAACTATCGTAATGTAGTAATTAGTTATAATTGCGTGCAGATCAAGTTTATTGCCGCACATCAGGTCATTTAGTCGCCTCATTGACACCCTGGTACTGCCTCACCTTAAGCGAGGGAGGCGTTTAATTTATAACCCTGAACGGTTAATTAAGCTGGCAACCTAAACACACAGCATTAAAATTCGCCTCCAACCACTCACCTTGTAATACCTTTTTTTTTTTCGTCATCCCGCCTACGACAAGGTCGATGTGCGGGGTCGATAAATCGGCAGCGATCGATCGAATGAAGTACTAACTACGCGCTAAGTAGTGAGAACGTAAACGCAGATACCCATCAGCAGGTAATGGCAGGGAAGATGGTGGTTGGTGGTTTGCTGGAGAAAACTTCTGAGAAGTTACCTTCGAACTTCGCGTTCCATTATTAGGTTCCAATTTATCGTAGCCTATAAAACCGGTCTGTGATTAACCCAGTTCATATGAGAAAGTTCATTTCACATTTTTACCTTCGCTGTGCATCACGTATACTGACACGTAAGCGATTTTTAATGAGTCGTTTTCAAGGCCTTACTCGCAACGCTTCGCGGCTAAACCATATTTCTTTTTTAGCCTCTGTTCATAACTATAAGGGGTATTAAACTCTTAACTTTGACTTTAACTCGTGGACTGGACTACGTACTAGCATTTTAAAGATCTTGGATTCTATTTCCCAGCTTATCCTTGACTTTTTGTATGTAGAGAATTGGCTTGCCTCTTTTTAGGAGGATTTTTCGCTTCGTAATAAAGATCCATTTTCGCGACTGAATGGTTTTAAATTCGGCGCATCATATATGCTTGTCAAGTTCCCCTGATCATCACAAGCAATAAATTTTTACTTGAGCTCAGTGTTGGGCCCACGAACAGCTTGGCTTCCTATACAAATGAAATTTTATTTCAGTGACCAATGCACTTCGATGGCTATTGGCATTTCCTCTCCCCTTATTTTCTGGGTCACCTTTTTTTTTTCTCACATGTAAGACGTTTTAAATTACTTCTCCAGTAATGTGTGCAGCGTCTAATTGAGCACTTTCAACACCATCCTTCAAATAAAGTGACTGCTTTTAACTGCATAGGCTTGTGGTTGAAAGTAAACACAGACTCACGTGGCCGCTGTAAAGTTGGAGGAGTTTTGGGGAAAGTATTTTCACATGTTTAAATCGTATTAAAAGAGCAACGACCAAATTTCTTATACTTAAATATATTTTTATTTCTTTTTAAAACATGAAAACCGAATCGATGTATATTTAATTTCCTAACCATTTAACAAGTTCACTTTATCGACGTACGATTACAGTGACATGTCAAAAGCACCGTACCGTTGTGTCTTGGAAGTTCCCATACCTGTGTCAATAATGCTGTGAATTCGCTTAACATTGCATTGCAGCCCTTCATGGACTTCACGCACCCCAACATCGACGATATATTCCAGCAGGATGATGATGTGCCACGCCATCGACCCAAGTTGTGTTCAGAATTGGTTCGAGGAGCATTCTGGAGAGTTTCAACGACTTCTATGGCCACATCGTTACGGAGCCCGTAGGGCATCTATGGGACGTGGTGGTGAGGTCCACTCGTATCCAAGATCCCGCACCTGCCAGAAATATAGGAGCTGTCCAGATGCCATTGGTCAACATTTTTCGACTAGTGTTTCGTCTTCTTGTGAAATCGAAGCCACGACTAGTTGCTGCACTTCGCCAAGCTAGAGGAGGGCCTACACGATACTATAGGCTATCCACAGTAAAGTGAGCACTTTGGAAGCCCTGCTTAGTATCTACTTGTCAAGTGAAACTGCAAAATCATTATAAGATTAAATATTTACAAAACTACTCATTTTTACGCGTCGATGCATTGGAAAAACAATAGAAACCGAAAGAAATTATTTAAGTTATCACAAATGGTTACGTAACACTTTTTATTCGCAGCTAAGTTATTGAACTACTTTCCATCCCGCGTTACCAACTTTACTGGACGCTTGTCACGCAGTACGCCCATTAAAATATATGCAGGCAGGGACAGTGACGTTTTCCTAAGGTTCATTTCATAAGTGCTCACTTTATCGTGAACAGCCTTTAGTCTTCTACCCCATGAATTTTGGCATGTCAGTGTAAAAAGATTGTGTTACATGGCAATGTTAGTTTTACGTATGGCGGAAAGGTAGAAAATGAACATAATACTTCTAAAGAGAAAAACGTATGTTACTGGAGTGTGTACGTTGTAAGGCCAGTAAACATGAAAAGTGGCCATTTCAGTCTTGAATAAAAAAGTGCACATAAAATATCCAATTTTTTTTATACTTTAACTAATATATGTTCTATTTATATTTATTATTTGTACAAAAAATTTCCGTGCTTGATACATTGCACATGCCCTCGCACAAACTGTGGAATTTTACCAGCACATTATTAGCAGCAGTGGCAAACTTTCTCTATCATTCACCTAACTTCCTTACAAATATGACTTCAAAACTACTCTAATACTATCTTCTAAATTTGGGGGGGGGGGAGAGATTTCATTCCTGGCCTTTTCTCGGAAATTATTATTCTCGGCTAGGACGTCATCTCACAGATATCGTGCTAAATTTAGAATACGCAACAATTAAACGTTATCACGACATTGCTGGAAAAAGTTTTGCTAGTGTATATATATATATATATATATATATATATATATATATATATATATATATATATATATATATATAAAGTTAGGAAGTTTTCAGTTGGCAAGACATTTTTAGAACTTATTCCATTTCTTTTCCTGGCGCTGGTAGCTCAAACTTTCGGTAGTCATAATGTAAAAAAAAAAAAAAAAACCCGCATTAATCATTGAAATAGTCCACCTAGCTAGTCGATCTATCTCCTAGCAAATTTTAAATTATTCTTTAAAAATAAAACCAAACTGCCTAAGACCCCTGCTATATGGTTAGCTACGAAAATAACACGGCTTATGGCCAAGGAATATAATTTCAAGAAATATTTTATACGAGAAGAATTGTTTAGAGCCTTTAAGCGTAGCCGAAAAGTGTTTTTTCTAACACGAATATCTGAAAACACATTTACTGTATAGGAACAAAATTAAGATATATGGATGTATTTAACTCATCACAAAAGAAAAATGCAGCACCACAGCTCAAAAATCAATTAATAACAAAAACCTACTTACCAAAAAAAAATTATTTAATAGAAATCTACATTTAGCATGCGGCACTTTTATTCAATGCAAATTATCTAATTTCTGTGATGTACTTTTATTACTTATATTTTACCCTAATCATGTCCCCAACCCTCAAAAAAAAGAACGATATTTAGGATCTTTATTCGTAATAATGTAAGAAATGATGGCGTTAGGGTTTTTTATTCGCTTGAAATTAAATCACGTGTAAAATCTGTAGGTTCTTAGTTGGACTTTACTACTAAAAGATTTCACGCTATTTCAGACACTTTTGCAACAGTCTTAAAGCTTCGTTGGTTCTGAGCCACGCTTCTCCCCCCGCCCCTCCCCCCTTAAAAAACACAAAAACACTATAGTGGTTAGAATGTTACCTACCGTTCCTGCAAACTGAATTGCACCAAAAAATCACTGGGATACCTTGCCTTGAAGAAAGAAATTCACTGCACCCTAAAGATGGGAGCAGAACCCATGCCGCCCGATGATGCCTTTGGAAAAAACCCCTTACTCTGGAAATTTTTCACCATCGAATTTCGCGACTAGTAGCACACACGCACAGGCTATTCATAAAAGCGGCTGCTAGCGAGCCAGCCCCTAATTGCCCAGCATTTAACCTGCCTGTATACTTACGACACTGTAAAGGTGCTACGTTCCCGTGGCAACGTGAATTGCACACCTCTGGCGATGTGAATTGCACACCTCTGGCGATGTGAATTGCACACCTCGTAGCCAATTGTTGGGTCCGACGACTGCAGCGCTGGTGATAGCCGTTTAACCAGCGGTTCAAAGTTGGATTGAGTCATAATTTAAGCCTCCGACTTTGAATGGTAGTCAACAGGCACGCTACCATCCGAACAAAGATGCCGACATAAAGATTAGCCATTTATTGAGCTAAAAGTGAGATTTTTTTTTCGCTACATACTTAGTGACTCTATCTGTGTGGTGTTGGGAGGGGGTGTGTGTGGTTGTGAATTTGAGCTTGTATTCTTACTCTAGTTAACTGTATCACGAATGGTTCGCAATGTAGAAGAAATTACTGCAACAGGAAACCACTCAGTAAATTAAGTCCGTCACATACGGGAGTGATTGTTTTGACGTTCATAATTTAACACTTCCGGCATTATCATTAACAAAGTACTTTTTCATTGGCTCCTATATGAGAGCAAACAGTTATAAACACAATCAACACTAATAATAATTAATATATTTCGTTACATCCCATATAATTGAAGCATTTGTTTCAGAAACATTCTCCGGAAAACGTTTAACCCCCCCCCCCCCCTTGCCCTTTTTTCTCGTTAGTTCTGTAATTTATTTTCACATTTATGTTGTTCAACTGAAACAAATATATTGGGTATCCCATTGATGCATGTAATTTCAGTACCTTATCCTACAGATATTATGTGGTGTAGAAGTACGGCTTATGAAGAATCGATTCAGTCATAAATTTATTTGTGATTGAAAAAGTTAAGCAAATGAGGCACAGCAAATTTAATTAAGTAAGCTAATTATATCATCTTTTTAAAAAGCTCATCATTTTATTAAGCCATTTTATTACAGTTTAGTTTAGTCATTGGATTGGTTGGGAGATGGTATACACTGATATACACCTAACTTAATTTATACCTAAATAGGTAGCACACACTTCCATGGTCTTTCCAGTAGTCCAACTCAAAACACCTCGCACTACAAGCTAAAGCTGACGTTAGTCAACTGCGCCATTGAAGCTATCGTTAGAGGCCTGAGAAATTCGCGAGTTCAGTGACCTGTAGGCTAGACTTCACAGTCTTATATGCTCTCCTACAGATATGTTTGTTATTGGTTCATTCATCTTCAGGAGGTGTCAAACAACACGTCGACCAATTACAAAATAACATGAACGTACAAGTGTGCGAATTCTATCTTGTCTAAAAATGAACCCGCGAATTTCTTGGGTCTTTAGCTATCATATAAAGGCCACCTTGTAATACTGCTGACAAACACTGGGATCATCGAGGAATGGTTAATCAGTGTTCTTCAGCAAAAAGGAAACTCTTCACAGTAACCAAAAAATATTTTACTTCTCTATGAGTCGAATGTTTCGACTGACAGTTTGTCAGTACGCCATACCTGTCAAGTGTAGTCTGGGCACAGTAATTACGTTGAAAACCCTTTTGGTTAATCTATAAATATAATACTCCATGACATTGGTTTTTTTTTTTTTTTTTTTATGAAATGAGTCCCTGTTCTCAAATAGCCACTGCCGACATTATATACAACTTAAATATTTTTAGTGTATCATATTAACATATGCTGCAGGGCATCAATTTACATGCGCAAATACAGTAGAGACTCTCGTAGTTGCTTAAGGTGGAGCGTTAGTTATAGTTTTGATGGTCGATCTCGATGAAATTTCGTTCACTACTTTGCTAAGCTATTTTCGTTGTGTCTACCTGATTTTGTTATTTTTTTTTTTTTAATTTAGTGGCTATATTTAATAATCAATTCCATTAATCTGGCACGTCATAATACGAGACCTGTTGAAAATATGTGTACGAAGTTTTGATCATGTGAACATACAACCTCCTGCTTGGTCCTGATGAAATTTGGTCTAGGTAAGTAAAATATTTCTGTTAGTAAATAATATTTATTTGAACCTCTGCATAAGGTCAATGTGCAGACTTCGGAGAAATTGTTCACTATAGATTATACAATACTCAGATACAGATAAAACTAGGACACGCTACATTCAAGTAATAATGCTAGCATTGTATGGCTAGAAAACTTTACACATCCGAAAAAGCCAATATAGTGTACGTAAAAACCATCAAATTTTTGCTGGTGATGAGTGCAGGCTCGTAGGAAATTACTTCACACCCAGAACATTTACAGTGTATCAATGTGTAACAAACAATAACCAACATTTTTATTGCTGCAATATATCAGTGCCATGTCAGAAAATGGCAAATTAACGGCCATTTGAAGCATAAAATTCATCCTTTTAAAGACAAATCTGTTCAGATTTGAGGACATTCTCAGGTTCATGCAGTGCTGCTCAAGAAGGTCGCAGCGGCGTATCTCAGAACTTCTTCGGGCCAGAGGCCAGCAGGGGGGCAAAGGTACGTGGCTTTAGCAGACTGCTGGCTCGTTATCTCTTCTCGCGATAGGATCTCTGTCTAGTAGTGAACGTTTCTCAGAATGCTTGTCGTTTCTGCGGGACAGACTGACACACTGTGTTTCGCTATACTAGGATATTTTGCATGAGCTTGTAGCAAGATAAAGTACTACAATAATTTTTTAAATAAAAATTTGCGTTGCCCATTTCATTTGAAAGAGCTTAGGTATTTGTATTTGATGATTGTGAACCATAAACTAGTTGAAGGAATATTATTATTAGGTATTTTTTTACACTGAGAAAGCGATTATGTTGAAGATAAGAAAATAGTTTTCTGCAGCAAAATTTTTTTTCTATCTGTTCAACCAACTGTTTTGTTCCTGAAACATGTTATGTTTTGTTCGATTTTGGCTGTCCCAAACACATCAAATTTGGTTGGTGCAAATTAATATTTTTATGGCTGTCCATAAACTACAGTTTCGTTCATAAATTTAAGATCTAACATGACCAGGTTCCGAACCCATATTCATTGTTGTTGAATTCTGTGTCTCGGTAACCACGGCTATCGTAAACGTTTTGGCAGTTCATTTATTTTTATTGTTATAGAAAGTTCAGTGCATGGCATTTCTGTAGATTTGCTCAAATGTCAAGTTATGCAGAGTGTTTGGTTTAAATCGTTTCATTGAGATTGTTTTTGACACTGTTGAGCATCAATAAATACTAACAAACACTGCAATGTTCTAACAGTCAGAACAATTACAAATGAACTCTCGAGATGTAAAATCGAAAGTCATCAAATGACTCGGTGTGCTACAGCCAACCAAATATATGTCAGTACTACACCAAGCTGGTTTTATGGTCGCGAAAACTTCTATAACGATGGACACACATTATTGTTAGCTAACCGGACACTTATTAATTTTAAATAAAAATTTTTGCTACCATGATTTTTATAATTTTGACGGTAACGAAACTAATTACCTGAACATACATGTAAAATAGTTGTGTATGTGTCCATAAATGCGTTTAAATATGATTCTGGGACAGTTAGATAATTATTTTACTCAACAAGTTATGTTTAAATGTTTCGCTTGGTTTAAAGGGAATAAATTCACATGTATGGAGAAACGCTTGTTCGAGACAACAAAATATTGTTTAGTGTAAAATTGTTTTCAAACAAAATTTTTACACAATGCAGCTAAACCTTTCTATCGGCGGGTGCTTGTATAAATGAATACAGTGTGGCTTTTTTAAAAGATATAGATTTCATTTCTTTTGTCTTTTTGTGTGTAGAATTTTTTTGTTGCAACGTGTTTTTTTTTTTTTTGGAACAGTTTATTGTGTGCTGTAGTTATCAGGCAATGCCACAGTTGATTATATATTATACGTCGTGTTTACTCCGCATGATAGCAGATGGCAGTCATATAATTTATATATACCCATCCTTAATAATATGTGATTCCAAGAGTAACTCATGTGTTCAAATAAACATATTTACGTATCTGTGAGTATAAAGTATTGTTTATTAACACAATAGCTTTGCAGACAAAAAACTATGATTGAGGATTTTGTCAAAAATATTGTATTAAATATAAATAATTTTTAGCAAATATCTATCATATTCATTAAAAATTGAGCTATAGTACGCAAATTGTTTTCTGTATTTTTCGGCATTAAGTAAAAACTACTGAGCGGATTTTCCAAAATCGCTGTGAGTGTGGTAATTCTTAAACCGATACTTAGGTATGTATCAACTAATAACAAAAGGAAGATGAGAAGTAAAAATGTAATTTCTTATATGAAGTTTTGCTTCCCAGCACGTATTTTTATGCACATATTTTTGTTGTATTAGCTTCTTGTCACGTTGTTGTTTCGTTATGTTAATGGATTGAAGGCAAAGTGTAAACAATCATGCGAAGTCAGAAATGAGCTCAGTAGTGTGAGTTAGACAACTATGTTTTTGGTTAATACCAGGTTGCTGTATATAACTTGACGTGGTAATCACACTTATTCCGACGAGCGAAGGCATGGATTATTTATTCAATTATATCTATTCTCTTAATTTTCATTAATTAGTTTATTTATTTCTGTTAACTTATTTCTATTTATTTATTTCTGTTAATTTATTTATATTTATTTATTTCGGTTAATTTATTTCTTTATTCATTTCCATTTTAAATTTTTTTAACTTCATTCCATTTATTTATTTCCGTTACGCCATAAACAGCAAAACAAATACCTGTCGGGCTTGGTTTTGGGTAAAAGCTGTATTTAATTTCAATCTATCTGATTCATCGACAAATCCAAATTCCGAGTGGGCAACATCACGGGTAACAAATTTATTTTCCAAATGCCAACATCTATAGATACCTGATTCTTGCAAAGAGTTCCTGGCAGCCTTGGTTTAGATGAGCTACGTGTATACCGAAGTTTACTTTGGTTATTGACCACGTATCCCTGAGAGAATATTTCGCGGAATGGTTACTCTGTTTCTAAACATCTCTTGTTTACGGGCAGGTACCCAAGACATGGAACCGATAAAACCACCGAGTGGGGAACGTTGTTCAGAGCTAAAAAGTTTTGAAATACATATGGCGGAAATTCTTTTCGCAAAAATAAAGTGCCCCTGCCAATATCAACAGCATATTCATTTTCGATGCTGGCGAAGTGGTGGACAAATACTTCGTTTTATTTTGTTTTGTTCCACAATAACCCGATGGAAAATTTCAATTCCGAGCGTGGGAATGCGCGGTTTAACAACTGCCAATAAAATAACCATTTTCCCCATTGTTCCAACTTGTAGGTTGTAGCCTTGAAACGCAAAGAGAGTTTTGTCAGTTTTCACTAGAGCCTCAATAGTAGTGAAATTTCCTTGATTGAAACTTACGCGAATACGTGGATGTACCTATTGGTATTGTATATTGGGTTGTACCACTTCCCGGGTCAAAACTATCTAAGTAGATCTTGCACCATTTAATAGCTTGTTCATGATAGCTGTGCTACTTTTTGCTTACTGATATATTATGGTCTATGTTTTATAGTGTTTAATGTTTCGTTATATACATTTTTATTTAAAATGTACACGGTGAGGTCCACACACAAACACACACACACGTATATTTACATTTTATATAATACTTAATAGTATTTTTTCAATGTAAAAATAATATGGAGTATTAGTTCTAATCCCTGATGGAACTCTGACAGTGAGCAAAGTTACAGGAATTGTGTTCGTTTCTTTGTAACTTGATGTACTATCATAAAAATTACAAATTGTACTTGATCTCGTAGTTTGTATTATTACAGCTCCCTGTCATTAGCGAGTTTCTTTAATAAAAATAGAGGTTAATTTTAAATGAAATAAAATAATTGAATTAAATTTAGTAATTAACTTACAATAAATGAACATAAGAGAATTTGAGTAAATCATCGCCAACAGTGCAAAAAGTTATGCAGAATTTTTGAACACTTATATGCGATATACACATTCAGTCAATGTGTATACGTAAATTATGTGATCGGAGATCATATAATATGAGTGTATGCATGTGTGTATATTGTCCCATCTGCACACGTTTTTTCATGGCATAGAAAGTTTTCCAGATTTTTTTAGTTATGTCTACCATACAAGCAAGGAAAAACAGCTATTGCTTTACATAAACAGAAAAATTAGAGATCAGAGCTCACCGATAGAAAAATTTGTGTGTGTATATATATATATATACACACACACACATACAATATATACAAACACACATAATTACAGCTTTAAACATCGTATGATCGCTTTAACATGGTATGAAGCTAGATTTATTTACTTTAAACAAAACGTGCCCAAAGAATGTGTATTTGCTATAAGTAATCTAGGATTACCATTAACAAAAACATATAAAGAAACATTCTAATGACAGGAAACCTTTATGTATCTGTAATCCTCTCTTTGAACTAAACCTCTTTCAAACCATTATAGTCAACGTAGTCACATGTGCCTACCTGCTCCGTTATCGGGGCAAGTTGGCACAACATACAAATGTCACTAAGTTTTGAGAATGAAACTCGTCATAGCAAAGCAATTAAATCAAGTTATTAATATCGATTAAGCACATAATAAAATACAACAAACTTGTTTTGTTTGAACAACTTATAGATCAGTATTTTCACTTACATAATTTTCATTGTCACATCTGAAACACAAAAAATACTGTGTCCCCAGAAATGCAATCGTTGTGTGCTCACTTATTACATTTGGAACACTGCACCTATTCTTCACCGCATTTCGATGTGTTGTATGAACCTGAGCAGAAAATACTGAGGCAATCCTCATCCTCACTCTCACTCTCCAAAGGGAGAAATGTTCTTTGGTATCCGATTTGTCTTCTTTGTGTTAGCAGAAGGAAAAATATTTTTTGTCGGTTTCTTGTTTGGAAAAAGATCCTCTTTTTTCCTCTTTTTAAATTTCTGTTCATCTGCCAAAGCCCTCTTTATTGGGGTGCCTGTCAAAATTGCAGATTTCGTTTTCTTTTTCTCCCTTTGCAAGTTACTTTCCTTGGTCCTGCTTTTGTGAATTGCCTCACCAACTCTGGGGAAAGAAACGAAGTCTGAGTTGAAGCTGATGGAGAGGTATCATCATTGGCAGAAGTAGATGAGAGAGGAAACTGAATGGATACAGATGAAGCAGAAGGGACGTCATTGTTTGCGGTAGAAGGGTCTGGTCTACGTGTGACTTAAGATGGCATGAAATCAGCATCGGTAAAAACGTATGAGTTCAAAGGGGAAATCCCAGTGACTTTAAAGCCAGACATAATGTTGAATGGTTTTGTGACTAATGGAAGGCTAAAAGCTACAATGCTCGGAATGTCATAAATGTTTATGGACATCCTTGCATCACAAGTTGTGTTGACATACTTTTTTAAAGGGTCATAAAGAGATCGATCAAGGGGCTGCAGTTTATACCTGCAGTGGGGAAGAAACGACAAAACAGTAACACCATTATCTTTGCAAAAGTCTAGCGCTTCAGCTGAGAGATGGGAGTCATGATCTAGTAATAACAGGCAAGGATGTTCAGAAGAGCACCACACATGAGAAACAAAATGTGTGGTGTATTTACTAAAACTGCTCTCTGTCATCCAGCCAGAAGGGTGAGCATCACCTCCACTACCTACAGGAATGAAGTGAGGTTGATATTTCACTCTTGGGGAAAATGAAGAAAGGAAGAATGCTATTTCCCACATCAGTTACTGCTACGGCTAAAGTAACTAACATTCCTCTTTCTCCTATTGTCATCCTTCCTGCGTGTTTAATGCCACGACGCCCTACTATTATATCCGGGTTTTGAACAGTAGTAATATCTGTTTAATGCCCCGACGCCCTACTACTATATCCGGGTTTTGAACTGTAGTAATACCTGTTTAATGCCACGACGCCCTACTACTATATCCGGGTTTTGAAACGTAGTAATACCTGTTTAATGCCACGACGCCCTACTATTATATCCGGGTTTTGAACCGTAGTAATACCTGTTTAATGCCCAGACGCCCTACCATTATATCCGGGTTTAGAACCGTAGTAATACCTGTTTAATGCCCAGACGCCCTACTACTATATCCGGGTTTAGAACCGCAGTAATACATGTTTATTGCCACGACGCCCTACTATTATATCCGGATTTAGAACCGTAGTAATACCTGTTTAATGCCACGACGCCCTACTATTATATCCGGGTTTTGAACCGTAGTAATACCTGTTTAATGCCACGACGCCCTACTATTATATCCGGGTTTTGAACCGTAGTAATACCTGTTTAATGCCACGACGCCCTACTATTATATCCGGGTTTTGAACCGTAGTAATACCTGTTTAATGCCACGACGCCCTACTATTATATCCGGGTTTTGAACCGTAGTAATACCTGTTTACTGCCACGACGCCCTACTATTATATCCGGGTTTTGAACCGTAGTAATACCTGTTTCATATACATTCCAGACATCAGAAGGGCCAACACTCAGTCGTTTCAAAACCGTTAAAAGATTTTCGAAAAACAAAAAAAAAAACATTGTTTCTATTAAAACTGGTAGCACGAGCTATACTTGCTGCTTGTGGTGACCTTATAGAAAGATGTTTGTTTCTTTTCAAAAAAGAGGTAAACCAATCAGGGCCAGTCATTTCATGCTCGCTCTATGAGTCTGGAACATTACAATTACAAACAATAGCATATGTGTAGGTGAATTTTCTGACTTCTCTAGGTGTTAAGCAGAAATAAATATCTAAAGCCTTCATAGGTATTCGACGAGCAGCTGCTCTTGTTCAGGTTGAAATACCTAAACAAAATACCCCAATTGAAATTGATGATTAAAATTGTATCCTATAAATGAATTTGAAAAAATATATAGGAATGATTACATCAAAGAGTTTTGTGTATGCCTACCTTCCATGGTTTAGAGTAGCTAAATCTCGGCCAAGGTAAAGACGTAGTAATAGTTACCAGAGGCTGAGGCGATGATGCTCCAGGCTGTGAAAATGCTGCATCTCTCTGATGTATTGCTGCCACTGGCTGTGATGATGGCGCTACAGGCTGTTGTGATACTGGTTACAGGCTGTTGTAGTACTGATATGGGCTGTTGTGATACTGGTTACAGGCTGTTGTAGTACTGATATGGGCTGTTGTGATACTGGTTACAGGCTGTTGTAGTACTGATATGGGCTGTTGTGATACTGGTTACAAGCTGTTGTGATACTGATATGGGCTGTTGTGATACTGGTTACAGGCTGTTGTAGTACTGATATGGGCTGTTGTGATACTGGTTACAGGCTGTTGTAGTACTGATATGGGATGTTGTGATACTGGTTACAGGCTGTTGTAGTACTGACATGGGCTGTTGTGATACTGGTTACAGGCTGTTGTGATACTGGTTACATGCTGTTGTAGTACTGATATGGGCTGTTGTGATACTAATATGGGCTGTTGTGATACTGGTTACAGGCTGTTGTAGTACTGATATGGGCTGCTGTGGTACTGGTTACAGGCTGTTGTAGTACTGATATGGGCTGTTGTGATACTGGTTACAGGCTGTTGTAGTACTGATATGGGCTGTTGTGATACTGGTCACAGGCTGTTGTGTTGCTGGTACATGCTGCTGTGATGCTGGTTCTGACTGTTGTATTTCTGGTTCTGGCTTTTGTGATGCTGGTTCTGTCTGTGATGATGCATATAATTGACGTGTTTCTGCCTCAGGTAGTAATCTTGCCACAGGCTGTGTTAATGTTCTCGCAGACAGTGGTAGTGCCACTACAGGCTGTGTTGTTACTGACCTAGGTTGTAGTAATTCTTGGTAATTTTGCACAATATCTAGCCAGGGCCTTGAATGGTATACCATAGTCTTGAGCAGCACCCCTGATTGAAGGATGCGTTCTTTTCACTGCTAGTACGGCTGCTTTCATTTTTTTTTGGCAGATATTTTACCTCGTGTTGTCTTTTTCTTGTCTGGGAGTAAAAAACACATATTTTCAATCGCAATTCTTTATTTTAGAAATTGAGAGTGAAATATAAACAATAGGCAAACAACAAAGAAATTAATAAATGCGTTGAAATATATTTCATTGAGCAATTTCAGACTATGTTAGCTAACTGAGAAGCAACTAACTAAATTGTTATGTTACGGGGCGGGGCACATTGGCACAGTATGCCGACGTCCCCTCTTATACACTATGTCAACGTGCCCCGTCGCTACTTTTTCCTTTCCGTTAACATGGAATAATCAAATCAACACAAAAACACTTTGTGACATAAAACATAACAGATAAAATATTTATATTTAAGATGAGTATAAAGTAAATGATATATATTTAAATTATACAGATCTTTTTAGGAATATAAATTAAAGTTGCAATTTACTCACAATTTATACACATAAACTTTTCTGTGCCGCTCTCGCATTCACTATTCTCAATGTGGCTAACGGAGAAACAAAATGGTCGAACGAGACACCTACTGCGACACTGGTGGCGCGATCTTGTATCTGTTTAAAGAACTACCTCGAGTGTGCCAACGTGCCCCTGTATCCAAAGTGCCCCGGTCTCCCCTACTGTATGTAAATTTTCCTTCACCTAAATCATGTAAAGGCACTTCGCCTTGGGCTTAACTCGTGTCGCTAGCAAAAATTCAAATTTCGAGTACAACAAATGTCGAAAACAATGAAAAACGTGGTTAAACAAGGCAGCAAAATCCTCAAAACTCGACAAAGCCAATTTTCGAAAGTCCATTAAACTCGCAAAAACGTCTAACGGCACAAACACAGTGACGTCGCAACCCTGACGCCGAAGTTCAAAAATCCCAACTGACATCGACGGCGGCTACATAAGAACTCTGTATCTAACTGTATGATTTAGAACAGCAAATTATATGCTAAATAACTATCTACATTTTTAGTATGTAGTTGAAAAGTTATATTAAATCAACACGGCTGTAATCCTTAAACCCTTTTGTAGAGTGTTTATTATTACTATTTTACATTCACCAATGAACACTGAGGAAGAGTCTGTATCGCTCGGTCGCTACCTTTTCTATCACTGCCGAATCTCAGAGCTGGTATAGTACAGGCCCTTGTGGATGGGGCCCTTGTCCACCCAGCGGTTGAGTCACTTGTACTCGCTGCAGGCTGAGGGAAGTTTCCTACCTAGCCTACAGCACACCGTAACTGCAACAAGTAGCTCGCCAAGTTGTCTCGGCGAGCTGACGTTCTCAATGTTCACCTCCGAGCCCCTTCCTGTTGTTAAGGAAAGGAAGGGGGGGGGGGACAATGCGGGAATTGAAAACGCCCACCTGGTTTTGCAAATTATTATTATTATCGGAATTTGGAATATAGCAGCGCTTTTATGCTATCACTGGTCCCTGAAGGGGGTCCGAAATACATGGAAAATTAATCTGCTAATTTTAATTAGCCAAGAGAAGTTAATAATAAGACGATTAGTATTGCTTGACTCTAATCCGCGAGGTCTGGTTGCGTGAGACAAGAAAATAACGTGGTGTATGTAATGGGTAGTTAAAATTCGAATAATTGATATTCTGCTGTTTTTGAATTTATTAATTAGTTAATATATTATGTGTCTTCTAAATTAAGTTTACAGTATTACAATTAGAATGCGTTAAAGTTAAATAGCTGTGATGCCTGGAGACGTACGGTTTGTAAATAATGGGGGGGGGGGGCGGTGGCCGTGGGAGCAGCGAGAGCTGCAGGCAAAGTATCGCTCGGAGTCTTGCTATGCTGGCCTGTTATCTATCATCTGACCACACTCCTTAAAGTCTGTTGACTGTAAAGTGAGCACTTTTTAAGGCCCTCCCAAAATCGGCATTATCCACTAATAAATATATCTTATTGCAGCCTAAGGGATTAAATTTTGAGGATGGTGAAATGTATTCACTGTGTTTATTGGTCACATTGCAATGTTTATGTTAAAAAGCAGCAACAGGAAGATGGAAATTGGATGAAAGGAAAAGTTTAGAACGCCTTTTAGTTTCATATTTGTTAAAAAAAAAAGTAGCTGTTCAGCATTCAAACTGCTCTAAATTACACTCTCCTGCCAAATCAGCTGTTCAGCATTCAAACTGTTCTAAATTACACTCTCCTGCCAAATCTCATCTGCGCCCCGGTGCGTTTCTCACGAAGCGCGCCGAAGAAATTATCCGGCGGAATCGAGGAGTAAATCCAAAACCGGGTGCCAGAACCGGTTTCCCTCCGTGTCTCTGTTCACTGCGGCAATTCAATTAATTTGTCCAACACGTACAGGCCTGCGATAACAACAGCCACTCCGCTACGCGAGCTATTAAACTGCATCGCTTTTAAATTGCTCCAAATAATCGTCACTCAAATTAATACAAATTATTATTGCTTCATTGAAAGACCAATACTGCAGCGAGCACGCTGTATCGCCAGTGATTTGATGGGGGTTTTCTTATGTAATCTTGAAGTTTGGAACAATACATCGTCCTAGTGAATTTCCACCATTCCGTGGCCGGTAGCTTCCTTATCACTTAACTTAACAGTGACTGCTATTTCACTGTTTCAAACCACGAATTTTGGACACAAGCGTATAGAAGCTAATATCGCTGACTACTGATTCAGTTTAGAAAATCGTTCTTGTGCTCATTAACTAAATATGAGGTTTGTTTTCTGCGCGTGCCTTAAAACTGGCTCACGAATTGATGTTTACAAAAAGAGGAAACTGCCACATTAAGAAATTTTCAAAAACTTTCATGTATTCATGTACTTCTATGAAATGTTAATGTTAATGTTAGATTTTAAAAAATCATAGAAAATAAAAATGTGTAAGATTTCTCAATGTACTAGCACTACGTAAAATATATTATACGTAGATTACTTTTTGTTTCTCCAATTAAACTCCGTAGTTAGAAGCTTGGTAGGCCGCGCCCTAAACGTATTACATGAATATTTTAATGACCTTTCCTATTTGTTGCATTAAAATAATGCGCACGCGGCTCATTTTTCTCCGCCTAATTCCTGTAGCACAATGTATTTCTATAAACTTGCCGCGCAGTGAAGTAAGGGAGAAGTGTCCATCGGTAAACATTATTGCGTGCTGTCGCTGTTTGTGTTTAAAGGCTGTTCGCGGTAAACTGAGCACTTTTGAACTCAATCTTAGAAAAAAGTCACTGCTCCTGCCTGCATATATTTTAACAAGCGCGATGAGTATCATGCGCCCACTAATGTTGGAAAGGACGGATGGGAAGTAGTTCCGTATCTCGACGTCTATTAAAAAGTGTTAGGTGACAATTTGTGATAATTTAAGTTATTCCTTTCGCTTACTGTTTTTTAATGCATCGAAGTGTAAAAACGAGCATATTTGTAAAATATAAACTTTTATAACAATTTAACAGTTTCACTTTACCCCGACACATAAATAAAGTGCTGAGGCCCGAGGCAATGTTAATTTTACATAAAAAGGAAGAATACACAACGTGCACACAAGTAGATCCTAAGCAGGCTTTCAAAAGTGCTCATTTTACCGTGAACAGCCTATACTTAAACTATATACATATATATACATATATACGCTTAATCAACAAGAACATTTGCCAAATGAATTATTTCTTAAAGGATCGGTCTGATAAGACAGGCAGTGCTTGGGTGCATTTCAAAATAACCTCTCTCTACGTGTGCAAAATTTAAAAACTACATTGTAAAAAAAACTTTCTGGTAAACTTCCTAAACTGTAATGGAAGTTTTTAACCTATAGAGTGGATGGAAATAGTACTATCTATCAGGCTGAAAATATGGGAATATCTAGCATCGCTACCATACATAGTTGGGAACTTCCCTACGCACATGACTCTTTCTTGAAAAACAGCAGGAGTAACGTTTCCATGAATGTGTGGAAAAATCATTTATCATTCGCATTTTGTCACTGTACGTATACACTGATATGGTAAATTTATAAGTAGTTCCTTAGAGTGTAGGATAAGGAGCGTGTCATATTTTCCGTTACAAGTTTGCGATTTCAGACCGTAAGAGCGAATATGGGGGTAGAGTGCGCATGCCAGCTGTGCGGGGTAAAAATCTCAATGCATCAAAATGGAACTGATTTTCTTCCTACACAACTGTTACATAAATAAATGCTTTAATAAGCTAGTAAACTACGTGTTACAATGTTGTAATGTATATAGAGTACGGTGTAGGTATTCCAGTTATGCAAAATGTAACTTTTTTTTTCGTCAAGCGCTGGTTTGTTGTATAACCAAATTGTAAACAAAACGAGGCACCATTGTTTCGAACACATGATTTCGTGAGTTGTTACGGAAATGCTTTAAGCAAATATCGGATACATCACTAGAAGAAGGGGTGAATATTATTATTATAAAAATAATAATTTCTAAGTGCTGCATGTTCTGCTAAAAAATCAGACTGTTTTTGTTTTAGCCTGAGCATTGTTTTTACATTCCGTATATATAAGGTTAGGAACATTTCGCGTATTTATTTCTGGACTAGATAGACGTCAAACACGTGTACACTGAAGTCACCTTTGTAATTGGATCACAGTTTATTAGACACGCCCTGGACGTCTCTAAACCAATAGGAGACTTGCAGGGAAACATGTAGCTAACCCCACAGGTGTGAGGTAACACTGGCTACTCTGTGGGGCAGCAGCCAATGAACAAACATCTGAGGCTTTATTACACACAGGACTGTGGAGTCTAGCCTACGTGTCGTTCAACTCGCGAAAATTTCCTGTCTCTAAGTATATCTTTAAAGAGGGGGCCGCGGTGGTGTAGCGGCTGGATCTCTTCCCCTCCCACCAAGAAGAACAGGGCTCGATTCCCGGCGCTGTCGCCCGACTTCTCATGTTGGAAACGTGGTGGACGTTTCTGTTGGCCGGCGGCTCTAGTCGGAGTGCTCCCATTTTCCTCCGCCTTTGAATTCCAATGCTGCTCCATCTTCACCTCATTTCATCATCCCCCACGCTCAAGACCTCGTTGTCAAGTGGGATAAGTTTATTTTTATAGATATTAATGATAATCGCAATGATACAATGTTAACTAGATTAAAATACCACATCAGTAAAAAATAATTGAATAATATTTTTTAGAGTAAAAATGAGGATTTTAACTTAAAATATTCTTACATACAATCTTCTAAAAGTTTTTTTAACACAACGTTTAGTTTCAATTTCGTTGCTTCTTTGAAATCTGACAGTTGGTTCACTGGGTGTAGGGATGTTAATTTATGGCTATCTTGACTTTGAATCTCATATGGAAAGGTACAATTGAAATACGAGTGTATCATATAGAAAAATTCTATTTGCAAAGAAAGTAGAATGTGCTAGACTCTTGCACGCTCCTAACCGCCGATCGAAGCCCCTCTTTATCTCTTTATCTCTCTTTATCTGTGTGTAATTTACATATCTGTTGACATCAGCCAGCCTGCCTCGTTTTATATTTATTTTGCCGGACTCTTTTTTGTAGCACATTCTCTGTTTTATTACTACATATAACTAAAACTCAGCAGTAATAGCCGATATAACACTTCGGTCAATTCCCTGGAGGAATGCGAATCGCTATTAAACACGTCTAAATACCGTGACCGAATCACATAGGCCCACACACATCCATTGATAATTGTGGTCGCGCAGGATTGTAGGAGACTGCGAAGTTTAGCATGAAACAAAAGAATTTGAAAATTATCCGGGTCTTTGATGATAAACCTCGTAATGAGGGATGTTCTGTAACGCTGCTGTCAACACTATTCAGACAGAAAAAGTGATTAACGAACGCTTGGAAACGAAACCCTAGAGTTAAACAAACAGGTTGTTTTGGATTGGGAAGGGGAGGGCCAAAGAACCATAAATTTGCGAAGTAGCCGGATCGAATCCCTGAACATGTGATTTCCTCATCGCCACAGGCGTTACGTAACGGCGAAAGCGCATTTGAAATGTGTGTGAAAGTCTACCTAACGGCAAGGTATCACCCGCGCAAAGATACCCCGAAAGAGGCGTGGCCGTATTACCCGTTCCACCCAGCCGTAACGGATACAGGCAACACGGGCCAACTAGATATTACGGCGTCCAGCTAGCGACGTTTTAATCACCGCCTTACCTTACTGCACTGACGCAGCTGATCAAAATCACACGTACGATAATAATCTAGACCCTACTCTGGTTTTCCTGCATGGCTGCGCTACTTAATTCCACACATGAGTTCTAAATCATAAACGTATTAAGCGCCCGTTCCATTTCCGCCTTTCTATTCATGTCTATGTGATATTGCGGTAAAATATTTGTACAGGCTGTTGGCCATAAAGTGAGCACTTTTGAAATCAACTTTATAAAAAAAGTCACTGCCCCTGCCTGCATATATTTTAACGGGCGCCATTAGTGAAATTTGTTCAGTAAAGTTGGCAACGATAGAGGGGAAAATAGTTCCGTATATTAACGTCGAACAAAATGTGTTAGGTAACCGTTTGTAATAACTTAAATTATTTATCTGGTTGTCTGTATCTTTTAATGCATCGAAGTGTAAAAATGAGCAGATTAGTTAAATATTAACTTTCTAATAATTTCCCAGTTTCACTTGACCGACGGATGAATGAAGATGATGAAAGGCGGAAGACCACACAGCATGCATACAAGTAGATCTTAAGCAGGACTTTTACCGTAAACAGCCTATATTCCTATTACTTTTATTAGCGGGAGTTTCGTGTTGCAAAAAAAAATCTTGATTCACGCACCAGGGAAAAAATGCAAAGAAATATTTTTGTGAGTTCAGCCACCCTACACAGTCGTGGAATCTTGCTCTGACAAAGGTACTGCTGAAGTCAGGCAGCGAAGGGCGTTGTTGAAAGACATAAGTGTACTCAAGGATTCGTTATGAAGTTGCAAATCTCCACCCTTTCCATGGTTGAACGTACAAAAGCACATGTATATGGAAGTCATTTTTAAACGAACTTCATTCTTGGGTATATTTGTAACACAATACTATCGTGACTAAGAACGTGCCACTGCAAGATTCAATGTACTAAGGCAAGTTATATACAGTTTTATTTCACCTTAGGGATGATACAGTTTGTGGATATACGTGCATATTGAGTTGACGTGCAATATTTTCGTCCTGCAACATGAAAATACGGAACACGGTACAGCCGTTCTCTGTTAACTAAAGACTGTTCACGATAAAGGTAGCACTTTAGAAATGCACCCTAGAAAAAGTCACTGCTCCTGCCTGCACATATTATAACGGGCGCACTGAGCGAAATTCGTCCAGTAAAGTTGGTAACGATAGCTGGCTAGTAGTTCCATATTTTAACGTCGAATAAAAAGTGTTAGGTAATAATTTGTGATAACTTAAAATTTTTCCTTTCTCTTTCTGATTTTTTAATGCATCGGAGAGTAAGAATAAACAGATTTGTAAAGTATTCACTTTCCTAATAATTCCACAGTTTCACTTGACCGACGCATGAGTAAAGTGGTTAGGTCTATAGCAATGTTAATTTTACATAAGGAGGAGAAATACACAACATGCATACAAGTTGATCATAAGCAGGGCTTTCAAAAGTGTTCATTTTACCGTGAAAATCCTATAAGCACTTTTTAATAAACATTAAAAAATTTTCACTGCCTCTACCTGTAGGTATATCTTTGAACAGGCACACTGACTGCTATGCGTTAAGTAGAGTTGTTAACTGCGTAGGGAAACTATTTAATGTGTTAACGTTGCGTTATAAGTTTTAAGGTAAACATTTTTGAATACCGTATTGATTTATGTTTCGTTCTGTTTTTTAATGCATTTAAATGTAAGAATTATCAAATATGTAAAATATAATTTCAGATTTGCTTGAGCGATGCATGATTAATTTTTCCTGCTCTATTTTGTAATACAGTCTGAGTGTTATTAATAAAACATACAACTAAACGTCAGTAGCTTTGGAACGTCCTTATACAAATTAGTGAAATGTGTATCAAAGGAACCCTTGCTCCCATCACAAAGCAAAAAAAAAGTAATATTTGAAGCATTTTTACATAATTGTTTCAGCGGCTTTAACAAAGCGGAGGTTTGCACTTAAACGATACTTTAGTTGTTTACATGTTACTATAACAAAGCATTTCCCGACATTAAGAAATCAGGAAATCAGTATATAGTCCGTTCCCGATTACTTCAAACTTTTCTGAAGCCCTGTTCAAGTTCTACTTCCAGGATATTCCTCCGCCTCATACAAACACGGTTTAACCAAGTCTAGAAAATTACACCAATGGGAAAGAGCACTGAATTCGTGCGTTGTCACTTTATAATATTTTATAAAGAACTATTTCTTAATAGGCATTACAAACACACCTGTTTTCTCTATTCTACTATTTATACTAAATTAAACTTAAAAATTATTATTTATAGAAAAAAATGTTTAATTTAATAAAAACTAAGATACTTTTACCTTAAAAGAAGTATAAAACGATTATGGTTCATGACGTATTTAGGAAAGAAACAAGAACGTCACACAAGGGGTGATTTTTCAAAGGTTTGATTAATAAAGTGCGGAGAAGACGCGAATAGACTATACTCATCACAGGCAACAGATAGCTAAGAAGTGGACCCAATCGCCTTCCTCAGACCGAGTCGAAAACAAAATTGGCATCTTCATCGTTATCTTCCTGTACGCTTGTCGCAGATTGATTGGACACAGAAACATAAGGTAATATTTATTATATGCATTTGAGCGACACATATATTTTGGACAGTGATATTTAATTGATTTCCCGTTTTATTTGGATGTTAATATATATATTTTTTTACCTTTTTAATATATTTTATGTTAACACTTTTATTTCCGTAATTTTTCGATCTATGAGAATCACCTGTCCACTAATCTATGATATTTTTTTACACGTTGTTCTGAGTTTATATATATGGTTGTGTCACTATTTTTAATATTGTGTTAATATGTTTGATTTTATTTTCATTAACTGCTTCATAATTTTTCAATCTGAATTATTTATTTGTTTTGTGATTTAAATATATAATATTTTAGACCTTAATTTCATTTTGTGAAGGCAAAGCCGGAAGTCAGTCGTGAATGGCTGTTGGTTGGTTTCGGAAAGACATTGAACATGTAAGGTGTCAAAATTTTCGCTGGAATTTAATTTTTGAAATTCCAACGCCAGCATAAATTTAGTTGATAAATTCTGCTCCCAGTGGTTAGGTTTTAGGTCGTCACCGCAGCTATATTTAAGAAGAGGCTGTAGGCTGAGTTATAGTTATATATTTTGAGTGTTAAATCAATGAGGCGAAAAGGACGCTGAGACTACGACGCCGGCGCCAAGCAAGGAGATAGTGCCGAAGGACCTCAGGTGACGCCAAGGCAAATTAATGTATGGAAAGCCTAATTACATGAACTGTTTTGCAAATATTAAATTCTAAGGGGCGCGAACTTATTTTCAGAAAGTATTTTTATTTTGATTTTCAACCACTGAACTGTGAGTTCCATGTGTATATTAAACCAGTAGCCCCGAACGATCACACATGAACTAACATAGCCGGAGAAATATGTACTGAGGCGCTAAATACTTGTTTTGAACTTTCGATATAAATACAGAGTAACTTTATTTGGTTAAATATCGGATTTGAGATAATTAAGTGATGTACTGACTTTTTATTACTTAATGAACCATTAGGGAATGCAATCTAAGAAATTTAATAAATTAAGTAAGAGCTTTCCAGAACTTTCTGGAATGTCAAATACAGAGGAGGCTACTTCCGGTCGAACCTATTTAGTTATTTTGAACCGAACTTTCAAGTAAAAGGTTAATTTTTTTAAATAGCAGCTCTAAAGTTTTACAGCATTTTTCAGTATTTGATTTTAATTTAATTTTTCATTCTGATTCATCCATATTCTTACTTGGATGGTGGTATGTCATTTAATTTTAATCATCATAAAGTATAATTCCATTTGAGTAAAGAGATTTCTGTCGCACACACACACACACACACACACACACACATTTGATTTTGCACCTTGAATTTTTCACATATTTGTGTCTGAGTTTATTTATTTCCCTTTTCATTAATAAATTAACTATCAAGGTTACACGTGCTTTATTTAATTGAAGTAATGTGAATGGTAGAATGTGTTTTCTATTGCATGAGGTTTACAGCATCGCCGGAGAGCTTCTGATTCCAGTGTGGTAAGACCAAGGTCACATAACGAAATAAGGCGCCCAAAAATCTGTCATATCATTATAATTATTATTTTTCCCAATTCACACCAAACATATTTATATATACACTATTACATGAACTAGCCGGGCAAATTGACTAGACATAGAACCATAAGGTTATGTTAATTATATGCATTTGAGGTTCACGCATATTTTGGACAGTAACATTTAATTGATTTCACGTTTTATTTGGATGTTAATATACATTTGTTTTAAATTTTTATTATATTTTATGTCAACATTTTTATTTCCCTTAATTTTCGATGTATGAGAATCAAAAATCCACTTATCTATGATATTTTTTTACACGTTCTGAGCTTATACATATGGTTATGTCACTATTTTTAATATTGTGTTAATATGTTTGATTTTATTTTCAGTAATTGCTTCATAATTTTTAAATCTGAATTATTTATTTGATTTTTGATTTAAAGACATAATATTTTAGACCTTAATTTCATTTTGTGAAGGCAAAGCCAGAAGTCAGTCGTGAATGGCTGTTGGTTGTTGCGGAAACGGAAAGTGGAGCCCAAGTGATGGTTTTTACAGATAGTGGCCCACACTATTACAGAAAGTGGCGCTCATGCGTGGTGCTTAAGTAACTTCTAAGTTAACTACAAGAATTCGTCTAAGTTACTCTAATACACGCTGGCGACCTTTTCATCTGAATAGCGCAAAAAAAAAAAGCTATTTTGTGAAGGTTGTTCTTTGGCCCGTTCTGCGCAACATGCCAAGCAATTATTCCAACTAAACGCCAGCCTAGACGGGCGTCTAGCTTGTGATCGGATGAGGCACAGCATTAGAGAGGCGGAAAAACACAGCTTTTAGCGTTCTGAGGAGCACATATAGTGTGGCAAAAATTAACACACCACTCGCGCGCTTAGAAATGAGGAATGGAGTGTTTTGGGCTACCATCAAGACCTGAGAGACCATGAGGATGAAGCGAGATGAGTATGGAGCAGCGTTGGAATGTAAGGGCGGGGGAAACGGGAGATCACCGGGAAAAAAAAACTCGCCTATCAGCTGCGTCGACCCCCACGATTACGCACGTGTGAATATCCGGGAGTGACTCCTCTGGGAATAGAACAGGATTCGCCTTGGTGTGAGGCGAGCTCTCTACCCTCTGAGCCACTTTGGCCCCTACCTTAAAAATGTACATCTATACGTAGATACGTTCTAAATTCGCGTTGTTATTTTTAACGTGTTAGACTCCGCTCTTCTATGCCTACTTAAGCGCTATTCGTGTTGTTATTGGCTATACTGCAACTGTACAGCGTATTTTAACTTTGTGACTGCTTCGCTGGATACTCGCTGCTCAAACACTGACCTTTCTGAAAGCGTCATTGGGACATGTCACACCGGTTATCGGCCAATGGCAAAAGACAAACGAGCATACAGCATCTTGGAGTTTAGTCTGCTGCCACAAAATAATGCGAATTTCGCAGGTCCCTATTTATACATTTTAAGTTTTTTTTAGGAACGCCGTAGGTAATCGCGTCTTTGACTACAGCCCCAATATTTGTGATTATAGGCTACAGGATAGGCTGTAAAGTCATGGCGTACACTCAACACCACTGCTTCCTGCTTGCTACTGGTTCACGGTTAAACGGGGAAGTGTATAAAAACAACTGCTGCCCAATCACAGTGGCAGGAGAAAAGAAATGTATTTAACGTCCTACTCGCCGCAAAATGAATTCGCGAAATACAAGTAGTCATGCTGCTAAGCCATTTGTACCTACAGGCTGTTCACGGTAAAGTGAAAACTTTTGAGTACTCATTTACTTTTTTCATATCACCTTTTTTTTTTTTTTTTTTTCCCACCACTTTTTAAAATAAATATTGCCATGTAAGAAGAGCCACTTGCTTTTCGCGTAACGACTTACGCGGAGGCATGGCTTTAATATCTTATGTGCACACTTGCAGTCATCCTTTGGCAATTGGCCGCCTGTCTTTGTGTGAAGACTAACTGCTACATGAGTGAGCCGATCAGAATTGAATTTCTCCGATACTGACTGTCCCGTGATTCGCGGCAAATAGATGAAATGCGTTAACATTTCAAATAATCCAATCAGGAAAGTGGTTCTGAACTTAAGTGTATTGGAACACAACTTGTCTTGAAATCTCTTCGCGAAAACAGGTGCCCCTTACATGTAAGTAATAAACACAGAGTACATATTTCACCGGACTTGAAAGTTAACATCTAATGTTACAATATAATATTTTTATTTACAATTTTCCTAATGAGAGGGCTTAAAAAAGTGTTCGCTTTACCGTGAATTGCCTAGAGCAATGCTCATGGCACTCGCCTTTACTTTTCCCACACTCCCATTTTGCATGTTTTCGAGATACGCCAGCCTGAAAATGTTTTTGGCTCAGCTGCATGACTTAAAATTGCTAGCAGTAATGCTGGCATGATAATTTGACGTTTCGTTACACACTTTGAAATACCTGCTTAGTTTATTTTTCTGGCAATAAAGTATTCATACCACCATTTCATGGAACTAATAATATTCTTGAACCATGTAGGCTAATACTACAGAATTATTTTGAAACAAATATATGTTATTATTGCGTCAAATATTGCTGTAATGTGCACAAAAGAAACAAAATTATTGGACCGTCAATTCTTACTCACAATTTGTTTCCGATCTTTTATTTGCCGAAGGAACCACATAATAGGACCAAGGTAACAACTACCTCTGTCTTCATTGTGTCGTGTCGACTCTTGTTTCACTGGATCATCACGCAACATTTCTTGGGAGTTGTTTTATCGGGTCGGAAACGATTATTATTTCAGTAACAAAACAGACGGCGTGTGAACCAGCATGCCGTAGAACGGTCGACGCGCCAGGTATAGGTGGAAGGTGCCATTTCGAAACTTGTAATGATTCTTTTGCTTCCAGACATGCACACTGGGTCGACGTTACATATTGAAGAAGAAGTGTAAATTAACCCTTTCAGACCTAATTTAATGTATGGTTCCAAGTGCTGCTACAAAATATTTTATGATGCGTGCTGTGCATAAGTCGACACAACACGTGGTTAGTTGTCACAGCCAATGAGCTGTAGATTGTATGTTCGGCTACAGTTATATGAACCAATCATGACCTAGACCAGTAAGATGGTTTGCGAATCATTCATCGACAGGTAAGATCATTGGTAATTGAGCTTCCCAGTGTGCAGTACAGACCTAATATAATCTACACATGCGTAATGTACACAATTGTGTACACTGGGTATGATATGATAGGGTTTAATTTACTCCTCTACGGATACGTCCAACGTACGCTAAAGACTGAGCAGGGTGAAGGCTAATCGCATCCCACAAGGTTTTGGAAGCCACTATACAAAAACCAAGAGAGGGCAAACGTACACAATTGTTTTTACTAACTTTCTGAACAAATATTTTACCAAGAGTGACGTATATCTCTCGATATACGTCTTGTTCCATATAAAATTACACATCATTGTGGCGCAAGACATAGTACAATATAAATTCATCAATCTGGCAAACCATTTACTCAAAAAGTAAGCAAAATCCAATAAACAGGATTGTCCTTTTTTAGTTTTTCTCAGTTGTTTTCCAGACAACTTGAACTCAATTTTACGTTTTGGGCATTTACTTATGTTTCATTCACTCCTAAGAACTGAAACAATGCCATGTTCATTTTTATAACTTCCGTTTACTAACAAACCAAGTCTTCTGTAAAAAATAAAATCGTGCTTTTGATGTAGCTTAGTGGCATTAAAACTCCCTTTTAGCAAGTGTACTATAATTTCAGTGCACGTGTTTTCTTAAACAGCGTACTATTGCAATGGCGAGTCCAAGCCGTATACTGTGCCTCATATATCTACGATCCTGAATAACAGTTACAATTAGACCTATTGCAATGGCGAGTCCAAGCCGTATACTGTGCCTCATATATCTACGATCCTGAATAACAGTTACAATTAGACCTATTGCAATGGCGAGTCCAAGCCGTATACTGTGCCTCATATATCTACGATCCTGAATAACAGTTACAATTAGACCTATTGCAATGGCGAGTCCAAGCCGTATACTGTGCCTCATATATCTACGATCCTGAATAACAGTTACAATTAGACCTATTGCAATGGCGAGTCCAAGCCGTATACTGTGCCTCATATATCTACGATCCTGAATAACACTTACAATTAGACCTATTGCAATGGCGAGTCCAAGCCGTATACTGTGCCTCATATATCTAAGATCCTGAATAACAGTTACAATTAGACCTGTTACCGGTCGCTAATCTCTTGGAATGGCTATTGGGTAAGGGTATGGAAAAGGAGGCAACAAAGAACATAAGAACGGAATTTTTAATAATACATAATCGTAAAATACTGATAACTTCCAAAATTTGGTACAGCTTTTGTGCATTAATTTTCGAATAGCATAGTGTCTGTGTGGGCATGTATGCATTACAGTTAAAGTAACAATAGTTAAGTGTTCAAATAAGCCTCCTATTTCAATATCAATAAAAATTAAGTGCTGCGTATTCTCAAGAGCGAAAAATAATTTACAAAATCTCGGAATTAATTGAAACAGAAACCCCATGTTAGAGACCAGACGAAAATTCCTCTTCAAATTACAACCTTCAATATAATTTTGATCAAACTTAATTTCAGATGGCCGAAAACTAAATTACGTTACCTTTAATTGGAATACCAGAGATTCTCCAGATATGTTAGGCCTAAATACCTCCAGTATGAACACTAAACTCAAGGGATATTATTATAAGGCATATGAAAATTTTTACTTTCAGATAACCGCCGTAATAGTCGTCTACATTTATACCTATGGAGTTTGTAGTGAAAGCAAAAATGATGGTTGTATACTATTTTCGGCAGAAATGGATGGACGGCTTTAGAACTCCAAAGCTATATGGTAGAAAAGTGGTCTCCGTGGTTATGTTTATGCAATGTGGCATCTTTGTTTACCCTCACTCCTTCCTCGTCATATTGCAGTGTGATTTCCAAGAATCGTATGTGACGCTTCTCCTTCCTTGTAACGTTCAAACTCGCACATATGTGGCGCGCAGCATAGTTTTGGCAGTTTTGATGGCAGGGAAGTCGTATAGTACCGAGACTCGGAGAATGGCTACAGCGCAGATGGCATATGCTCTCTGCAGTTACAGGCGGGAGTTCGCCTAACAACGCATGCGCAAGCATGCGGGAAGAACCCTCCAAATGAAATGTTACACTTGTTTGATTATTTCGCGGGAGGTTATTCAAGCCCGCAGCAGGTTGCAGTCTTCACAGGCGCGTTCCTATTGGCCGATAAACCCCAGTGGTAGGCAAAGGTGCTTCCAGCCAGAACTGACTTGCAGTCTTGTCTTCTTCCTCCAGCGCCAACTGTAGGCAGGACTCTCCACCTCCTCCACTGAATCCGTTCTCATTTTGAGAGTGTACCTGAAACGAAAAAGAACAGTATTTTAGTCCCTCCTGAGGTGGAGCGGACATGAAAGAGCTGAGAAGATGGTGCTTCCAAGATGGTGGCTGCCACACAAGCACACACACACACTGTGTTACAGGCTGTTCACAAGTACTTAAGCACTTTTCAAACCAACATTTGAAAAACCTTACTGCCTGTAGCTGCATATATTTTAGCGTAAGCAACCGACTGAAATACTCGTTGTAAAGTTGCCAACGAATCACCAAAAAGTAGTTCCACACATTATCGTCTCCACCTAAAGCAGATATTGCTCAAGGAAATTTCTCTATCATTCTCGATTCCAGTATACTCAACAATTGCATGTTAGTGTATGTATTTTGTATTGCTATGTACCATGTACTAATTAAGTATGATGTTCTAATGTTGTTGAAATCATGTCGCCTTTAAAACGATGGATTTTCAAGCAAGGGTTGTCAATGTTATCATACTGAGTATAATGAACTCCAAGTTGTACGCGCCCATTCCTACCATGTCAGTATTGTAATGAGATTTGAAGTGAAGTGAAAATCAAAATGAAGTTTCGTTGCCACCACTGAATTATTTTTTTTTCTGTGTTTGTTGTGGTTGCAGCGTCATTACTCGGCTATCAGTTTTTTGGGGATATTCTTGAGTTTTCGGGTTTTGCTGTGTTAAATAGTATTTATAGTTGTACGAGCTCGTCATAGAGTCAATTTTTTTTTTGCTAGTGTACCATTCGAGTAGAAAAATATTGATCTTGGTGTCGCGGGCTTCTCTTCTTCAGCAGCGACTGTCGTGGACGGTTCATATCTTTAGGATTTGGCGTCTTAGGTGCGGCGCCGTTTGCTTCCTCCGATGTCTAGAATGTTCTCGAGTTTTTGACGTTATTGCAAGTAGAAATAAATTAGACGTGTAATGTTTGACTCTGTGGACATTGAACCTATAGTTAGTTTAATTTCTGCATATTAATTGTGCATGAATGTGAAGCGAAGTGGGCATGAAGCAGCATCGGAATGCAAAGGCGGGGCAAACGGGATATCTCCGAGAAAACCCTCAACCAGCGGCATCGTCCGGCACGATTCCCACGTACGAAAATCCGGGAGCGACCCCGCCCAGAATCGAGTCACTGCGGGAGGCGAGTGCTCTAGACGCTTCGCCACCGCGCCCCCTTTCATAAGTGCGTATTTTAATGTAAACGGCCTATAAAAATTCTAGTAAATCAATAGAATATTTAATGTAAACGCGCCGTTTATACACATAACGGTGGCACATATTTAAGAAGTAGAAAGAGGTCTCCGTACATACAAATTTTTAACCTTTCAACATCCAGCAATGACTTTCGAAGCTGTCTCTTTCATCAGCGCTGTAAACGTAATGGGATGATTCTTGTGGTGATGAGGAAATCTATTCCACTTAATCTCCAAATTAAAATAAAAAAGCATAGATCAAAGTATCTGCAACATATAATCATTCAAAACCATGTAACAAGGCGAGCAATTCAAATTTCGATGCGTTACTTAAGTGTTTTTTTCTTACCATACATTATGCGGAATGAGTATCCCTTATAGTCTATGCGTAGGAGTGACGTTAGCTAGCATCTTCAACGTTAGTTAGTTCAATATTTCCTGCCAAAGATTTTTTAAGTATTTGTTATCTTTATAATATACTTAAGGCAAAAAAATTAAAAATTCTTAAACAATCACACTAAAATTGCTAAAATAATAAATACAATCGCATAATTCGTAAACAGTTCTGTACACATACATAGCAGCATTTACGACTCGTTGATCGTGGGTATATTACCGTGAGGTTACTGAACTCGTTCCGTACATTTGCGAAATTTCCGTCAATTGCAAATGAACGTTTTTTTCACGCAGAGATTGAGTTTTGGTTTCTTTAGTAGTGTGATTCCCCTACAATAGAAAGCTTGTCAGATTTTTAAATACGATGTCGACAGCCGGAAAATATATATTTTAAAATTATCACCAATTTTTTCAATACTTTCCTTGGAAATTTAAGCTTATGGAATCAAATATTTCTCAGATGTAGGCCCTTACTCCCGCCTGGTATAATTTGAACCCGTCACTTGAATTACGCCAAACTCGGTAGACGCATAGGCCTAGCATTTAGTAAGGCCATCCTAGTTTTATAGTTATCTACAGCTTAATTTAATTATTTTCAAAATGGTGGCCATTTTGAAAATAATTAGGATTCCATTCCATATTTCGGGAAGCATTTAACCAACTTAGGCCAAATTTCGTATTTTGACAGCTTATCATATTAGCATTTCATTTAGGAAGGTGATATTGTCATTGGTATGCGATTTAAGATAGCGCTACATAAACAAATTAACCCTTTACATCATATATATGCCTGTTCGGCATTTAGTTCTACTGAACGCCAGGGCACAGAAAGCCACGTGAAATATGTTATAAAGTCAGTGAAGTCAGTATTGCCTGCCTGACTGCCTGTGGATATAGTCGCGTATGCACGCACTTGCACCTAACAAATACTTATTGCTTTTAGGCAGTATAAGTCGTAAATAAATAAGACGGCAAATCAGTGACAGTAGAAGATGTTCGGGAAGCTATTATTAATGGTTTTTATAGAAAGCTAACGAAAATATGGATCACGCAAAAAAGGCACACACATATAAATCTGACACTGGATTCGAACCCAGAACTCGCTTCGTAAGCTAACGTCCCTATCCAGCCACGTCTGGTATGTCAGCCGTTCGACTTTCTTTTTTATCTACTGCAGTCGACATTTGGCTTTACTCAATTCTTGGTGTTCGTCCTACGCAGCTGTACAAAGCGAACGCGATTTCTTTTCGCATGGTTATTACGCAAGGTCGCGGGTCAGATTCCATCATGTCAATTTGGGGGAAAAAGTTCTCCTTCATTAAAATGTATCATCATCCTTCAAAGCGAATGGCAATGCTTTCCGTTTATATTCTCCGTCCCACTTCACCCAACCCATCAGTCTAAGAGCCAAGTTAACCATAGTGCATGCGAGGGAAATAAATATTCATATGTTGCTTCCGCCTGAGGGAGGGTAGGCTTGGATAATATGGTACGGCGGCGCCAAGCGTAGCCGGCCACTCACCCAGAAGCTACACCTGCCGTTCCCGGGCTACCTGTGTTTTCATTTAATTTCCGCTTATTATCGCCCTTGCTTTCTATACCTTTTTGATAATTAGGGAGAGGCATACGTAGCAAATTAATAACACTGGCTACCTATAGGCTCATTAATTGTTATATACGGAAAATACTTTTCATATTATTGACATTGTAAGTAATACAATCTTCACACATTAAAACTTTCTGTTTACGTAATTTTACATAATTCGCAGAAATAGTTTCTCTGTAATATTTCCGTCATACTTAATCAAGCAAGATAGCCTACAGGATTAAAACATTGCCGTTGAAAATTAAATGCAAATGGCTATTACAACACATGACGAAGAGTCGTCTGAGGAAAATTAATTCAACTTCTTTTAAGAACAGAAACTCACTGAAAGTTTATAATGGTAAATATGTATGGACCTGCACGATATTTATAAAAATTCAGTCTTCTTCGCAGTCTTTAAATGTACAAGAACAGTAGATTTGTGCCTTCACATGACCCTGCGATCAAGAATAAATTATGTTCACTTTAAAGTATTATGATATTAAAACGGTACTGTTTGTTTAACTCACGAATTGGAAAAAGGGCTGGAAACAATATAAGTAAATAAACTGAGACGTATTCTACAACACCAGAGTAACACTTACTGTTCATTCTGATCGTGATTCGAAACCAGACATTTCGAGCCATCGTTGAAGCCTGTGCAGCATCTGTCGCGTACGATACCTGGTCAAATGGAGATGGCTCAAACGGGAATTAAGAATTCAGAGCAAAATGAAATACCATGAGAAAGCCAGCACACTGTGGCGGCGTCTGTCATGATGCTCACGTTAGCTCTACCGACAGAAAACCGAGCAAAATTCCTTATCACCCGGGGACTGGTATTGATACGAAATCCCTAGAGGCGCCAATAAATATAAACAAATTAAAAACATATATTGCCTCTTCTACCTAGAACTTTTGTTGGTGCACTAAGGTCGACTTTAGCAGACAAATTCAATTCACAATCGCTTCTACGTACATGCCGAAATGGCACAATGGTGATACGCTGGACTCGCTTTCGGGAGCTATGTTATAAAGATTTTGTTACTTGCCACCCATGTAGCAAGCCACAGTCGGCCGACTGTAGTTTTACTGCTGACAATGTAAACTTATAGGTTTACACAAATGACCCCGTTATGGCTGACTGCTGGCAACAGGACACTTGGCATGCCATCAATGGCGCTTTAATGGGGTGTTGATGGAATGAAACTGATGGCCAAGAGTGGATATACTGCTAATGATCCACAAATGGCTTGCCAACAATATTCGAGTAATGGCAGCACTTAACTTATCCATTTTTGGGCCATTGATGGCACTTCACTATAGTTTTTCGCACACTTGAGACACTCGGGTAACTGTAGTTTTACTGATGGCATTGCTGGATTACTGCTGGCCCAGAAAACTCATGGGTTTACACAACTGGCCCTGCTATGGTTAACTGCTGGCATCAAGACACTTCACATGCCATTTATGGCCCACTGATGGAATGTTGATGGAAATTAAACTGATGGTTGAGAGTAGGTGACCTATTAATAGCCCATAGATAGTTTACCAACTTAATTCCAGCTATGGCCAGACATAAACTGTACTTATTACTGATAAAAGTATGGGTAGCCATCTATATGCCATTTGATGGCTTTGAAGTGGTGCATCCCTGGAACATTGTTGGTGCAATTTGGCTTATTATGAGAATTTTTATGGCTCCCACTCTTTGCAAATAGCTTCTTCAAACTATATACACGCACGTATATTTACATATGTGTGTTTCCAAAATAACTATAGATCATATTATACAATGAGTAGATTATTTGTAAATATATAGTGATGGCAATATCTATGGTATAATTCTGTAAATACAGTAGGCGTGACTCCGTGACTGGTATTGAATAATTTTACATATTTAATGTTTTACTTGTATGACTGCATATAATTAAAATAAGAAGTTACATAAAATAATATCAAACCTCCTTTAGAAAATAACATTGAAGGGCTTTTGTTGTTTCACATCACTAAAATATTCATAACTAGCGACTGCATTTCAAAACAGATGAATAGCATCCACGTGACATACATACTGCGAAGGATTACATTAAAGGCCAGTTTTTGAGTTAAGATCGTGATTCATGTAGGAAGATTTCTCTCAGCGACAGTATTTTTTTTGTTTATCTGCATCTTTTTAAAAATTGATTAGTTCGCATTGTAAATATTAAGGTTGTGGAATAACTGATCTAATTTATGTTATATTATGTTTTGTTAGTAATTCACTTACGAATATATTCTAAATTAGTTCATCTTAACATAAGAATGCATAGTGGAGGTTAGCAGGTTGGGCTGTCATTGCCCCCTCCACTTCTCTGGTGATCATAAGATTTTCATGTCGTATAATGTGTTTAATTGCGAAGTTAAGGAAAATAAAATCAAAGAAAAGTTGATATTGACGATAAAAATAATTATTTTTAGGAGATAGTATTAGACATGTGAAAGCATGACGAGCCATCAGTAGGCCATCTGATGGATGTGAAATAGTAGATATATGGGTCATTGCTGTTGTAAGCATACGGGTCATGCTTGGGCCATTTGTGTTCACCACACTTGGACCAGTTATGGGCAGAGTATGGCTAGTTAGTGGTGCCACTTCAGGACCAGCAGTGGTGCCGGGTGCGTGTCAACTGTTGGCTAACTGTTGTAAGCATACGGGTCATGTTTGGGCCATTTGTGTTCACCACACCTGGAACAGTTATGGGCAGAGTATGGCTAGTTAGTGGTGCCACTTCAGGACCAGCAATGGTGCCGGGTGCGTGTCAACTGTTGACTAACTGTTTGCCGGCTTGGCATCTGATTGTAAATCACAAATGGGCCATATGTGGTTTGTTACATGAGTACCTTAATATTAAATTTCGTAACGTTCCAGATATGTGAATGTTTGAAAAAACATTATTTTTTTTAATATCCGTTAACACTTTCCTTAGGAGTACAAAACGATTTCTTTAGTGCAAATAAAACAAGGCGAAATAAAAATGCATCATGAAAAATTTTTACTAAAGCAAACACGAGTTACTTTTAATTTCGCTTTGAATTAATACAAGATTTTGTTACTGTGTAAACAAAGCAGCTTGAAAGAAATTGTTTTCATCGCTATAGAGAAAGCTTCGTACGGTTTCTCACAGTGTACAGGAAAAGTTCTTGATTGTTGCTAACGTGCGACCAAGACGGAAAAGTAGGTGAACTGGTCCAGACGCCAGTCACATGGCGTACCTTTACGTTGCGTCGAGGCAGTAATTTTTAAGATATAAGACCGCTGGTAATTGTGAGTAAGTGCCTTGTCACGGAAGTTTTTTCGATGATGTAGATTCGGGGGCATTACAACTCGTTACGACGCAGTAATAATTTACTCTGACGTTTTTAAAACCACTGAGTGTTCCCAAGGTGACATTACTGAGACCCAGTATGGCATGAAAATCAAAGTTTCCGGGTCGAAAATGTAGAAGCAATGCTCTCTTTCTCTAGTGTGAGTTTAGAGAGTCAACCTGTCAAACGAATGGTCGCATGTTCGTGACATAAGATGTAGATTAAGGTTAACGAAGTTATTTGCTATTTAATTTAAAATAAAGGCGTCCTTTCCACTATTTTAAATCATAAAATAGTGAACATTAAATACTTTACGGTGTATCGGGCTGCGCGTTAGGGGGTTATGCGTAGAATGTTTAAGATAAAGGAGTTCCCTGGTTTGTCTTAGGACCAACTATAGCTGAATTAGAGCTAATACATTATAAACACAGACCTGGAAATTTCTCGGATTCATTTGACAAGAAGGTAAACTCCACAATCCTTTGTGTACTCGATACGCACCTAGCAGTTTATTGGCCGATGCCCGAAATCTATATCAAGTCAGGTAACACATGATTAGGCCCTCTTTTTCTTGTTTATTAGGTACTGGCTTAACGTGTAGGTAAATTTCGGTCTGTACTGAGCACTGCGATGCTCATTACTAGGGATAGGAAAATTTCACGAGTTCTATGACCTGTAGGCTAGACTCCACAGTCCTGTGTATAATCAAGCCTCAGATGTTTGTTCATTGGCTGCTGCCCCACATAGTAGCCAGTGTTACCTCACACCTGGTAGTATGGGGTTCGCTACTTGTTTCCTTGCAAGTCTGCTATTTGTTCAGAGTCGTCCAGGGCGTGTCTAATAAACTGTGATCCAATTGCAAAGGTGACTTCAGTGTACACGTGTTTGACGTCTATCTCGTACTGAAATGAATTCGCGAGATTTTCCTATCCCTGGCAATTACCAATGATCTTTCCTGTGGGTAAATGATTGGCAAACAGTCATACTGTTCTAGGCCATAATTGGTTCGAATTTGTAGCCGAAAATATAGCCTACAGCTCATTGGCTGTGACAACGGAACAAATGTTGTGTCGGCTTAAGTACAGCATGCATCATAATTTTTTTGTTTGCAAATCTGAGACCGTAAATTAAAATTGATCTGAAAGAGTTTAAAACGTCGAGGCCGTGGCTAACAAATTGCGATCCAATGGAGAAAGTAATCAATTGTATGCACGTTCGAAGTTAAGTGGGGTATTCGGGTAAAGACTTCAATGCAAGAACTCGAAATATCACTGATTGGCGAGGAGGAGAGCTTTTACCTGAAAAACAGGTAGAATACCATGCTTGGCAATAAGAACAAGGAATGGCCCTAAAACCAGAAGAGGAGAAAGTGCGATGCATTATCTTACTCATCCGAGTACAGTTACAGTGTCGGAGAACAGAGGGAATGTCGGCCTTCGGGCCGTAAAACCTGCCCGTATTTGTAATACTATATAGCGAGGCTCCGGAGGCGGGTCTCGTGTCTGAGTGGAAAATTATTGGTTCGGGCCGATTTCTGGTAAGTTCATGCCTCAGGCGTTCATTGGCGAATCGCGGTCTGCCGTTTTTCTGGCGAGTTAGGACATCGTGCTAGCTCGAGAAGATGGAGTTCGTAAAACACGTGTCAGATTTCGTTCTCGAGTCCTCAACATGTGTTACATTTCCTACTATCCGTAAACATAACGGCGACGCGATCCTATTTCACCTGTGAAATTCCTGTCGTATTTTTTGTAATTTTCGTGCTACTATCAAACATCTTGAAAGATAATTACCACCATATACATGCCAAAGCAATGCCACATTAATTTTGTTGACTCAAAGTGTTTTATGCACATGTAGCTCAATTATTGGCATCAAACTTGTGACGAATATTTTAACATACGTTACAAACATATATACACCCACACACACACACAACACACACATATATATATATATATATATATATATATATATATATATATATATATATATATATATAATCCTAATTTCTCTAAGGGAATTGCGGTTTATCATAGTCCAGTCACGATTACTTCCAACTTTTCTGAAGCCCTGCTAAAGTTATACCTCCACGATATTCCTCCGCCAGAAGCAAACAAAGTAAATATTATTACACCTGCATGCACAGTCAGAATATTAATATTTTGCATGAGAGCTATTTCTTTCTAGGCATTAACAACACGCCTATTTTCTCCCTGATTTATTCATACTAATTTTAAATGAAATATTAAATTTTATACATAAAATATAAATAGAATTTCAATTTAACCAAAAAGAAAGTTATTTTTGCGTTCACACAGGTACTAAACTCTTGTGATATGTGGCATGTTTAGGCAATAAGCAAGCACTTCATGCATGGTGTGATTTTCAAAGGTTTGATTCATAAAGTGTGAAGAAACTGCGAATTGCTTATAACTTAACCTAATATTTTCAAGCAATAGGTAATACAATTTGTTTAAAGAACCCCTGTTTTTTTTATATATAATTAGTTTTACGTTTTCTCAATTTTTCAACCTGCTAATCGTAAACTGAACGCTGAACTCGGCTGTGTTCCAAATGAACAAAAATACAAACTCCAAACTACAAAAAAAAAAAACAACCTAGCTAGCACACGACCTCTGATAGTCTCTGACTTCATTGCGATCAGCTAGGAATGAAAATAGTTTCCGTGGACTAACGTCCTCATACAAGAGTGCTATAGCTAAGCTCTGTCCTGGGACTAAGACATGTCGATCAGTGCACGCGACCCTCTGAGATCACGGCGCTGTCCGAACCACTCAGGCTGTGTCCTAAGACAAACTTTCACCAGTTCAAACTTTTGTCAGCAGTTGACGAATTAAAGAAGAAATCTTTAATTCAAAACTTAATGGTAATCGTATGCAATAAATTATGTAAAACATATCAAAAGCTGTTCACGTTAACTGAGCACTTTTGAAATCAACCTTAGAAAAAAGTCACTGCTCCTACCTACATATATTTTAACGGGTGGACTGGGACTGGGTGACATGCTGCCACTGTAAAGTTGGCAACGATGGATGGAAAGTAGTTCAATATCTTAACGCCAAATAAGAGTTTTAGGTAACCATTTATGATAACTTATATTATTTATTTCGCTTTATGTTGTTGTAATGCGTCAAAGCGTAAAAATGAGTAAATTTGTAAAATATTTACTTCTCCAATAATTTCACAGTTTCGCTTGATCAACGCACGAATAAAGTGATGAAGCCCCATTCAATGTTAATTTTACATAAGGCGGAGGAATACACAACGTGCATACAAGTAGATCTTTCAGAAGTGCTCATTTTACCGTGAGCAGCCTATATAAAATGAAATGCAATAATAAGAATTAAAAAGGTACGTTATTTTTAAAAATGCTATTGCACAATTACCGTAAGCCTTTAGTTGCTTAAAGAACCGTGTGGTATTAGAGAGAGTTTGAAATCAACATTTGTTGTCAAAAACGACAAAATAATAACACTGAATTGATGTTGCGCTTACTATGCTCTGGTGGCATTCCGCGAAATGTCAACTTCATACGCGCGTCAACGAGACTTGATTGACGTTAGGATTGGAATAAGGCCTCGTCCACTGACACTGCCAAATAGCACGCATCCGGGAATGAAGCCTAGGCCTCTCAATATTGTTCGCGGAGTCTCTCCGGCCGACCTGGCCGGCAAAACAAACAACTTGTTTGCCCAGCGCCGAATGGCCGGAAGGCCCGGCCCGCTTATCGAGACTGGCTCGTTTAATTGGCGGGCTTGGGAACGTAAACACAAACACGAGGGCGCTGCAGCTAATACCGAGGGTCAATAATTGAAACAATTCCCATGGCTGACCCGGCACTTCGCACCAGTTCGCAAGCACGCTGTACTTGAAAATGTTGTTGTTGTTTTATTATAAACGTACCCCCTTCCACCATCCTTCCCGACGACCTAAGCGAAATTACCGAGAATTTCATGCTAAAGGCTGTTCACGATAAAGTGAGCACTTTTGAAATCAACGTTAGAAAAAAAGGCACTGCTACTACCTGCATATATTTTAACGGGCACACTGAGTAACATGCGCCCAGTAAAGTTGGCAACCATGGATGAAAAGTAGTTCAAGTGTTAGATAACCATTTGTGATAATTTAAATTGTTTCATTCGCTTTTTGTTTCTTTTTGGATTGCATGAAAGTTTCATTCGACCGACGCATGAATAAAGCGATGAGGCCATAGAAATGCTAATTTTACATAAGGCAGAACAATACACAACGTGCATACAAGTAGATCTTAAGCAGGGATCTCAAAAGTGCTCATTTTACCGTGGACAGCCTATACCTATAAATGGTTAACATTTATTTGCGGTTTCTTCACATATTTTGAATCAAAACTTTGAAAGAAAACACTTTACGTATGAAGTGTTTGGCTTTTTCCTAAATGTTTAATACAACTGAAGCGTTTGATACTTGTGTTAATATTAACGACCTCATTTTTGGTTATATTTAACTTTTACTTTCCTATTTCCTCTATAAATTATAAATTTTATTTATAACCAATATAAATAAAGACAGCGACAAAATAGATGTTTTGATCATGCCTAGTGAGAAATAGTTCTTATGCAAAATATTATTACGCTGGGTGCGCACGAATGCAGTGCGTTGGCCCTCTGGTACAATTTTCTAAGCTTTGTTTATATGAGGCGGAGTAGAACTTAAGCAGGGTTCTAGAAAAGTTGGAAATAACCGAAAATGTTTTTTAAAAAAGATCTTGGGAGCGATATAATGAATCAGTTGCAATAACAGGTATCTCGAAATCACGAAATTATCAGAATCAGCAAAAAAACTGTACAATGAATTAAAAGCCATTCTACAGTGTAAACCATTATATTATAGTAATTTAAGTTACGGAACTGCTAAAATGAAAAAAAAAAAAACTTTTTTTTTTATTCTGACAACTCTGTTCATTAGATATACAGGCCATTCATTGCATCTGCACCATTGGATTCCTTATATTTGTTCATTGATTTGCTGTCCGCCAAACGCAAAAAAAAAAAATTCAACGTTGCCTATCGACCCATCCGTGTGTCACTCGAGTGACAATGAGACATTGTTAAGAACATAAGATTGTTTCTGTAAAGCTAGATCTTACGTGAATGAGCATAAGGTAAAAATACAGTTTCCGCTATAGCTTACATAAAATTTAAATACAGTAAATTATCAAAACATGGAAATCATTTTCTTTATTTGCTGTTGACATTATTATAGGTGTGTCGTTCAATGCTAAATTAGAATATGTGGAATTTTAGGAAGGAATTTTTTTACCCCATTAACCATGTGCTCAGCGCTACTGATCATTTCCAGAGAACACTGCAAAATTTCAAATCATTTCAAAATTTATAAGGTATTTCATTAGAGGTCAGGACTAGGCAAGAGAAATGTTCTCTTATGTACACTGTAGAGTACCGAGTGACGTGACGCTGTCACAGAGCAAGTAAGGAGACAAGAGTAACCACTTCCATGTTGTAACGATCTTCTTATTTGAAAGTATTTTCCAAGGGTGGTGGGTGGGTGGGTGGTAGGTGCCAGGATTAATGCCAACAGCATACGCGTATTACGAGAAATAATCACCTAGTATAATAAAACAAAAATGAAAGATTTTAATTATTATTTTGTCATAAATATGCTTTATTGAAGTAGTTAATAATCATGTTGTGTACAATGTTTAATAAAATAGCTTATTTGCAGAAAAGAAAATTCTATGGTTTTTTTTTGTCAATTTCCAGATAACATAATAATTGTTTATGGCTTGCATTATTCTTGAGAGGTTCTAGAACGAAGTTTTAAAATTGCGTAATCAGAACCTACTTTAATTACAAAATGTAGTATCCGAATGCCGTTTTAGGCAATAATTAAATAAACCTGTGCTGTTTATGTTAGCTCTTGTCTTTTAAATATTTACGTTACCTTCAAATGTGACCAACAGTATAGAATAAATCTTGCATAAACAGTGCAAAAACAGATCAAATATTTCTAATCAATTTAGGAAGTTATTAAATCAGCACCTAAAATATAATGTAGGTTAAATAAGTATGTTTCAATGACAAACCACTCACAGTTTTGACTCAAAACCGATCTGTCCCATAAAAACAATAATTCTGGTGGTGAAGTGAAGTGTGTCGATAGTATTTCCACAGGCACTTACTTCAAATAACACGATTGTAATCCCTATCAACTGTCACCCCGCTGGACGCAGTCACACTCGACTCGTATTCTCAGAGACCCGGGTCTCGATCCCGGCTCCAGCCATCCTGGTTTCCGTTTCCTATGGTTTTTCCGAAGTCATTTTAGGTGACTTTTAAAAATTTGATTCATTTCAAAAACGTTCTTTTTTCAATTATTTTTTTTTTGTGTTAAGATTTATTAAATGCTTGTTTAATGCCCAATACGTCTTAGTTGTTGCCAACACAATCCTGAACGGGCTGAAATAAATCTTCCTGATGAAACTATTTAAGTCATAGAAAATCCGAAACAAATTCAAAATATGTCTGAGGGAACGATCTTCAATACAGACAGAAAATAGCATCGGTAATTTAAGAGCTATATCGTGCAACATTTTCAGCGGCCAGGTGAAACTGTCGTGAAGCATCTTCGAGAGAGTTACATTTGTAACATCAGTTTGACTTCTGATTCCAGGATGTACGAAAAACCATTTTCTATTTGATAATGTCGAGAACAGAGTCGAGTACACTCTTTCCCCGCAGCTGTTCTCAGTTTAACGAAGGACATGATTTCTGCTAACGAGGTAGCTTCCAGCCGAAAGACATCCCGTCTTTGTAACAAGCGCAGATTTTCACAAAGGATTTTTTAAAATCTGGATTTCTGTTACCAGAGCTTTGTCTTTTCGGCTTTGGGCTCGACTACCTGGAAGTTTGTCGAACGAGTCACAGAACGTATGAAATTGCAAAGGCAAATTTTTAACGAGTTCGGTTACCTGTAGTATAGCCGTGCGTATTTGTGAGGTTAAAACTTGAGGACTTAACGCGGGATTCTGTGCTAGCGTACCAGAAGTTTAGTTGTTGACTTAAATAGTCGTCCTGAGCGAATCTAACAAACCACAATTTGTTACAAAAGAAAAATAAGTGCAATATAACACGTGTTTGAAGTCTATCCTGTACACAAATGAATCCGCTATTTTTTTCTTGTCCGTAGCCATAGATAGAGACCCGATAAATACGCGAGTTCAATGACCTGCAGGCTATACTTCACAGTCTTATATACTGTCATACTGATATCAACGGTTTGTAGGTAGCGGTAGAAAGCGGTGGTCGGGCGCACAATTTAATACATGTTTGTTATTGACTCATTTATCTCCAGGAGGTGCCAAACAACACGTCGACCAATTACAAACATAACATGGACGAACATGAGTGTGAATTCCAACTTGTCTACAAATTAACCGGCGAAATTCTCGGGTCTCTAGCCATAGAGTACTGACGAATACAGAGGTGAAACAGCAACTTATACGGCCAAATACAGCCACACATTACAGCAAAACGAAGTCACTGGCCAGTAAAATATTGAAACGCCGTTGGCCAATCAGCGCCTTGTAACCTACTCACCCGTCGGCAGCCCAACCAGTAGGGGACCTTTCGTATCACGTAGTAGCCAATCAGAGAGAAGTCCCGTTCCAAGAGCCTCACGCAGCCAATCAAAGAACGGGTACATCTGCATCAAAGGAACCACAGCGCCATTTCGTCTCTGTGTACATATCTACTCTGTGTCCCTTATTCTCATAAGGCACGGATCCACTGATATGGCGAGCCCTGACGTTTACAAAGAATGTTTATATCATTTGTGGGAGTGGGCAAATATATCATAAGTGTCAAATCGACACTGATCAATTAAGCAAAAGGCCTCGTTCACAAGCGCTTTTTCAAATAACATAGAAATTACGTGGGTTTATATTTTTGTTACTATTATTGATAATATTTACAGGGGGCATTCAAGTACTAGACGAAGATGCATGCCATTTCAGAGATGCCACTGAATTAAAACGTTACTGTCAAGGTCATTTCGAGAAGGGATTTTGCAACCCTCAATTACTTCTCACGTCCCTCCTCCACCTACCCCCCCCCCCCCTCCCCGCAATGTGAATACGCCCCGGGTGAGCCGCATTTTTGTCATGTAGCATACAAAACTGAGACTTGCCTGGAGATGTGGTCTCATATTCGGGAGCCGCCAGTTTCTATCCTGCTTCTCGCCATCCTGATTTCCATGTTTCCTTCGCAAGCGGGAATCGTACCGGACGATGCCGCTGGCGGCGGGTTTTCTCGGGGATCTCCCGTTTTCCCCGCCCTTGCATTCCGGCGCTGTTACATCCCCCCACCCATTTCACCCTCATCGTGTCTCAAGACCTCGCTGTTAAGGGCCGCCCAGATCTCTCTACTCAACTACATGTTCCATGGTTCCCCGAAGTCACTCACTCCCAACTGGTTCCCTGATGCAGGCTGTGACGGATTCCGTATTCCGTTCCTTTCTGTAAACAACATTTTAAAATGTGTGAATGACCTCGTGGTCGTGGATGATTTCAGCGCCACCTACCAGAAATGGAACTGTTAAGTAACTCTGCTTGCGTTATGTCGATGGTAATTCTGTGGCAAAGTTCACTGCATTCTTCGTCCTCAGTTTGCCGTGCACGCTAAATATGAATCAGTGAGAATGCCACTGTTCAAATCAGCCAATAGCACCTCGTTTATTCAACAGTTCCTTCAGTCAATTTAACCAAAGAATCAGTTTTTATTAAAGTGCCAGTTTTTCTCCTTTTATTGATGTAATAACATTTACTACTGTTTTGTCAACCATTACATTCGCTGTTTTACAGTTATTAGTTTTCTGACTAATGGATAATTTCAACAAGGTGTGTGTATCAAATAAAATAACAAAGTATAAACTAATAAAACCCATAATGTATATATAACTTTTAATGCAATTTTTGTTTTTTTACAGTACCATTTTACAAGGCAACAAGAAATTTCAATCTTTCATTTCGTTTTTACAGGTTTCATTTCGCTTTCGCGTAACCACTATAGAGCTCGGTTTGAAGGTTAGAGTTGCCTTACACGTGGTGAAGTGAGTGCAATCATGCGTACTATTTGGTTTAACAGTCGTAATGTTACCAACTGAAATAAAAATAAAAAGATACATGTTTTAATTTGCAGCTACATATTGTCGACAGTAAGAATAATACATATATTTTCCCCCACAATAATCAACGTTGGCTTAGTGACTGTTTTTTTTTTTTTCTCTCTCTCTCTCTCTCTCTCTCCTTCTCTCTCTCTCTCTCTCTCTCTTCGTAATATTAAATTTAATATCGCAATATACATAGTGACTATCAGAAATATGTTTATTTTTCTTATATTATGTTTTTCTTATATTATAACAATGTTTAATTTGCTGCACGTAGTTGGCTGTCACTTCTTCAATCACTGAAACTGATTTGCTGAAGCAATCAGTTGTTTTCCACCGATTCTAGATGGAGCCGTTTACGCTGATTCGAGTCGTTGCATTTCACTGCGAAAGTGTTTTTCTATTGATTCGAATTTAGGGTCTGGAAGTCTTTATATCATTAAAAAAAAATCGTGCATTAGTCTTACACAGTAATTTTGTGTATTCAGGAGAACTTCAAATATAGTACTTGTAACGTCGTGTCGTCTGTTACGTTTCATTTGCATGTCGTGTGAAAAGTACAGATGAACATGTTGGAAATACTTCCAATTATTTTTTTCATTTACAAATTTTTGCATTTTAAACACCTATGTAATTTAAACGCCAAGCACGTGTTTGCCTTACGGCACGTGTGTTATTTAAACGCCAAGCACGGTGGTTGCCTTACGGCACGTGTGTTATTTAAACGCCAAGCACGGCAGTTGCCTTACGGCACGTGTGTTATTTAAACGCCAAGCACGTGTTTGCCTTACGGCACGTGTGTTATTTAAACGTCAAGCACGTGTTTGCCTTACGGTACGTGTGTTATTTAAACGCCAAGCACGTGTTTGCCTTACGGCACGTGTGTTATTTAAACGCCAAGCACGTGTTTGCCTTACGGCACGTGTGTTATTTAAACGCCAAGCACGTGTTTGCCTTACGGCACGTGTGTTATTTAAACGCCAAGCACGGTTTTGCCTTACGGCACGTGTGTTATTTAAACGCCAAGCACGTGGTTGCCTTACGACACGTGTGTTATTTAAACGCCAAGCACGTGTTTGCCTTACGGCACGTGTATTATTTAAACGCCAAGCACGGTGGTTGCCTTACGGCACGTGTGTTATTTAAACGCCAAGCACGGTGTTTGCCTTACGGCACGTGTGTTATTTAAACGCCAAGCACGGCAGTTGCCTTACGGCACGTGTTATTTAAACGCCAAGCACGGTGTTTGCCTTACGGCACGTGTGTTATTTAAACGCCAAGCACGTGTTTGCCTTACGGTACGTGTGTTATTTAAACGCAAAGCACGTGTTTGCCTTACGGTACGTGTGTTATTTAAACGCCAAGCACGTGTTTGCCTTACGGCACGTGTGTTATTTAAACGCCAAGCACGTGTTTGCCTAACGGCACGTGTGTTATTTTAGGGCGGAAATACGGAAACCGTCACGCACTTAAAGTTTAAAATTCCACTGCAGTTATTCTTTATTTTGAATTATGACTTCTATATAAAACATCGTTTTATAATTTTTTCTTACAGCGTTAATGTTTGACAGTTGTAGGCCTACCAGCCTTTTTTCTAGAATAATGGAATTATTTAGCTGTTAACAGCTATCGATCTATCAAACTGTTACCCAGAATGATACAAACAAATATGCCCTACTAATTGCAATGTAATTAAATTCTAACAAATAATAATAAACGTGGACTAGCTTCTGCATCTCACCACGCAGCTAGATAAATAAGTGAGTAGTCGGCCCTTGTAACTTACGTCTTGTTGGACAGATGCGTTACCTTAAGACGTTCGTTTAGTGAGGGGTGGGTATGTTTGCTTGAGTGAGGAAAATATCGATGAAGTGCTATACGGGTGACGCCAACCGGCGTATGCAAACCGGTGTCGCCTCTACGCACAAGGTGCTCTACTGGCGTGCGGTCTTTTCTCTTTCCGTAGACGACCCGCGTGAATGTGATGTATGGCGGCGACCTTGTAATTTTATTGTGTAGCGAAGTCCAATGCACGCCTCTATCGTAGTTTCGCATGCATCCGGTTCCTGTGTATTGAAATTTAGTATAGCCTGTTCACGGTCAAATGAGCACTTTTGAAAGCACTGCTAAAGATCTGCTTGTAAGCCCGTTGTGTATTCTTCTGCCGTATGTAAAATTAACACTGCCATGAGCCTTGTCACTTTATTCATGCGTAGGTCGAGTGAAACTGTGAAATTATTAGAGAAGTAAATATTTTACAAATCTGCTCATTTTTACACTTCGCTGCACAAAAAAAAAAAAACAGAAAGAGAAAGAAATAATTTAAGTTATTACAAACGGTTACCTGGCACTTTTAATTCGACGTTAAAATATGGAACTACTTTCCATCCTTGGTTACCAACTTTCCTGGGAGCAGTGCGCCCGTTAAAATATATGCAGGTGAGAGAATTGACTTTTTTCTAAGGCTGATTTCAAAAGTGCTCACTTTATCGTGGACAGTTTTTTAGTCTGAAAACGGCCTTTTTTTTTTTTAGCTATGGCAATGAAAATAACATTTCTAAATTGCGTAATGTCTTGAAAGTACCATTCCGTCACTATTTCGAATGTACTTTCTTTTCATAGGTGAACCTATTACGGTCACGTATTATAGTTTCGCCAAAAAACGCATTTTTCAAACAAGTTTCGACGCATTTCAAGCGCTAGGTAGGCTTGAAGCTATTAGACGCACGTTAATTCACGGTTTCAGGTGTTGCAAACAAAAAAATTTCATGATGAGTGCTGTACTTAGGTCGACACAACACTTGTTTCGTTGTCACCGTCAATGAGATGTTGGCCGTGTGTTGATCTCCAGTTACGAGAACCAATTATGAACTAGCCCAGTAAGACGGTTTGTGAATCATTTACCCACAGGCAATATCATTGGTCATTGAGTTTCGCAATGTACAGTACAGATACTTAATGCACACTATTCTGTACACAGTGTCTGGATGGGTTAACTAATAAAATTAAGCAATTTCCTATAAACCCGTCCGGAGTCTTTTAAAGGCCCCATCTGCTCTTATTTCTTCTCTTCTTTGCTTGCACTCAAGTCATTTCCAGGTCAAATAACTCACACCTCCCCCCGCCACCCGACCAAATCCTGTCACAGAAGCTGTTTTCCTCGCAGAATAATTTTTTTCTGGGGTAACTAGGTTTTTTTTTATTGGAAATTACGCTGGGGGGGGGGGGGGTCGGCTCGTTAGTCAGGAGCTTGACCTAATTCCTGCCTCGCGTGTCCTCCCGACACCGATTTTTCTTCTCCCCCTCTCCCCTTTGGTATCGCGTTTCCCCTCTTCAACCCCACTTTTCTGACCCCGATACGCTTGGGGCATCAACGACTTGAGTATTGCCAATGTATAGAGGCTCGGAAATTTCGCTGATTCATTTGAGGACAAGTTAAACTTCAACCACATGTACATGCTTCTATTGGACAGCAGTTTGGGATACATGCCCCGGGCCACGTTCAACCAATAACGAACCTGCCTAGAAAACAAGTATCGAATCACGTGCTACCTGGTCTGTAGTTAAACTGGAGCAACAGCAAATGAACAACTTAAAGAAGCTCGAATACACAAAGGACTATGGATTCTAGCTTGACGCAGCATGCATCAGCGAAATTTTCGGGTCTCTACCAATGTATGGGCTATTCCCCGAATTTCAAGTATTTATACATGCTTATGTATAAAAAAATTCCCGGTAATTTTCGAGTAGTGCTGGGTGAAATGAGTGTATTTTGTTCCTAGACGAATAAAAACATTAAAAATCATATATATATATATATATATATATATATAATTTAAACTTTAACAGTTAATAATTTGGAAGATAAAAATCTTTTCAAACGTATCATTGTTAGGGACACCAGAATTTCGCAAAAAGATTTCACGACCTGTTGTATTTCATAACACTTTAGCACAGGTCCACTTTTGTGATTGGGTGATCTAGATGTTACGCGTCTTAAGTGTTTGCCCACGAATCAGAGACTTGCAGTATCGGAGTAACTTAATTCTGATTGGCCAGTCATATAAGAAAATATCTTCTCACAGATCCACGTCACCAATAAGCAAAAGGAAACTGCTGGTACGCTCGTAGGATATTGAAATCTAGCATGTGCGGAAATATTTTCGCGAAATTCGGGTGTCCCTAATCATTGTTCAGTGTGCATAGCTTGAAAATATACACCTAAAAAAAGTTTCGCGCCACTTGAAATTTAATCGAACATGTAGAATGCTCGCTGGGAATGGGAGAGTACGCTCATTGCAAGAAGACAAGAAGACATTCGTCAAGTCTGGCGCGGTATTCCGGGCAAAATGTGCGTATTTTCATCCCAAATATTCACCCAGAAGTCCGCGAGTTTCAACACAGACGATAAATACCAGAGACCTAGGAGAATTCAATCGAGAACTAACGCGTCTTCGAACGAGCAAATATTTTGTTAATTTCTCGACTAGATCGCAATTTATTAGCCACGCCCTCGACGTATTTAAGCCAATACCTAACCAGCAAGGAAAAAGAGGACCTAATCGTGCGTCGCCTGCCCTGATATAAATTTCGGGCATCGTAGGTACAGGTTTTTTTCGCGAAAATATTTATGGCCATGCTAGAATTCAATATCCTACGTCCACGACCACAACTTCCTCTGGTTATTGGCCGCGTGTGTGAGTGAGAAGACATGTTCCTGTTTGACTGGGCCAATCGTAATAAAGTACTCTGTTGCTGAACGGCCATGACTCGCGGGCCGACACTTGAGTCACGTGACGTTTAAAATCATTCAACCACGAATAATGCATATGAACAAAATTGTTCTGGAGTACAACTGGTGTTGAAATATTTTCGCAAAAACCACCTGTCCCTAAGCATCAGCGAACGGACATCTAGCCGCGTGTCGAGGACAGAAAGGATTGTGGAGTATGCCTTGTTGCCAAGTCTCTAATAATTACTAATACAAATTACCTGCCTGTGATTGAAGGAACATTGATTTGTTTCATTTACTGGTGGGCAAACGTTGATATAGGTTGTTCACGGTAAAATGAGCACTTTTGAAAGCGCTGCTTAAGATCTACTTGTGTGCACGTTATGTATTCTTCCACCTGATGTAAAACTAACATTTCCATGGGCCTCATCACTTTATTCTCGCGTCGGTCAAGTGAAACTGTAAAATTATTCGAAAAATAAACATTTTATAAATCTGCTAATTTTGACACACTGAGGCGTAAAAAACACAGAAAGAGAAGGAAATCATTTAAATTGTCACAAATGGTTACCTAACGCCCTTTATTCGGCGTTAACATATGAAACTACTTTCTATCCATCTTTACCAACTTTACCGGGCGCATGTCACTCAGTGCGCCCGTTTAATATATACAGGCAAGGGCAGTGACATTCTTCTAAAGTTGATTCCAAATTGTTCACTTTATCGTGAACATCCTTTATTGTAGATTCAACAAGCGATAAAAAAAAAAATGAAAATTTGCATTGGCAACACTGGCGGCCTGCGAAGTGTGTCAGCGGGTGGCATTTGAACAGACACTGAGAGAGTTGTAATTGGCTGGCTGGGGGGGGGAGGGGGAGTGGTCCCCGAGACACTTGGCGTATGGCAAGGGGGAAGGAGTGGAGCCCCATTGCACAATACCGTTGGGGCCAATAATTAGCAACAATACCCGGGCCGTTGCTCAACCCCGACCCTCCCTAATTCAAGCGAGCGAGGAATGCTGGCAGCCGTCGCTGGAACATGCATTGCACACGCGTGTGCGTTCCGCGGCACATACTTGCCGAAAAGAAAGGCCGTATGGCGAGGAAGGGGAAAGCGGGCAACTCAGCCCAGCCGGCCTTGATACCGTCACATCAGACACAAATACCAGTCTGCTCTACGCGAATGAAACGAGCAGAAGTGAGAAAACTACCTAGTGGTAACGCATATTTAGGCCAATATTTTAAACAAACCTGTACATTTTAATCCGTTCGCAGTGACTTCAGACTTTTCTGAAGCCCTGCTAAAATTCCACTTCCAGGATATCCCTCCGCCTCTAGCAAACTGAGCTTAACCAAGTCTGGAAAATGACACCAATGGACAACGCACCGAATTCGTGCGCACTCAGTTGTAATAATATTTTTTATGAGAACTAGTTCTTACTATGCGCTACCAGCACACACATTTTCTCACTGCTTTTATTCATATGTATTATAAATTGAATGTTATTATTTATAAATTAAATACAGGTAAAACTTAAATTTAACGAAAAAAAAATACATACCATCATGTTAACAGAGTTCTAAAACGGTTATGTTATGATATATGGCATATTTAGGAAATAATCGAACATCTCACACATGGGGGATATTTTTCAAAAGTTTGATCACAAAAGTGTGAATAAACCGCGAATAGACTATCGTTGTTACTTCAATAGACTTTAATGGGCCCGTCCATGTGGCGATTGAACTGGGATATAGCGCGTGTGTGCGTAATGTACGTTTTAAAAACAAACTACATATTTCGTGCGTGCATAATCTGTTTCAAACACGAAAATAAATTACATTTCAGACTAGGGTTGAATACAACTTTGCACGGTTAACGCTTATTACAAACATTATTTTGAACCTCATCGACATGGCCAAAAACAATATTTGTAAACTTTCGTAGCAGTAAACGTCCTATGCGAATTCCTGCGAAACTAGTATCGGACACGGCATGCAACTTTGCAAACAGACTTTCCACCAATAAAACGATAGGGCCGCTGCTTAAAAGTCCCATAGGCAGAGGCACACGACGAGAATAATCCACAAAATTTCAGAACCCTGTGCGTAGAGGCGATAACACGCTTGAGGCGCGTGGCAGTGTAATGCTAATCGCTACAGGGCTTCTGAGCTTCGGACGCTGGAAATATCTCCATGTTGGAGATATTTCTTCGCGACGTTCGAAAACTCTGAAGCAAACTGAAAACCAAAACTCACGTGTACAGTGGATAAATGTCAAGGGAACGGACATGCCGTTCATGCTATACCACAAGGGGCGCCTCTTTTACTCGAACATATTCCACGACAGGTTGTGTTCCATAAAACTTTAGTCCAGGACCACTTTCGTGGGTGGATCATTTCAATTCTTATACATCTTATATGTCTGCCCGCGAAGTGGAGAAACTTATTTCTGATATAGACTGTTCGCTGTAAAGTGGCGCACTTTTGAGGCCCTAGTTACTTTTTCTCTTTGAGACATTTTCTATCCTTTTACCACCTTTTTCAAAATAATATTGCAATTTAAGTAATACACACAGTGTGTAGATTCCACCGTACTCGGAATTTAACGCCTAAAGCTAAAATATAATTTGAGACCTGAAAAATTCACGGTTTCGTTTCGGAACAAACAAGAATTCAAAACTTCGCACGTTTTAATTTCTTATACTGTTGGCCCACCCGTTAGTTTACAAGTCCTGGACAACTCTGAGCCAATAATAAACAGACAATAGTATGCAGACCCAATCACCGTCTTCCGCTAATACAACAAGCAACCAATGAACAGTGATATTTGCACGGTTTTACATACGACAATGGAGTGTATCCCAGAGGTCATTGAACTCGCGAATTTTTCAGGTCTCTAAATATAACACATTCATTGACTATTATTCCAAATGAGATGACTTTCAAAAGTGCTCACTTGACCATGAATAGCCTATAGGTACATTAATGTAGCAGTCAGCCTTTACACGAAGACAGGTGCCCAGTAGTTACAAGAAGACTGCAAGTATGCACGTGGAATATTAAACCCTAACCTCCGCGCAAATATTTTCGCAGAATAACAGGTGGTACTATATATTAGCAGTCGGTGGGTTTTCTCGGTGAACTCCCTTCTCTTCCCCGCTTTGCGTTCCACCATTTTTATTAGGTGTCCAGCCATGTCACACTTGAGAGACGACGTGCCCCTTCACTTTTAAACATCTCCATGAACTAATTAAAACTTTTACAGAAATGTCCCCTTTAGTATACGCGAAGATTCCGTGATAGCGAAATACAGAACTGATTTCAGTAAATAAAGAATACGATAACCTCATCAATGGCTGCTTAAATGGCCGAAAAAACACTACATGTTCGTCGCCGCTGTAGTCAGAAAATGATAGTTCCCAAGGCAAATAGGACATTGGCATAAATGTTTAGCACAAAGCGCTTATAACAGACGGCAGAACTTCAAAAACGACAACTAAAGAAAAGCGGAGAACATATTCATATATTCTGTTTGTGAACTGTAATAACTTTCTTTTCTTACTGAGTCTTGGAAGAGAACTAATCCTTTCTGGTCGTGTCCCAAACTCTTTTCGTCACAAAAATAATATTTTATTTTTGAATTTAATTGTTTATGCTCTGCACAGCATTTTCATAGCGAAAGTGAAAGTATTTTCAAACCAACGCTTCAATAAATGAAAGATAACAATTATTTTGCTAGTATTTTCCGTGATTCCACGGGAAAAGTTTTTAAACAACAGTACGTGTCCGTCCCTATACGGTCAACCCCCCCCCCCTCCCGAGTGTGGCTTCTCTTGCGCCCTACATAGAGGACATGGGTTCGATTCCCTGTCCAGACACCCGGTAGGTATCTCACCTGCCCATGGTTAGAGCTACTGATTTTTCGCGAAAAAATATGAGTACACGGTGGACTTCGATGCTATAAGCACCCAACAGCAGGTTTGTCTTTGCCATTGGTTGTCGTCTGCTTGAGGAAGTGTTTTAATATCCTACCGGGCCACTCAGAATTCGACAACATTAGTACGGCTCTCACGTGATTCGTGTGCAGACAGTTAACACGTGTCATAAAGAAACTCAGCCAATCAAGAGAGGTAAACGACCCTTCAGTGTTTTGAAATACAACGTGTCTTGAAATATTTTCGCGAAATTTCACTATCTCTAACCATGGTTACCCGAAAACACTCTAGGCGATGGCCGATTCTCCCCCCCCCCCTTCCAACCCTTTCCAAAACCCAACCATACCACGCTTCCTGCTTCTTTGAGCAACTTTCTCCGTGTATTACGACCTCGTTGTCAACGAGACGTTAAGCCCTAATTCCACACATGTATAGTAAATTCACACTTTCTTCGGCCTTTTGTAATCGAACGTATGAAAAATCGCCCTAGGCTTAACATGCCAACCTGTTTTGTTCAATCACTTGTATTCCACACACAAACTCACACAAACTCACACACACACACACACACACACACACACACACATATATATATATATATATATATATATATAACCCTGTGATTAACGTTAACGTACTGTGTTCTTGAATAGATTAATAATCTACTTAGTATCTTCTATAGCATGTAATATTTATTTCGTATTAAATACGAATTTAAAACCGTGAGAGCAGCGACGTGTTGGCAACGGCTAGTAGGAAATAGTTCACAGTTACAGTATTTTTTACAATCGTTTTTGTGTACACTATTTGTAAATTAAACGTTGCCTATTGATATATTTGAATTGTTAGGTAGCACTGAAGGAAACACATTTGATTGCTGCAGTTAAAAATATCAGCTCAAATTATCGTGCGTAGGCTCTAGTGGCACGGTGTTTGTTTTTCCGCCCGGAAGGAAAGTTTAATAAGCAAATAGGAGCTTGTCGCTCTCTCTCTCTCTCTCTTTCTCTCTCTCTCTTTCTTTCTCTCTCTCTCTCTCTCTCTCTCTCTCTCTCTCTCTCTTCTATCTCTCGGGAAGTTCGTACCTCATGTGTAGCAAGAAAATTATACATTTTGTTATTTTAAATTTCAGCATATTTCATACTAATCACAGCAACAGTAAGGATTTTTGAACTTGTAATTTACAACTGAAACAAAATTGTATTGTTTAAATGCCTATTATATGTTATTTATATGCGATGGCGCAACGCTTACAAATCCAGCAGGTTGGCAGAAGTGGTGTGGAAAGTAGAATCTAGACTTTGATCAGCTTTCCCCTAGCCTAGGCGCCTACTGTCTACTTCCATGTGCTTGTCCCAATATGGCAGGCGATTATACCGAGTTTTTATAGTGCCGTACGACTGGCAGTGATGTGGCAACATGTCAATGATACGGCGCGTTTCTGAACGAAGCGTCAAGTTCGTACTCGTGTTATTTTAAACTTCCTAGGCAAGTTACAGTGTTGTGATAAGTATGTGTTTCCACGGCAGGGTTAAATGCACTGTAACGAGTGTTGTGATCGCTGTGTGTGAAAGGGCGTAGTCGCAATTTCCTTCTATGTTGGCTGCATTGTAATCGTTACGCAGGCTAGGTGTGTGTGGATTTCAAATATTGGATGAGCAAACTGCATACTTTTTAACCATGAACAGATGTTATGCCGACGTTAATTATTCAAATTCACGTATGCTTATCACAACGATGTATCTGTGCGCTAGGTGTTTGAAACACAGTTGTGTAACGAGCTTACGTTTCTGTGATTTGAATGTCTGCCAAAATACTAAGCCCAGCCAGATAAATTTAAATAAATAATAAAATAAACGTAAAAACCAGTAAGTACCATTGCATGTAAATATTAGCGGAATAAACGTTACGGTAGGCCTATATGTTTGCATGTTCACCACTATCCTTTACGTTTGTCGATGCTACGTACAATAAATACTAGACACAAGTTGCGTGCTTGAATGTACTGTGTCGTTTCATTGGACTGGTTGTTCCTTCGTTTTAATTTTTATTCCAAATAAGGCCTTCCTTTTAACGAAATAACCCAACACATATTAATAACAAAATGTTAATACTACTGTTGTTTCCGCCACAGTTGTAACAAACACCGTCGTGGCAAAATATTAATGGGTATTATGTGTACCGTGCTACATCGTGTGTAACAAATAGTTATATAGCAGACCTAAATATTGTTATAGGCCTAAATTGTGAACATTCGTAGGAAATATGAGAGCATTCTTTGAACAGCTGTAAACAGCAACCAACGCATTTGACAGTTATAAAAGTAGAAGTCAGATGGCAGTGTTTATCTTTACGTGTAGCAGAAGGACGCGTAATCAATAACCAAAAGTAGATATTTAGCAGGGCTTCAGAAAAGGCCGAAGTTATCGGGAATCAACTATACCCCATAAACGCACAGTCGCGTTTGTTATTTACTTGTTGTGCCAAAATATACGATCAAAGCGAATGAATGGGGAGTTTACAAGTAAATTTGTACACATTAAATACTTTAGGTAGCTCCTCTGGTTTAGTACTTATGTTTAAATTTACGAAATAAAAAACTTTGCATACTTTGGTTGCCACAGCCTACGCTAAAAATACTGCTCACATTGATTTTTGGAGAACAAAAGTACACAATAATGTAAATAAATGTTTCCGCCCATATATCAGTCATGCGTACACCAACATATGCCAAAGATAAGAAAAATTATTGTTCTGAGTTTGGTTCTATAAGCCGTTTGTAAATATGATGGTTTTCTTTTGTTGTTTTATAGTTTATGTGTTCGACTTCTTTTCTCTCTCTTTCTTTCTTTTTTTGTTGTTGTTTGGCACGAGGCCTTAAAATTGTGCAATATATTGTCACTTTTAAGAAAGCTTTTATTCCTCACAGGAAGATAATCACGTGTGCCATCGTCTTGGGAGAAAACGTCGTTAGACACATACGTCATCTCGCAAAACAAATTGCGTTCTGGTTGATGACTGGGTAGATTTGTCCTGCAATGCGTTTTTCTTCGATTACGCTGGTTTTTTATTTGGAGCAGCACCAGTACGATATAAAATAATTTATTTCGCTGTAAGTATCTCAAGCCATATTCCATTGCTAGTTTCCATATTGGGTTGATGAAGAAAGCGTCTAAATGAATTTATAACATAACTCTTTTGCGGTGCGCAGCAATATTACAAATTTTGAAAGGAAATTTTTTTAAAGAAAAAAATTTATACGTATTATAAAGTTGTCACGCATTATTCCTGTATCGTAAAAGTTTAATTATAAATTGGTTTGAAAGACTACAAATCTACTTTATTCAGACACATTCAAAAGCCCGCTGAATATAAAATTAATTCATGTTAAAACAAAACTCCGTAAAGGGCAAAAAGAAATGCCAAACAAAGACAATTCCGTCAGGTGTTTTTCTGCTGGCTGTATCCGGGGCAACTGTATAATTTGTTCTCTTTTTTTTTTCTGGAACTTTTGTAGTATGCTGTCGTCCTTGGAGAAACTGTCGTTCTGAATATTTAGTCCTTGTGTAACCTACACTCGCAAAGTCAACAACAGCCAGGCCGCAACTTTTACCACACAGGCAAATTATGCTTTTCTGCCATACAACAGAAATTTCTCTTATACTTATATCTGTCAGTTCATCTGCAATATAAATGACAGAATAGTCAAGTTTTAAGTTAATTTTCATAGCATCTAGTTTCTTTCTATCGCGTTTTGTCGTCAGAGTAATCAGCTTTGCAGTATAACTTTACTAATAAAAACCTACGAAATTCTCAGTTTAGGTAATCCTCGTGGAAGTGTTGTAATAATTAATAGTTAGTTCTTACTACGGTACATAAGATACGACACAAATACTTCCTCCAGTTTTTGTGGTTATTTGGTAAAACTTTTTCAGTAAATCTACGTGTGTTGTTCTAGTAACAAGTGCATAAGATGAAACGTCACAAGAGCAGCACAAAGTGCATAATATTTACTTCCGTATCAACGGTCAACGATAGGGATCAATCTTTCATAAAACAGTTTGAATAGTGTCCACGCTGAGAGAACAGACATCAAAATATTTGTTTGTATAGAGCCAAAAATATATTTCGTTGACCCAACAAAACTTTTTGTTGCGTAAAGAAAACTCGTAAAGCAAAACAACAAAAAAAAAATATATATATATATAACACGAAATACACTATTGAATTAATAAAACCTCTGTGTTGGGACGAACGAAATTAAACTGCCAACAAAATGTTTGGCTCTATTTGTTTGGCCACTCATTTGAGTACCTTAGTTATAAAATACGTCTCGCGAGTTTGTTTGTATTTTTTTTGCGGCAATCAGGATACTAAAAACATGTTAGTGCATTTATTGATGCCTAAAAATGGTAGAAACATAATAACATAACAAGTTAAACAGGAAACTAAAAAGTAAAACTGTAAAACGTGAAATAATTATTTACGCGCGTAGTCCAGTACTTGGAATGTATGCATGTACGAGTATTTAAAAACATTCTGACCTCATAAGTGATTACTTATGCTGAGCTAGGTTCGGATCTTGGCTCAGTTTCAAATCGTTTCGCTGTATTCGCGCTCCTGGCTCTAAAGGTCACACAATCCTCCTAATTCTGAAACTGCCGGCCCGTCGCGGATTACATGGTCTCTCTGGCCCGATCTAGAAGGTTCCCCGCACCGGGAGTCTCGCTAGAAGAAGCAAGGGCGACGATCTAGAAGGTTCCCCGCACCGGGAGTCTCGCTAGAAGAAGCAAGGGGCGATGATCAGAACATCCCTTCAAAATTAAACCCCGTAAATTCAATTTGCTGAAGATCAGGAGCACGCGTGTCCCGATAGGCGTATCTGGTACGCGCGGCGACTCGCTTTTGTAAGTCGCCGCTCACTTCTCGTGTTACAACTCTGGCCTTGGCAAACTGTTTCGCTCACTCGAGCAGTACGGGGGGAAAGGGGAACGATGCAGAGAATCAAGCATGTATAGGATGTTCATGGTAAAATGATCACTTTTGAAAGCCCTGCTCAAGATCTACTTGTATGCACGTTGTGTAGTATTCTGCCGCCTTATGCAAAATTAACATTTTCATAGGCTTCATCACTTTATTCATCCGTCAGTCAAGTTAAATTCTGAAATTATTATAAAAATTATTATTTTACAAACCTGGTAATTTTTACATTTCTAAAAAGTAAACAAAAAAACTAACACTTTTTATTCGACGGTAAGATATGGAACTACTTTCCATCTGTCATTACCAACTTTACTGGGCGCATGTCACTCAGCGCGCTCGTTAAAATATATGCAGGTAGGAGCAGTGCTTTTTTTCTAATGTTGATTTCAGAAGTGCTCACTTTATCATGAACAGCCTCTAACAGTAGTCTGTGTATTGTACATTTCGTATAAGTGGGGTAAAAATGGACAGACAATGAGACCAACATACACCGCATGTAAACAGTAAATTCTCTCGTTTGCTGCAAAGTATTGTAACAGCTGATTAATTGCTGCGGGATGTATGTTGTTAAGTTGGCGCGTTTTATGATGGTTTGAAATGAAATACAACTGAGAACTAAAAGGAAACATTAAACATGCTTACAACATTTACGGTTTGAATTATTGTCTTATTGTTGGTGTTGTCGTAATATTTTATCGGTAGTTAATTATTCTCTTATTCGCTTTTTCAAGCATATTGGGTTGTAATTATCGTCCCAGTGTTGTTTCTTGAGTGAAATGTTATATTATCAGCACGTGTTTGCTGTGTCGGGAAACGACTCGTCCGGCCATTTTTCGTCACCGCCGGCAACAAGCAACACAAATTAATTTACGTTTTCTAAGTTTAAGTTTGTTGGTTTCAGGAAAAGGGCGGAAGTGCTGATTTTGCTGAACGAGTCCGTAAATAAATTACATAATATAAGTGACGAACAATCATTATTCTAGGGAAGTAATTGTGTGTGGATTTCTTTAGAAAAACACGTGTTCAAGACATTGCGAATTAAATACAAACTGCAAGTTAGCGTGTTTTGTAAATAATATATCTACAAAACGTCACTCTAATGTATGAAATGCACGTGGGCTAAAAAAGCCGCACTTTCAACTCTCTTGTAGAGTGTAAATAATATTGGTTTATTCCGCCTATATCGTAAATCGAACGAGTGTAAGGCTAACTTCGGTCAAAGTGTGTGTTTATTGCTGCATCTATACGAACAGCGCTGTATGGTCCGAGTTATGTTTTTTTTTCATTGAAGTTAAAACTTTCAAAGTTATAATACTTTTAGTGTTATTTCCGTACGTGCAAAATTTTCTACTGCTCCATCAAAACAATATGCTACTCAAAATGGCACACACTCGTAAGAAGAACCCCAAAAACAACGCCGTGTGAAGAAAGACGTTAAACTAAAGTCCTCCTCCTCTCCCTTTCATCCTCGTTTCCTTTTTACCATCAAAATAAATAAACAGGGCACAAACAAACTTGCCAATTACAAAAATAAAACAGTTTGGAATGTCAACCTAGCAATAATATCCTACATTCATTACTGGATGGAAGTTAGCTAATTTCCATCTTTCAGTGCCAGCCATGACAGGAAACACGAGGAAAATGCAAGTGTGCACTCGACTCATAACTTTAAATGTTTTGTTTACAAGCGTAGTTTTCTTAGCTGATACGACAGAGGTGGCGGAAGGATACATTGGGGCCGCGCTACTTTTTAAGAATTGTCCAAATTTACATGAAATGGACAGTAATAGACGCCTTGCATTTCCTTAAAAAGCGTAACGTGAAAGCAACTAACATATAGTCGTAGGGGAGTGGGGATGAAGAAATATTCAGTCACGTTAACAAATCGTTTCAATGGAAAATCTCTCAGTTATCCTACTTGGTCAACTGTTGGTTAATGATCTCGTATGCTGCAGACGTGTTGTATTACGGCGTGCATTTGCCGAGCTAGTTGATCCAGTGGCAACACGCAGACTGCAATTCTGGAAGATTTAATTTGAATTCCGTGTCCAATCTATCCTGATATTGTTTTCTCCTCAGTTTCCGTAAATCCAGCCCACGAGGATTACTTGATGGCCCCTTCATTCCCCATCCAGGTTTGGAGTACATGTCGTTTCACCTAAAATATTTTTACCTAATTTTAGGCAAAAAGACTTCATGGGCAAGTTAAGCGAAGAGCTAGAATTTAGGCAAAATTATGTTAGTAAAACGACTCTAGGCAAATCGACTTCAGGAAAATTTCCTTTTAGGCTAAACTACTTTAGGAAAAGTGGCTTTTAAGTAAAATGAAGATGGAAAAAAACACTTTTAGACAAAAATAACTTTAGTTAAAACGACGCCCTCCCTTTTAAAACATACTATCCGAACACGAGCAATATTAAGATTGGAGTTTGTATTGAACGTTGCTACAGACTCTCCAATCAATAAAATGACTGCGGATCACCGCTTGAAGTTCCACTGGTACACGCAACATGACGATAACACTGCACGCAATTTCATAGCCTTGCGCGTAGAGATGACGCACTTGATGTGCGTGTCAGTGTAGCCCTTAGTGTTGCCTCAAATACGGAAATAGCCCCAGGTAGGCGACTACCGTAGAGCATGTTCTAAGACTGACACTCGTAACCAGAGCTCTAGGTGGTGCACGGTGCTTAGTGATATTGTCCTCGACAGTTCATTAGCTAAAGGCTTAAATGAATGCTATTACATACAGTCCAAGGGACACTGTGATTGTGCAGGACACTGACGCCTTACTATATACAGTGCTAGCAATAAAAGTATTTTCTGTGCAACACACGCAATCTTGGTCACCGTGACTGAACGGTTTAAATCTCCGTCGTCACAGAAGCATTTCCCCCCCACCGCCCATTTTGCAATTAAGTTCCAACGAAGGCTGTATGCAGTCGTTTCGAACGGCCTTGTGCGATGAGTTGCACAAAAAAGGCGAAGTCGTACTTGAAACTTGTGTGAACTCCGACCTTATCGCTCTTTCTTGCTCACGAAAGCTGGTTAGCTTGAAACGGAAACTAAATGACGGAAACATTTAAGTTTGTTGTTAAAAACGCAAACACGTATCACGTACTCGCTACTTTTGCAACCGGAACACATGCAGTTCAACAGAAACTCCCTGGAGGTCTGTCTGTCTAACTAAAAACATACCTGCACGAGCAACTAGTTAATGGTATAACTATCTGCCCACTAAAGAATCAGCTTATGCGCAAACTACTGTAGCATGAGTAGTGAGCGTAGAACATGAATGAGTTTAGTCTACTAATTAATTCAATCGCGAATATTTTGCTTGAATTTTTATTGAGGATATTTCGCTCACACTACTCAGGTTTCTTCCATATACTAATGAGAAAAATCCTGCACCCCCTCCCCCCTCCCAGCGATGTGGCGACGTGGTAACTCATCGGACTCTTATGGAGAACCCGGGTTCGAGTCCCGGGTCAGCCATCTTGATTTCGGCTTTACAAATTTATCCGAAATCACTCCAGACGAATGCTGGGATGGTTCTCTAAAATGACCTTGCTGTCCACGCTAACTACATTCCTCCTTCTTCTCCCCTCCCCCAACATGCAACAGATTCACTATCTTCTAATCAAGTTGAAGAATTTTCTGGTGAACGCAGTGGATTGAATTCGAAGCCTACAAGTTACAAAGCTAACGATTTCCGATTCACCCAGTCTCCAAATACTGAAATTTTTCGCAAATTCGCCGGTCTTATTCGAACAAGTAATAACATTTCAACCTCTCAATCGGAAGGCCGTGTGTTTCGTACCGATTTGTTTTCCAGGAATGATATATTAGAGCAATGTCCTGCTACGTTCGTTATAATAGACGAGAATACCGATTCTTTTATTTTGATGTATTCTGTGCGACCGGAATTCGACTGCTATATATACACTCAATAGCAAAAAAAAATTGACCACCTTGAACGAATCGCGCGGTTACAACGAAGGTTGCCACACAACATCGCCATAGATCGACACGTGTCCCATTTGCTTTTAATGCGGTTTGGTAGCTCGGATGTGCCACTAGGGGGCATACATGTACCTCCATCATTCATAGCTGCAATACGTCGAATAAGGCCTTAGTATCAGGGTGATCCACAGAGCAAAGTTTAGTGAACACGCAGCATCTCCGACAGCGGGCGCATTCGACAAGCCTTTGACGAGGATGAGATTGAGAAAGGCCGCGTCGGCCTCCAAGAGGCAGGTTGGACGTTTCGGAGCATTCGCCGTCACTTGGATCACTGTGTGTCGCTGCTGGACGCAGTGGGAACAGGAGCGCACACACCCCCGTCGAGAAGGCTCGGGTCGACCTCGGCGGGTTACCAGCTAGGAGGATCGCATTATCGTGCGACAGGCTGTAAGCACTCCACGGACATGTCACGGCAGCTGGGGATACGCCTGTGTCCACGAGTACCATATCCAGGCGGCTAGCAGAGCGGGATCTGTCGTCGCGGTGTCCCTTACGTCTAAAGGCTGTTCACACGATAAAGTGAGCACTTTTGAAATCAACCTTAGAAAAAAGTCACTTCTCCTACGTGCATATATTTAAACGGTCGCTCTGAGTGACATGCGCCCAGTAAAGTTGGTAACGATGGATGACAAGTAGTTCCATATCGATACGTCGAATTAAAAGTGCTAAGGTAACCATTTATGATAACTCATATTATTTAATTGCTTTTCTGTTTTTTTTTTTTTATTCATCGAAGTGTAAGAATGAGCTCCTCTGTAAATTATTTACTTTTCTAATAATTTCAATGTTTCACGTGACCTACGCACGAATAAAGTGATGAGGCCTATGGCAATACATAAAGCGGGATAATACACAACGTACATACACGTAGATATTAAGCAGGGCTTTCAAAAGTGCTCATTTTACCGTGATCAGCCAATACCATATACGACGTGGGCATCGCTGAGCACGTATGACCTTCTGCCGCAAACACAGGCAGCATGGCAGGTTGCCGATTGGCGACGAGTGGTGTTGAGCGACGAATCACGGTTCTGTCTGGACACAGACGATCTCCGAATTCGAGTCTGGAGACGTCCTGATCAGTGCCGAGCACGTTATCTTGTAGAGCGGCACACCGCTTCAACGAGAGGTGTCATGGTGAGGGGTGGGGGGGGGGGGGGTCATATCCGGCGACGAGTGGTGTTGAGCGACGAATCACGGTTCTGTCTGGACACAGACGATCTCCGAATTCGAGTCTGGAGACGTCCTGATCAGTGCCGAGCACGTTATCTTGTAGAGCGGCACACCGCTTCAACGAGAGGTGTCAGGGTGAGGGGGGTCATATCCTACGATTCCCACACCACACTGATGGTGATTGAAGGAACTGGGGTGCCGCGGTGGCCGAGCGGCTAGCCTTCTCGCCTCCCGGGTTTAATCCCCGGCAGGGTCACCGGGTTTTCGCATGCGGGGAACGTGCCGGACTACGCCGTTGGCCGGCGGGGTTTTTTTTTTCGAGGATTCCCCGTTTCCTCCGGCCCTTCATTCCGGCGCTGCTCCATACCTCAATTAGCCTCATCGGCTCTCCAGACCTCTCTGTTAAGAGCCGCCCTAATCTCTTCACTCACTCACACTCTAACGTTGCGGCGATAATTCCAGGAAATTCTGCGACCATGTGTGCTCCTCTTTCTGGTGGCGCTCGACAACTGTATTTCCCAACAGGATAATAATACCGGCCTCACACAGCACTGGTTATCACTGGCTTGCCAGCGATATCAACAAGCTTCCTTGGCCAGCAATGTCCCTGACCTCTGACGCTTCCAGAATATTTAGGACCAGTTTAGGCAGCAACTTAGATTTTTAGCTGATTGTTTAAACTGTAAATAACAGAAACATGGTCGTTACTTTCGCTTCTCTGCCTCGGCATTTTGAATTTCGTAGCACAGCAAAGAATGCTCTGTGGACACAAAATAAATTTCACTACCTTTGCAAAATATTCCGTGAAGAAAATATTTGGTAGCGCCTACATATAGCTCACGACCGTTCAAGCCTTGGATAAGTGACCAATATAGGCTGTTCACAGTAAACTGAGTACTTTTGAAAGCCCAGCTTAACATATGCTTATACGCACATTGTGTATTATTCTACCTTATGCAAAATGAACATTGCCATGGACCTGGTCATTTAAATTCAAGTGACGGTCAAATAAAAATGTAAAATGATTAGAAAAGTATTATTTTATAAATTTTGCTTACAGTTTCACTTAATATATGAGTTAAAAAAAATAAGGCAGAGGAAATAATTGATGTATTCACGAATGTTTACCCAGCACTTTTAATGCAACGTTAAGTCCAGGAACTACTTTCTCTCAGTCGTTACTTACGTCACTGGGCTCATGTTAGTCAGCGTGCCTGTTAAAGCATATGCATGTATGGGCAGTGACATTTTCCAAAGGTTGGTTTCGAAAGTACTCAATCAACTGTGTAAAGCCTACATAAATATGAACGATGGGCATTGCACTTTAAGAGCCATTTGTCTCTACGAAGCCGGCCATTTAAAAAGTGACGTATCGTGGCCATGGCAACCATGAACGAGCGCGCACTTTAGTGTTACAAGGCCTCCCGGGCGCGGAGCGCAACAGGTCAGTCCCACGGGACCTTTTTACAGCGGCCTTCGTTGGGCGTGGCCTACTCGCCGACCAGCAGGGTCCCGGGTTCGAGTCCATCCTCCTACATTCTGGCCAAGCTTTGTGCAACACATACCAGCAACAAAATGCTTTGATACAATGTAGACATTATGGTCAACATAAACCGTGATCCACCAACATAGCTGACATAATATTTCCACTTGGCCATGTTAAAGGGATTCCCCCCGAATATAGTCTGTGTGCACAACTTTTTGCAAGTCTTTCACTCAAACTAACTAGTAATTTATAGGAAATATTATTTTTCAATACAAATAATATCAGTATTCTATGTTGGACGTTTCCCTTTGAAGGTGAATCAAATATCTGAGTCTAACAAGAAGTTAATTCGTGTTTTCAGGAAATAGGTAGCCGGTATTCTCGGCGTCTTTTGCCTTCTTCTGTGATATGGCGCTCGTCGCAGCAAATGTGTTGGAGGCGTGTGTCAGTGAATCGAGAAAATCGTCATTATCGTCTTCAGAATTATCGCTTTTATCATGTTCATTATAATCAATGCTCTCTTCATGCTCATCTTCACCACCTGTTTTGCATTCTATATTAAGTTTTCTTTTCATTATAGCAGGAGTTGTATGCTATCAATATTTAGAGCCGACGACTGTTTATTTTGAAGTTCGTCAACTTCACGCGAAAGTCTTGCAAGTGTACATTCCGCACAAACCGACTCTAGTGCACTCATTACGTCTTTAGCATTAACTATCTCCCCATAATCGCCTGTCGAATCGGTACCCATCGATGTAGCAAGAGGTATTGCCGGCAACAGTTGCTGACTACCATTAGACGAATCCTCGAAGGTCTCGATATGTTCTTGCAAATGTATCGCCTTGCGCAAATTGCATGGGACCAATGTCGTAATGCTTCACCATGCGAGAAGGACTGTTCTTACAGGTCGTTCTCTCATGCCCACGAGCATTTTGACCATGGCTGAGAAGTCGATCACAGAATTGGCAATAGCGACAACCAGTTAGCGATGATGCAGGTCGTTGAGGTCAAAGGCTGGCCTTCGTATTTGCATTTCATCTTCGTGGCGTGACGAGAGAGCCCTTCTAAATCGATGTTCACCCCATGGTGTCAGAACGTCAACTGCCTGTTTTCTATCTAAATGGGGTTCTTTTTACAGTAAAGAGCCTAGCTTATTCTCACAAAAGGCCTTCCACCACAAAAAAGTATATGTAAAATAATAAGCTAGCACTCTGAGAAAAACCCACATACTCGTTCACCCCAAAGAAAACATCAGATAGTTATGTATACATTAATATAGAAATACCAAATTAATTTAAATTTCTGTAGTCATATATATATACATATGCATACAAGCATATTCATATAACGTATTCTTGTGTAAGTATGATAAATAGAGTGTGTTGATTAATGAATGAATCTGGGTGTGAACAGAATACTTCAAAGCAAAAGTCACACGATCATCTGTCCTAGGTTCTATGTTTCCCGAAGTAAGGCCTTCCAAAGTTCTGCTGGAATTGTTAATAGCTACACTTGACATAGGCTGTCCACGGTAAAATTCTGAAAGCATTGCTTAAGATCTACTTGTATGCACGTTGTGTATTATTCCGCCTTATGTAAATTTAATATTGCCATGGACCTGATCACTTAATTCATGCGTCGGTCAAGTGAAGCAGTGAAATTATTAGAAAAGTAAACATTTTATAAATCTGATAATTTCTACACATCTGATGGATTTAAAAAAGCGAGAACCGGAATAAATAATTTAAATTATCACAAATGGTTACCTAACACTTTTTATTCGACGTCAAGATATGGAATTATTTTCCATTCATCGTTATCATCTCAGTGCGCCCGTTGAAGTATATGGTTTCAAAAGTGCTCACTTTACCGTGAACAGCCTTTACACACCTGTTCTGTCACTGCAGCTCTGCCTGTGTACCAGCAGTGATTCGCCCTTACAAGAGGTGCTCTGAGCGTACACCTTGCATCTGAATGCACACCTGCACACATCTCATAAGTAGCGGTGTGATATGTTCGAACAGCCCAGGTGTGCCGCGTACCTGCTGCCAACCTTGTTCCACAAGTTGGTGAAGAATTACAAAGTTCATAATAGGTGCTGGATAAACTATGACCTTCAGATGTCCCTACGGACAACAATCCACTGGATTCAAATCAGGCGAACGTGCAGGCCAGGCGTTTGGCCCTGCACGATCAATCCAGCTTTGCGGTAACTGCTCATCCAGATATGGCGTGGCCACTGCTGACATTGGTGTGTGAATTACATGCGGTGTGACATATCCAACTGGACATCATCAAGTAGCACAAACAGAGGTGTAACGACTACCATCAGTGGACACAATGATATGGTTCCATAACTCCCACATAAATCGACTCACCTTGTGTGTGTATGCAGCTGTTATAGAATATTTTCCGATGGCGGTAAAACTTATTTGTGCGGCCGCAAAGCAATTTTTATTATGTTACGTAGTAACGTCGTGTTTAGTCAAAAGCATTTATGCATAGAGTAAATAGTTTTATACCTGTAATTTATTTTCTTTGAAAGTAGTTGCCAAAAATTGTTTTAGCCATTTGCAGTAAGAGTTTTGTATGGTGTCTTACAGTTGTATGTACGTTTTTGATAAACTGAATTCGTGAAAGAATGCCTCTGAAAATTTAACGTAGTGGAAATTTGAACGCCTGAAAACACAGCCATGCAGAACGACATGTTGATGGACCTCGCCTTGTTGTTGAAAATTGCAAGCCGATCATCGGAATTGCGATTGTATGAGTCGCGAAATCGATTTGCCACACGGAGAAACATAGGAAGTAATCTATCATTCATGTACTATCAGCAGAAAACTTAGGTCCAGTGGGGGTTTTTTATGTAGCGATACGTTGAAATTAACAACACTGCTAACGTTCGAACGCGACTGGCTTACAAAATATACAATTATGTTATTGCTTCCACGGGCATTTAGTGCGAGGATATGACAGTGGTAGCGACTCCAAAAGCGTTTCGTCAAGTTGCGTCTCAGGGAATTCACGTGTAGGATACACATTAAATTTATCCGTGACGCTTATTTAGCATGAGGATATACATTAGTCCTTTCCCAAACGTAAGGTTGTCAAGGACTGGAGAGAGAGAAAATAAGAAAACACTTTCACTCGAAAGCAACTAATTCGTGGCCGAGTCTCTTAGACGAAACTTCAGGAGCTTTCCTTAAAAGGTTTGGCCGTTTTATTCTCCTCTCATTATTCACTCATCCATCATTATGCACTTCTTGGCTCGTGGCTGTAGACATCATTTCCCGCCACATTTCATCCCTACCCCCCATCCCTCCTCGTCATCAGTGTCACAAAACAGCTGTCTCCTTTTCTTTTTTAAAGACAGCACGTGTAGCGGTTATCTGAAAGCGCAACGTGGCATCATTTTTTTTCCCCGATGTTTTATTTACGAGTTTCTTCATAACGTGTCTGTGACCAGTTTGAGAAGCAAATGTTGGAGGTTGTTTAACGCCCGTTCTGAATACAGACAAGGTTGTTAAAGGAAACAGCTTTCATACATAGCAACTATTAAGCAGCCACGAGACAGAAAAAAAAAATTCTGTATGTGTTACAAAACAATTTTTTTTTTTTTCGGAAACTTAGTAGCCAAAGAATTTCTTGTAACTCTACAGCTGAAATATTGAATATTTACAACATTGTATTTTTAAACAACGTAGAACATTGTTTTGTGTACCTCAATCTTTGTAATGTACTTGAAGCCTGCAACATTTGCTGGTTAAAATTCTATATTGGTTTTACACATTCTACACTAAGATTGTGTTAAAATTGCTCTTATTTATTTATGGTGTTATGAAAGTATCTTTGGCAATTAGTTTCTAAATAATTCCTTGCTCAAATACAAAAAAAAATACAGATTAAGCTTCCGACGATGCATAATGTAATTTCAATATTTAAACGTAATCCCTAGTAAACAATTTTAAATTCTTCAAGGTCACGTCTGATTATAGGCTGTTCACGGTAAAATGAGCACTTTTGAGGCCGTAGTTACTTTTTCCTTTCAGCCATTTCTTATCCTTTAACCACTTTCTTACATAAATATTGCAATGCAAGTGATAAACACAGTGTGTATATTACACCGCACTCAGAAATCAGCATCTAAGGCTAAAATAAGATATATTTATTGACTATTATTCCCAATAATAGGGCTTTAAAAAGTGCTCACTTTACCGTGAACAGCATAAACAAGGAAACATCGTGACGGGCACTCCTACGACTGCTGAATTCCTCGAAAATTAGATCTGCATCAGTACGATATAATTACACGTGATGTATTTAAGTCGATGGATTAAACTACTTATACTACTTTGTACTTTCCTCCGTGACCTGCGTAGAAAAGCCCTGTAAATAGCTTTCCCTTTTTTTTTTTTACCATTTTCACTGCTCTTTTCTCTCTGAGTATATATTTATTAGGATAAAAGTAACAAATAGTGACTGTGGATTATTGATTTTTTTACCTTATGTATAGGGATCTGAAAAATTCATGACTTAGACGACCTCCAGGCTAAACACCACGACCTTACGTGCAATCGAGCAGATTGTTACAATTGCTCATTGGTTGCTTGCTGCCACAGTGGCGGGCGATGATTGAGCGAGCATTTTATTGTATGTTTTTCATTGGCCCAGGGTTCTCCATAAAGTGTCAAATAACGCGTGTATCAACAGCAAAAAGGACACAACATATAAGAGTTTTCCCAACAATACTGTCCCAAAATTAATCCTCTAATTTTTCACGTCTCTACTTATATGGGAAAGAAGTGTTTCCATGTACACGCATGTACAGTACTGAGATGAGTATCCATGTACTAAAACTATTTTTATAGATAATATTTTAATAAGTAGTGCTATCGAACATGTATTTACACATAGCAAAAACATAATTGGCGTGCATTATGTAGACTTATAAAGTTATCAGTACATAACGCAAAAATTAACATTATTTAATGTATTTAAACTGCGGACGTGTTGGCATAAATGAGACTTACCTACCGTTTTGTACAGTACAAAGCAAAGGACCAATAACCAATGAAGTCAGCACCTTCTTTCCTGCACGTTATATGTAGGGATAGGAAAATTTCGCGAGTTCAGTGACCTGTAGGCTAGACTCCACAGTCCTGTGTATAATCAAACCTCATAAGTTTGTTCAGTGGCTGCTGCCCCACAAAGTAAACAGCGTACCTTCACACCTGGCAGTATGGAGTTCGCTACTTGTTTCCTTGCAAGTCTGCTATTGGTTCAGAGTGGTCCAGGGCGTGGCTAATAAACTGTGATCCAATTACAATGGTGACTTCAGTGTACACGTGTTTGACGCCTATCTTGTACTGAAATAAATTTGCGAAATTTTCCTACGCCTAGTAATCTGGTTTTTGGAGTTATTGCATCTCCGATTAATTAACGGATGGTACCAATATTACAGAGCAACACTCAAGTTGTTAGCTGGTTGGTGGAAGCATTCTCGACACAAGCACAGGACATACAAAGTTATGAAATGTCTGCAACCCTTGAGCTCATATAAACGCATGAGTGAGGGAATGGGTAAACGTTGTAAAATTATTGAGTTGGCTAAGATTTTAAAAAAGTAAGCCTATTTTTTTAATTTTGGTTTGGTTCACATTATCACCGGTTGATGGCTTACCAACTGAGAATTATTTCAAACTTAAAAATGCAATATTCTTTCGTGTTTCTTACGATGCATAGTACTTAGGAACACAGTGGTCTAACAGCTGCTAATACTGTGAACTCCAGATGCACATGCCAGCAAAATGGCGTCACTGGCCAGCAAAATGTTGGAAAGCTATTCGCCAATCAGCACCTGGTAACCTTCTCGCCATCCGGAAACCCAGACATACTGGTGACCAAAAAAATTTTGTTGGCGACCACAAAATTCTTTTGTCAGTATAGACAAATTTGTGGCGCCGACTAATATTTTTTTTTCATTCCAGTATTTACTGGATACAACAAAATCGCGATTGTTGTCACCAGTAAATTCAGTGTGTCTGTAGGCAATAATGTGTTAATAATTTTCATTACAGTTCAAAAAGTTTCCAAGAAATTTTTTTTACAGTGTAGGGTAATCAGGTGTTTTGCTCTTGCTGTGTCTGGTAGTCTCCGAGTAATACGCATCAGCCACTAAGCTAAAGGTTTACTAGAGTTTTCACGTCTCGTGTGTATTGGGTGCCTAATAGCTTGCCCGTGATTGGTCGCAATGCGGATGATTATTGGCTGCTGCTGCTGCATGCGCCGATAGTGTACAGTCACAGAATAGGTAATCACACAGAAGTTAAATGTTGTAGTGGTTCCTTTGATGTGGGTGTACTTATACGTTGATTGGTAGCGCCAGGCTTTGGTATCGGCGTTACGTCTGATTGTCTACAGCGTGCTGCCGAAGATTTCCAATTGGCTGCACGGGAGGGCGGCTTCTTTCACCTAATGGCCCCGTTCCAGCTGGCTGCACCGTGGATGGTTTCTCTCACCGAATGGTTTCATTCAAGTGTGCCGCAGAGTGGTGGCTTGTCGTGCTGCATACAATCAATGGTCATTGTTACAGACCAGCAAGGAATAAAAAGCAATCTTACATTATCTAATTAAGAGTAGAGCTTGCTGAACACTGGGGCAGTAGCCCACAAAATATCAACTAACACTCTAGTATAGACGTACTATTTAGCTAGCTGTGAATGCGTAATGTAAAAAGAAAAATATTCTACGTTATTGCCAAACAAAACTTCGATATGAGCCAATGAGATTATAATTTGGAGAACTCAAGTTCGCCTAACAAAGATGAAAATAGACGATGTTTCAGATAGGGGAAGGTGATTAGAAGATATACGGATAATATTTTGTATCTGAGTGATTTTTGAGTGGAAGTTGCCGCTACTAGCACCAGTGTATTTGTTTCGTGTGTTAAAAATGCGTGCATTTCGTGTGTAGTATTTACACTTATTTATAGTTGAGTAGTGAGAGAAAATGGTTTCCTGGTAATGCCAGGATAATAAGGTAGACATCTTTGAACATTTGTTACCTAAGCTGCATGCACTGCTTCAAGGTTTCACAGTAATCGCCACACAACACCGAGCTAGTAGCATCCTTTTGCCGCCATATAATTTGTTTCCATGGTTGAGCGGGGCAATCTGATACCTGTACCGTCCTTCCCCATTATATAACGACACGAAACCGTAGTTACCGAAAGAGGTGACGTCAAGGGGTGAAAGACACGACGTCTATTTGTACTACATTTAGAACATTTCTGCTCATTTGTAAAACCATTCACATTGTAAAGTTGTCACAATATTTGACAACAGCTCTTCTGTTGTTGAAGCAGTAAACATTTACAGGGAATTGTAATTGTAATGGCAACCCTTCCGCCTCGCTGCAACCACAAGCTCCACAAGCTGCCACCAGTAAACATAAGTTTCTTCTGGTTTCTGAAGACCTTTTACAATTATGGAGTGTGAAAACTGGATGTTAATGAAACATGTTAAAACTGTCACCGAAAGACTGATTCCAAAACTCGTTGGTATTGCGTAACGCAGTAACTGGCTTCAGGTTAACTGGAATTTTCCCTTTTGACAGTAACCTATTCAATGAAATTATCTTTATCGTTCCAGGTGCAAAGATTGAGATGTGGATGTTGGGGATTAGACAGAACTTCCTTGTGATTTCACTAGTGAGTTAGATAAAACCTCCTTACCTTAATCCTAGGCATACTAAATCTTCAAATGAAACTCCTTCAAACCCCTCTGGCTCTCACGCCAGAACAGTCCGGAACTTCTGCAAACACAGCTGGGACGTGTTCTCTCTCTGCACTCGCAGGGTGGTAAAGAAAATACGTGGTCTGAGGGTTGAAGTACACACAAGTTCTCCCTTACAACGAATACTGCTCGATAAATTCAAGTGAACATATATACTGTTGTAAATCCCTTTTTTTTCCACTCTCTAATACCTCATTCTTTATTATTAACACAGCAACTTCAAGGTCATGCAAACATTTCGGGCGAAACATTTAAAAGAGTTTCGAAAAATAACGCGAAAACTTTTCTTATTATCTGTTGTCAGTAATAAAAGGTAACACGAATAGGGAAAGCATAGATTGCAGTTGACATACATGTAAAATCGCGGAAATTGTGTGAAGGGACTGAAAGTATGTAACAGTTCTTCTTGGTTCATCAGTGGCAGGAATGTGTGCATGCCGTGTTGCCAAATGCAGTATAAATATGCTATTTGTGATATATTCTCAGTCATTAATATGGGATGTCAGTTACATGCACACTATGCAATTTTCAGACCCATCTTGACATTGATCTTAAGTCTTATTATCTGTTGTAAATACAGCAAGACCATCACCATGCCATGAAAAACTTTACTGAGATGCGTTCTTGACTCATTCGGGGCATTTCCAATGTATTTAGGTACTTCTCCACCTTTGGTACTTCTCCACGTTTGCGGACTTCAAGCCAAGAGACGTAGAGCGTCCGAATTTTTCTCGGGTAAAAAATTTAATCGATGCCTTTTTTTTATGCTGTGCAATCACCAGCCGGCAGGATACATACCACGGGCCACGCCAAGGGCCCCGTGATCTGAAAAGAATGGGGTATGGCTGGCTGTGTTGGGAACACAGCCGTTTTTTTTTGCGTGAATACGTCTATGTTGACGCGCTCCGACGCCTTGTTTTTTTACGTTCCCGGCACCGCTTCACTCGATCATATGGGGTTTTATGGGTATCAATGGATTGCTTTTGAGATGCTCTTTCCAATCGTATATGATTTCTGTATTTCCACTTGGCTTTTTGACGAGTATAGGCCGACATTGTGTTAAGTATTCTTAAATTTTCTTTACATTAAGATCATACAATTTCACCGCAACCACTCCACACAAATGTTTTATATACCCAATTGATTGATCTTGACGAGAGCTGTTGATTGAAACCCAAACGAGCGTCGTAGCTTCTCCTAGTCAAAAGTTATACTACGTGGAAGTTATGACACGCGGCGAAACGAATTCAAAATTGCGCCCCCCAATCCCTTCCCCCTTCTTCTCCGCGCGCGATGCTTCGCAGTCCTCATTCAACGTAACATATTCTCTTTGATCCTTTGGCAATCGAGTGGTGTAATTGAATTTTGAATGTAGACGATAGATTTGTAGCTGCAATGCCGATTTTGTTATCATCGGATTTTGTGGATTGTCCCCTACTAAGGTTGCAAATTTAAAGAGACGTATTCACGTCAAAAGAGACCTTCCGTAATGCGGCGTTGCCAATCAGACGCGAGGTCCTCTTCCATAGTGCAACACGCAGCCAATCAGCGAAGAAGTGTGTCTAAATCAAAGAACAACCTAGCAATTTCTCTTTTGGATAGCGTGTGCATTCCGCTGCGAGTGTCTAGGAAATTCTCTGTAAATACCACGCCGAACTCATTTTGTTGCTTGTCAGCATTGGTGATGAGGCGAGTTTTAATATTTCAGATAACGCCCTTCGTGTTTCACAATTCAATTATGATAAAAAACGTAATGACATTTCCTGTTCCTCAAACAACAGGTCGGCCCATTTCCAAGTGCCTTGCGTCCACACCATCTCACTCTCGATCACACCGAGATAAAAACAAAAACAAATCGTGACCTCAGGGCGTGCAAACACTTCTCACAACGTCAGAAGTTTACTAAGGTCTGCCAACAACCCATTTCTCTACAAGTCTTTAACATCCCCAAAACTATGTACTATAATTGTTGCACAAATCAACTCAGTTATCGCGTCCATTGAAATATTAATTTAAAATCTGCAGATAAAAATAAAATAGACTAAATAAAATAAACCGTGGTTTCGGGTCCTTATTTATGTTAATGTGGCGGTAGAGTGGAGAGATTCGAGCGGTTCTTAACATTGAGGTCTTGAGAGCCGGTGAGAGTGAAGCGAGTTGAGTGTGCAGCTACGCTGGAATGGTGGGACGGGATACGCGGGAGATCCCCGAGAAAACCCACCGACCAGCAGCACCGCCCGGCACGATTCTCCATGCAAAAATCCGTGAGCCACCCCGCCGGCGATCGAACACGGTTCGCCCAGGTAGGAGGCACGTAGTCTAACCACTACACTACCACGGCCCTGGTAAAGGGAAGGGAAATGCCGCCCCCCCCCCCCTTTTTCCAAACTTCAGGAGTAAATTTTTACGATAGAACGTAAATGGCATGCAAGAGAAATGAGCATTGCGAAACAACAGTGTGTGTCAATTCCCGCGAAGCGCTCGATAAGATTTCTCGAGTAGGCCTACAAATAACCACAGAGTAAAAGTTGTTCACGATAAAGTGAGCACTTTTGAAATCAACCTTAGAAAAAAGTCACTGGCCCTGCCTGCATATATTTCAACTGGCGCACTGATGACATGTGCTCAGTAAAGTTAGTAACGATGGATGGAAAGTAGTTCCATATCTTCACGTCGAATAAAAAGTATTAGGTGTCCATTTCTGATAACATAAATTATTTTGTTCGCTTTCTGTTTTTTCAGTGCCCTGGAGTATAAAAACTACCACATTTTTAAATATTTACTTTTCTAATAATTTCGCAATTTTACCTGGCCGACGAATGAATAAAGTGAAAAGGCCCATGGCAATGTTAATTTTATATAAGGCGGAAGATTACATAACGAGTATACAAGTAGATCTTAAGCTGAGCTTCCAAAAGTGCTCATTTTACCGTGAACAGCCTATACTTAGGAATACAGAGGTTAATCAGCGGCTCATACTGCGAACTCCAAACGGCACACGCCACCAAAATGGCGTCACTGGCAAATAAAATGTTGGAACGCCGTTCGCCAGTCATCATCTGGTTATCTGGCAGCAGCGCAGTCAATAAGGAACCTTTCGCAGCATGCAGCAGCAGCCAATCATATACAAAGCCCGTGGCCAGTGCTTCGCGCAGCCTATCACAGAATGCGAACGCCCACACGGAAGGAGCCGCCACAGCATTTAGTTCCTGTACAATTATTAGAGACCCGAGAATTTCGCGGGTTCATTTCTAGACAGTTGGAATTCTCGCACTTGTACGTTCATGTTACTTTTGTGATTGGTCGACGTGTTGTTTGACACCTCCTGAAGATAAATGAACCAATAACAAAGATGCAATAAATTGTACTCCCAACCACCGCTTTTTACTACCACAACAATCAACCTAAACCCTGTTCACGGTAAAGTGAGCACTTTTTAAGGTTCTTTCAACAGGCATTAACCACTAATAAATAGATGATATTGCAGCACCAGAAGTTATCTTTTGCGAGTGGTGAGATGTATACACTGTGTTTATTAGTCTTATGGCGATGTTTATATTAAAAAGTGACAGAAAGATAGAAACCTGGTAAAAAGAAAACTTCAGCAGGGCCTTAAAATTTGCTCGCTTTACCGTGAATCACCTATATAAACAGTTGATATCTGCATGAGAGTATATAAGACTGTGAAGTCTAGCCTACAGGTCATTGAATTCGCGAATATCTCGGGGTCTCTAAGCGATTATCTACTCTACGAAATTAGAAAATTCTCGCGTACGTGCTACAATTCATCCGTTGGGGCGATAATTGTCGTACGCTTACGATAATTTTCGTAATTTTTGGCAACGCGCCGTTATAGTGTGTCAATAGCGCTCCGATGGCTTTCCCGCTCCCGCCACGCCCTGACATTTGAGCGCCAGGAAGAAGCAAGTGTTAGGGTTTCGTGATGGTGGTTGGTAAGGGGGGGGGGGGGTGTGTTACAGTAACCAGCACGCGGTCGAACTCCTGGCTACGAGCGAGGCTGTTGAGCCAGCGACGACCTACATAACCACGTTATGTCAACGCTGGCGGGGGTTTATTTGTGGAGCGGTTCTGCTGTCTGCGGGCTGCGGGCTGGTTCGATGGACGGCTGCCATCAACGGCTCCCTGCAAATATACATTGTCTCGTGTCTACATCGAACATATTGCCCAGTTCGTAATGACGGGTTCAAATGATTTATTTAAGGCTCTGTGCGCCACCAAACAGCCGTGGGCAAATAGCATACGCTACACACGTGCGTGCACATATTAAATATTACTACAGACTGTTGGCGGTTAAGTGAGCACAAGGCGCTGCCCATGTTGTATCCTTGCACCTTTCGAAAGATTAAAATTGCAGTGGAGCAGTTGCAAACGAGTAATTATTACGTACGCAAATATTTTATTAAAGAGCCCATAAAAAAAAGCGGGAAATAAACTCGGTGTGCAAATATTTTTTTTTTTAACGTAAAGCTTTCAAAAGTAACTATTTGCAGTCATGTTGTTGTCGTGGTGTAATGGATGGAGCATCGGCCTATCCATGATTCGCGTCCATCCACAAGCAAGTATCGAGGATTTTAAAGTTGTGATTTCGGTTACTATTCGTAAGAGGATATGGGTAGTAAAAAAGTCAACATTATCGATACCGCGTGTAATTTGAATATAAATTTATTATACAATATAGTTCATATTACCTTACTTGTATGGGATTCCCCCCCCCCCCCCACTTATGTCAGCTACTTTTTACGTACGATAATGGAATAGTTACTTACTTGTAATTTAATTTACTCCACATTTGACAAGTAATTTTACCTTACATGTAGAGATAATTAGCTTCCCTTATATGTAAGGGAATTTTACCTCTTTTTTTACAGTGCACGGTATTTGTGCGCACTGATTTTAATAATATTGTCATAAGAACTATTTCTTACTAGGCATTACAGACACACATTTTTCCTCCCTGTTCTTCATATTTTTAATTATAAACGAAATATAATAGTTTATAGATAAAATATACGTAAAATACCAAATTTTAAGGAAAATAAAATAATTTTTATGTTAACACAGGTATAAAACGATTGTGATACACGACACATTTTTAAATCATCCAAACACGTCGTACTCGGATAGACTTTTCGTAATTTTGATTTAAAAAAGTGTGGAGATACCGCTAATAGACTATGCTTTCTGTGTGCGTAGTAAGAAAGTGCAGCAGCGTTCGCTTCAAACAGGGATCGAAATCCATGACGAATACAGTCCCATGAAGGAGTGAGTGATTAAACCCACGACTTCCCGCAAATGCTAGTTCGGGAAAGACGATCGGTCAGACTCGGTGTCTAGAATCTACGTAGTTCAAGTAGAGAAAATAAATTTACCAGTTCAGTAAGACGCATGTTCTACCTCACTCCCGCTGTAGACAATTGCCTGAATGTTGCACGGGAAGGTTATATTTGGCCTGTGCTGCACAATGCTAGGCTGAGTGCTCAATAATCTTCCTGTGGGCATAATCCATTCACGGTAACTTCACACTTTTCTGAAGCCCTGCTATAGTTCTACTTCCAGGATATTCCTCCGCCTCGTGGAAACAAAGATTACACTACAGGACAACGCACCGAATTCGTGTTGTAATAATATTTTATATGAGAACAATTTCTTACTAGGCTCTACCAACACACACATTTCAATTAACTCAAAATAAGAGTGAGTGAGTGAGTGAAGAGATTTGGGCGGCACTTAACAGCGAAGTCTTGAGAGCCGATGAGGGCGATTTAAGTGAGTATGGAGCGGTGCTAGAATGAAGGGGCGGGGGAAGCGGGAGATCACCGAGAAGACCCTCCGACCAACGGCCTCGTCCTGAACGTTTTCCCACTTGCGAAAATCCGGTGATCCGCCCGGGGATCGAACCCTGATCGCCTTGGGGGGAGGCGAGCGTGCTAACCGCTCAGCCACTGTGGCCCCGAAAAATAAGAGTTATAAAACGCATACGATACATGGCATATTTAGGAAATAACTGAACACGTCGTTATACATGGGGTGATTTCTCGAAGGTTTGATTCAAAAAGTGTAAATAAACGGCGAATAGACAGACTACAACTGGTTCGTAAACCGTGCTACCTCTTACGCTATGACTGATTCATATCACAGATCGTTGAACACAAAGCCTACAGCTTATTGGTTATGACAACCAAACAAGTTCTTCGCCAGCTTAATTACGGCACGTATAAAAAAAACTCTTATTTGTAACACCAGAAACAATAAATTAATGAGGAAATGAAAAAGTTTAATATTATTACATCACTCTAGCACAGAGTACCTGCTAATACAGAACTAAAGCAGCTGCATGTACCACGGAATCTAGCCATACGAGCCAGCAAATTAGCCTAAAGGCTGTTACGATAAAGTGAGCACTTTTAGAATCAACTTTTGAAAAATGTCACTGCCACCAACTGCATATAGTTTAATGGGCACACTGAGCGGAATGAGACCAGCGAAGTTGGTAACGACGGATAGAGTTGTAGTTCCATGTCTTGACGTTGAATTAAAAGTGCCAAGTGAACATTTGTGAATACTAAGCAATTTTTTATTTTATTTATTTGATGGTTTTTTAATGCAATAAAAATGTAATAATAGGCAAATTTGTAAAATACTTACCTTCCTAATTAGCCTATTTCACAGTTTCACTCGACCGACGCATGAATAAAGTGATCAGTCCCATTTCAATGTTAATTTTACATAAGGCAAAATAATACGCAATGTGCCTAGAAACAGAACCTAAGCAGGTATTTCAAAAGTGTCACTTTATTGTGAACAGCTTGTACGTATCGGAACTCAGCCAATAAGGAAACCTTTTGCATCACGCAGTACTCTATCAGGCACAAGGATCTGCTTTTTTTTTAGCCTGGTGCAGCCAATCAGAGAATGATAACGCTCATATAAAAAAAATCCGTCACGAAACAAAATATGAGCAGACAGAATTGAAATAGAGTAGGCCGCGGTGGTGTAGTGGTTAGACTGCTCGCCTCCCACTAATGCGAACCGGGTCCGATTCCCGGCGGGGTCACCCCACCGGATTTTCGCATGTGGGAATCGCGCCTGACGATGCCGCTGGTCGGCGGGTTTTCTCGGGGATCTCCCGTTTCTCCCCGCCCCTTCGTTCCGGCGCTACTCCGTACTCACCTAGCTTCATCCTCATCGGCTCTCAGGACATCGATGTTAAGAGTAGCCCAAATATCTTCACTAGCTCGAAATGGAGCGGCGGTGATTTTGACATGGGCGTATAGGCTGTTCACGGTAAAATGAGCACTTTTGAAAGCGCTGCTTAAGACCTACTTTTGTATGCACGTTGTATATTCCTCGCCTTATGTCAAATTAACATTGCTATGGACCTCATCATTTCATTCATGCGTCGGTCAAGTGAAAATATGAGATTATTAGAGAAATAAATATTTTACAAATCTAGTTACTTTTACACTGAATCACTATATAAAAACAGGAAGCGGAAGAAATAATTGAAGTCATCGTAAATGGTTACTTAACACTTTTTATTCGATGTTGAAACATAGAACTACTTTCCATCCATTGTTACCAACTTTACTGAAAGCGTGTCACTTAATGCGCCCGTCAAAATATATGCAGGCAGGATCAGTGACGTTTTCTAACGTTGATTTCAAAAGTGCTCACTTAATCGTGAACAACCTTTACCCGTTTTCCTATTGGCGCTCGAGTGATCTGACCTTGTGCCAAATCGCCTACAGCATGCATGCGAAATGTTCCCTATTCGTGTTCTCAACGCCTCCAGAGCACAGCACTATATCGACTGAAATGACAGGTACAAAGGTCATGACGAGATGACAATCACATTGAATGTTCCAGTAATGTTATATTTGTTTATGTTATATGTTATATTATGTTATATGTCCAGTAATGTTATATGTTGTTGTCCACTTAGAATAAGTCGAAAATCACTGGTTGTTTCAGTGAAAGTATTTCACTGATTAAATAAGTGATGTAAAACAATTTCACTGATTGAAAAAGTGACGGCCAACTGCAGCGCGAATTCAATATATTTTTAATTGAATTTAGCCAAATAATGGCCAGAAATCTGAGCTGTCATCTCACGTTGATGACGAAGCGGAAAATAAATAAATGTCTCATATTTCTCATGGAGAGTGTGTAGTTTTAAATTGTATGCCCTTTCTTTTCGTTTTTAGTTTAATAGCACATATGAGTGCACTCTCTCTCTCTCTCTCTCTCTCTCTCTCTCTCTCTCTCTCTCTCTCTCTCTCTCTCTCTCTCTTCGCCACACTATGCGTAGTTTTCACTTTCAAACAGTGCGCTGTGATGATTACACAAAAACAAATTGAATGACGTAACAACGGAATGAAAGTCTGAATGTTTATGTTATCTCATAAGATGGGGTTTTGAAAGGCGAAACACAGTTTAGAAAGGATTATATATTGGTTTTATTCGTTTGCTAACTGTCGCCCAGGGCTCCGCCCGCTTAGTTATAACGACCAAGTGCTCTATCTTAATTGTTCTTACTCCTTACTCTAATTCTCTGGATTAGCACACATGGTTCTTTTCATCCCGGAAAATGGAACAGGCCACCAACCAGCACCTACTCAAATGGTTGGTGGCATATTTTATGTATTTCCTAAGAAACTGTTTGTTTTTCCGTGTCAGAAAGTAACCTAGTGTTAATCCAGAATATAATCTACCCCTGTACCAAATTCCATCCAAATCCAGCCGTTACGAATTGATTGAGTAACAGACAAACATACAAACTCTCACATTTAGAATACTATTAAAATGCGTAGTTATTTCACTTGATGTGCGTTTTTTTAGCGGTCATTTTTACACACTGTTTAACTGATCCATCAGTGAAAAATAAACAAATAACTGAACAACAGCGGAAAAATAGCTGATGAATCAGTGGAAAATGTCACTGACTGAATAAATGAAGGGAAACTGGCATTTTTTTTTTTACTTATTCATCAGTTAAATTTAATGACGTGACTGTTGAATCTATCAGGTACTGTTGACTGTTTGAAACAGTGAAATTCTAACTGATTCAAATTAATAGTGTATATATTTGGCTAAAAAAATAAAGGCATGTCTGTAGTTGAATTGCACTAATGGTTTGTGTCGGGGTTTTACATATTTATTTTATGGATGTTTGGAAATCATTAAGCTCGCATATTGTTTAACAAAAAAAAATGAAGCTAATATAGCAACGTCTGTTTTCATGAAAACATATTAAAGATTACATGTTTCGTTGCCAGAGATATATGTTGCTAGGTATTTATAAATAATTGCATTTTTTTTTCGGAAAATGGCAAAAAATCTAAGACCTGTAATTTTGGGCTAACAGATTATGCTGAAGCATTATTACATATGTGCACGTTTGTATTGGGTTCTATTTTCACCCCTTCTACTTTAACGAAGGAAAATACAGAATTCACATTTTAGTCGTCTGGAGTTGTAGGTAAACAAATCATTTCGTCACTTTTTCTAGTTGACTATAATGAATTCTTTTTTAGTAAAATGAATTTAGATGCTATTTTATTACTATATTTAACTACTCCATCATTTTCTTGTTTTTCATAATCTTTCACGTTAACTATTTACCGTCATTTTCATATCACTTTACCGTCGGAAATCGGTATACCTAAGCACTGTGTCCTGCCTTGATGCAAATACTTTATGAGGCATTAGCTTGATATTACACAGCGGAACTGAATGAATTGCATTCGTTCGAGCAAGTTGTCATTTCTAGCCATGTCGTGGTTGGGGGTGGGGGAGGGCGAGGGTGGAACATTCACACAATGCCAGCTAAATATCGTCCGTTTTATAAACATTACATTTCATTTTACTGCACTTAGTCGTATTATCAAAGGCAGTTTTTATCTCCTGTACAAGTACATATTTTCGTCGCTAGATGTCACACACTTTGCTCGAAAACACGAATCGGCCGAGCTGCCTGCTGGCGAGTAGCTTACCAGGCGCTGATTGGCCAACAACGACTTTACAAAATGTTGTTGACCAGTCACGCCATTTTCCTGGCGGGTGCTGGCTGGAGTTTGAAGTACAGACAGCTCTCTTATTTCTGGTTTGTTAAGGCGGATTCCCACCCGCCATCTTGGATTTATCAATTTTTCGCCGAAGCTTCTATTTCAGAAGGTGTATTGAAATTTTCCGGATGACATATCCTAAATAACAGCTTGCCAACATTTATCGAACTTCCACAGTTTCACTATATTTATTAATTTTTAGCTAGTAATTGTCGAGGCAAAACGATAGATTATTTCTTGCGAACGATTACAAGGGCGACGATATCAACAGTAATCAAGAAATACTGACCTCAGACAATGCACTAGACAGTGCTCTGTGCTCTGTCGTCCCATAAGGCATGATACAAAAACTGTGTTTCCAGAGTATGGCGAAAATTCCATAAATCCAAGATGGTGGGTGGGAATCTGCCTTAAGTGTTCTGAGGCCACGATATTTCGCTTCTTTGTAGTTACGTATTCTATGGCATAGGTGAATTCAATCCTCTGTGGAGAGGCGGGCAAAGGTTGCGAGGAAACTAGCAGCGATATCCGATCGGAACGCGGTCGCCAATTTCTCAATCACTCCTCTCTCTCTGTCTCTTTCTCTCCCCGGAGCGCGTGGGAAGGCAGTTTTAATGAACCTCTCCAGAGGCACTTCTCCACACGGGGCCGCCGCTAGAGCTCTTCAGACGGCGCTGGTAGCTGCGAGCGTTCCCACTCGCTCTCCCGCGGCTCCGCTTCGCTAATTGGACAATAATTATATTTACAGGTCACGCACGTAATTCTGGCTATATTTCCCACACGCGAGCTTTCATAATCCACATTCCTCCATTCGAATGGACCGTTACGAATTATAAGTAAAGGTGACCCTCGCAGTATTTCAGCTGGAATAATTTCGCCTTTATGATGTTACGTGAAACGCCTGAAATTACCCGAACGCGTCATGTGTGGGAATATATACACACATATATATGTATGCATGTATACATATATATGTATATATAAGGCACAATCCGTTCCTGTTCTTGTATGTTGCTGAATGTACTATTCTGTATTTCAAGTCCTATCCATATTAATACGATAACATTTTTGCGTAAAATATTTCTCTGTAACCTGGTAAAGTATGCTATCTTGCGATATTTTATGGGAAATAAACACCACCCAGAGCGATAAAGTAATAACTTTTGTCGAGAAAAAATACGGGAGTGTATTTATATTTAACACAGTTCTCTAAAGATCATAATTCAGCTGTAAGCTTGTTATACATTCGTAAGAGTAATACTGCGATATACGTGTTGAAGGTTATCTTTGAAGAGGTAGTGATGAATGTCCACCGTTGCGGCGTCTCGTGCACCATTTGTTTCGATTAATCTTCAAACACAACGACAAACATGAGTTGTTCTTTAAATTGCAATTGTCCCACTACTGTTGCATAAGTTTCTGGTTACATTTCGATCTAAAGTTATTGCTTTCAAAGGGCAGTCAAGTCCTTCCTACCAACTCAGCTTCTAAGAAATTATTTAATAATTATAATTGCATCCAAGTTGAGGAAAGTAGGCTCATTAGTTATATAAGTTAACTTTTTGTGTTTACCTTAGCCTCAAGAAAAATACAGAACAGTTTACAAAATAATTAACTTTACGAATGCATGCAAAGATAACATTAACCCTTTCAGTCTCTGTGTCCACTGCAGTTGGAATGAAAAGTATGGCAAGAGCTGTATATACCATCATTGCCCAATGCAGTCAGAAATGTGGGTAATATGATTTGTTGACATTTCTACAGCTCTGGTATGTGAGTGGGTTTTCCACGGTGTATTTATAGCACCAAGCACATATTTCATTGGTTGCGCGAATGAACTTCAGTCGACAAGATACTTGTTTCGTTGTCACAGCCAATACGCTGTAGGCTATAATGTTCTGTTACAGTTAAATGAACCAATTATGACCTCGACCAGTAAGAAGGTTTACAATTCATTTACCCACAGGATTGATCATTGGCCTCTGAGCTTCGCAGTGTGCAGTACAGACCAAAAATTACCTACACCCTCGATGTACGTAATTGTGTACACTGGGTCTGAATGGGTTAATGTGTGACTGAAAGGATTAAGACATCGAAGGATTATAATTCCCCAAATTACTTTTAAAAATTTTAAAATTTAGGGGTAACATGATTAGTTACAAAAAAGGATAGTTACATAAATACGTACAATTATTAACCGGCACAATAAATCCTGTATTCCCAAATGTACGTTTCTCGAGTGAGGCCCAAAACCGCTAGGTATGACCTCTCCCAAGTGCCCGCCATTGCTTAATTTGCCAGGGTAGTTGTAGCGAAGATCTCGTAACTGCCGTCCACCCCAAAGCTGTGGAGAACATCCTCGAAACGGAAGCCGACTTTCGTCCAATCCAATTCAAAGGCGGTGCTGACATATCAAGGCGACCGCCTCTTAGGTCCCAGCTGCCGCGTGCTCAGTATAGTTTCGACCTCCGACGAAACCATCAAACAACTCAAGTAGTGGAGTCTAGCGCTTCCTCGGCTGCCGTCAATAGGCAATGTCTTCGGAAACATTAGTACCCATGATCGACGTGAGGTAGCGCAACTATGTTACAATGTTCGTTATTGTTCTAGTCTATTCGCGGTTTCAAACCTTTGAAAAATCTCCCCATGTATGGGACGTTTAGTTATTTCCAACATATGCCGTAGGTCTATATACAAGCGATTTATAATTGTATTCATAAAAGTTAATTATTTTTTCTGTTAAATTGAAAATTATTCATATTTTATCTACAAATTACAATGCTTCATTTATAAATAATTTGAATTAAAAAAGTGAGAAAATACTCGTAATGGTAGCGCCTAGTGAGAAATAGTTCTTATACAAAATATGTACTGTTGCTCTGAAAGCGCACGAATGCGGTGAGTTATCCTTAGTTTGTACGAGGCTGAGGAATATCCTGGAAGTAGAACTTTAGCAGGGCTTCAGAAAAATCTGAAGTAACCGCGAATGGATTATATATGCTGCTCTGCATCGCTTCTCTTGCCCTAGCCCTCTCGAGCAAGCGACGCAGCGTGTCAAGGTAGAGTCGTAACCCGAGTAGTGCGCGGCGATTTACAAAGGAATTAAGCTGCCGGGGTGGTAAGTCTGTCGAGGCTCGGGCCGCCTTCTGTCATTGATGGTGTTCAGTGTCGTCTGGGGTCATTGTTGCAAAAACATTCTGGTCATCGCGCTAGCCTCTCTCAGCGTGTCTCGGGGTGCGGGGGACCTTCTGGATCGGGCCGGCGAGACTGTTTAAGCCGCAACGGGCCTCCGACTTGACAGACTATAGTTCATGTGCCCTAAGACAGCGAAGTGACAAGCCAGCGAAGCGATGAGTAGCGATGAAAGTGACCAGCGGGAGTGAAGCCTTCGGACTGCGAGCTTCGGTACAGTAAAGTGTGAGTCTGACGGGTGGGTCTATCGAACTGGATGCATGAGTGACAGACATTTGGAATTATCGCAAACTGAATATGTGTAAATAATGAGTGTGAATTAACCCATTCAGACCCAGTGTACAAATTTGTGTACATTATGCACTTGTAGGTAAATTTTGATATGTCCTGCACAGTAAGCTCAATGACCAGCGATTTTCCCTACTGGTAAATTATTTGCAAACCGCCATTCTGGTCTAGATGATAATTGGTTCATATAACTGTAGCAGAAAATATACACCACAGTTCATTGGCCGTGACAACGAAACAAGTGTTGTGTTGACTTAAGTACATCACGCATCATAAATTTTTTGTTTGTAACACTTGAAACAGTAAATCAAAGTGGGTTTGAAAGGGTTAAGTGACTAACCAATAAAAAAGAGGCAGTGATAGACATAAATTGTAATTGAAATAGACATTAAATATTACGGAAAATGTGAATGACAAAATATAATATTAGATATAGGTATTTTAATGTTTTTAATAATATGTAGCTGTGTGAACATTTATTGCAGTAAAAAAATTAGTTATTTAATTTTTTTATGACCTCCAGCTCTCACGAACCCGGATATGGCCCTGAAAGAGACACCGGGACGTTTAATGTGATTTGGGAAGGTTGTCACGCATCTCGTGTATGAATGGCTGGTGATAACGTCTTCAAGCACCCAGAACGTTGTTAACCGTTTGCTGCAGGAAGCACGCTATAGACACAAGTACAGTCACATGATAAATATGAAACGAGTGCAACACTTTGGCGCACAAATTAACGAGTGAGGTAAAGGGTTAAAACCGACCGCGAACTTGCCATGCAAATACGCGTAAAGTCGCCCCGGTTGGCGGTGTTGACTGGAGTGTAGGAGATCTGCCGTCAGCCAGGTTTCATTTGCCACCTCCCGGGAAGTGGCGCCGCGACGCCTCTCAAGCGAACCTCCGCAGCGCAGACTTTCCGCTGCAGAATCGAGCTGACGCGTCTGGAAAGTGGCTTGTCTTCCGCGGAGCCTGACGCCAATGAAAGTTTCTTTTCCGGAGCGACGCTGCTGATGAGGGAGGGGGAGGGAAGGAGGTGACGGAGGGGTTAATAATAAATGCGGGCGAGGAAAAGTGCTGAATCGCGAGCAGGAGAATGACAGAGAGGGGAAAGGGGGAAGGAATAAAGTTGAAAGACGATGCTCACGAGGGACACCCGTTCGGAGCAGGAAGAGGAAATTACTAGACACGTACAAAATTTGCGTTAATATTTCAAGAGAGGCTAGTTTATCCGGACGCGCTCTGGACGCCGTTGGACCAACAACGGGCCTCTAGAAATAGCGCGTGAGAATGACTATATACAAACATCGCTGCCGAGTACAGTAATTTGTTTTATTATTATTTACGTTTGTTTAAACTAAACAATTCATCCGCAAATTATTGTGAGGACTCATATTAATTAATTATGTAAGTCTGGTGGTTCTAACCGTATGAACACTTGTTCACCTAACATTCAGGTTAGTTAAAGTGGACATGTTAGTTTCGAAAACCACCGAAGAATTATTTATAGAACTATTTCACGGCATTATGTTCTGAAATCAATTTTTGAGGTATCGTTCGTGACTATCAGAACGTTTATACAGCGAGCTGAAAGTTGAGGTGCAACTTCCCTGATAAATATTTCTTAAAATGTTTATACCAGAACATAAAACACATTTAGGGGTAATTATGCTTGGCTCGTTTCAATTTTCCGGGAATAACAGGGGTTAAAAATATTTGAAATATGTGTTCTTGTGGAATGGTTACTACGAACAGAAAATGCGGAACTGATGAAAATTTTTTGAATATTATTTGAAGTTGTATGGCATAGATATTATTTTTTGGTGTCTTCAAGAAGAGGCATTTCGTTATATTTTTCAAAATCCAGATAATTATGCCATGCTAAATATATCAGAAATATTTAATTAGGCTACACACATTTTAAAATAACTTGATTTGAATCTAACAAATGTCCCGTTTTATTCTAAAGCATAAAAACAGTAGGGTCTAGTACTTTATGTATCAAATTCCCAGGTTATACCAAGCTTAAACGTTAATGAAAACAAACTCTACATTCTGAAATCCAGGCTTCCTAAATTTGCTTATCAGTTGATGGTATAAACATATACTATCTATAGACACACCGTCACTTCACTTAATAAATCAGTACCAAGTTAGACGTCATTAAACTTTGTGTTATTATATCTTGGGTGACACTGGACCGCCAACAGACACGCCCTGAAGGTCTCTTAGCCAATAGCGAACACTTTAGCATTCGAGTGGCTTAACACTGTGTCGCACAGTCGACCAAGAGAACGACTCTGGGCTTGTAAACAATGAACCAACGGAAACTGCTCGAGAGTGTAAAGGTCTACGAATTATCGCATGGTACCGTGTTGTAACGCGTAGTGGTAAAATATCTGACTGTCTCGTTTCACAATCATATGATTTTAGAAGTTCATACACGTTCAGTTTCATCCGTTAAAACACACGCCACAAGTGCATGGGTACAATAGACGGCCACATTGGTTTGCCTCTTCAGAGCATAAATATGTGCAGTCAGAGCCCATATTGCTGATGTACACACAGACACACAATAGATAGAGACCTGCCAAATTCGCGTTATTATTATTCAGGACGCATTAAACTTGAAACACACGTTCTTCTGCGATACGTTTGTGATTGGACCGTACGTTATTTGACACGCCCCGGGTAACTCTGCACCAGTAAATGAGCACTTCACAATTGTGTGCCCCAATCACTTGCAGTTCAGTCATAAAGGGAGTGACTTCACATCTAGGAAGCAACCAATGGAGAAACGATGCCAGCTCGAGTATATATAGTACTGTGAAGTTTAGCTTGAGGCAAAATAGTAACGCGAATTTTGCGGGTCTCTAACAATAGATAACTATTTATAAGTGAAATGACTTAGCATTTCCTTTGATATAGCCTATACGTACCGACTTGTTCTTTGACTGCGCGAAGCCCTGGAAATGATCCTTTGTTTTGATTGGCTAGTGTTTGCTGCTAAAGATTCCCCATTACTTGAACTGCCCCTGACAAGTGAATTAATTATTAGTAGATACCTGGAAATTTCGCTTATTTATTTGGGGACAAGCTTGTCTTCGAAAGGGCATACATTTGACTACTTTCTAAAATGGATCACAATTTTCAAGCTACGCCCTTAACGTTTTTAAGCTAATACCTGACCTCGCCTGATATAAATTTCGAGCATCAGCCAATGAACAGCTAGGGAGGTGTCCAGTAGGTACACGAAGGATTGTGGAGTCTACCTTGTTGCCAAATTAATCCCCGAGATTTCCGAGTCTCTAATTATTAGTTGCTGACTGATGGAGTGGCTCCGGTGCTGTAGTGGTTAGACTGCTCGCCTCCTACCAAGGTGAACCGCATTCGATTCCCGACGGGGACTCCCTCGGATTTTCGCATGTACGAATCGTGCCTGACGATACCGCTGGTCAGCGGGTTTCCTCAGGGATCTCCCGTGTCCCCACCCTTGCATTCCGGCGCTGCTCTATATTCACCCTCACCTCACTTCACCTTCATCGGCTATCACGATCACCGAAATATTTTCACTCGCACTGATTGACGGACGGCATTGTGCCGTCCCGGCCAGTGACACCATTTCGCTGGCAGTGTGTGGTTGGAGTTCGCGGTAAAAAAAAAGGGGGGTGTTGTTCCACTCCTGTATTGTTAAGTATTCTGTGACAGAGTCATATGTAGGCGCTTTAAGGTGCGTATACGCACGCGAACTGTTCTCCAAATCTCGTTTCCGTTACGAACCATCCAGGAACCGTGGCGTTGAGTTATGTTAGCTAGCAAACGGCACACAAACATTGCAGTTTATTCTCAGCTTTGGCCACAATGTCTTCTCACGAGGGAATTTTAGCTGTGATTGTAATTAGTGGTGCGGCTTTATTAATGGCTCATTAGTTGAGAAACAAGGGGGAGAATAGGAAACCCCGACGTTGGTGGCGCACAGAGTTGTATTAAAAACGGGCTCGCTCGGAAATGACGTTGGACATGAGGTCTCAGTGCATTAGTGGGCAGTACAACATTTTCACGAGAATGTAGCCTACTGGTTTCGAGAATTTACCGTAAAAATAGGCTACAAAATTTCAAAAACGACAATAAACTTTCGTTCTTCGATATCAGCTCAAGAGAGGTAAGCTGATGTGGTTCTCCGAATGTTTGTAATTATGTTCAATAGTTAGGTATTATAAATAGTTTACTAAAGAATGTCCACGATAAAGTGAGCACTTTTGAGATCAACCTTAGAAAAAAGTTACTTCACTTACCTGCATATATTTAAATGGGCGCCCTGAGAGACTTGCGCCCAGTTGAGTTGGCAACGATGGATGGGAAGTAGTTCAGTATCGCCGAATAAAAAGTGCTAGGTAACCATTTCTGACAATTTAAATTATTTTTTTCACTTTCTGTATTTTTTTTTAATGCATCGAAGTGTAAAAATTAGTAAATATTAGTAAAATATTTACTTTTCTAATAATTTCACAGTTTCACCTGACAGGCGTATGAATAAAGTGATAAGGCCCAGGGCTATGTTAATCTTACATAAGACGGGAGAATACAAAACATGCGTACAAGTAGATCTCAAGCAGGGCTTTCAAAAGTGGTCGTTTTACCGCGAATAGCCTATATATTATTATTGTTGTTAATATTAATCATGTGACTGCATGTTAGCTGTAATACTTCGGTACCTCGGTACGGGAGATTCATACAAAAGCCTGCAATATTTGTTCAGTATGTCACAGCAATCCATCGGACGAATAATACCACACGTTCAAGAATTAAGTGGATACCTCAAGGCAAAATTAATTAAATAACAGCTACAAATTTACTATCGCTAAATGCTGTGTATTACAAGTGAATAATTATTTCCGTGCCGCAATTTTAAGAGGAAAAACAAAACGTAGTAAGCGATCACCTGGAAGAGAATTCAAATGTGATGCGTATTACTGCACTAGTCACTACAGTTATTTGTTTATATGTGCTAACTTGCAGAGCTAATATTATTACTAGTTACTTAATACATTTAAGGAGTCTTTCAATCTAATAACGAGCATAATTTCAAGATTTTAACATCGATGTTTGGCAAAATGCTGCATTAAAATATTCAATATTAATAGTCAGTGTCACCATAGGTTCTAAATTTCAAACGTAATCGTTAAAATCTTCCGAAGTTGCCGAATCCTGTGAATGTTGTAAAGAAGGAGATATGGGTCGTGCAGCCAACATCTCTTCAGATTGTATAGTTTTACAACACGCCAGAGCTTGACCAGGTGAAACAGAAAAGGCTGTCTGTGATTGCTATTGTTGTACGTGGTTCAACTGAGGTAAATGGGGGTTTGGAGGATGTAACTGATGAAGTACGGGAGTTTAAGGATTTAAGGACGTGGCATAAAGTTGTTTACGTCTGCATAGAATGGTTGTTGGTAGTCTCGATGCACATGTCCAGTAGGCCGTTCGTAGTATTCTATATCCGCTTTCATGATGATGTCAAACACGGCGTGCTCAACCGTTTCCCTAGTTTCCGGGGAATAACCATTAACTTTCGCAGATACAAACGTAAAATATGATGTTACCTAGTCGTTTACTGGGGGAGGTGTGTTCAGTTTAGCAGCAGCAGTTTTCAATTTTTTCAAAAACACTGGGAAACATTGCAGAACACTGCTCACGATTTTTCCTCTTTCTCGCTTTGGATGTTTGGAGGTGGCAAAGGTTTTAGCATTTACAGGGTCCAGTTAGTCCATTTCTTCTTTTTCTTCCCTTGCATCCGTCTCTGTTCCTTCGTCATCAACACGGTCATCAGTGAGAGTCTCCTGAAACATTCCTGCCATTTCACTAAGTAATACTGTTTACTGAAATATTATTACACCACATTGGTACATGACGAGAGATGCTTAACCATTATACTAATCCACATTTTCTTATATCTATAGGTTAGATATTACCCCTTTACGAACTAATGTAGGAACCAAAAGTGTGAAAGATAGTGCTGTGTGCAATCACTTAAAACTCTATAGTTAATAATAATGCGCTCAGAAGTCTATCCAAGTATAGTTATTTATATGGTTACATATTTATGCATTGATTCATGGCAGTCTTTACATTTTACAGCGTCCCAAGACTCCTGTGGCTTGAAAGGAAATATGTAGGACTTTTTAATCTGTTTGGAATCTGCCTTGCTGTATTGGCACCCTTGGCGGCAAGCCCATTGTTTTATAATCACCAATACATTTTGGAAGTGACTTCTGAAATTAGAAAATCAGTATTGTGCTATTAGCACTACTGGACGGTATTTACAATGAGATTCCATGGAAGAATTTCCGATGGTGGTGTTTTTAAAATCTCTGAACTACAAAATGTGCTTTCAGAAAACACTTTTGGTTAATCATTTCCAGAAGAAATTCCTGGACGTGGGATGGAAATCTCTTTTTTTTTTTTTTTTTTCATTTTTTCATAACTGTCAGTGCTTTCCCTTTATGTGAAAACATCGTAAAGCCATACCCGGGAGATCTTGCCTCGGGATCTTCTAGGGAATATTCAACTATCGGTTAAGTAGAGCCCGTCTGGTTGGTTAAAACGCATTCGGTATACTAAGTGTAGTATTTCGGGCTTACCTATGCTTATGAAACCTCAGAAAGCAGAACTAATTGCGTTGTCTACAATCCTTTTGCATAGTTATTTGAGGAACCGTTCGCCTCATTTATACACGACGTACGGTTTACGGGATCACGAAGAGAATGGGGGTTTTAATAGAAGGGTTGTGGAGAAACGATGCAAGCACAACTTCCATGATAGCCCTAACAAATATCCCCAAAAGAACTTCAGCTTGTTACCACAATATACGAGATTAAATAGCTGATTGCTGCGCGAAAGAAGGGGCGCTACCGTGTCAAGATACATAAGCTTGAATGAAAAATATCTTACTCAATGTGTTCAATCTCTTCCTCTATAAACCGCAAAGCTTCAAAGGCAATCCATTTGATTTTATGCACGTCTGAGGCCCCTGCAAAACGAATTCATTCATTATTAATTCCAATAACTGAAAAATTGCCTGATTCCTTCCTTGTCAATATTAATTTAATCATTAATAAGCAATACCATTTACTGTTACAACATCGTTCAATACAAGAAGACATGCATATATTGGAGAAATAAAGTTTAAAATATGTAATGATAACTTTCCACTATTTATACCAGTGTAGAACTCGTACCTTTTCCTGTTTTTTTTTTTAACTTACTTTCCTTACTTTTTATACCAGTGTAGAACTCGTACCTTTTCCTGTTTTTTTTTTAATTACTTTCCTTACTTTTTATACCAGTGTAGAACTCGTACCTTTTCCTGTTCTTTTTAACTTACTTTCCTTACTTTTTATACCAGTGGTAGAACTCGTACCTTTTCCTGTTCTTTTTAACTTACTTTCCTTACTTTTTATACCAGTGTAGAACTCGTACCTTTTCCTGTTTTTTTTTTAACTTACTTTCCTTACTTTTTATACCAGTGTAGAACTCGTACCTTTTCCTGTTCTTTTTAACTTACTTTCCTTATTTTTTATACCAGTATAGAACTCGTACCTTTTCCTGTTTTTTTTAACTTACTTTCCTTACTTTTTATACCAGTGTAGAACTCGTACCTTTTCATGTTTTTTTTTAACTTACTTTCCTTACTTTTTATACCAGTGTAGAACTCGTACATTTTCCTGTTTTTTTTAACTTACTTTCCTTACTTTTTATACCAGTGTAGAACTCGTACCTTTTCCTGTTCTTTTTAACTTACTTTCCTTACTTTTTCCCTTCGGTACGAAAACAGTGCACAAACAATTTTGTTCCCGCACCCTTCTGTCGGTCGACCCATTGCACATTTTTATATCACGCCACGCATGCGCTTTGAGAATTTTTATATTGGTTTTCGTATTTTGGAATTCTATAATATTTATTTTCTCTTATAAAACTTAAATTAGCTGTACGAAATCTTCTTCCGACCACTGTTCCGTGGGGTTTTTTTTTTCCGCAGAGGCTCGCGAACTATGTACACACGCACGAACGTGCCGAGAAGCCGCCCAAACATGAACTGAGATTCTCTTTGTGTTCGTCAAATAAACCGACTCCAGAGGAGGATCCGTACGAGCGGCTCGTGAGCTACTCGTTCGGCGCAGTAGACCCTGTCCTAACCTGTTCATGAGCGTCTCGTGAGCTACTCGTTCTGCGCAGTAGACCCTGTCCTAACCTGTTCATGAGCGGCTCGTGAGCTACTCGTTCGGCGCAGGAGACCCTGTCCTAACCTGTTCATGAGCGTCTCGTGAGCTACTCGTTCGGCGCAGTAGACCCTGTCCTAACCTGTTCATGAGCGGCTCGTGAGCTACTCGTTCGGCGCAGTAGACCCTGTCCTAACCTGTTCATGAGCGGCTCGTGAGCTACTCGTTCGGCGCAGGAAACCCTGTCCTAACCTGTTCATGAGCGACGCGCGCGGCTTAGATAAATCACGGCCTTGTGAAGTCCGCGTGCTCCCTCCAGGGCGGGGAAAGGCGAGCTCTGACATACGAGCGGACGAATTATGCCTGGTTCACATGTACGCCGATCATGCCAAACACACGGAGCAGGCAGAACCGATGGTTGTACACAAGTAAGCAGGTTTTCTGTGTAGCCAGTTTGCTGTTGAATTCGTGATTTTTAACGCCGAGGCGCTATAACAAATTATAGATAGCAAACTAGATGCTGTTGCCTTTCTATGTACTCTACTTTATTAAGACCATTTTAATGCAATTTATTTACAAAACTATGTTATGGGTACTGTAATTTTATTTTATACGTCCAAAAATATTTTACACTTCAGTGATATCTCTCGGTTCATTAAAAACTACGCTTGTTATATACAAATGTTGGATACAATTAACGTTTATATACACGTATTTCACTATAAATACGTAGGTACATTACACTATCATATACATTTACACCAATACACGTCGATTATTCAAGCAATTAGTAGCATAAAATATGTGAACCAGCTGACTTCTGGGAAATATCGGTGACGTCTGCTCTTTCCGCGAGCAGAAAATATCGGCGTGAGCTCAACTTTTCTGCGCGACTCGCCCGGAAACCGAGGGCGGCTTCTGATTGGTTGTTCTAGTTTTCCGCTCTGTCAGATCGGCGTGATCGGCGCGTACATGTGAACCAGGCGTAATGCCTGGTTCACATGTACGCGCCGAATGAAGGTTTCCGACAAACTTTTCTTTATTCTCCCTGGTAACGTATGCTGCTGCTTAGTCTCCACTATAGCTGCTTGTTTAGCAGTTAACTCATTCTGATCCAGTGTACACAGTGGCGTCACACATTACGTAACAATGTATCGTGAAACAGCCGCTTAGATTGGCTATACGCGGTTTCTTCACACTATATGAAGCAAACCTCTGAATAATCACCCATGTATGACGTGTATGGTTATTTACCAAATATGTAATGTATCACTATAGACCCGAGAATTTCCAGGTTCATTTCCAGACGAGTTGGAATTCACACACATGTACGTTTATGTTACGTTTGTAATATGTATACCTGTGGTCTGACACCTCCTGGAGATAAATGAGCTAATAACAAACAGGCAGTGAATTGTGCGCCCAACCACCGTTTTTTACTACCACAACAATCAACATATAAGTAGTTAATAACTGTACAAGAGTATACAAGACTGTGAAGTCTAGCCTACAGATCATTGAACTCGCGAATTTCTTAGGTCTCTATGTATCACAAGCGACTTGTACTTGTGTTAAAATAATAATACTTTTTTTTTGTTAAAATGAACTATTACCTATATCTCACTTATAAATTGTATTTCATTTATTATTATTGTTAAGAATAAAACAAAGAGAACACAGGTATGCTGGTAATGCCTAGTAAAATATATTTATTACCCAAAATAACATTACACTAAGTGCTCACGAATGCGGTTTGTTGTCTCGTTGGTGAACTCTTTAGACTCGGTTAACCTTTGTTTGCACGAGGTGGAGGAATATCCTAAAAGTATAGATTTAGCAACGACTGTAGTACGCTACGAACTCCAGAGGCACACAAATGCCTTTCTTGGCCAGGCAAACGTTGTGTTATGGATTTTGACTTAAGGTCATATCCACACAAAAAGGGTTTAGGGGCGTGGCTGAAATGATAGTTAGTGGTAGAGCTTTTATGGTAAGGGGGGGGGGGGGTTATTTATGATATGTGAGACACAGACAATACAATACTGAAAGGGTTACAGTAACGGCGAGCGCTTTATAGGTAATTAAGTTGTTGAAATAAATTAAGTTATGACTATCTCACGCCATTTCTGTTTATATCTAAGTCGGACAGTCCCCACCTTATTCTTGATGCCGGAGGCTGTGTCTAGCAGACACACCCATGTTGTGTGATCTTCCCTGGCTGCTGGTCGGATGTGGAAAGATGCCGGCCCCTGCCTTACAGCGGCCTATATCGTCGCGTTGTTTAAACATAGCTGTCCCCGATTGGCGGCTGGTGGAGGGGTATATTGCTGTCTGCCCTTCTTTTGTAATACACTGTTGTAATTTCTGCCGTCCCGGTTTACTGAAGTTGTAATGTCGGTTCATACGAGTATTCCGAGTTAGGGCTCTTTCACACAATCATAACAGTTGGAACGCCGTTCGCCAATCAGAGTCTGGTAACCTGCTTACTAGCTGGCAGCTCAGCCAATAGGGAATCTTTCGGATCACACAGTAGTTAATCAGACGCAAGGGCCGTTCCCAGAGACTCGTGCAGCCAATGGGGATAATAGGTCAGCCTTCATCAAAGGCAAAGTCACGCCATCTTGTCCCCGTGTACTTGCTTACTCTGCGGCCGACGTGCGCGCAGAAGCAAAAACGCCTCGCGTTATCCCGGAACTCTTATGAAAATGACGGAGCTTGTTCTGATCACGAGATACCGTGCCTGGCGTGCATTCAGTAAGTCGTGAGTTCGATACCTGCTTACTGTAGTTGCGGTGGGTTTTTCCAGAGTGGTTTTCCATTCCTGTTTCAGGCGAGTACTGATGGAGATTCTTAATGTCGCCCTTCCCAGCTGCACTTATTCTAGGTTAACATTTCAAGGACTGTGCCCCAGTGTAGCTCGGACAAAGGTAAGTAGGTAAGTATAGTCTATTCGCGGTACCGTTGCCATTTTTCAATTAAACCTTTGAAAAATCTCCCTATGTATGACGTGTTTAGTTATTTCCAACATATACCATATATATATATATATATATATATATATATATATATATATATATATATATATATATATATAAATCAAGCGTTTTATTCTTGTGTTCATAACAGTTACTTTTTTTTCTGTTAAGTGGAAATATTATTCAAAATTTATCTATACATAAAAATGCTTCAGTTATAAATAATTTGAATAAAACAGTGAGAGAACACGTGTGTTGGTAGCAGCGCCTAGTAGGAAATAGTTCTTATACAAAATACTGTTACAACCGAGTGCGCACGAATTCGGTGCATTGTCCTTTGGAGTAATTTCCTAGACTTAGTTAGGCTTAGTTTGCACGAGGCGGAGGAATATCCTGGAAGTAGAACTTTAGCAGGGCTTCAGAAAAGTCTGAAGTAACAGTGAATGGATTATATGTATGTAGGTAGGTGTGTAGATAGGTATAGGATTTAACGTCTCGTCGGAAGCGAGGTCATTAGAGACGGAGCTCGGACAAAACTTGTGTAATTATTTTTTTGAAATATGAAAAAAATATGGCTCGGAATTAACTACGTTGTATGGCTATTTTTGTCAGTATTTTAATGAGGAACAACATAAAAAATAATTTTTGCTGGGGCCGCAGTGGTATAGTATTTAGACTACTCGCCTCCCGTCAAGCTGAACCGGGATAAGTTCCTGGAGCGGTCACCCATATTTTGACGTATTGTTGACCAGTAATATGGCTGTAAGAGGGACTAGCCACTAACAGAACACCCTTTTCCTGCACCTGAGTATTACAATCGAGTTACTTCTCGCTTGTCTTAACACTATCAAAATATGTGTTCGCCTCAATGTTTTAGGATTTGGCGTATAAAAGAAAATATAAGCTGCTCTCAGTAGTACACTTTTGAAAGCTTTGCTCAGGATCAATTCCTCGACTTATTTATGTAACCTTTCTCCACAGTTGAGATTTCGATGTGTGGTAACAAATTTAGAACAAGCAACTTTCCGGCAACATGTGATCTGAAACGAACCATATTGAAAAATTAATGATTAATGAAATTAATAATTAGAAAATGGCCTCAGTTTACAGTATAACATTTCACATAATAATGAATGTTTTTTTCTCGTGCTAGTAAAGTTACTACTTTGTCTTGCAGAAAAGCGACTATCTACACTGACAGAAGTGTTCCGGTGAAGCGAATTATTCTATAAATATTATAAGACATGCTTGTAAACGGGTCATGGCACCTTGGAATCTTTTGAATAGCCTGCTAAGTTAATCTTTCAGCCAACGTGAATTTTCCGTCCCTATGAAAGAATCAACACTGAGACGATATCAAAGACTCGCGGTTGTGTGCCAGTGACGGAAAAGTGTGAAATATTTACTATTACACAGATTTATGTCTTAACGCGTTTAAAACAAAATGGATAGAAACAAGCCCATTTACTAACACGTATGGAATCAAGTTTTAAGTAAGACGCTAAAACTTCTTTAAGTTGTAGCCAATAACTATATGTGTGCTCTTCACGTGATAAGCAGTTAGTGACAAAAATATTTTCCAATTGTTTCTTTCATACGTTTTCAACAAACTATGATCACCTATTAGTAGTAAAATATTTTATTGATGTTTGGTCAATATTGTGTTAACCTCGCAATTGATTTTGTTTTGACATCCAAAAATATATTTAAATCGACTAACGTCTTCGCATACTTTGTCAAAATATGAATTTAGTATAATTTTTCGTTGAAAAACCTCTCATGTTTCGTTGGAGTTTGTCAAAAAAAAACATTAAATAAAGTCAATTAATATTTTCTTTTAATGCCGCGATAAAAAATACTAGTATAATACCCTTGACTTAATGAGATATTACGTAATAAAAACGTATTTTTTTTCCATCGTGTAGCTGCCGCACCACGTTGGCTTGTCTGGTTGATTGTTCTGTTCTTCTCGTGATCAGACACTCATTTTCAGGGAAGAAATACGTTGTAAGTCGTTGCAGAAAACATCTACAAGGCATGAGAGAACGTTTACAGGCGTTGTTCCACGGAATTGACTATTGCTAAGTGATTCTCATTAGCGCTAACGAGACGCCCAAGTCTCAGATTACTTGAATTGACAATAGGCGGGGATGCTCGACAAGCTTTCGAGGCGGTTGTAACTTCTACGTTGTGATCGATTCGCTTGGTGGTTGTACTTACTATCTGGTATAGGCTGTTCACTGTAAAGTGAGCACTTTTTAAGGCCCTCCCAACAGGCATTAACCACCAATAAATATATATTATTGCAGTCTTAGGAGTTCAATTTTGAGAGAGGTGAAACGTATGCACTGTGATTAATGATCACATTGCAACGTTTATATTAAAAAGTAGCAAGAAGATAGAAAATGGGTGGAAGGAAAAATATAGAAGGGCCTTAAAAAGTGCTTACTTTACCGTGAACAGTCTATAGGTATTTTTCCCCCGTTTCTTTAGTACGAAGGAAAAGTATTCTCTTCTGATAGTCGGAACTACTCGCGCGTTTTACTTAATATATGTAACTCGACAGAGAACACTCGTAACAACGGGATTCCACCTTGCAGGGACACAAATCAAAATGTCGAACTTGTTATTTTTCTTGTTAATATTCATATTCGCTAAACCTCTTTTAATTTTTGCACAGAAGAGAAGAACATTAATTTTTCCAGGGTTGTAGTTTCCTTGGAGATATTTAAACGAGAAAGCTGAAAGCAGTTATGATATATCGAAAATTCAGTAAGTCGTCACCAGACAGTAATTGAGCGAAACAAAGAGACAAAATGACGTTAAAATTACGTTGTAAATTTTTGTCACTTTTTATTTAGATCCCAGTCTGGTAAGGAGTAGGCTAAGAGTACTTACACTGAGCTATTTTAATTTCGTGGATGAAATTAAGCTTTTGGAAATACTGTAGGGCTATTTGCTGTCCGACCGAGTATCGATTGTTGATGCCTTATAGCAGTTAGCAGATGACTTGCGAATTGGAGTAATAGAGTTATAAGTCCCCTATGAAATAACTTTTATAGTGATGGACTAATGATTTATAGGTTTCTCATGCTTCCAGGCTGTGCATCACTGTACTGAAAATAAATGTCTCAGTCCATGAGTTGTAAGATTAATGCAGAGAGTTCTGAGAACGTATATATTACTAACAATCTGGACGACTTTAGTAGTACCTCATTAGCTACGAACCTCTGCCTTAAGTAAAAACAAATAAAAAAGGACATGGCCTAATTATTAGTGGATTGATTTTGTGAGCTAATATTCTATATTCTTAAATCTACATTTTATCCATGTCATGCAACAATCGTTTGTGGAAAAATTAGCTAACATGTTAATTATATTTGGTGTGTCGAACTAATTATTCAGAAAGGAATTAAGGAATAGAACACTTGTCACAGTAAAATAAAAACACTCGGCGTGGGAGTGACATGGTTTTTTTTTAAGAAAACGATTGAACTTTAGTGAAATTATAGTACTTAATTATTTTCCTTCACACCGCATTTTAGTTTTCTACCTGCGTTTGTTGTCTACGAACAAGTCATTCGGCAGTCCCCTGCCAAAAACCACCATTAATTCACCGCGGCGTCAAATATTAAATTTACGTAACATTTTAAGTAAAATATATAGTCGCTCGGCTAGCAACTTCATATTCAGGTGACTTTAAATGACTAGTAATATTACAACACTTGCCACATGGGCCCCAAACAGGCTAGCCGGTCATTCAAGTTATGTAAATGGCTTATATTGACTTAATTTAACACTCGTGCCAAAATCTTTTTTTTTTTGACGTGACACAACATGCGTGCCCTGGGACTACAAATACGGCCAGAACCCGGGCTGTTATTAGCGTCACATTTCAGAAAATTAGAATACGGTAATTGTTCTTTAACCTTCACTTGATTGCCTCGGGTATATCTTGGCGTGAATTTACATGCACGAGCAGGCAAGACGACTCCCCGTGAGGACATGTGGCCACCAATACTGAACACGTTAGCTGCTAATGTTCAACACGGAGCAAGTGTTGGTTTCAGTTTTATCTTATATTTATAACTAATATTATCGAAAGCCATTTAAAATCAACACTCTAATTTTCGTAACACAATTTCCTTATAAATAAAAGTTTAATTTTAGCTATTCTCGTCTTAGAAAACTGAAAATTTTGTTAATATTTCACTGAGAAGTGGATACTTCGTGTAATCTTTTTCGAAATAAAAGTTTCTACCACTGAACACAGAAACGTTCCCCAAAATGTCAGTCGATGCTGAACGTCCATAAACTTACTACTGTATATGTTAAGCTTAATTAATATTTAATATATGTTAAAGTTATTTGCTTATTCCCTCACAGACACAAGTATTTTATAACAATAAATACTTTTCCTCATGGTGATATCGCTTCTTCAGATATTAAACAGGTCTTTAAGCAAAACGTCAAAAAATTTACACTCACAAAGGAATCCACTTGAGAAAAAAAAACACCAAATTATGATATACGTAACGACCATGATATCTAGAAATTTTTTTTTGCCAACATATTTTGGAAAATACTGTAACGGCCTACTCCCTTTATGATTGGGCGATGCATTTAGAGACCAACGTTGAGCTTTGCAGCTGAATAACATACGTTCAGTTTCACATGGTGAGAGCTGCCGCACTGTCACACGAGTTATGTTCGCCTGAGATAAAAACTACTGGACCAGTATATATCGCACAAAACAACATTTACACATGCTACATGCAATACACGCATCTGTACGTGACTACATACATGGACATGACAAGTTGTACCACACAGTTTACGAACTGACCATACCTAAATAGGCCAGGTTGAGATTTAACCTTCTTACATGAATATTTAACAAAAGTTTGTCCAATAGTCCAATACTTACAACAGAAATATATGACGACGTACCTTCATGCATAGAAAATAAAAAAATAAAAAACTCGAGTGGGGGTTGAACCCAGGGCGAGGGAACACTCACCGAGTGACTGGCTTTCCAGCTGGGACCCGCAGGTGCCCGTCATCCCCGGACATGACATGAAGTAAGACCCTAGGATGGAGCGGCGCTGGAATGCAAGGGAGGGGGAAGCGGGAGTACCCCGAGAAAACCCGCCGGCAAGCGGCATCGTCCAGCACGATTCCTAAATGCGAGGATCCGAGGATCGAGCCCGGATCGCCGTGGTGGGAGACGAGCTCCCTAGCCATTGCGCCATCACTGCCCCCCATAGCGAATTATTTTCAGCACACAATGTTTCTGACATCAATATTAGCCATTTACACCGCAAAAGGTCCAGGAGAATTATGAGACCGACGGAAAAAAAATTCTATGAAACCGTTTTATAGTTTTATCAAGGAGTTGTTTCCTGATTTTTTAGAATAATTATACAGAGCGCCAAATAGTTTAGTGACATAAAATATCCAGTAATGTCAAACATTATACACAGTTCACGTTCCAGAAAGGTGAGCGCCTTAAAGTTGACGAACAGATTTTGTAATAAGTACATAACTGCAAAAGCCAGCAATTAACTTAGATTTAATAGCGTTTCATGGGTACAAGTTTCCCCGTGATGAATCTTAAATTTTCCTGTAGACGTAGGCTTATTAAAATATCTATTCTTTTTATACTTCTGGTCACTTTGATACCCGGGCCATTTATCAACGCTCGCCGTTCTTTTTTTTTTTTTTTATGGGATTTCCGTGTGGAGCAGGAGTGTAATAAGCTGTAACAACGCCACTTATACCGCGAGACATCGCAGCTCAAGATATCTTTAGAGATGGTGATTTTTCTTGAAAATATTTATTTCCAAGGTAATCTCTAAACTTCTATACTTCCCTAATATCTTTTAAGATTTGATGACACATTCGTAGCTTTTCGCAGGAATCATGTACGTTCAGTGACAGAGCAACAGAGGTCTAACATGATGGGTCAAACGAGGAAACAGTATTCTACTTCACACGCACTGCAGCCAATAAATAATGTAATGTTGCAGATATGTGCATAGTACGTTGAAATATAAAATGCTGTTCGATATTTTCGCGATAAGTCTCCATTTTTTGGGTATCACTGAAAGGCCGCTAACGATGTCGGACACGTATCTTAGCCCATTCGCAAAATCTAAGTGGGTAAAAACCCGGAAAGCACGGGTGGAATGGTCTGGCGGGTCACTGGGAGTTATCCCGTTCCACTTTCCCCTTGAGAGTGATCCCCTTCAGCAGAGTTTACGTTATTTTCTCTGCAGCAATTAAAGTCCTTGTTTACTATCACTTCTCATCCGGACCTGCTACCTTCCAACCTCCTGTAAAACAGAAATTCCTGAATTTTTAAGCTCTCTAGATTTTCTTTTTCCTACAGAGGCTGTAATTTAGTCATTTGGGGTAACATTGTACCAGCCGTGTAAACCTTGTACCAGTTGCCTAATTTAATTCCAAAATGAAGACTGGAAGAATCCCTACACCGTAACATATTATTTATTATTAAAGTTATTAACTATCCGTTATACAGTACATTAAGATAAGCGTTATGAAGTCTTTATTTTAAATTATTTCACGAAATGTTGTTGCATTCTCTTGAGCAAATGCCGTTTACGAAATAGTCATTGTGGCGCCTGGTTAAGGGACCAACAGGTCATTGGTTTTTTGAGTTAGTTAACATTTTTACCGTGGCGGGTAATACCGTACATGTATTTACCAAGGTTATTCTATATCTCGGTAATACCACCCCCAACCCCCCTCCCACAAATTACCCCTTCACCAAAACATAGTTGGCGCCCTCCCGACACATTTACACAACCCTCTTACTATGCGCTCTTCACGGTACAGTGAGCACTTTTGAAAGCCCTCTCATTTGGAATAATCGTCAACAAATATATTTTATTTCTCCCTTAGACAGTAACTTCCGAGTGCGGTGGAATATATGCTCTTTGTTTATCACTTACATGTCGATAATTATTGTAAAAATGATGTTAAATGTTAAAAAAATGGTTGTAAAAAGTAAATAGGGTCTGAAAAGTGCTCGCTTTACCGTCAACAGCCTATATAGCCAATTCACGTCTTGAGAGGAAAAAAGTTGCGGGGCACCATGTAACGAGCAGAAGCCATCGCGCGTCCGGCTCCCGTAATTTCCCCACTCCGATAAGAAAACGCCTGTATAAGGATGGCATCGCGACGCAGAGCAGCTAAGTACAGTACACAGAGATGGAATGGCGTAGCGGTACTTTTGATGTGGGCGTACCCAATCTCCGATTGCCTACGCGAGACTCTGGGAACGGACTTTGTGCCAGATGTGTAAGGTTATCGAGCGCTGATTGGGGAATGACGCTCCGACATTTCGCTGGCCAGTGACGCCATTTTGCTGGGGCGTGCGGCCGGTGGTTTCTTCTTTTACGAGGCCCGACTGGACGCGGGTCTTCTCGAGAATCCTCCGTCCTCATGAAAACATTATCGTGGAAACTTGACGAAACTTTGCAGCTCGAAGGATCCTGCTGATGTGATGCGGGACCAATGTGGACATGGGGCTTGTGCGCTGGTTTCTACGGAGGTCACTCGGGTTCGACTCACTCCAAGCCCGCGCTGGATTTTTTTTTTTTGTGGAAAATGGCGTGGACGTTCCCGCCTTGTCAGGTTTTCTTCGAGGTCTCCCGTTCTCCCGTCCTTGTACGCAATGTGCTAATTGAAACTAAACTACGTAAAGAGTTGCTTGTCATGTCTCCTATAATAGTTTACACCATCTCTTCCGAAGTAATACCCATTAAGTGGAATCCCTAGTTACATTTTTTAAACGCCCCGAAGCCACGTGTGGAAATACGAAAGCATCGTGACAGACAATCCCAAGGTGGCACTATGCATTCGCGGGGAGTTGAATTTCCCTCAAATTAGATATGTAAGAGTAGGATATCATTATACGCGATGTAATACAATGTATTATAATGCAATAGTATATTTGTACGCTATTATTTTCTTTAAGAGTTGGGCTTACCTGGTGCTTGACCTGCGTTGCACAGTGTTTGATCGTTTTTTTTTGACGAAACTATGAAACGTACATACAGTATGTTTAAAGGCTGTTCACGATAAAGTGAGAACTTTTGAATTGTATGTTAGTTTCTGCGCCGTCCCCTGATGAGCATCCAGGCATAACACCAGGGGCTTTTTTCAATCCAATCCAATCAGGTGAAGGTTGGTAGTTATCAATGTGTTGATATTCTATTGTCGTTTATATCCGTTTGCCTCTATCGCTTGGCAAATTTGTAATGCCCAGCTCAGCCTGAAGATAAAAGCTGGCTGCAGATGTGACCGGTTATTCTGGTTGTAATTGCTCGCCATTAGCGGTTCTCCGGCATTCTACTCGTAGCTGCTCGCGTGCTGAGAGATTTCCTTTTACAAAGGAGTCCGCTCAGAACTGGGTCACTCCAGTCGTAACTGAACATCTGTTGTCCGTAGTAGTAATGAATCGTAGAGTACTTCAGTAGGAACGCTGGATCGTGTATCTCCACAGAACACAATTCACAAAGTACTGAGAAGTATAAACACAGAATCTGCCACGCTACTACTGCGATTATGAAACCGCAAAGACTTTTAATAACAAATCATTCTATTCTAAATAAAATTCATTGGCAGTGGAATTTGGATTGAAAATATGTGTGCAAAAAGACAAAATAAATTGTAATGTCAGTAAATAAGAAGGCTCTCAAATGCTATAGTAAACTTATTTAACCTTCTAAATATACGATTGTAATAAACACTAACTTCTCTCGTGACATGTTTGCAATTTTAAACTTAAGACTCTGTTACTGAAAAAATTATTCTTGAGAAATAAATTATTCAAAATATTCAAGTCCAGGATAGCCTTATTCAGAACGAGATAACTCCTGGACAGGATAGCCATGGTTAGAACTATGTAAAAAATCAATTGTCACTTGTTTTCAAGATGACACCGAAAAAAATGTTTAATGAATAAAATTAGTTCGTCTCTGTGCTCGAAGATATTTTACTGTCCCAGACTTATCTGAGATTGCATATTTCGTAGCACGGAACTTTATTGGAGATACTGCTCTTCAGTTAGGCGTTCTTCTGGATGCTGTGAGTCATCTAATTTAGGGCTTCTCTATTCAGGCTCATGAGCCTATCATGCGTGGAAAAAGTTTGTATAGCATGTATGTATGTACTGTACATGACGCGGTAGTTCAAATTAAAGCATGCGGGCATCTACCGTACAACCTTGCTTCTAACTAGAAACACTATCGCGTCTTCGTCCCCATCGGGATGATCTGTTTACAGATGCGAACTTGACCGAAATACTAATTATTAAATCAAATAAAAAGCCTACATGGCTGAATCCACTTGGATCATCGTCCTGCCAGGCAAAATCAAGATGGATAAAGGTCTCTGTTAAACATACTTATTAAAATGCATTGAAAATTACTTACCGCCAACCACAAGAGGGCTATGTCAAAAATAATGCATATAACATCGTGCCACACGTTTCTATAGCAACTATCAACAACTCCTCTCAGGCCACGACCTTCGTAGACATAAGAAACATTCAGCTGTTTAAAATGACTTATAATTACAGTCCAATAATAAGGTAAAATAATGATTGAAACAATAACATTACATAACACAAGAAATAAAATCATTACTGCTGATGGTAAATTACAAACTTGATAATCAATAAATACTGTTAATATAGGGACCATACTCAGTTTATTTCTAAGTACCATCTACATATTGTTAACGTAGAAATTAAATGTAACATACCTGTTAGTTGTGATCTTATCTGAGATCGTATTAGCAACTATGAAAATCGTCCCTACATCAAAACATTCGGTTACTCCAACAGAATAGATGGTTCCTTCAACAGAACATATTGAGCAATATATGGATTGTTCTGTCAGCAACAAGAATATAATAAACTAACAGAGCATTATGTTGCTGGTACAGACGTCTGGTTGCTGCTACTCTCGAGCCTCTTTACAGAACGGTTCTGTTGTCACTTCTCTGCTAATATTTTTCTCATTGTAGCATCCAAAGTTTCTTAGAAATAAGTTTAATTGTTAGGTATATATTGAATTATAGTATAAAAATTTATATATTGCACCTCTTAGGAAATAATTGTTTGACGTACATAAATAATACTCGTACGTCATAAAGTAACATGAAACTTGTGCCCCAAATTCGGAATGAATCGATTCTGCGGTTTCCGGGATGTTAGAGTTTTATTTTTTCTGGTTGTGCTAACTTGCGAAATGGCACACAAAATACGATTTTACTATAGTATTAAACGATTTTATTGCTAAAAATATTTATGTCGCACCACGTTGAAAATAAATACCCAATATACTAACTAGTATGATATAGGGAAGTCTGGCGCAATGTATTTTAAATGGAAGCTGTGTGGCTGTGGCTATGGTTGGTGGTCTTCGGCTCGACTCGGACGAGCTCGGCTATCTTCGGCTCGACTCAGGGGTCCTCGGAAGACATAGACTCGGGTTTGCCGAACGTACCCGAAGGTGCTCAGCACTTACGCTCACGAATTCTTCAAGCATATATGTTTGTTTCTTAGTCGCCATATTGGTTTCATAGGCACAGGTTATGTCAAATCGTAAATCTGTATTTATTATCTGATTTTAAAAATCGTTTTAAATTATAGATTATTTATTTGTTTTTTATATTGTACCGAAATTATAATAGAGTATTGCGGAAACATACAAAATTCTCTCATTCTGTTATACATTTCCAGTCCCCTCTCTTGAAGACTGATTAATACACGATGCCAGAAACTGCAAACTGTTTACTACCTCGACTGATTTGTAGTTAGGTATATGTATGCTACTCAGATTTTTTAATACATTTATATATGACAAAACCAAGCACATCATACTAATAGCGACCGCACGCACGAGTATGTTATAATCATGGTATAGATCAGCATCTACCAATACTTTTGTAGGCTTAATTGATGGCAATTTGTCAATAATGCCAGACCCTGGAGACTTGGAATGTACGAGGGTGACAGACATTCTTAACTTTTGTCACCCATGTTTGAGATCAAACCATAAGTAGTTCTTAAGCAGGGCATTCAAAAGTGCTCAGTTAACTGTGAACAACCTATAGCCTGTTTACTGACACCAAGACGAAAAAGTCGCGTTTACTGCGAAATTCACCCAAACACGCCCAGCAAAATGGCGTCGCTGGCCAACAAAATTTTGGAACGCTGTTCGCCATTTTGTCTGCGTGTTCTTATATACTTTGTGGTAATTCATATAGGCTTCAATTGCAAAAAAAAAAAAAAAAAAAAAAATAGTTCTTCGAAATGCTTAAAAATTACACTCCTGTCTGTGGCTGAAAATGTTAAGAATAGGATGGAGCTATGCGTCCAAGGTCAAGAAGCCAGGGAGCGATACGGGCGATACTAACACGCACGCCTAGTGCCTCATCGCTCCTACGCACAAGGCGTGCAGTGTTTCCGTCGTAGCACTGTACTGTGTGAATTAGACCTTTAACGGCGGGGTTTTATTACACGCGATGAAGACCCCAGATTAAACTACGCCCGTATATCTTCATACTTTTCCCTTGTTGCTTAAGGAAACTGCATAGGCAGGCTTTAAAAATGCGATAGTTGACCATTTTCATGAATTTTTTTTCTCCAAGAATACACTTAATATGAATAAAGTAAACAAATAGCGGCATATGATTGTTTATATATATATTCTGACAAAAGTCGTATTTCCAGAACATTTATTTACCGAGATATGCGTATTCCGCGATAACAACTATTCCACAGAAAATGCGGGGTTCCATCCAACTATTCATCTTGAGATACGTTGAAAAATAAATAAAACTTGTAACAAACCACAAACGAAAATTAAAAAAAATGGCTATATATATATATTTTTTTTTTGTAAATAATGTGGCGGGCATTTTACTACTGTTGGCCAGACAGGGTGTCGACGATAACCTCTTAATTCCCAGAGAGCACGTGTTGTGGCGGGCGGGCGGCAGATACTGTCGTGTCCGCGTGAAATATTGCGTGGTCCTCGCCAAGGGTCCGGGGCGTGCCCGCTGGTTCCCTCGCTACGCTGGTCTCTCCTCCCTCTCCAGGAACTATCTTAATTAACATCTGAGTTCTGCTGTCAGAATATCGGCCGCAGATACCGCGCGCACAAGGCGCCGCCCTAATTAACATATCCGACACCTCCACACCCCCTCCACCGGCACTGCTCTCAAAAATCTACGAGTGAAATGCACTTAGAAAAATGTCGGGTGTGTTTCGTCGAAGCGGCACGTTGCCTCGAGGCTATTTCCTGCATTTGAAGCATAGCGGCAGTGGAGTGGAAGGGATGTCACAGATAAGATAAGGTACACAGAAACGAAACCATAGCCTAAATATGGGGTAGACCGATCTCGCTGGCTGCTCACAACCAGTCTCCGTGTCACCACATTGAACTACTTTTCTGCCAACACGTTCAGCAAAAACCGCTTGGATTAGATTTTGAGGTTAGAACACTGGTTGTGTTGAGGTGTACGCGAAGGGGCCTACTTCCTCTAAACATACTGTAAAAAATTAGTGTAATTTTACACAGCCAGTGTTGGTGTGTTTTTGCATTTTTGTCGTGTAATCCGAAAAACTACCGACAGCTGATGTATTTTAACGCTAAATTATACCTAAATTTTCTAAAAGCGACGTTTTATATGTTTAAATACATCAACAAAGTGTATTATTACACAAAAAGTAAGAAAAACACTAGGTAGATGTATAAAGACATAAACATAATGTATTAAAACACGTGTGTGTGTGTGTGTGTGTGACTGTTACAGACATAGTGTACTTGTAATAAAACTCACACCCACACAGGAAAAAAACACCTCAGTTCTAGCATAAAAACAGCAGCAAAGAAAATGTATTGAAACAATAAGCTAACGTGAAAAACAGCACATATATTTAGGGTAATCTTACTCATGTGTGGCTATCATGCCATCTTGAAGACACCTCGTGCGAAAAATAACACCAACACCATGTATTTTTGCCAGGAATGTTGGAATACATTGAAGAACTGTATGCATGTGTGTGAAATTACACCATAATCGTGTAAATAAACACACGTAATTAGTATGTATACACTAACTATGTAGGAGTAAAAATCAATGACATCTTGCAAAAAAACATACATTTATGGTAAAACATACACATACATCGAAGGTGTTATTTAACATCGGCTTTCTGTGAATAACAACGCTTACATTTAGGGTCATGTTACGCACACGTAGGACAAAATTACAACTGAAAAACTTTCCATGTGTAAATTTACACCGACACTGTGTTCGTTTACCAGAAATGTTGCTATATATTGAATGAACTAGATGTATGTGTGAAATTACACCATAATCTTGTAATTAAACACACGCAATTAGTAAAATTACACAAATGTCAATATAGTTGTACATCTTTAATGGCATAATTTTACAATGACCATGTGAGTGTAACCTTGCATTACATTCTGGAGTATCTGTGAGCGTATATTTACACAAACAAATTTTCGGTAATTTTACATTTTTATATGTAATTTGCTACACTAATGTTCCTGTGAATTCAGATATAACTACACGTGATAGGGAGTAGAACTACTTCGGTCCTTTTGTGTGTTCAAAAGGGAATCATAACTCCCGCTGATGGAAAATGCTGGTTTATAACTACCTATTCTATATCTGAAGTCAATAGTTGCCTATATTTTGGAGATAACTTTTTATAACTCTGTTATGCCACAAAACGCAACAATTATTCACATATGCAGTGTTGGTGGTGTGATTTTACTTCATGTATGTGTAAGGATACAAAGTAATGATGACATATTTACACGTACAGTGTCTGTGTACTTGCACATGATGTAGGTGTTAAAAACAAAACAAAGTCCTTATTCACATAGGCAGCATTAGTGTGATTTTACTTCATGTATGTGTAAAAATACAAAATGAAGTCTGTGTACTTATACATGATGTAGGTTTGATACCACAAAACGCAATAATTATTCACACTGATAGTGTTGGTGGTGTAATTTTACTTCGTGCATGTGTAAAAATGCAACTTGATGTCGTACATTTACTTGTACAATGTCTGCGTGCATATACATGGTGCAGGTGTTCAAACACATAAATAAATGTTAATTAACCCGGAAAGTGTGTGTGGAATTTTACTCAGTGTATGTGTTGAAATACGAAATGGAACACTTTTTTGGCACTGGCAAAGTTGGTGTTGTTTTACAGTTGATCGATTATAAAAACTAGCTCATAGGCTATTTTTTACACAAATAGTGTTATTGTATTTTTACAATATGTTATTGCATATTTCTCTCCACTGTAGCTGTTTTAATACACCTACGCGTGTTGGTTTTAAAATACACCAACTGTTCTGGAGATTCGTGCTGCCACCAACAATGGTGTAAAATTACACAAAATTTTATTACAGTGCAATTTGTGGTGGAATTTGATTGATTTCAAATCGGCAAAAGTATTTTACTCATATAAAAGGGCTTGTATTAAAAAATTAATATTTATACAAACACGTTCATCACTGTTAACCGTGTGACTTTGGCAGCTGTGTTTCTTGGGGTAGGTAAATTTAGGGTACATGCACAGAAGACGAATAATCGTCCTGCCTCATCTTCAGTCTACCGATGGTGGTTTACCCGTTCTCAGAATGGCTACGTAAGCTCTCGGAACGGGCTTTGTGTCTGACTGTGGGGTAACATTAGGCAATTCCGTGATACTAAGACTTTTCTGTTACTGTTTCGAAAATATTAGGCCATGGGTATTTGTCTTTGTTTCATGAGATAGAGGGATTCTTTACGTACAATTTCATACAAACATATTTGAAATAGCAATGTTATTTCCCCAGTTATTTATTAACAAAATTTGGTAATAGAAGTAGGTAACTCCGTGATAGTAATCAAGTTACTCCGCGATAGTATGGTGTTTATCACTAAATTAATTATTTGATTATGAAATATATATTTTTAATGAGATGAAATTGTACATATCGTAGTAATGAAGGCATGGTATATCTGACAGACTATAAAGAAAAATCACATTCCACAACATGATTCATAAATGGTAAAAATATTCCAATTTTCATAATAAATTTCAACAAACAAAATGTTTGCGCTAATACGAAGAGAAAGGGCTGAGTCCTGCAGCTTCAGCAATCCTATACCCCATGCGTCTGACCTGGTTAACTGTAAGCCCAGAGCCTAACGACTGCATTGTTTTTATGAACTTCACTACCTTAAGTTCAATTTCAGGTGGCATAACAAAAAGCTTTCCAATTTTAGCAAAATTTGCACTATCTGGATCTGCCAAAGATTTGGTACAATAATCCTTAAGTGTACACCATAGGGTACTACAACGATTGCTAGCCTTGTACACTGTCCATCCTTCATCATTCACTGGAGTGAACTTAGCTTCGAATATTTCGTGTGTTTTTTTCTTCTTTTAATTTCGGGAGCACTTAAACGTGCAATTTAATTACAGTTTTGAAGATAAAGTGCGATGTTTCAATGGCTTTATCAAGAAATCCATTAGCCGTCCCCTCAATCTAGAAACATGTTTTATTGCTCCAACAAAGAGTTATTGAGGTGATATAGTTCTATAACATGTGCAATTAAGGGTTTTAAATTAAAGAGGCTTTAAACATGCAACTTTATAACAGGTTTGGGGTATAAAGTGGGATGTTTCAATGCTTTATCATGGAATTCATGAGTCGTACTGTCATAATAGATGCTTATTTTATTACTCAAGCAAAGTGTTATTAACGTGTTATGGTTTTATAACATGTGCAATTAAGTGTTTTTAATTTAAGAGGCTTTACACCTGCAACTTTATTACAGATCTGAGGTACAGAGTGCAACGTTTCAATGCTTTATCATGGAATTCATGAACCGTACTCCCAATGTAGATGCATATTTTATTTCTCCAACAAGATGTTACTAACGTGCTATAGTTCTATAATATGTGCTATTAGGGGTTTTTAATTTAAGAGGCTTTAAACATGCAGCATTATTTTAGGTTTGGGGTACAAAGTGCGATGATTGTATGCCTATAGAAAAAAAATTGGCAAGACTAATTCGAATCTGGGATTCAAAGCTAACTTCACTTCAGTTCATCCTTTACCTACCGCAACGCTTCTTTTAGGCTTTCGAACGTGTAGGAGCGTCCTGGTTTATTCCCTTTGGCAGCATTTCAACACGAAGCGTAAAGCAAACAATCCCAAAACCTAAGAAAACCCATCACATTGCTAAGCTCACGCGCCTTAAACACGCGGCACTGCGTCCAAGTCAGTTTTGTACGTTAATTACACGTGTCTTACCTTTAACTGGTATTAATATGACATTTATACCCCTTAAACTTTGTTTCTGAGAAATAAAATGGTCCACTACTGTTTTCATGGCCAGTAACTTTCCCGCGCTACTCCGCGGAGCGATTAAATTTGTAGAACTTTGTACAGTTGCCTAAATATGTAGAACTTCGTACAGTTACCTAAATATGTAGTGCATGGATTTAACAGACTCCTGGATACTTCTTCCATCAGACGGATAAATCTTAAAACCGTTTGGAGTTCAAGATACGGCATGACAGAGAGAATTCTATCGATATTGATATCATGGAGTTACCTAACTTTACTGAATCAATTCACGATTACTTCACACTTTTCTAAAGACCTGCTTAAGTGAGCGAAGATATCTGGGCAGCTCTTAACATCGGGGTCTTGAGAGCCGATGAGGGTGAAGCAAGGCGAGGATGGAGCAGCGGCGGAATGCAAGGGGCGGAGCAAACGGGAGATCTCCGAGAAAACCCGCCCACCAGTGGCATCGTACGGCACGATTCCCACTTGTGAAAATCCGGGAGTGATACGGCCGAGGATTGAACCCGCTTCGCCTTGGTGGGAGGCGAGCGTGCTAGCCGCTCAGTCACCGCGGCCCATGAAGCCCTGTTAAAGTTCTGCTTGCAGGATATTACTCCACTAAGTCTAGAAAATTTCACCAAATGACAACGCACCGAATTCGTGCGAACTCACTTGTAATAATATATTGAATGCGAACTATTTCTTACTAGGCGCTATCACCAGACATTTTATCACACCGTTTTTATTCATATTTATTATAATTGAAATATTATAACGTATCAATAAAATATAGGCAAATCTTCAACTTAACGAAAAATAACATACTTTTATGTAAACAGAGATATAATTATAGACCCGAGAAATTCGCCAGTTCAATGACCTGTAGACTATATTCACAGTCTTATATACTCTCGTACATTTATTAACTGCTTATATGTTGATTGTTGCGGTAGTAAAAGGCGGTGGTTGGGCGCACAATTTATTGCATGTTTGTTATTGGCTCATTTATCTCCAGGAGGAGTCAAACAACACGTCGACCAATCACAAAAGTAACAGGAAAGTACATGTGTGTGAATTCCAACTTGCCTTGAAATGAACCCGTGACAATGTCGGGTCTCTAGTTATAAAACGCTTGAGATACACGGCATATGTAGGAACTAAGTGAACACGCCATATATGTGGGGATTTCTCATAAGTTTGATTCGAAAAGTGTGAAGAAACAGCGAATAGGCTACACTCGACGATGTTGAAGGTTTCTCCATTGGCTGCGATGTAGACGGTCGAGTAGGTTACCCTGCATGGTCTGCCGGAACGGCGTCCCAACACTGCTGGCCGCAATGACAATATTTTAATGGCGTGTGCGGCTCGAGCTAGCACTATTATAATACAGTATAAAGGTCTAAGTCCAAGGGTTTGTATCTTTCGCGTTTGAGGTGTAGGCTGTTCACGGAAAAATGAGCACTTTTGGAAGCTCTGCTTACGATCTACTTGCATGCACGTTGTGTATTATTCTGCCTTATGTAAAATTAACGTTGACACGGGCCTCGTCACTTTATCCATACGTCGTTCAAGGGAGAGTGTGTGATTATTAAAAAAGGAAATATTTTACAAACCTGGTTATTTTTGCACTTCAATGCATTAACAAACAGCAGAAAGAGAAAGAAATAATTCAAGATATCACAACTGGTTACCTAACACTTTTAATTCGACGTTATGGTATGGAACTACTTTCCCTGCATCGTTACCAACTTTACTGGGCGTATGTCACTCAGTGCGCCGGTTAAAATATATGCATGTATGAGCAGTGAATTTTTACTTAGGTTTATTTCTATATAGTGAACAGCCTTTACAGATATACGTGCGACAATAAACGCGCGTCCAGCGCCTCACCGCTCATAATCACAGGCTCTTACGAAAAGTCACCCGGTTAACTCGATCAGGTTAAAACCTTAACTCGGTGCGTTCTAAAAGTGATCGGGTTGAAGTTAACTCGTGTTCGGAAAGTCCCCCGGGTTAGCTCGATCCTCGACTCGATCAACTCTGGGCTAACCCTGCTCGACAGCAAGGTAAACTTTTCTCTAGCAGACGACACCCGTGAAATGGCGTATAAATATGCATTGCAGCAACAAAAACAAACAAGTAAACAAAAACAAGTTTTGAAATCTGGAAACGACCAAAATATGTAAAATTATAAATGTTTAGCTGCTTTGGCCAGTCATTGTAGCCCGGATATTAAATTGTATACTAATCTGAGACTGAATACAACGGTATTGTACTATCGCAGTGCTGCTTAATGCAAGGGTTTTTTTTTTTACGTTGTTTGTTCATAACATAATTTAACAAAAACTCTTGATAGCCGTCTTCATCAGCGTCATCTAGCATAAGATTTAATAACTGTACTAAATATTCTTTGAGTTCCCGCCTTCTCAAAACCAGAGTTACTCTAAAACGTTGAAAGCAACCTGGTTAACCGCAAGTGATCGTGTAAACCTGGCCACGTGACCGAGTTAACCCAGTTAACTTCACCAGGTTACTTCTCGTAAGCGCCTCACAAGGCGCTGACGCTTCCTTCGTCACGTTTCCCTGCACAAATTAAAGTATGTGACAGTGCGTCTTTATTACACGCAAACAGGACCACCTGTTTTTCGAGGAAAGGTTTACGTGGAGGCTAGACTTCAGTATCCTATCTGCACGCTTGCAGTCTTCATTTGACTACTGACCGCTTGTCTTTGTGCGAAGACAGTGTGTTACATGAGAGAGGCAATCCGAATTAAGTTTCTCCGATACTGACCGTCCGTGATTCGCTAACAGACAGGAGCGTAACAATCCAAATGATCCAATCAAGAAAGTGGTTCTGGAATAAAGTGCGTTGGAACATAACTTGTCCTGAAATCTTATCGCGAAAAACGGGTGCTCCTTCACACAATGAAAGCCCACAGTTCTAACTACAATACGGTTTTACTTTCTCCTGCCTCCCAAGGAGACTGCGTAGGAAAGCTCTAAAAATGCAATTTCTTTCACCTTTTTGCTTTTTGACAATATTTAATATACAGCTATAATTATAAAAAAAAAAAACAAAACCGTACTGGATTGTACAGTTTTTTTTTTTTTTTAAATCTTTTCTCTCAAAAAGTCGTATTCCCAGTATATTTATTTGCTGAGATACGCCCACAAATGCACAAACAGTAAATGTGCGGAAAAGATGCCCGGACTACTAACTCTTGGCCAGTTCACGATCAATTTCATGTATAGTCTATTCACGACAAAGTGAACTATTTTTAAGGCCCTGCGAATTTTTTCCTTTTAGCTAATTTCTATCTTTCTGCCACTTTTTAATATAAACTTTGTCGTGTGACTGATAAACATAGTTTATACATTCAACCACCCTCAAAAATTAACATCTGAAGCTGCCATAAAATGTCTTACTAGTGGATAGTACCTATTGGAAGGGCCTTAAAAAGTGTTCACTTTATCATGAGTAGACGAATAGCCTACACGAAAAGACGTCTGCATAGAACGGGTACAAAAATGTGTGTTTAGTAATGAACATACATATCTTATTTTCAGTCAATCGCACACGACTATAAATGAACTTAATTTTTCCGAGGTGGTGATTTATTGGCAAATAACACAATTCAGACGTATTCTTTTAAATTAGTAAAGAAAAATGAAAACTGGAGTTTTCTGTGTGGGGAGCAGGGTATTTAAATAAATGCAACTAATTGCTGCTGAGCATTGTCCCCACATTCAATTCTATTGCCTGAAGGTCTTACGTACACGGCACGAAAAACAATATCGCAGTTTCGTGCACGTCTAACACACCGATGATGTTCGTAGACGAAACGTACGCGGATGATAGTGAACAGTTTCGTAAGAACACCTTATTTCATTTCACTGAGTACGCGTTTACCCTTCGAGGAGGGCGCCGATTTGCAGTCAGTGAAGACAAGGTTGAAGTGAGCTGCCTATGTTCTCCACTACAGCAATATCAGTTTCGTAGGTCGCTGTATTTACACTTGCCAAGGTCCTATTGGTTCTGGCAACACAGAACTCACTTACCGTACTCCGCAACGTTTATTATTGGCTGGCCGCCTGCCAGTGTAGTCATATGTTGATTGTGTATCAGTTAATGGTTCGCGACAAAGGTAACAAGTTATACATACAGACCATCGTCTTCATTTGAGAAATTGTTGAAAACAGACATTAAATTTTTACTAGCTTAAATACTAACAGGTTTTATACTATAACCTTTTACTTATATTCCAATGGAGTCCAGAGAAACAGTAAAAATATAAATGTGCTAGTTTTGTCTTCAAGATAAAAAAAAATTCCATTAATGTAACCTTGTTTATATACGTGCATACTCCTCAAAGGGTTGGTTACGTAAACGTTCTTGACCTTGAAGTGAAGCGAAGCGTGCAGCTGTTTTCGCTCCTGCACTCCTCAGCTACTCTGTGCTCCAGCCGAGCAAATAAACACGGCGAAGGCTGAACGCCGCACCACGAGAGGAGATCGCGCTTTTCCCAGAAGCCAGGTTCGTGATCCGGCGCTCAGGACGCTTTGTGCTCGAGCAGGAACTCATTAACGCCTGACCCACTTCCGCTCAGCGTATCACAAACATCCCCCTGAGGCCACGCATCAGTGTCGACCGCTCCTCAAAGACGAGGAGCTAGCTGTCTGTGCACTGGGTGCACTCCTTTTCCCCTCCAGGGGCCTCGGTCACACAGCTGCTAGAGCTTCCCTCCCCCCTCTCACCACACTAAAGCTGTAGTCACAATACCCCGACGAACCCGACACGAAGAAATCTATGCAGCAGCCAACGAAAAGAAAGGTCACTGCGACGTCAGTCTGATAAAATCGTAGCTCCGACAGTCGAACAAAAGTAGTGTCGGACTCGTCGGGCCGGGCAAAAAAAAATGTAAACACAATATTACAAAACAAAATTTCGAGCATATTTCCGTACTAATAAATAATTAGGGGCAGGTTTTTTTTTTTTTTTCGCGAAAAGTTTTCAAGACCAGTTGTACTCCAAAAAGCTTTTATTCATAATCACTTTCGTGGTTGGATGATTTTAAACGTCACGTGCCTCAAGTGTCTATCCGCTAATCATGGTCGTTCAGTATCGGAGTACTTTATTACGATTGGCTCAGTCAAATAGGAACATGTCTTCTCACGTAGACACGCGGCCAATAACCAAGGGATATCGTGGCTGTGGACTTAGCAGACTGAAGTCTAGTATGGGCATACATATTTTCGCGAAAAACACCTGTCCCTATAAACAATTAAGTCACTTGCCACCAAAATAATGTTCCGGTTTTTTTTAACACTTTTTATCTCTCGTATAAATTCAAATATTGTCAAAAGAAAAATAATCATTCGCTTTATAGCGAGTTACAAAAAGTAAATATTGGATGTAAGGATAACTTGTCGTTTTAGAATTTTTCAACAGACGGCTAACACACTTATAGGGCGGATTTCGTCGGGGTATTGTGAACACTGAATAAAAAATAATATGAAATTCCATCGAAATATGACGTCATGCCGATCTACGGTGTCGTGTTCGTCGGGCTATTGTGACTCCAGTTTACGGGGAATCAGTCCTCGCCATCTTTGATTTTCACAATTTTTGCCATAAGTTCCATTTAAGAACGTTTAATGAGATTTCTCGCATTACATGACATAAGTAATAGCTCCTTAAGTTTAATCAATATATTTCATCTTCATAGAATTGATTTTTGCTCGACTAGTAATTGAAGGCAAGATATAAAAAAATTTTTCATGCTTTCGCTTACAGAAATGGTCCTGGAACAGTAATCTAGGAATACATAGAGTAGAACTTGTGCACTGTAAATGTCCTACACATTGTCGAAGCCCAAAATAAAACACAAAATATGCAATGCAATTTACGGCGGAAATTCCGAAAATCCAAGATGGCGGAGATTGATCCGCCTTAAGGCGAACTGGGCTCGTCCCCGGCTGGGCCTGTGTCCCGCCCCCTCAGTATTTCTCTACCCACTAATGTAGAGCATGGTTCCTACCCTCTCTGTTGAGACGTGCGAAATTCGCGTTATTTTTAGGTGACGGAATATACTCCACTGCCTTATAAACAAGTGAGCACAGTCCGTGGTTTCATTGGCTGCTGCACTTTAATCAAAGTCACCTTCCTGCTTGATCTCCTTGTGAGAGATTGATCACTCCACCACTGAACTAATACTACTGGCTGAAGAGTTCTCCGAGACCTGTCAGACAAATTTATAGCCAATGACAGAAGTCGGTCAAGGGGACAGTTATTTGCAGTTCAGTTTATCCTTTTTCAGGTCTCTTCTTATCTGTGCCTTGTAGCATCTCCTATTAATGCACATAAGAGTTGTGAATTTTTTCCTGTGGAGGTTTTTACGGTGTTTGTACCGGCTTTTCTCCTGTCTCTTTTTAGGTCAGTTTTTACTGTATGTAGGGGTAACGAAATTTCGTGAAAATATTTCAACTCAAGTTACAGTTCAAACCATTGTAGGGTAGTTTGCCTAACGTGATTGGCTGAATTAATTTTTGACATGTGTTAACTGTCTGTACACGAATCACGTAAGAGCCGCACCGATGTTGCCGAATTTTGATGGCCCGGTGAAATATGAAAACGTCTTCTCAAGCAGACCGCAACCAATAGTAATAGATAAACGGCTGTTGGGTGCTTGTAGTATGGAAGTCTATCGTGAACTCGTATTTTTTTCGCCCGAAAAATCACTAGCTCTTGCTATAAGCAGAGACCCGAGAATTTCGCGAGTTCATTTCTAGACAAGCTGGAATTCGCATAAATGTACGTTCATGTTACGTTTTTAATTGGTCGACGTGTTGTTTGACACCACCTGGAGATAAATAAGCCAATAACAAACATGCAATAATTTGTGCGCCCAACCACCGCCTTTTACTACCACAACAATCAACCAATAAATAGTTTATATCTGTATGTGAGTGTATAAGACTGTGACGTCTAGCTTTCAGGTCACTGAACTCGCGAATTTATCACGTCTCTAGCTATAGGTACACTCAGAGAGGTTTTCATAGTATCAAACGCGATCATGACAGCCTAATCCCTCGCTACCGCGATGCATGTGAATTCCCTCTTCTGTAGGCGTATGTGGCCTAGCCCTGTGACGCACTTAGCTCCCGTACCCACTCATAATTTAGGTAGGTAAAGAAATAAACGTGTCGCTCCCGGATTCTTGCACTTGGGAATCGTGCCGGACGATGCCGCCAGCAGGCGGTTTTTTTTTTGGGAGGATCTCTCGTTTCCCCCTGCCCTTGCATTCCGCCACTGCTCACTACCTACCTCGCTACACCCTCATCGGCTCTTAAGACCCAGATATTAAGAGCCGCCCAAATCTCTCCATTTCATTCTTCTTCCTCCAACACCAATCCTATGGAGTGTCCTCTGGGCTATATTCATTTAACTTTTTTTACTGTCTTCACTTAAATACAGTTGCCACGTAACTATTTTTACGGGCCGAAATGGTATTCTGTAATTCTGAACGGTATTCTGTAATTCAGAACGGTATTCTGTAATTCAGAACGGTATTCTGTAATTCTGAACGGTATTCCGAATGCGTCGTGAATGATTTTGTTTAAGGACAGGCCAACAAAGTGTCTTTATGAACGATAGCAGAAAGAAAGTGGCCGACATTTTGAGGTTATTTCACGCAAAAGGCTCCACTGAAAAGAAAAAAAAAGTTTTCAAATGCCCCCAAAATTAGAAATATTTATTCTGTAATATTTCTGCGCAAATAAACTGTGTCTGGATTATATTTAAGGAGAATATTTTATAATTCGCTAGCGATAATCTCCAGCACTTCGCTTTAGCTAAGTACGAAATGACGGATTCGGACACACGTCAGTGCTGCTATCTCGTGATGCTGAACGTGAACTAGGTCCATCTGAATTCCACGGAGTGAACTGAACTTAGTTTAGAAGTGTTATTCAAAAATGTTTCACGAAATAAATTTCATTTATAGCTGAAAATTAAATATAATAACAAAATTTGTGACGCAAGACATCTTGTAACAATGTAAAATTAATATAGTTTTTCAAGCAGGTCGTTGATTTGAGAACACAGCCCGCTGCGTTGCCAAACGTACATTACACACGTGCACAAATAAAGATATGGCTTACAGAATAACATATAAAAACGCTCTCGAGTTACCATAATTATTGCCTTCTTTATCATAAAGACAATCGCGGTGACTACCTTAAAGCAAGCTCAAGTTTGGAAATACGGCCCCTGGAATACGCTTAGCAAGTATATTACATTTTCTCTAGTGATATCCTCACACGTAAACAAAAATACAGATGGCAAAATCAAACACGGGTTAAGTGCTGCTATCCCATGTTGGTCAATACGAACCAGGATCGTCTAAAAATTTACTCCATAAAAAGAAGAAAATTTATTTCGAAAGCCTTATTCGGAATTGTATGAAGAAATAAATTTAACTTATAATAGAAAATGTTTTGTATTAATGTAACATGTGACCCAAGACACGTTGTAATAATAGCCCAAAATATAATTCAGCAAACAGATGATTTCAGAACGGGGTCCGCAGCGTTGCCAGACAAACGAGACATCACAAAGACAGCCGTTAAGAGATGTTAACAGAATACCACATAAAGATAGTTACGGGTAACTGTTTTTATCACAAATACAGTTGCACTGACTATGTTTAAGCAAGCTCGAGTTGGAGAGTGCTGCCCCTGACTCCTCACTGACATCACAGCAGTCCGTCTGCGGCTATTCGGGTCACTCGAGCTAAGTTTGGTGCAGCCCTGGCGACATTCAGGGCTGACCAAACACCAACCAACTCTCCCGCAAATAGCGCACGCCAGCGACTAAGTGACATTCATTGCCCGGGGCGTCAAAATTCGCAGATTCATTCGAGGACAAGCCTAGACTGCAAAAAAAAAAAATCATGAAATATGTATTATTTTATTATTGATAAGTAGGATCAGGTGATTTCAAGACTAGTTGTACTCCGAAACACTTTTGTTCATATGCGCTTTCGTGGTTGGATGATTTTAAATGTCACATGCCTCAAGTGTCTGTCCTCGAATCATGGACGTTGAGAATCGGAATACTTTATTACGATTGGCCCAGTCAAATAAGAACATGTCTTCTCAAATAGACACGCGGCCAATAACCAAAGAAAGTTGTGGTCGTGGGCGCGAATTATTTAAGTCTAGCATGGTTATAAATATTTTCGCGAAAAACACTGCTTTAGGCGAAAATAATTTCACCCAGACTATTCTTCAACAACGCACGTGCGCATGTGAAGTATGCCTTCGTTTATTCTGACCACGCGCCGAGCTCCCGTGGCGCAGTCTGTAAGCCGTCCCTTGCTAAGCTTTCAAAACCCGGGGACGTTAAAAAAAAAAAAAAAACCTTTACAATACAATACAATATCCTTACCACATGTGTTTGCGACAAGGCGTTCTGGTATTTGAATGACCAGTCAGAAATATGTTACCCGGAAACTGAACATCTGGGAATATCATGCATCAAAGACTCCGAAGCATTTTTAAGCCACCCAGTCACAGAGTAGGAGAGAATACGGAGACGGAACGGCGTGGCAGTTACCTTGATGTGGACATGCCCATCTCTAGATAGGCTGAACTAGGTTCTGGAGACAGGTATTGTGTCTCATTGGCTACTGCATGCTGCGAAAGAAACCTTACGGACTAGGCTGCGAGTGGTGAACGGCGTTGGAAAATTTTGCTGGCCATTGCCTCCATTTTGTTGGCGAGCGCGGAAGGAGAGTTCGTGGATTAAATGGTAGTTTCACCGCTGTTTTCTTACATACTCTGTGATCCATTAAACGAAATAGTATCTGAGCTAAAGTGTTTCGAAGCGCAAATAAATAGGAACTCTTTTCCACGAAAATCGGGTGCTGCTGTACCTCTATTTTTTTGGTATGTCTTGCGAGGACATGATCAAAAGGGATAGGAAAATTTCGTAAATTCATTTCGGGACAAGATAGACGTTAAACACATATACAGTGAAGTCACTTTCGCAATTGGATCACAGTTTATTAGACACGCCCTGCACGACTCTGAGCCAATTACAGACCTACAAGGAAACAACTTGCGAATACCATAACTGCCAGGTGCGGGACAACAGCCAATGAACACACGTCTGAGGCTCCAGTATGCAGAGGACTGAGGAGTTTAGCCTACAGGTAATTGAACTCGCGAAATTTTCCTATCCCTAATGCTCAGACACTAAACAGGCCTATTTTAATTTCTCATCGTGTGAGTAAGCAACCAATGAGCAATTGACATCCGCTTTAATATAGTAAAGTCTACCTTGCAGGTCCCTGAATTAGTGAATTCCCCCCCCCTCCCATCCTAAGTCACTATTGCTATAACTAGTTTTTTTCACGGTATTTTCACTGTTTTTGAATCAAAACATTGAAAATCAACCCATGTATGACGTGTTGGTTCTATCATAAATGTCATGTGTCACAAATGCTTTATACTTCTGTTGACATTAAATTATCTTATTTTGGGTTATACTGAACCTCTAGCTATATTTTATTTGTGAATTATAATAGTTATAAACTATAACCAATTTGAATAAAAATAGAGAAATCAGAAGTTTTGGCAATGTCCAGCAAGAAATAGTTACCATGCAGAATATAATGAAATTGAGCGAGCACGAATGCCGTACGTTGTCCTTTTAATGTAATTTCTAGATGTCCTCGAGCTTTGTTTGCACGAGGCGGAGGAATGGTCTGAAAGTAGAGGTTTAGAAGGGCTTCAGAAAAGTTGGAAATAACCGCGAATGGACTATAGGAGGAAAATTCTCGGCTTCATCTGAGGACAGCTCCAAATTTAACACGCGTAATATTGCGACTTGATTACAGTGCGCCTACGCGGAAACTCTCATCCCCCAGACCTGCACTCCAGCACGGGGTAGATATATTCACGTAGACGAAATGGCGGGTTCCTTTGATGTGGTTCTCTGGTTGGCTGCGCAAGGCTCTCGGTACGGGTCTCATACGTGATTGGCTACTGCATGCTAATTGATATATTGCTGGTCATGTTACTGTATTTTGCTGGCGTGTGCAGCACTGACAGGCAAATGATCGTGCGACTTAACAGGTAACGAACAGGTAGGTGTCCGCAACTGGAGCTGGTAAACAGGCCGCATTTCTGCATGGTAACTATAGACAGACACGGATCTTTTCTACCCAGCTTAATGGCATCTAGGTGAATGTCTGATGCCAAATAGGGAAACTAACCGATAGGTAGCTATCCAACTTGTTAGCTGATAGACAGAAAGATGTTCGATAGGTAAATAGTCAACACGCAGCTGCCTTATATGGAAGCTAATTGGAAATGATCTAATAGACAGTGTCAAGCGGATGCCTGCCGAACAGGTGACTGTAACTGTAATGAATATGTAAAGATACAAAAACCGAGTTCCTTATTACATGTTAAGTTTGAACAGCCCATTCGCTTAGGCGTCAAGCCAGTGAACATACGGTATAACGAAGGTAGATGAGTGTTACTTATAAGTTGCTGAAATAGCAATTTTTCGTATATTATAATCGCAATATTTTCACACTGTTGGACTCAAACTTTTGTAAACTCACCCCTTGTATGACATGCGTTTGGTTTTTCCTAAATATATAGTGTATATCAAGAGTTTAATACATCTGTTAACATGACAGTAACTTATTTTCGGTAAAACTGAACAAACACTTATATTCTATCTGCAAATGCCTAGGAAATAATAGTTCTCATGTAGAATATTATTAAACCGATTACGTACAGATGCTGTCCGTGGTCTTTTTTGGTGTAATTTTCTTGTCTTAGTTAAGCTTTGTTTGCATGAGGCGGAGGAGCGGCCTGAAAGTAGCAACCATAACTGAATTATAGTCAGTTCCTAAGCACCCGTATGATACATTAAGTGTTTTATCATAATACTATACTTTCCAACACTACAGTAACGAAAATCAGCAGTGAAGTGACAACATAACAGTTCTGTAAACTAATTCCATGGAAGCAGCATTCATGTATAGGCTGTTCACGGTAAAGTGAGCACTTTTTAAGGCCCTTCCAAATGGCTGTAACCACTAATAAATATACTTTGTGGCTGCTTCAGATGTTGACTTTTGGGTTTAGTGAAACGTATAGGTTGTGTTTATTAGTAACGTGGCAGTGTTTATATTAAAAAATTATTTTAAAAAATAGAGAAATCGACTCATAGCAACAATTTAGCGGGGTCTTAAAAAGTGCTCACTTTAACGTGAACAGCCTATACCAGCAACATAATGGTATGTTAGTTTATTACACTACTGGCAATTGCGGGAACAATTCAGATATTGCTAAAGTTGTTCTGTTGAAGAAACTATATGTTCTGTAGGAATAACTAGAGACCAGAGAAATGCGTGAGTTCGATGACCTGCAGCTAGACTTCACAGTCTTATATAATCTCATAGTGATATCAACTGTTTATTGGTTGATTGCTGTGGTAGTAAAAGGTGGTGGTTGGGAGCAAAATTTCTTGCATATTTGTTATTGGCTTATTTATCTCCAGGAGGTGTCAAACAACACGTCGACCAATTACAAAAATAACATGAACGTACAAGTGCGTAAATTCCAACTTGTCTAGAAATGAACCCGCGAAATTCTCGCGTCTCTAGTAATAACAGTGCTGTGTTGTACGAACTATACGTAGATACCCGAATAATTCGCGGATTCATTTTGAGACAAGCTATAATTCAAAACACGTGTGTTTATATAACTTCAGCCATTTGTCCGTAAGGTGTTTGACACCTCCTGGAAAACGTTGTCCAATTGTCGCTTTCTATTGGGACAGCAGACAACCAATGTGCAGTTCCTATCAGCATATTTGTACATAAGACTGTAGACTTTAGACTGCAGGCCATTTGAACTCGCGAATTTTCCAGGTCTCTAACTATACGTGTAGCTATAGGTAGAGACCTGGAAATTTCGCGAATTCTTTGAGGACAAGCTAGACTTCAAACACATATACATTTGAAATAATTTCTAATTGGAACTCAGTTTGTAAGCCACGCCCTGGACGTATTTGCACCAATAACTAACCTGTAGGGAAAACAACGACCAAATCCCGCGCTACCTGGTCTGGGGTAAAACTGGAGCGTCAGCCAATGAACAACTAAGGCTCAGGTACACAAAGGAATGTGGAGTCTAGCTCGTTGCCAAATAAATCCGCCAAATTCCCAGGTCTCCAGTTATAGGTACAGTCACCAAAAACCAGTCTCATTGTGGTCCCTGTATTAAAAGTGTAGATGCATTATGTGCAGAAAATTTTGGATTCTACGAACGTATGTTTTTCTCAGCGTGTGCTCGATTCGTGGCTATTGGTTCATTCGTCGCCACCTCTGTTTGGTGGGAAATCGAATTTCTGGCATTCAAGTGCTAAAAATGTACCACTTGATCATAACTGCGGGAGGGACAATAAAGTTAGGGACTCATCACTGAAGACAATACAATTTAGAGCAATCCTTAAACTAAACTACGGAATCCTACACCTAGCCCAGAAGTGTTAATTAATTTCTCAATCTCGCTTCTTTTTACGCAATTTCCTTGTTCGACTGAAAGTTTTCTAAGTTGTGTCAAGTAAACACTTGAGAAATAACTCACGCACAAGAAACATACAACAGTAAGTTAACGTTATGTGGACTTAAAACCAACAGAGTGAAAACTAGCAAGAATAAACGTGAAATAGATATACATGAAAGATTCTAGCGAACCCCAATTCTACTCCGGATGAATTGTAAATGATTACCTTTGAAAAATGGCTGGCTGATGTCAACATTAGGGATGAGGGTTATACTTTAACCAGAACGAGTGAGTTCTTTCGGGGAGGGGGTGAAGGGGAAGGTTATGCAAACGAATCGTTGTCGGCCGGTCACGAAAACCAAGAACATAGAATTAAGAGTCGTGCGGATGGATACACTCTATCTCGCTCTCTCTTTTTCTCGCCCCATTTTTCTCTTCCGCAGTCTCGTAGGTGACGGGCCATCGAACACAGTCCGCGCACGATACTTACATCTGTATCGGGTAGCAGGCTCCCGGGAGGACACGAGGAAAATCTATTCTCCCTGACCCCAATATCCTTGCCCCCCTCCCCATTCATTGCAACGACTGTTTGACACACACACAGCCTTCTCTACGGGCCGAGGTCGTTGCAGCTATTAACGGCGCCTGCTGCCCCGCGACTGGATGTTTGCTCTACTGACGCGTAGATCCGGCGCGCACGTGATTCAGCCCAGATTTCGCACTGTCGAGTAACACTTTTGACAATACACGAACCTACCTCAGGGGCGTATCCAGAAATTTGTTTTGGGGGGAGGGGGAGCGGGTTATTATTAGTATTGTCACTAGTGATGCATCGTTCACAAGTCACAGTGGAAGGATAGAAAAGGAAAGGATGATATAAAATAAGTTTGTCGTGTAGGTGATAACAAATATATAAATATCATGATTGATATTTTGATAATAGGGTTTTTAAAAATGTGTGTCATTTCGGGGCAGGGGGGGGCTGCACCCCCCCCCCCACCCTGGATACGCCGCTGACCTACGGGATACAATCACGGGCGCAAGTATGTTCGTTCAGTAATGTGAATACATCGCATCCTGAACGAAAGACTCCCGTTACATAAAACGTGTAATAAACGGTAAATGATAGGAAAAAATTGTGCCTTTTTGTGAAAGTTTTTGTAGTGTTGAATAAAAATGTATAATAATGAGCAAGTCAATTCTTTTAAAACTCTTGCATGTGAAAATTTGAAATATTACTGTAAATCTATTTGCAAAGCCCATTTTCCTGTCGTACTTTCAGTAAAAGTAAATTGAACTTAGCGACACATTTGCACTGTCAGTGAGTAGAAGTTATCCTTCTACGTACACAAAAATGGCCAAATCTCAACTTCATAACCTCCGATTGTCTTGCATTCAGCATGCGAAATGTTCACGGAGAAATGGAAGTTTCATTGCCAAACCACAGAGTAATTGCCCTTTTCCAGCCCAAACCATACAAGAAAGGGAGAAAACAATTATTTGCATAAATTTATATTTTAAACACTTTAAACTACCACAAAAAAGTTTTCCAAACAATTTTTTAAGAACATGGAGGTGAAACAGACTCTTACACCGCAAACTCCAGCCTCACATGCCGGTTTGGGCTGTTCACGGTGAAATGAGCACGTTTCAAAGCCCTGCTTAAGTTCTACTTGTATGCACATTGTGTATTCATTCACCTTATGTAAACATAACATTGCCGTCGGCCTCATCACTTTATTCAAGCGTTGATCAGGTGAAACTGTAAAATTATTAGAAAAGAATATATTTTACAAATCTGGTCTTTGTTTATAATTCGATGAGATAAAAAAAGCAAGCGAAAGAAATAATTCACGTTATCGCAGGTGGTTAATTAGCACTTTATATTCGACGTTAAGTTGTGGAACTACTTTCCGTCCATCCTTACCAACTTCACTGGGCGTATGTCACTCAGTGCACCCACCAAAATATTAAACACTTGGGACACTTGAGGTCGTAAATTAATTCGGGACTGAAAAGGTTAAGTACTCTGTGGTGCTGCCGTGTGACTGCGATAGAAATTTTGGTTCTAAAGACGTCATCTGACAAGCTTCGGTCCAAATTTCTCAATCTCACACTCGATATTCGCTATACTGGAACAGGTTAGTTTGGATGCTTAAATCCTACAAATTTGCTGCATTTGTAATGCTTGGACCTGTATACGGAAGTTCGAAAATATTTTTTAGAAAAAAAGGGAAATTTATAGCAGTTAGGAGTATTTAAACCTGCGTATTTAAAAAGTTTGTTTAAAAACACCTACTCATTTCGAAGTAGGCCTACTTTTTAGTATCAGATTATCTAAACCCGTGTATAACGTCATCGCAGCAGCTTAGAGAATTTGATTTCCGAAATCCGTAAACAAGCAGAGAGAAAATTTAAGCCGATGTTTTAAAATCAATACCTTGAAATACTATCAATAGGATGATTTACACATAATGTGACCAGAAAAAAAAAAATTTTACCTATTTTTTTATACTTTGCAAGTCGTGTTTCCAGTCACAGCTACCGAAATTTACAAATAAACCTTTACTGATTTCTTTTATACACTGTGGCGTGAATCATGAAGATTTAGGAACATATATTAGTTTTTTTTTTTTTTAACGTGGCCAAACAAAGGCCGAACTAGATTTCTTATCATCACCACGCAACTTCTTTCTGGGTAAAATGGAGGTATAAGAGCATTCCTTTACTTTACTTGTAAATATCCATTTTATTTCTTTTTTATCTTTGACTTGCTATAAAAAATACATTTTTTTTGCCACAGAATAGATTAGTATACATATACAGAACGGCGGGGTTATTCCTTTGCCACAGAATAGATTAGTATACATATACAGAACGGCGGGGTTATTCCTTTGCCACAGAATAGATTAGTATACATATACAGAACGGTGAGGTTATTCCTTTGCCACAGAATTAGATTAGTATACATATACAGAACGGTGAGGTTATTCCTTTGCCACAGAATAGATTAGTATACATATTCAGAACGGTGAGGTTATTCCTTTGCCACAGAATAGATTAGTATTCCTATACAGAACGGGGGTTATTCCTTTGCCACAGAATATATTAGTATTCCTATACAGAACGGTGAGGTTATTCCTTTGCCACAGAATAGATTAGTATACATATACAGAACGGTGAGGTTATTCCTTTGCCACAGAATAGATTAGTATACATATACAGAACGGTGAGGTTATTCCTTTGCCACAGAATAGATTAGTATACATATACAGAACGGTGAGGTTATTCCTTTGCCACAGAATAGATTAGTATACATATACAGAACGGTGAGGTTATTCCTTTGCCACAGAATAGATTAGTATTCCTATACAGAACGGCGGGGTTATTTCCTTTGCCACAGAATAGATTAGTATACATATACAGAACGGTGAGGTTATTCCTTTGCCACAGAATAGATTAGTATACATATTCAGAACGGTGAGGTTATTCCTTTGCCACAGAATAGATTAGTATACATATACAGAACGGTGAGGTTATTCCTTTGCCACAGAATAGATTAGTATTCCTATTCAGAACGGTGAGGTTATTCCTTTGCCACAGAATAGATTAGTATACATATACAGAACGGTGAGGTTATTCCTTTGCCACAGAATAGATTAGTATACATATTCAGAACGGTGAGGTTATTCCTTTGCCACAGAATAGATTAGTATACATATACAGAACGGTGAGGTTATTCCTTTGCCACAGAATAGATTAGTATACATATTCAGAACGGCGGGGTTATTCCTTTGCCGCAGAATAGATTAGTATACATATACAGAACGGTGAGGTTATTCCTTTGCCACAGAATAGATTAGTATCCTATACAGAACGGCGGGGTTATTCCTTTGCCACAGAATAGATTAGTATACATATACAGAACGGCGGGGTTATTCCTTTGCCACAGAATAGATTAGTATACATATACAGAACGGTGAGGTTATTCCTTTGCCACAGAATAGATTAGTATACATATACAGAACGGCGGGGTTATTCCTTTGCCACAGAATAGATTAGTATACATATTCAGAACGGTGAGGTTATTCCTTTGCCACAGAATAGATTAGTATACATATACAGAACGGTGAGGTTATTCCTTTGCCACAGAATAGATTAGTATACATATTCAGAACGGTGAGGTTATTCCTTTGCCACAGAATAGATTAGTATACATATCAGAACGGTGAGGTTATTCCTTTGCCACAGAATAGATTAGTATTCCTATACAGAACGGTGAGGTTATTCCTTTGCCACAGAATAGATTAGTATACATATACAGAACGGTGAGGTTATTCCTTTGCCACAGAATAGATTAGTATACATATACAGAACGGTGAGGTTATTCCTTTGCCACAGAATAGATTAGTATACATATACAGAACGGTGAGGTTATTCCTTTGCCACAGAATAGATTAGTATACATTATACAGAACGGTGAGGTTATTCCTTTGCCACAGAATAGATTAGTATACATATACAGAACGGTGAGGTTATTCCTTTGCCACAGAATAGATTAGTATACATATACAGAACGGTGAGGTTATTCCTTTGCCACAGAATAGATTAGTATTCCTATACAGAACGGCGGGGTTATTCCTTTGCCACAGAATAGATTAGTATACATATACAGAACGGCGGGGTTATTCCTTTGCCACAGAATAGATTAGTATACATATACAGAACGGTGAGGTTATTCCTTTGCCACAGAATAGATTAGTATACATATACAGAACGGTGAGGTTATTCCTTTGCCACAGAATAGATTAGTATACATATTCAGAACGGTGAGGTTATTCCTTTGCCACAGAATAGATTAGTATACATATACAGAACGGTGAGGTTATTCCTTTGCCACAGAATAGATTAGTATACATATTCAGAACGGTGAGGTTATTCCTTTGCCACAGAATAGATTAGTATACATATTCAGAACGGTGAGGTTATTCCTTTGCCACAGAATAGATTAGTATTCCTATACAGAACGGTGAGGTTATTCCTTTGCCACAGAATAGATTAGTATACATATACAGAACGGTGAGGTTATTCCTTTGCCACAGAATAGATTAGTATACATATACAGAACGGTGAGGTTATTCCTTTGCCACAGAATAGATTAGTATACATATTCAGAACGGTGAGGTTATTCCTTTGCCACAGAATAGATTAGTATACATATACAGAACGGTGAGGTTATTCCTTTGCCACAGAATAGATTAGTATACATATTCAGAACGGCGGGGTTATTCCTTTGCCACAGAATAGATTAGTATACATATACAGAACGGTGAGGTTATTCCTTTGCCACAGAATAGATTAGTATTCCTATACAGAACGGCGGGGTTATTCCTTTGCCACAGAATAGATTAGTATACATATACAGAACGGCGAGGTTATTTTTTGCCACAGAATAGATTAGTATTCCTATACAGAACGGTGAGGTTATTCCTTTGCCACAGAATAGATTAGTATACATATACAGAACGGTGAGGTTATTCCTTTGCCACAGAATAGATTAGTATACATATTCAGAACGGTGAGGTTATTCCTTTGCCACAGAATAGATTAGTATTCCTATACAGAACGGCGGGGTTATTCCTTTGCCACAGAATAGATTAGTATACATATACAGAACGGCGGGGTTATTCCTTTGCCACAGAATAGATTAGTATACATATACAGAACGGTGAGGTTATTCCTTTGCCACAGAATAGATTAGTATACATATACAGAACGGTGAGGTTATTCCTTTGCCACAGAATAGATTAGTATACATATACAGAACGGTGAGGTTATTCCTTTGCCACAGAATAGATTAGTATACATATACAGAACCGTGAGGTTATTCCTTTGCCACAGAATAGATTAGTATTCATATACAGAACGGCGGGGTTATTTCTTTGCCCTGGGACCGGGTCTCATGTCTGACTGGTTACTGCGTGCTACGAAAGGTCTCTCTTATTGGCTACGCTACCGGCTGACGAGCAGGTTAAGACCGCTGATTGGCTAATGATGTTCCAACATTTTGCTGGCAAGTGTAGCAGTTTTGCTGGCGTGTACGGCTGGAGTGAGTGGGTGGAGTGAAGAGATTTGGGCGGCTCTTTACATCGAGGTTCTCGACAGCCGATGAGGGTGGAGCGAGGTTAGTACGGAGCAGCGCGGGAATGTAAGGGCAGGGGAAACGGGAGATCCCCGAGAAAACCCGCCGATCAACGGCATCGTGCGGCACGATTCCCACGTGCGAAAATTCGTGAGTGACCCCGCCGGGATTCGAACCCGGTTTGTCTTGGTGTGTGACAAGAGCTCTAGCAGATACGTTAATAACCTCTTCAACTGACCAAGGAAAGTATGTGTGCCTGGAAGCAACGCGGAGGTATTTTTAGGATATTTTGCGCGCCGCTATTGCGTATTTCATTGCGGCAATAATACTTAGGAGTAAACTGTTGACATATGATACTACGAGGCAGTTGTCTGTCGCCTACGGGATGGTTATAGAACAGGTTGATCAGTTCTGGAACAATGTATTTGAAACGGGGCTGTGTAGCACGGTAGCTCTCTTCCTTCGGTTAGTCTCGGAAGCAGTCGAATGTCCTAAGCCGATCTAAGGTGTGCCTAAATCGACTCGACTTTTAGGGCTGTTAGACGTACTATAAGTCTGTCTGCATTCATGATCGCAAAACCCTTCACGCATATGCAACTGTATCTGCGGGCCTGCAGCATTATTTTCATAGTCGTAGTGCAGCTATGGTAAATCGAAAATCTGTTTTTATTGTCCGATTAAAAAAAAAAATATTATTTTCATTCAGCAGTGTACTTAGTGTAAAACGTATTACAATCAGACCTTTAGCTAATTATACTATAAATGAATACATTTACTGAATTCATTAACGCTAAAAATTATTTATTTTATTGTATTTAATTTTTTTTATTTTCTTCCCAAGCGAGGTGGTACAGTGGTAACTCACTGGACTCGCATTCGGGAGGACCCGGGTTCGATTCCCGGTCCAGCCATCCTGATTTCGGCCTTCCGTGGTTTTTCCGAAATCACACCAGACGAATGCTGTGATGGCCGATTCCTTCCCCAATCCCTCTTCCGTGCGAAACTTGCACCATCTCTAATGACCTCGCCATTTGCAGATAACGGCGCGAAAAAATAATCTCTCTCTTTGTGACCAATAAGTTTTATATGATATCTTTTAAAAAATAAAAGTTGCCTGATTAAAATTAAATAACTGTGAATGTATACTGAAATTGTTAAGAAAGTATTCGCAGAACCCTGCAACGGCAGACAAAAAAAAACTGCCATTTAGAACTCAGCCTAAGTAATTCCAATAAGTATTCAAATATTTTAATATTAAACTACATAGTACAAGATGTATAAAAATCTAGACACTGATTTCTAAGAAGTTGTGAGTGTTGTATTCGTAAGAACATGATGAAATAAATTTTAGTTAGAAGTATTGAATAAACCTGTACAAAACAACTTCTTACGCTAAACAAACAATTATTTAAAAGTATTTTGTCAAATAAAATTATTATAACCCTTCAAATAAATTATTACATTTTTTCAACACACTTTTCAATGAAACTTAAAAAATAGCTTGTGTTTACTTATGGTTATAATAAATTTGACGTCTATGTATAGTAATTGCTAGGGATAGGAAAATTTCGCGAGTTCAATGACCTGTAGGCTAGACTCCACAGTCCTGTGTATAATCAAGCTTCAGATGTTTGTTTATTGGCTGCTGCCCCACAGAGTAGCCAGTGTTACCTCACACCTGGCAGTATAGGGTTCGCTACTTGTTTCCTTGCAAGTCTGCTATTGGTTCAGAGTCGTCCAGGGCGTGTCTAATCAACTGTGATCTAATTGCAAATGTGACTTCAGTGTACACGTGTTTGACGTCTATCTTGTCCTGGAATGAATTCGCGAACTTTCCCTATCCCTAGCAATACTTTATTAGAATTCAACCACAATGTTCCACATGAGACAGTAATGTGTTGTTAAATATGCGCTACTCTACCCGTGGCGCCTCAAGAAATTGACTTCGCAACTCGCGTGAAGGGAAAGCTGTTTTGCATTTCAAGAGCTGAGCAGGCGGACGTCTCGAGTGTGGGACGTTACAGCTCCATGAGGAAAATGGAGGGCAGAGAGTGACTTTTTGTTGCAAGATGGGTCAGCGCAATGAGAATGGTGCGGCGTGAAAAAAAAAGAGAGCGACGCTGAAAGAGCAGAGATTGAGAAGGGGGGGGGGGGGGGAAGGAGGTTACGAATGGTGTGTTCCGTTAACTAAAATACTGCACCTCCTTGTGCAAGCGGCACATATGGTTGACGGGCGAAAACCCGTTTGTAATAAAGGCAGAGCCGGGCCTGACATTTATACATATGTTGTAGCGTTGCGAGTGCACCTCTGACCTCGTTCGTCTCCTGGAGTAATGTCACCGCGCCGTCTCTCTCTCTCTCTCTCTCTCTCTCTCCTTCTCTGCCCCCTCCCCCAACCCTTCTTCAATCCACCAGGTTTCACTGGATTTGACGTTTCTCTTGCGGGAATGACATCTGTGGCGACACTTTTGTTGCAACCCTACCCGGCGTCGTAATGTCGGAGTGAGGCCACAGAGCACCAAAGAATACAGAGAAAAACTGCCACAAGTGCCATGAAATCCAGCAGCAGAATGCTCACACTGGCCAACACTATGGCGGAATCGTTGTTCAGTTAGTGGCTGGAGACTAACTTGCCAGCAAGCAGCCCGAACAACAGGTAGAGAGGGACCTCGGTATTTCGCGCATTCAGTTGGCGGTGAGGCATACTTCAAACACTTCTTATTTTCTATCACTATTGTGATTGAACTGTAGTTCTTTTGACACTTCCCGTTGAACTACGGGCCAATAATAAGCAGGAAGAAATAGTGTAAGCGCTCGTTGATAGTCTAGCCTGTTGCCAAATCAATCCGCGAAATACTCGTGGCTCTTCATAAGACCACCTGTTTTTTGCGAAAAGATTTACACGGAGGCTAGACTTCAATATCCTATATGCACACTTGCAGTCTTCATCTGGCTATTGGCCGCTTGTCGTTCTGCGAAGAGAGTTTTTTACACGAGTGTGCCAATCAGAATTAAGTTTCTCCGATACTGACCGTCCGTGATTCGCGGATCTACACATAAGACGCGTAACAATTCCAATGATCCAAACACCAAAGTGGTTCTCAGCTAAAGTGTTTTGGAACACAACTTGTCCTGAAATCTTTTCACGAAAAACAGGTGGCCCCTGCCAATAGGGTAGGTATATTTTGCAGCGGGCAACAGCCATTCGCGCCCAAGGCTTGTTTCCAGAACTTCGCGAAGTCAATCAGCAAAAAGTGTACACCCACATCAGAGAGACCGCCATGCCATTTATCTTGTGTGTACTTGTGTGTACCATCCTGTGGTGAATCATTACTAGGCGCACCTGTTTTTCGTTAAAATATTTCAAGACAAGTTGTGTTCTAATGCACTTTATTTCCGAGCCACTTTCCTGTTTGGATCATTTGTATTGGTACGCATGTTCTATGTTCATCCGTGAATCGCGGACGGTAAGTAACGGAGAAACTTATTTCCGATTGCCTCGTCCATGTGTCAGACTGTCTTCACACAAAGACCAACGGCCAATAGTCAAATGAACACTGGAAGTGGGCACATAGCATGTTGAAGTCTAGCCTCCGCGTAAAACTTTTCGCGAAAACCAGGTGATCCTAATCATTACAAATTTGATGACGCGGTTGACTTGCAGTAAACAATTTTTTGGTTTCTAACCAGGCAGTAAACATGCTTTAAAGGTTAATCACGATAAAGTGAGCACTTTTGAAATCAACAGTGAAAAATAGTCAACGCCCTTATTTGCATATATTTTAACGGGCGTCCTGAGTGATATTCGTCCATTAAAGTTTGTAACGATGGAGGGGAAAATAGTTCCATATATTAACGTCGAATAAAATGTGTTAGGTAGCCATTTGTAATAACTTAAATCATTTCTCTCGCTTTCTGTTTCTTTTTATTTCATTGAAGTGTAAAAATGAGCAGATTTGTACAATATTCACTTTTCTAATAATTTCACAGTTTCACTTTACCGACGCATGAATAAAGTGATGGGACCCATGGCAATGATAAGTTTACATAAGGCGGAAAAACACACAGCGTGTATAGAAGTATATCTTAAGAAGGGCTTTCAAAAGTGTTTATTTCACCGTGAACATCTTACACAAATGCGAATGCCTGTAAACGTGAATTGCTCGCTGTACCCACAATAAGGTGGGCCCAACAAACATAAGAAGAGGGCGGTGCTGATTGGAGCTGTCTGCCCTGCCCGATCACGACCAGTGAAATTCTCACTCATTCCAAATTACAGTGCAGCTAATATAAGCTTTACGTTGTTTATTAAATAAGCATCTGCGAAAACTCTCTGCTTTCTAAATGCACACATTTTGTCGGAGACATGTTCTTGACTAGTTCTCAGTAAAGATGGCAGACATTCCAGAAATGTAGCTCCATGTTGTATTAGAAATACTGCGTTTTAATTCGCGGACGCAATTTATTTTAACTGGTTTGTGTTTGTTTTACGCATGAAAGAGGACGAAAACAGAACAGCATATTAATAACACATTTATATTCCTAGAAATTTTACAGTTGCACCTGATCGGTGCATTAACAAAGGGGATTGGGTCCATGGGAAAGTTAATTTTACAATAGACATAGGTAGCTATACAAATGAACAAGAAAGTAGATTTTCGACTGTATCTCTCATTTGTGTATGGTTAATGCTGACATCAAAAATTACTGAATACTTCGTTCGCCGTTAACGAGAACTACCTTCGATTGAAGTACCAGGCACATAAGAAAATTAAATGGGTTTAACACATGATTTCGTTGATAAATTCGGTATTGAGCGGGTTAATATGTTTACCTGACAGGTAAGTGGCTAGCATGCTATTCTCCTACTCTTAAGTTCCTGTTGAAATCATACTTTATAGGCCTAGAGACCTGGAGAATTCGGGGATCCATTTTGGGACAAGCTAAAATTCAACATACTTGCGTTTATATAACTGTAGCCATTGGTCCACGCGGTGTTTGACACCTCCTGAAGAACGGTGACCAATTGTCGCCTTCCACTGTGACAGCAGACAACCGATGTGTAGTTTATACCGTCATATTTGTACATAGGACTGTAGAGTCTATCCTGCAAGTAATTGAACTCGCGAATTTTTCAGGTCTCTATTTATAGAAAATTATTTATATTTTATTTTCCTTTTTATTTTTATCCGAATTCACTAAGTACAAACACGAAAAACAAACTAGCAAATTTCACTAAATTCCGTTACTGGGAAAACGGGCTGTCGTATTGTTTGACTATTTCTGGATAATTATTTGATTTGACCAGTTATATTCGCAGTTCTATAAAAATTAATTTCTAATATTTCCACGGGAGGCCGCAGTCGCACTGTTCGTGTGGGTAATGACACGTCAATTTCACGAAGTTGGTAGTGGTTCGATCAGGTTTTCAATAGTTTTCAATTAATCACGGAAAAATCCTTTAAAAACAGGCGAATAATTATTTCTGGGAAACGTATCCATTCTGAGGCCTGGTGCATTTCGACTTGCTAAACTTGACTGAAACGTTTCGTTTTACAATAAACGTTTCCGAAAAAAAAAATGTTTGTAGCTGCTGCCATTATAAAAATAATCTGTTCAGAGGGAAAGAGAGACGTATGGGAAATCCTTGAACAGCTGAGATCTCCAACGCCGATGTCGACCAATCGAGGTGAAATATAAAGCTCCGAAGGTATACAATGGTGTGGGAAATATAAAGCTCCGAAGATATACAATGGTGTGGGAAATATAAAGCTCCGAAGATATACAATGGTGTGGGAAATATAAAGCTCCGAAGATATACAATGGTGTGGGAAATATAAAGCTCCGAAGATATACCATGGTGTGGGAAATATAAAGCTCCGAAGGTATGCAATGTTGTGGGAAATATAAAGCTCCGAAGGTATACAATGGTGTGGGAAATATAAAGCTCCGAAGGTATACAATGGTGTGGGAAATATAAAGCTCCGAAGATATACAATGGTGTGGGAAATATAAAGCTCCGAAGATATACAATGGTGTGGGAAATATAAAGCTCCGAAGATATACAATGGTGTGGGAAATATAAAGCTCCGAAGATATACCATGGTGTGGGAAATATAAAGCTCCGAAGGTATGCAATGGTGTGGGAAATATAAAGCTCCGAAGGTATACAATGGTGTGGGAAATATAAAGCTCCGAAGGTATACAATGGTGTGGGAAATATAAAGCTCCGAAGATATACAATGGTGTGGGAAATATAAAGCTCCGAAGATATACAATGGTGTGGGAAATATAAAGCTCCGAAGATATACAATGGTGTGGGAAATATAAAGCTCCGAAGATATACCATGGTGTGGGAAATATAAAGCTCCGAAGATATACAATGGTGTGGGAAATATAAAGCTCCGAAGATATACAATGGTGTGGGAAATATAAAGCTCCGAAGATATACCATGGTGTGGGAAATATAAAGCTCCGAAGGTATGCAATGTTGTGGGAAATATAAAGCTCCGAAGGTATACAATGGTGTGGGAAATATAAAGCTCCGAAGATATACAATGGTGTGGGAAATATAAAGCTCCGAAGATATACAATGGTGTGGGAAATATAAAGCTCCGAAGGTATACAATGGTGTGGGAAATATAAAGCTCCGAAAATATACAATGGTGTGGGAAATATAAAGCTCCGAAGGTATACAATGGTGTGGGAAATATAAAGCTCCGAAGATATACAATGGTGTGGGAAATATAAAGCTCCGAAGATATACAATGGTGTGGGAAATATAAAGCTCCGAAGGTATACAATGGTGTGGGAAATATAAAGCTCCGAAGATATACAATGGTGTGGGAAATATAAAGCTCCGAAGGTATACAATGGTGTGGGAAATATAAAGCTCCGAAGATATACAATGGTGTGGGAAATATAAAGCTCCGAAGATATACAATGGTGTGGGAAATATAAAGCTCCGAAGGTATACAATGGTGTGGGAAATATAAAGCTCCGAAGATATACAATGGTGTGGGAAATATAAAGCTCCGAAGGTATACAATGGTGTGGGAAATATAAAGCTCCGAAGGTATACAATGGTGTGGGAAATATAAAGCTCCGAAGATATACAATGGTGTGGGAAATATAAAGCTCCGAAGGTATACAATGGTGTGGGAAATATAAAGCTCCGAAGGTATGCAATGTTGTGGGAAATATAAAGCTCCGAAGGTATACAATGGTGTGGGAAATATAAAGCTCCGAAGATATACAATGGTGTGGGAAATATAAAGCTCCGAAGATATACAATGGTGTGGGAAATATAAAGCTCCGAAGATATACAATGGTGTGGGAAATATAAAGCTCCGAAGATATACCATGGTGTGGGAAATATAAAGCTCCGAAGGTATGCAATGGTGTGGGAAATATAAAGCTCCGAAGGTATACAATGGTGTGGGAAATATAAAGCTCCGAAGGTATACAATGGTGTGGGAAATATAAAGCTCCGAAGATATACAATGGTGTGGGAAATATAAAGCTCCGAAGATATACAATGGTGTGGGAAATATAAAGCTCCGAAGATATACAATGGTGTGGGAAATATAAAGCTCCGAAGATATACCATGGTGTGGGAAATATAAAGCTCCGAAGATATACAATGGTGTGGGAAATATAAAGCTCCGAAGATATACAATGGTGTGGGAAATATAAAGCTCCGAAGATATACCATGGTGTGGGAAATATAAAGCTCCGAAGGTATGCAATGGTGTGGGAAATATAAAGCTCCGAAGGTATACAATGGTGTGGGAAATATAAAGCTCCGAAGATATACAATGGTGTGGGAAATATAAAGCTCCGAAGATATACAATGGTGTGGGAAATATAAAGCTCCGAAGGTATACAATGGTGTGGGAAATATAAAGCTCCGAAGATATACAATGGTGTGGGAAATATAAAGCTCCGAAGGTATACAATGGTGTGGGAAATATAAAGCTCCGAAGGTATACAATGGTGTGGGAAATATAAAGCTCCGAAGGTATGCAATGGTGTGGGAAATGGTGCCTCTCCGAGTGAACTACGGCAATCGGTAAGGTCTTCCACGTTTCTCACGTGCGTTAATCTGCGTTTGACCCCGCCGGAAGTCGAACCCGGTAGAATTATTCGACTGGGTTCAAGACAGAAACCCGAAGTTTCTGGTGGTTTTATATAAAATGCTAAGCTAGCTATTAAATTCACCACAGCCTGTGTCAATTTAAACATAATTTTACCAGAGTTCTAAACCCAAACATTATTCATTCAATAACTCGAGAAAATACTTTGGCAAATAGTTTTCGTATAATTCTTTTATTTTTATTTTATAAACCAAAAATAATTAAATCCTTGTAAGGGAAAGAAGGATAATGATTTGTATGCTGCATTTCTCGCCACTGTGGAGACATTGTGAACTCGACACGCAAAGGGGCCGCGGTGGCTGAGCGGTTAGCCTGCTCGCCTCCCACCAAGACGAACAGGGTTCAATACCCGGCCGAGTCACTCCCGGATTTTCGCGTGAGTGAATCGTGCCGGACGATGCCACTGCTAGGCGGGTTTTCTCAGGGATCTCCCGTTTCCCCCGCCCTTCCGTTCCGGCGCTGCTCCATACTTCATCTCAATCGCCCTCTCAAGACATCACTGTTCACTGACTCAACACGCAAACACAGTAGCGAGGAAGATGCCGCGCGAAAATTTTCTTGCAAAAAAAAAAGAAAAACCTCTGCGGAAATTTATGCGACCATGTGTTGGAAAGTGGACTCCGGAGAAACGATTTGCTCTCGCGTTGACATTAAACAGAGGGGGCACTCCGCTTATAATTTTCGGCAGCCGACCGCATTTGCGTAATTCCGCAGTTTACCTTCAGCGCACACTGCGGTCGTATTTATTACCGAAATAGTCGCCCTGCCCACCCCCTCCTTCTCCCCCTCAAGTTGCTTGCGAGTTCCCTGGCGGGAAGGCTTGTGAAGTATTTTGCAATCTAGCTTTTGAAAAAATTATCGGTATTATTACGGAAATTTATTTAGGAAAACAAAAGTTAATATACGGAAACATAGCCCGTAACGACGATACGCGGAACAAAGACTTATTCTACTCAAGTTGGGATCAAAACGATATTCCTTATGGCAGAGTTCGGAACATGGGAAGTTTTCGCCGCAAGGCGAGCTCGTGTTGCAAAGAGACCACTTTTAAGCCAGCGGTAAACTGCGAATTTCTCCTTATTTGTGTGTAAAAGTTTGTCTTTCGCCCGAATCGTGGCATATACTTACCCCATCCAAAATAATGCGAATCGATTCAATTTTTAACTATTGTTCACGACCTCCAATGGTGTTTACGGACGTAAACATATTTGGAATAAAGCGTTCATTAAATATATGTTTAGTTAAGAAAAGGTTTCGATTTTATGAGCAAAATTAAAAAAAAAAAAAAAAAAAAAAAAAAAATGGTGCCAAATTAAATGTTTTATTCTACTGTTACATTTAACTATCGTAATTGTGTAATACAGGGTTTTGCTATGCCTGATTTAAATAATGTGTGGGCATATTTCGTTAATGTACCATGCTAGTGTGAAGAACGAATTATGTCATTTACGTCAGTTGTCGCACAATGCAAATCGGTAGTGTTTAAATAATTTTGTTTATTTTATGAAAATCGCATTTACCCCAATTATTACCCTCTAAAAGAAGAAAAACAGGTTCACACGCAACAACATTGCTACCTGGTGGCGAGCAATTTTAGTTGCCAAATTATCATTGTGCTTCCCAACCCATGTAGAAAAAATCATAACGGAACTGAGCTCGCTGCATGTAAAATGTGTCAGCTATTCTCTGCAGCTTCGGCTTCTGGAGACGAACAATACACGGAGATTTCTCCGCCGCTGTAACAAGAACATTTTCATTCCAAGTAGCACTATTTAACTTTAAGGGGACTATGTAGGTGCTCGTCCAAGGTCAAGAAGCGAGGGAGCGATACGGGCGACAGTTACACGCACGCCTAGCGCCTCATCGCTTCTACGCGCAAAGCGTGCAATGTTTGCGCCGTAACGCTGTACTGTGCAAATTATATCTGTAACACAAGGGTTTTATTACATGTGATGAAAGACTACAGATTAAACTACGCCAGTATCTTTGTAATTTTCTGTTGCCGCTTAAGGAAACTGCGTAGGCAAGAATACACTTAATATGACAAAAGTAAAAAAAAATAAAATAATAGATAATTATATTTTATCTTTTCTGGCACAAAGTCATATTTCCAGAACTTTTATTTGCCCATATACGTGTTTACGCGCAAACAACGATTTTACAAAAAATGTTTCAGTCCATAGGACCAGGCGGCTAAACTTCAGAGATTCTGAGATTATGAGAAACTAATAGTCGCTTATGTCACTGACGCCTAAATAACTTTTAATTTATGTAGTTCTTAGCCCACTTAGTTGCCTCGTCCGTGATGGAGGAGATGTTGCACGTGCGGGATATTTAAAGTCTGTACTGTACATAGCAAACAATCGGTGGCTTTTGTTTTGAACGTCTTCTCATTCGTTGAAGTTCCTGCAACGCTTCATTTGTGAATGGTTAATGCTGACACCAACAAACACGCAGTTCGCTGGTTACTGGTTACGATAAGTACGCTTTATGAAAGTACAGCACATATAAAAAAATACGGTTAGGCTGTGTTTGGGAACGCGGGCGTTTGTTTTGCGTGAATACTGCTATGTTGACGCTCTCGGACGCCTTAATGTTTATTTTACGTTCCCGGCACCGCTTCACTCCATCATATGGGGTTTTATGGGTATCAAAATGGATTGCTTTTGAGATGCTCTACCTACTGGTATCTAGTGATATTTCAAGAGACAAGTTCAAATTTACTATGGGAATCCTACATGTCTGCAACAAATCGATAGATTTGCCAAGGTTCACCCATTGTATACGGAATTCAACAAACGTTTCCTTCTACATGCTGCTCATAAGAGAAATTCACAGGATTGATGAAAACACGGTGTCATGTTTTTGAAAACATGGATGCAAGCAGTTCATGAAAGTAAAACCCATTAGTTATGGATATAAGCTGTGGATAGGGGCGACCAGCAGAGATTACGTTGTTTGGACCGACCCATACCAAAGTGCTAACACAATTGTAGCTCCAGAATATAGAGACTTGGGTTGAGCGCTAATGTTGTCCTGCAGTATGTTGATGTACGGTCAAATATTGGTCCTTTCAAGTGCCACATATTCACTAATAATTTTTTCACGTCCTTGCCATTGCCTGCTGAATTCTATGAAAGAAGCATTAAAGGAACTGGCACCATAAATTGAGACCCGAGAAATTCGCAAGTTCAATGACCTGTAGGCTAGACTTCACAGTCTTATATACTCTCATACAGACATTAACTGTTTATTGGTTGAGTGTTGTGGTGGTAAAAAGGGGTCGTTGGGCGCGCAATTTATTGCATGTTTGTTATTGGCTCATTTATCTCCAGGAGGTGTAAAACAACGCATCGACCAATTACAAAAGTAACATGAAAGTACAAGTGCGTGAATTCCAACTTGTCTAGAAACGAACCCACGAAATTCTCGGGTCTCTAACCATAAGAGAAAATAAGGTAAGTGGTCACACTCTAACACGTTATAATATACTCAAGAAAACTGCTCGAGGAACGAGTGAAACGAAACTGGAAATAAACAACACTATTCTAGTTACCAAGTGGAATAATAATAACAATAATAGGGTTGTAACAGTTGCTTCAAACTGTGTTCCAACAAATCCAGTCCACTAGGTCAGCAGGTATTCTCAAAAGCAAAAGAAGAGGACCCGTATCACTCAACCACATAATATTCATGTTTACAACCAACACATTGGTGGCGTCGACAGAGCGGATCAGAACCTTAGCTTGTACAGAATTTCAATCCGTGGCAAATAGTGGTAATTCAGTTTGATAACTCATTGCATTGATGTTGCTGATCACTTATCGTTCCGCAGAGGACTAGCCATTTCAGTCCTTGAAAAACATGCCTCTTCACGACGGTCAAAGAGGAGGGCCATCAAAAATGAGCATCAAGATACCAGATTTTATGGAAAAGACCACTGGATTGTACCACAAGAGAAGGAAACTCGCTGCAGAATGTGTCATGCGAAAACAACAAGATGTTCCAGATGCGATGTTGGTGTTCATGTGAAATGTTTCAAGGCTTTTCACACCGTAAAATAAAAATGTAAAATAATTTAGTTGTAAGTAAGAAGGCTTTTACAAACAAACTTTGACATTGACTGGGCTGTAGTCCATTATGTAGGACAAGAGGTGTATCAGGAGTACTAACGTCAGATATAGTACAATAGTTTTTGTGTATTTGTTTTAAGACAAAAAATTGTTTTGTTGTATTACTATAATTTTGGTATTGTCTTTGACAGATTATAAACAAAAATTGATAAAAAGCAAAAATTTTATTAGTCTTATCTGCGTTTTAAGGAAATATTTTTCATAGTGTGCTGCTTACTTATCCGACCGAAGAATGACATTGTATTAGACAGGTATATGAGATTTTCAATAATTACCAAGGTCATATGATTTCGTGTCATAATTAGGCTATGCTTAGATTTAATAAATGCGCCAGTTAGTTTCGCGTGTGCAACTAAGTCAAGTTCTACCTACACCCCCTGCATTACTTGGAACCAAAAGAAAATATTTAGCCCTTGGATGGGTTAATTCTATGCGGTGAGGAATAGAAGACTAAATATTAAGTGTGGTGGCAGCCAATAAACAGAATACCTCAGTTCGAAGTGAGAGGTTTTGGTCAGCGCTCAAAGCTAGGACTTAATTGGGAGAATGCAAGGGCAAGAGAGAAGGGACTGTCCCGAGAAAACCCTTCTGCAACATCCGCCACGTCACACACGTCCACAGGGAATCCAACACGGTTCACCTTTGCTGAGACGCAACAAGTAAACTGACTAACACACCAACACGGCTCCTACATGTCTGCTCGTGTGTGCATGAAGAAGAATTGTGCAATCTAGAAAGGAACACTGTTAATGCTCGGCATCACTCACTACAGAAAATTATTTAATTTCCTGAGAATATAAGATTTTGTGAAGTAAAAATGTTAAAAAAGAGCTATTATAGAAAAACTCCTTTTCGCCTTACTCTGCAGAACACACTCGAAATCCGAAACTATCATTGTAAAATTTATTCACAAATATCATAATATGAACTTTAAAATGTCTATACGTTCTTGCATTTTCACAACTATCATATAACGTGAAATAAAAATTAAACTCAAAAATATTAAACAACTCGTAAACTGCAAATTTTCTACAGTAATAAATTCTCAATAATTAGACTGAAACTAAAATAATGACAAAAAATAATAATTTATGGAAAATAGTTGAAGCAGACAGAGCCTTGACACGAAATGGCGGGGTCTCCAATCGTTACCCGTACTAGCACATGGCCAATAGTTGCCCGTACTAGCACATGGCTAATAGTTGCCCGTACTAGCACATGGCCAATAGTTGCCCGTAATAGCACATGGCCAATAGTTGCCCGTACTAGCACATGGCCAATAGTTGCCCGTACTAGCACATGGCCAATAGTTGCCCGTAATAGCACATGGCCAATAGTTGCCCGTACTAGCACATGGCCAATAGTTGCCCGTACTAGCACATGGCCAATAGTTGCCCGTAATAGCACATGGCCAATAGTTGCCCGTACTAGCACATGGCCAATAGTTACCCGTACTAGCACATGGCCACTACGTTGACATTGTTAGTCCTTCCTTTATCTCTCCCTTTTCTTTTGCCATACCACATACCATCACCTCTCGAGAAAGTTTGTAAACTGTTTCACATTCCCGCCATTGCTCTGTCGAGCCGCAAAGGTTCCACGCCAAGTTCGAGCTTTCACTAAAGTCACGAGCGATTATTCCACACAGTCGATCCATCATAAGTCACGAGCGATTATTCCACACAGTCGATCCATCATACGTCTCGAAAGTAGGAGATCGCTACTTTGGCCGAACAAGGATCATGCCCAGTCTTGTAATTTCTCCTCAGAATAATCACGCTGACAGCTGCCAGAATAAATTAACCCAAAAGCGGCTTTAAAAAAAAATCGTTGAATATGACTCATTTTTGTTTCAGTTATAATATAAGGTGCGTAAATTTGACGAGAATTGATTTGATACCAGTCTTGACTTCTCAGAACTTCAGGCTTATATACCTGGACGACGAACAACCTTTTCTTCGTTGGCCGCTGTCAGGGAGATTTTTCATTTTTCTTTGCGGACTTGGTGCCATTTCGCACGCTCATGTTTGGAACTCAAGTCACACACGCCAGCAAAATTTTCTCACTAGTCAGCAATATGGCGGACATCGTTCACCAATCAGCTCTAGGAGCTTAACTTTTCAGACAGAACCACGACCTGTATCCATCATTCTATAACGTGCAGTAGCCAATCAGAATCAAGGCCCGTTTCCACAGCTTCGTGAGACCAAAAACCGATCGAGTTCGCTTACATGCAAGGAACCACCAAACCATTTCGCTTCTACTATCCTTAACTATCCTGTGATACGGTCAGAACATTTTCAACCTGTTTATTATTGGGCAAGGAACCATCCAGGGCATGCAAAATAACTGTGCTCTATTCACATCCAGCCGTAACAGCAGTTCCGTAAATGCTCTTGTAATTTCACCTGTCACCGAATGAATTCACGAAAACCATAGACCTGTAAAAAAACTTCAGGATATTATTTCAATGGACGCATACAAACTATTTCCTTGAGTGAGCATCACATCTAGAATTACGTCAGATCCGAACCACATGAAGCTCCACCTGAAATACAAGTGATCTAAGCTATCTTGATAGCCTGGATTTTGGGTCCTATTCCGTAATGGATGAGGGTTTTAACCCTTGCCATGTACTCATTCCCAGCAACATCGTAATATTATTTTAGACATTTGTTTAAAATAGTGCCAGGTATTTTAATAAACGTAAGGCCTTAATATTAGTCTGACTATGTATTAATTTTAATCACTTCCCGTTGGGTGAAAGAAAGGGTAGTTATCCAAAAGAAAAACTTTTCGAAGAAAAACTTATTTTTATACAAAATTTCATATATATATAAATATTTGAAAAATAGAAAAAAATAAATCTGTATATCTGAAGGGAGCATCTTATAAAACAAATTAATTAAAGTGTTTATATAATAACTATAATTTTAAATGTAAATACAATTTGTTTAGTATCGAGGGTAACACAGGGAGCCTCCAAGCTGACTGTTTACCCAGTTATTTGATGAACACGTGAACGTGATGTACTGGAAACGGTGCCCTGTCTTCTGATTAGGTATGTCATAACGTGAAATATTTCCTGTTAGTTCTATCATTGCGAAAACCAGTTTACCGTTAGACACTGTTCAGCAAGTAATGTTTAGTCAGATTTGTAGCACATCCAGCCACTGGACAGCATACTCGCATCAGGAGTACGAGACGACACCAGCACGATATGTATTATGATTTTATTAAAACTTTATATGACTTCTGCAGTGAATTGCATGTACAAAACTGTAATTGTAAAATTATGAAAACGCTTGTTTATCGTACGCAAGAACACTTTAACTTGGGGTACGGTCAACTCGTTACGTCATCCGTCGACAGGCAGCCAATAATCAACGTTGCGCAGTGAGCATAAAGTAAGCGTGTCTGGCTCAGCTTTGAACAATAGAATGGTATTAATGGTAGGAATAGGCAACTCATATACCTAAACTGTAATGACTTACATTTTTTATTTGCATTGATTTCGAAGTGTTAAAGCGTTTCGTTTAGATATGGAGACTGCTTTCATAATTCAATAAATAAATAAATAAATAAATATATACAACAATACCGTACACGTCATCATCCTTTATGCAATAAATGTCAAAAATATCCTTTAATTCGCGGGAATTTTCTTACAAAAGTACAGTTAATGTAGGTAAAGGTTGTTCGCGGTAAAATGAGCACTTTTGAAAGCCTTGCTTAAGATCTACTTGTATGCTCGTTGTGTATTATTCCGCCTTGTGTGAAATAAACATTACCATGGGCCTCGTCACATTATTCAACCGTCAGTCAAATCGTAAGTGTGAAATTATTATAAAAGTAAATATTTTTAAAGTCTATTAATTTTTACACTACGATGCATTAAAAAAAAAGCAGAAAGCGAAATAAATAATTCAAGTTACCTAAAACTTATTTTTTGACGTTAATTTATGGAAATACTTTCTCTACCTCGTTACCAACTTTACAGGGCATATGTTAATCAGTGCGCCCGTTAGAATATATGCAGGTAAGAGAAGTGACTTTTATTAAGGTTGATTTCAAAAGTGCTCACTTTATCGTAAACAGTCTTTAAACGATCTCAATAACAACATAAATAGGAACTCAGCTATGTGCATACAAAACATGGAGCCTCTCCGCACTTCCAACAGCTGAGGTTTAGGGAACGAACAATACCGAGGATACACGAAGCGTTCTTCACTGCTGTAACTAGAAAATTATCGTTCTTGCCACTTGCATCTATTATTAGAAACATCAAAAAGTTGCACGATAATAGTGGTAGCGGGTATGTCCGAGCTCAGTTTCGCCCTTATCGACATCGGGTATACGTGATCAACATGGGAGAGATCTTGCTCAAGATAGGACATTTTTCTGTGTCGTCCTTATTGACATTGGGTGTCCATTTGTTTAACCAGTGAGAGGGTGTCTATAAGGGCGAAACTGAGCTCGGACAACCCGCTACCACTACTAACGAGCCACGTGGCAATATTTAGCAACACTTCAGACACTACAAAATTGCTGTAAACTGAAAAAAGTTGATACTCATTTTACTCTAATTACATTTTAACACTTCCTTCCTCTGTTGGGATAGGACAGTGTCGCAGTCGTCCAACTTGCTGACTCGTTTCAAATCCCGCTGCAAAAAAAAAAAACATATATTTTTATACACTGGTAAACACTCACATAGCGAAAAAATTTTATTTTGTAATGTATCTCTATAAAAAAATCTTAAAAAAATAACCGACAGCATAGGTTATGGAAAGGTTCTGCAAATTTATGAAATGATTTCTTTTTTAATTTACGGATACATCAGTTATTTAAAATAAAATTCAATGTGTCTTCAGGATATTTTTTTTCAACAGTTGTTTTCCATTATTTCACAAAAAAAAAAAAAAAAAAAAAAAAAAAGAAGATAAAAATTCTAACTGTGTAAGAACCCTGAACCCAGTGTTCAGAAAGACGTTAACGCCATAGTCCTCAGAACGCGGAAGAGCCCTGACGCGAAGTTCGGTTAAATCATCTGATGACCGATGAACTTACCGCATGAAAAACACCTTTGTCTAACAATAAATGACGAGGGCGGGGAAGAGAAATTGGGTGCGGCACCCGCAACCATGAACCAGGAAGCTCGGTGAGACCTGAAGACAAGATGACCTTCTAAGTCGTCACGTGGAGAGGCAGTCCGTCGAGATGTGTGTCGCGCCTCGCGAGAGCTAACCAACGGTATGCGTGGCAAGGTTTCCTCGTGTCCTCGTTGGTTCGACACGCAAAGTCGATGCTTGGGTACGACGATGTGGGGATCTCTTCGAGCACGGCGCTTCACCTGAATTCCCGCTAAGTCCATTCGCGGTTACTTACAATTGTTTTTCCTGAAGCCCTGCTAATGTTCTACTTCCATGATATTCCTCCGCCTTACGCAAACTATGTTTGGAAAATTACACCCCATGTCCAACGCCCTGAAGCCCTGCTAATGTTCTACTTCCATGATATTCATCCGCCTTACGCAAACTATGTTTGGAAAATTACACCCCATGTCCAACGCACCGCATTCGTACGCACTCAGTGGAATTATATTTTGCGTAAGAAATTTTTCATACTAGGTATTACCAACGCACCTATCTTCTCTCTGTCGTTATTGAGAATAGATATAAGTGAATTATTGCAATTTACAGATAAAATATAAGTTAAGTTGGTAACGGTGGATGGAAAGTAGTTCCATATCTTAACGTCGAAGAAAAATCGTTAAGCAACCATTTCTTATAACTGAAAAAAATAACTATTGCATTTTTTTTTTATGCACCGAAGTGTACAAATGAACAGATTTGTAAAGTATCTACTCACAGTTTCATTTGACTGACGCACGAGTAAAGTGATGAGGCATATAGCAATGTTAATTTTAAATAAAGCAGTGGAATACCCAACGTGTATAAAAGTAGATCTTAAGCAGCGCTTTCAAAAATGCTCCTTTTCCCGTGAACAGCCTAAATTAACGGTTTATTGGTTGATTGTTGTGGTAGTAAAAGGCGGTGGTTGGGCGCACAATTTATTGCATGTTTGTTATTGGCTCATTTATCTCCAGGATGTGTCAAACAACACGTCCTCCAATTACAAACGTAACATGAACGTGTGTGCGAATTCCAACTTGTCTAGAAATGAACCTGCGAAATTCTCGGGTCTCTACGCGTGACATATTTTGGAAGCAATCAAATACGTCATACACGAGGTGTTTTCTCAAAGGTTCGATTAAAATAGCGTGGAGAAACCGTGATTGGACTATACTCACCACGTTGTGACGAGTAATGAGTCAACAAACACGCTTGCTCTGGTCACAGAGAACTTACGAATATAGAACCGAAACAGCTACTTTTCCCCTCGTCCTCCAGCCGCACACGCAAGCAATATGGCATCTCACTGGCCAGTAAAATGTTGGAGAGCCTTTCACCAATCAGAGCCTGGTAACTTGCTCGCTAGTAGGTAGCCCAGCCAACGGAGCAAACTTCGCAGCATGCAGCAACCAATCAGAATCTTAGGCCCGTTCCCAGAACCTCGGGCAGGCGATCAGAGAATTGATACGCCCACTTCAGAGGAACCGTCAAGCCATTTCGTCTCTGTTTACTTATCTTCTCTCTGACCGTGTCACCGCTCTAGGTCACGAATCGTTCTTGTTTATATTGCCGGGCATAAAGTATACAGCTGATTGCTTGCTATAACAACACAAGTGCTGCGCTGCTAATATAGAAAACCTTCAAAAAACATATTATTTGCGACGTCAGTATTATAAAAAGGTTGGTTCTGGGACACCAGGCGTCAGGCGGTGGAGCCGTGGACACAATTAGGGCCGTCATGCGGAGGATTGGAGGTGCAAACGTGCGATTCGCGTAAAAATGTCATTTTTTCCCGTTTTCCCCTCAAATTGTTCCTAATTTCCCTCCCACATGCGGCGGCCATCTTGCCAGTCAGTGCTTATTAGCATAATTCGTGCAGTTTGCACATTGTGGCTGAGGTTTGCACAATGCGGCAGAATCAGCGGGAATTAAGAAATTCCTACCAAAAAATTGAGAAGACATTCAAATATGCCCCATGTTAATTTATAAGCATAGATGGCTATAATTTCCGAACCATTTAAGTTATAGTTGTCAAATTCATGGCCTAGGCATCCACTCCAATTAGGAGAAGGGTTACGGGATCAAATATGCCCCATGTTAACTTATAAGCATAGTTGGCTATAATTTCTGAACCATTTATGTTATAGTTGTCAAAATCATAACATACGCATCCACCCCGACTAAGAGAAGGGTAGTGGGCTGATGTATGCCCGAAGTCAACTTATAAGCACAGTTGGCTATAATTTCCGAACTGTTTAAGTTATAGTTGTCAAATTCATAACATAGGCAACAACAACGAATAGGAGAAGGGTTGTGGGGTCAAGTATGCCTGATTTCATCCTATAAGCATAGGTGGCTATAATCCCCTAACCATTATGTTATAGTTGCCAAATTCATAACATAGGCATCAACCAAAACCAGGAGAAGGGTAGAGGGACAAATATGTTATATATCAACCTATAAGCATAGGTGACTGCAATTTCCGAACCATTTAATTTATAATTGTTAAATTCATATCACAGACATCAACCACTACTAGGAGAGGGGTAGCAGGGACACATATTCCCCATACCAACTTATAAGCATAGTTGGCTGTACTTTCCGAGCCAATTTAGTTATAGTCGCTAAATTCATAACATAGACATCAACCACGACTATGATAGATGGCTGTCAGTTATAAGGCATTTGAGATACATCTTCCAAAAAAAACATAATACATGCATAACCCCCCGACGATGATAAGGGACATACAGGCATATGTCGGCCTGCATGTCTCCCTGTTATTAATCACCTCTTTCCCATCAATGCTGCTGCCTGACCACACACACGCACAATTCATCGAATGTTTCCGACAGCACCTCGACTAGCGACCTTCCACTCATTCTTGTTCTCTCTCTCTCTCTCTATCCCTTATTCTCCCCACCTCCACCTACCTACATCACCCCTGACCATACATCCTCTAACATTCGCCACTGCTCGGCCAGCGACTCTCTGTGCACCAACCCCTCTCCCCTCCTGGGCACTTGTGTAACAGCGTAATTACTTCTAGTCAGTCAGTCAGTACCACCGGCCTAGCACCCATGAGCCATGTACCGAGTCGTCAATGTATGTATGTATGTAATGAAATGTCACTCGCAATGAATAAACAGCCATTGCTAGACAGTCAAGTCCCTGCACATACAACAATGCATGCTAGAAAGATAAGCTACTATTATGAATACGATGTACCCCTACCTTAAAAGGTGTATCAGTGAATACACATAGGCCACGAGTGCATCTTCATCGACGATGTGACCTTGCTGAAAGGGGAGACCACAATAAGCGGTCCTCCCTTTCTGTACACAATATATAGCGACCAAATACTACATCCCCACAACCTCCTCCTTGTCATTGTACTTACCAGTATACTATTGAAAGTAACTAATGTGTGTACCCTGAACCTTCATCTAGGTATTGCAGGTTCGATTCCTAAAGAGAGTGGTCACATGCAAAAATAGAGAGATAGTCATATGCATCGCTCTGTGTGCTTTCTCACATTGTCTGCTAGAGTGCACGAAAGGAAAAAAATACTTACGAACCCTCATGTGTATTGCACAAGCGACGGCTAGACAAGACCATACATTGTATGGCATTCGACAAAAGCCATGTAATTCTATCACTAACACAAATTGTCAGGTTGGCCAAGTGGCCTAAGGCAATGAAAGCCTAGACCACAAGGACTGGTCCTGCCTTTCCGTGCACAGTAGATACCGACCTAGTACTGTATCTCCACCACCACCTCTCTTTGTCAACGTACATACTGGTATACTATTGAAAGGAAACAATGCATGTGCCATGAACCAACCTCGAGGTATCGCAGGTTCGATTCTCGTAGAGAGCAGTAAAACAAGTCGACATAAAAACTGGCATGTTTTCTACAACAATGTTAGTAATTACAGACAGTCAGTCCCCGACCTACACGCACCTACCAAGCCCATCACACACACAGACACACGTGCACTGCACAAGTGATGGCTAGGCAAGGATGACGATGGTGTATAATCCTTGAAAAAATAAGATATCGAAGGCTCGATTCCCATTGAGATTGTATGCTGACGAATCTGCAAACAATCATTCATTCTTGGTCCCACTGCCCATGACGATGATGGACATGTAGCACCCACAATGGTCATACCCCATCCCCGACATACAGACAGTCATACTCTGACGACATCTGCACTTGTGTACCGACCAAGCCTTCTTACAGTCACAGGAAACCATAGTCTACCAGCCCTGTGCGAACTACCAATGCATGTACCAATCCTTTGCAATTATAAGCAGTCATACCCTGTTGTACCTGCCCGAACCTTCAATGTTTGTACTTACATAATGCACCAAGCCTTTGAAATTACAAGCAGTCGACCATTTCCGAACCGTAAATGTATGCACTTAGGCGGATTCAGTCCAGCATGTATCACGGGTAACACACACACCAAGGCAGCGGAGACTTGAGACTGACTGTGCAAGCAGCTGTCTACAGGGACCTGAGTTCACAACTTGCCACAGCTTATTACTATGATGCACACATAGCATCGCAGTTATCACAGTGGAACTGTTGGGCTGCTGGGTGGATCATTCCTGTATGTACACTCATTGAAAGTTCCTGCGCAGGCAAAGTCGGCAGAGCATGACTGCTTTTATTTGGAAAGGTGTGGTACATGCAACAGTTTGAGCATAGGCAGTGTCGACAGAGAAAGGCTGTCTGTAATTGCAAGGTCTCGGTTGATACACATGTGTTGGTAGTCATGATTGCTTGTGATTTTAAAGGCTGAGTACATGAGTGTAGGTCAGAGACAGAGTATGACTATAACAACCAACATGTCATGCTAGTTTGCGATGACTCTACTGCTGGCCGAGAGGTTGGCCTCATAAAACTCATACACGATCAACATCGTCTTCATTCGAACACTTCCTGCTGTATACATACAAGGTACACACTTCGCCTGCATCATATGGTAAGGGCTTGTAGATTATGGCTCTTCGTATAGTTTTGGCAGTGGTGCCTTGCTTCCCTCCGACGAACGATTGTCTGCTGGCGAACATTTAATTGGAAATTTATTGCGTGAACGGAAAGGCAGGGCGGTCATTGCTTCCAGTGAGTCCACGACGAGTTATGTGCTCGCGACCTGCAGGTCTACTGAAACAGCTACACTCATTAAGGTAACACCTCTGCTCTGCATTGTCTAAGAGCAGAGTACATACATAGTTGACATGTGCGAGTGTGTTTTGTGTGTGTGTGTGTGTGTGTGTTGCGATACCTCCTTACTCGGTTCGTGTCTCAGGTTGTCACAGTGTGTGTGATCTATGATTGTAGGTATTTGTGATGAATATATACATTGCACAATATGCTTGTTACTAGCCATGTTGTTTATAACTATATTTATTTCGTTGGTGTACTCTAGCAGGTGAAACTTGGCTGAGGTGAGCAAGCAGCTCTCTGTAGGGACCTACATTCGAGACTTGTCACTATGGGTACACACATCATCATAGTTACTGTAGTGGAACGGTTGAACATGTAATGCTGGACGGAATCCGCCTAAGTGCATACATTAGCAATTCGTGATGGGTCGACAGCTTGTAATTTCAAAGGCTTGGTGCATTATGTAAGTACATAATTGAAGGTTCGGGCAGGTTCGACAGAGTATGACTGCTTATAATTGCAAAAGCTTGGTACATGCATTGAAAGCTCAGGCAGGGCTGGCAGAGTATAGCGTCCTGTGACTGTAAAAAGGCTCGGTTGGTACACGAGTGTAAATAAGGTCGTCAGACTATGACTGTCTGTATTTCGGGGTGGGCATGACTGTCACGGGCACTACATGCCCATCTTCGCCATGGGCAGTGGGACCGAAGAACGATTGTTTGCATATGTGTCAGCATACACTCTCATGGGAATCAAACCTTCGATACCTTATTTTTTTCAAGGATTATACACCATTGTCATCATTGTCTAGCCATAGCTTGTGCAGTACATGTGTGTATGTGTGTGTGAAGGCCTTGGTACAAGTGCGCAGGTCGGGGACTGACTGTCTGTAATTGTTAACACTGTTGCAGACAACATGCCAGCTTTTATGTCGACTTGTATTACCACTCTCTACGAGAATCAAACCTGCGATACCTCGAGGTTGGTTCAAGGCACATGCATTATTTCCATTCAATAGTATACTAGTACGCACTTTGACAAAGGGAGGTGGTGGTGGAGATGCAGTACTTGGTTGGTATCTACCATGCATGGAAAGACAGGACCGGTCATTGTGGTCTCGGCTTCCAGCGAGGTCATATCAACGATGAGATGTGCTCGTGGCCTACGAGTATTCACTGCTACCCCAGGTAAGGCATGGGATAATTAATTTCGTAACAGTAATAAGCTTATCATTGTGTGTGTGTTTGAGTTCGTATAACAGGTCATGGTGACCCCTCCCTGACTGCTCCCTATTATTATTACCTGCTTTGGTACACGAATGCAGGTCGGTGATACTGGTGAGTATGTAGGCTCTTGTTATATTTGCTAGTTGTATCTCAAATGGTTCGGTAATTACAGCAAACTGTGTGGTGTTTAACTGCCTGTAATTGTAAAAGAAAGGTTGTACATGATTACAGGTCAGCATCAGTGTATGACTCTGTAATTGCAAATGGGTCAGTATGTGAGTGCAGGTTGGAGACATAGTAAGACTGTCATGCTAGTCTCTCTTCACAGGCAGTGGGACCGACGACTGACTGCATGTGTTCTAAATGAGATTCAAACATATGATACCATATTTATTCGAGTAGGGTACAGAAACAAAAATAAAATATGTCAGGTGTGGCGATTTGAACCCATGCTCTATTTTACTGGAACCAGAGCTTACATAAGATGCCTTAGAGCACTCGGCCAACCTGACAATTTGTCTTAGTGATGAAATTACATGGGATTTGTCAAATGCCATAGAATATATGGTCTTGTCTAGCCATCGCATGTCCAATACACACATGCGGGTTGGAACATATTTTTGTTCCTTTTGTGCACTCTAGCGGACAGAGTGAGAGAGCACACAGGGCGATGCATATCACTATCTCTCTATTTGTGCATATGACAAATATCTACAGGAATCGAACTTGCAATACCTCGATGGTGGTTCAGGGTACATGCATTAGTTCCTTTCAATACTATACTGGTAAGCACAATGACAAGGGGGAGGTTGTGGGTATGTAGTACTTGGTCGCTATCTATCATACACAGAAAGGGAGGACCACTCATTGTAGTCTCCACTTCCAGCGAGGTCACATCATCAATGAAGATGATGATGTCGATGGTGAGATGCGCAAGTCCTACATGTATTCACTGCTTCGCCTGTTAAGGTAGGGGATACTTCGTTTTCATAATAGGAAACTTATCGTTCTAGCATGTGTTGTCGTATGTGTGGGGACTCGGCTGTCTAGCGATGACTGTGTATTCATTGCGAGTGACATCTCATTACATATGTACATACATACATTGGCGACTCGCTACACAGTTCAAGGGTGCAAGGCCATTGGTACTGACCGACAGACTTTGAAGTAAGTATGCTGTTACACAAGTACTTGGAGGGTGGAGGTCGGTGCACAGTGAGTCGCTGGCTGGGCAGTGGCGAGTGCTCGAGGATATATGGTCAGGGGTGCTGTAGGCTGGGGGAGGGGGGACAAGGGATAGAGAGAGAGAGAGCATGAGGACGAGTTGAAGGTCGCGGGTCAAGGTGCCGAGGCATGGAGTACACGATGAAATGTGTGTGTGTGTGGCCAAACAATGTAATCGAGGTGACAGGAGAGAGATACAGAGGTGAGTAAGACTGTGGAGACATGCAGGCCGACATATGCATGTATGTCCCTTATCGTCGTCGGGGTTTCATGTATTATGATTTTTTGGGAGTTATATCTCAAATGCTTCCTAACTTACAGCCATCTCTCATAGTCACAGTTTATGAGTATGTTATGAATTTGGCGACTATAACTAAAACAGTTCGGAAATTACACCCACCGATTCTTATACACTGATAGATGGCATACATGACTCCGCAACCCCTCTCATAGTCGATGATAATGCCTATGTTATGAAATTGCTAACCATAATTCAAACAGCTCGTAAATAACACCCAACTATTCTTATAAACTAAGATATGACATACTTGTCCCTTCGATGCCTCTTCTAGTCATGGTGGATGTATATGATGTGAATTTGACAACTACAACTTAAATGGTTCGGAAATTACAGCCACCTATGCTTATAGGTGGACATATGGCATATTTGTCCCCACTACCCTTCTCCTAGTCACGGTGGATGCCTATGTTATGAACTTGTCTACTATAACTTAAACAGCACGGAAGCTATAGCCAACTATGCTTACAAGTTGACATCGGGAGTACTTCACCCCATCGACACTTCTGCTATACGGAGTGGATGCCTATGTTATGAATTTGACAACAATATCTTAAACGGTTCGGAAAATTATAGTCAACAATGTTTATAAGGCAACATGGGGTATATTTGACATGGCAACCCTTCTCCTAGTGGGGGTGAATGCCTATGTCATGAATTTGACAACTGTAATTTAAATGGTTCGGAAATTATAGCCAACCATACTTATAAGTTAACATGGGACATATTTCACCCTGCGACCCTTCTCCTTGTCGGGGTGGATGCCTATGTTATTAATTGGACAACTTTAACTTAAACGGTTCGGAAATGATAGGCAACTATGCTTATAAGTGTTATTTATACACACAGTCTAAAGGTGGCTGCTACGTTTCACGAGATGTGATCGTTCGTGATCCCTTGATGCCCCTCCACCGCCGGTGAGGTGCTGGCCTCCAAAATGGTCGCTATCTTCTACTGGTCGACAATTGTCCTGGGTAGACATAGGTCGGCGATACCAAGATGGCCACTGGAAATTACCTCAATTTTTTGGCAGGAATTTCCTGGTTCCAACCGATTCCGCCACGTTGTACAAACCTCAGCCACAATGTGTAAACTGCCCAAATTATGCTAATTAGCACTGGCTGCCAAGATGGTCACTGGTGGCGGAAGGGAAATTCGGGACATTTTGAGGGAAAAGGGGAAAAATGACGTTTTGAACTGGAAAAAGGGAAAAAAGGGAAATTCTCGCACCTCCATTCCTCTGCATGATGGCCCTAATTGGGTCAACGGCTCCACCGCCTGACGCCTGGTGTGACAGAACCAACCTTTTTATACTACTGACGTCTGAAAACATTACTTAAAAAGCGTTTGGAAGAGTTGAAATATGTGCACTTAGAAGCAGATTTTTTTTCCAGATGTAGATTTCAAGTGGGTTTAGTCACCTACGAAACAGCTGTAACGTATTATACTTTACAATGCTTCGGGATACGTAATAGATGAATGTAATTCATTCAACGTCACTACGCAATTTTCCGAAGTCCTGCTAAAGTCATACTTCCATAATATTCCTCCGCCTCGGGCAAGCTAAGCATAACGAAGTATGGAAAATTACACCAGAGGACTACGAACAGCTTTCATGCACACTCAGTTATAATATCATTTGCATGAGAACTATTTATTACTACCAACACCATTTTTTCTCACTGTTTATATTGTGTTAATGATTAAAGAAATATTATAATGCATAAATAAAAATTAGGTAAGACATCAATTTAACGAATAATATTATACGTCTGTTTTCCAGGGGTATAAAACGCTTGATACAATGCATAATTAGGAACTGACTAGCTACGTAATACATGGGGTGATTTTTCAAAGGTTTGTATTAAATCGACAGAAGAAACCGCGATTGAACTGTAGGCTACGCCGAAGCGATGTGGCGAGTACACTGCGTAAGCATACTAGGCTGCTGTTTACTCTGAAGGTTTTTAGGAATTTTAGTCTAAAATATTTTAGAGGCAGGTGACCTTATAGACGTTCGCTTATGAGGTTTAAACCTAAATTAATTTTTGCCTACGAAACGTTAGTTTGAAAGGATTTGGTCTTTCAGGGTATTATGCTAACAGGCACTTCACCTAATGGTGCCTAGCTACACTTCGGTCGATTTTAAGCTATGTAACGGCTGCGTGGATCAGTGCAGTATTTTTTTATGTTATGCTACATTATTTATTAATATTATTTTTCATATTGCGTAACTTTTTCTATTTTGGTTAAGTCATTATTGGCCTGTGGTGCTATTTTGTGTCAAGAACTCAAATTTTGTGGTGACATACAACCTAAAAATGTTTAGATCATAAGAGTTCAACCTTTTCCCATTCTGCCTAACATTTGTCGTAACAGGCATTTAGCTTGTAAACGTTTCGGCGGAAGTCTTTTAACTGTACTTTACGCTTAGAGACAATTTGCTGTACACTTATTAAAGAATTTAACCTAATATTCGATGGAGATGAGTAATCTAATTCTGAATTTGCGTCTAATTTATGGTTTGTTACGTATTTGGTTCTACGGAAAGTGGCTTATTAGTTCAACTGGCGTCGAGTTCGTATGTGAACAGTCGTTGACGAGGAACACGATGTGAAAGCTACATTTCGGTGTAATTGCTTTATCGGTGGTAACACGAGTATAGGCTGTTAACGCTAAAGTGAGCACTTTTGAGGCCCTAGTTAATTTTTCCTTTCAGCCATTCTTTATCCTTTAACCACATTTTAAAATAAATATTGCCATCTAAGTAATAAACACATTGTGTATATTCCACAGCTCTCGGAAGTTAACATCTAAGACTAAAATAAAAAATATTTATTGACTATTATTCCAAATGAGAGGGCTTTGAAAAGTTCTCACTTTACCGTGAATAGCCTGTAGGCGTCCTGGCCGTACCCTCTCGAAAATACCAGCCCGCCTGAATTCTTGGCCGCCATCGCGGCCCTTCCTCCCCAGCAGCTATCCACACACGCCTGTGACACACATATCCTTTCGCGAGCACATGTTGACACGCCTCGTTACTTAACAAGTGCGGCCGCGTGGCGTAGGCAACAAGACGGTGGCAAAACACACATGCTGGCAGTTGCGACAGCTTCATGGCTGGAACTGGCTCCGCGGGACCCGCAGATCTCTACACACGTCTGCATCGCCGTCGTACCACATGCTAATTTACCAGACGAGAAATTACGTAGACTCTCCCATGTAGGGGGCGAATGCAAATGAATGGAGAGGTGAGGGCACTTGACCCCGTCTTCCTTGCGGCTTGATTTTACACCAGATAAATGAGACTATTATTGAAATCAAGTGAATTAACATCATGTCTGCGAATAGTTACTGCCCAGTCACTACAAGATAGACGCGAGTCATCAATACACTCCACTACATGAGTACCAGTTCTACTGGTTTGTGTAGATCAACTTACCAGCTTCCTATTGGTCCACGCTACACCGTACATTCTTACCTACAAGTCCCCATTATTGGCTAACCATTAGCCAGTGACTCGACGAGGTGTGTCTCAGTGACTTCCCAAGTAGCTAAAGTCAGTTGTCTACTTGTGCAAATCTGCTTGTGCCCGAGAAGCCCACGTAAGGTTTCCATATTCAGTTAACAAACTTGTTTCCCACATGATGATGTGTGCAGGTGGCAACATCTGGGCCACTGTTCAGATAATGTCGATGTAGCAACATACAATCTGGGTAACAAACTGTACCCCAAATATGTCAATACCATCAGCGGGCCATATGTGGCAGCAGTGGCATTCTGGCTTTCTGCGTACGTTAACGTCTTCAGCTAACTTTTCACAAACCATTTGTGGCCCAGCTATTGGCCACTTGTATCCCAACTAAGTAATTGCCACATAAAACGCAGTTATTGACCACTTTTGGATAGAGCTAGCGATATTTCGCGAAAAAAAAAAAATTAGTACACGCTAGACTTCAACACTATAAGCTCTCAGCAGCAGTTTGTCTATTGCCATTGGTTGCTGTCTGTTTGAGAAGGCGTTTTCATATCTGACCGAGCCACTCAGAATTCGGCAACATCGGCACGGCTCCTACGTGATTCGTAAGCAGACAGTCAACACTTGTCAAAAAGTAATTCAGCCAATCAAGACAGGTAAACGACTCTACATTGTATTGATTTGAAATATAACTTGTCTTGAAATATTTTCGTGACATTTCACTATCCCTACTTATGGCCCACTGAGAAGCTGCTTGCCATGCATTTCCAAAGCAAAAAATATTTGTTTCGCCGAAATAAAACTTACTTATTTACTATATTCATATACGCTATCCCCGCCATTATTTCACAATTAGTAAAATTCTTTGAAAAAAAAACTGGAATCGAACTCACGAACCTTCCATCCACAGTATGTAATGCTAGCAACTACTGCATCATGTATTCATGTAAAACTTTTTTATTAAATCTTAATACTTTCTATGTGGGAATCGTGCCGGACGATGCCGTTGGTCGGTGGGTTTTCTCGGGAATCTTCCGTTTCCCCCGCCCTTTCATTCCGGCGCTGCTCCATACTCACCTTATTCACCCTCATCGGCTCCCATTACCTCGATGTTATGAGCTGTTCAAATCTCTTCACTTCTGAATACTTTCTACACATACGAGTTTCAGTATTATCTTTTCAATCGACACAATTTATATTGGTATAATAATTCAGCAATTGGACTTCTGTGTTTGGTTCAAATACTAGTATTTAATTTCGGGCTACTTTCAGATGGAACTTAAAATACAAATTAAGGTTTTTTTTTTTTTTTTTACGTATTATGCTTTGCAGGTTTCTGTCTAAAAACTATTTGTATTATTAGTAGCAACGTCACCAGATAATTTTCTTAATGTATGCATGAAATAAAAAACAATCAAGTTAATTCACATATGCTACTTGCTATTGCACACAATTATAAAGTCGGCATGCCATAAATTGCCCAAAAAATTATCAGTAATATGTCCCCAGCAGTAACAGTTGGCATGCAATAAATGGCACATAACCTTGCTGATAATGTTTATTCAGTAATAAGCAACAGTTGGCATACCACAAAAGGCCCGTAAGTATTCTGCTATTATGTCCCCAGGAGTAAACAACAGTTGAAACGCCATAAGTTGCCCATTAGCACATCCTCAGCAGTAAGTAATAGCTGGTTTTCCGTGAGTGGCCCAAACGTTTGCTGTTTGTATGCCTCCAGCAGTAAACGACAGCTAGAATGCTGTAAGTAACTTTTCCGCGTACTGCTAATATTTTCGCAGCATTAAGTGACAGTTGGCATTTCATTTATCGTCTTCTTGCGGGGCGTCTGTTGAAATATAGCAATCATTGTTAAGAGAATTGGCCCATTTTTTGGCTTTCTTAAAAAATAGGTAATGCCACTTGCCACTTTTGTTTATGTCCTGATTGTCAAACACATAAGAAATGCCGACAGTCATAAATACGAACGTTTGCTACCACTGCCAACAGGTTGGCCAACTGTTAACTGCTTGTTGTTTCCTACTTGGGTTGTAATGTTTCGCACAATATGTCAATTTTGGTAACTTAAGTAATGTTGACTGGTCAGCTTGCTGTTGTTGTTCGGACACCGTACAACTAATCACACTGGGTCGGCGCCGCTTTAGAAACCTGGCTGAACGTACAGACTGCCACATCCATCATTGGCTGCCAGAGACATGAGTATTTCACGGATTCGTTTGCCAGCTAGGTAAACTGCACAGTCTTTTGTTATCATAAAACCATCCTTTGTTAGTTGCGTTCTGTCATTGTATGGGGCGTTTAGATTGGGTTGTTCATGGCACTGTTACGATACTGCTACCCGTTAATACTGGTTCACAGTTATACATATCGTCTCAAAATAACTACGATCCAACCTAAATAGTACAACGAAAGAACGAACGCCCGAAGTTTACCTTGCCACTGAATGAAACTGCGGAATTTTGATGAATTATATTCATCAATATATTAGTAGAGCTCTGAAAAATTAGCGATTTCATTTTAGGACAAGCTAGATTTCCAATATTCTACGCTTGTGTAGCGTTTGTCATTGATCCACGACTTGCTTATCGCCGTCTGGATGACTATGGCCCAATGATAAAGATACAGCTAAATAGAGTACTAATCGTGGCTTATCAGTAGAGACCCTACCATTTCGCGTTATAAGGTGATAACAAGCTAAACTCCTGAATCTCCTACACTTTCGAGCAATTTACTTGTTCATTTGCTGCCCTCACAGGCAGAACTCATTCTCCTGTTGAACCCGGTCCACAGAGTGAAGCCACTAGATAGTTTGCTATTGGTTGTGAGTCCTGCAAGGAGTATTGTATAAGTTGACGTCCAATGACTGTGAAACTAACGTATATGCTATATTCTTTCGCACCGACTGATAACTCGAAATGACGGGGTCTCTACCTAACACTATGGCAGTAAACAACCAACGAACAGTCACTATCTGCTTGAGTCTGTGAAGTCTAGTCAACTTCCTGCCAAACTCACTCTTAGTAATTGAGGAGGGAGGGGAAGGTAAATAATTAGGTAGACATTGCAAAGCAGTGCTCACACGTTGTATGCTGCACGCGAATTCCATGCAAGACAATTTTGCTCCTGAACTCTTGCGAGAAATTCTCAAGCAACGCAGATCTTGTGTGTGATGTGTGGTTAGGAAGTATGGCGTGTCCAGGTCTCCCACATAAGTTCTAACAGCTTGCGGGTAATAAGCGATTATTTAGGCCTTTTTTCCCCCATTATTAACTTGAAATGATGTGTGTCAGTTACGAAGACAAGAAAACAACATGAACTCTGCGAAGCACTAAATGGAATGATGGAAATAGTCATCATCTCATATTCATGTTTTTTTAAAACTGTAACTGAGTTAGGGTGTTTACCAGCGCAGTACACAAACATTTAAAGACGATGTTTTTATGCTTCACTGCCTCCGTAGTGCAGTTGGCAAATCTGCTGAGTTTTACTTGAGAAGGATCTGTATTCGATTCCCAGCACAGACCAGGACCATAACGAACAAGGAACACGTTCAAACAACTGGCCACTGATTCATTACTGGGTACAGTACCGGCCCCAAATAACATTCATGTGAAACATGTGGTACATACCTGATTGTTCGAATGGTGACAATCAGATACAATTAAGCGTTTCTCTGTAACAGTTGATTTCTTCTTGGTTGCCGAAATTTCGCAAGTATCTTGCTCGATTTTCTTGGCTTACAATGTTTATACAAGTCTCCTCTGGAAAATATCTTACGTCGTGTGGACCCTGCTTTAGTGGCCACAGAGCCATGAAAGGGAATCATTATTACACCGAAAAAAAAAAACAGTTCTGACCCCCATAAACGTGGCTTGAATAACGTCAACCATATATAGACAGTTGTTCCAGAAGGTAATTGGTTATACATGTCTTTGCTGTTCTGAAGGAAAAAAACAGGTTTATTTATTTGGGTTTTTCTCATCGCTGACTGTAATAACCCCATTGTCTCTTTTTTCTATTTTATAATAAAACCCTTAATTAGATAACGACATCTATATAACTGTCTAAAATATATATATATATATCTTTGCCTTAGCAGACCTTGCTGTGTGCTTAGAAACCAACATTTTGAACAATCGTTTTGGAACTAGTTCGAATTCAAGCACAAATACTTATAAACTGCTTTTCAACTGGACCACCGATTATTCGAAACACTCATCAAATCGTATTCGCAGTGAAACAACAATCCAGTAATTTGGTATCTGATGTACGGCGAAACTTATTACTCACAGCGAAGCAGTCAATTAAATACCTGAGGGCCACGTTCGTTGAAGACTGCTGTGTTTAGCTTAGAGTCGAGTTGAGAGATTTGGGCGGCTCTTAACAACGAGGTCTTGAGAGCTGATGAGTGTGAAGCTAGCTGAGAACGGAGCACCGCCGGAATGTAAGGCTGGGAGAAACGGGTTATCCCCGAGAAAACTCGCCGACAAACGGCATCGTCCGCCACGATTCCCACTTCCGATAAATCAAGGAGTGGCCCAGCCTGTTATTGAACTATCTCAGCCACTGCAGCCCCTCTAGCTTAGAAGTCACATTCAGGAACTTCAATTTCGTAAATATTGAATTTTGAAATTGGTTCTCAAAACGTTAACGCACTAACTAGAATTCCCTGACTAATTATTTTCGCTTAAATACAGCAATTGTAGTGCTTTAAATATTTTTCTCGTTAATATTTATTTCAAGGCGATACGAAACTTTATTTATTGCGAAAATGTTTTTTTATAAGTGATAATTAAGGTCTGGAAGAAATCCAATATATTCGTACAGGTTCGTTCACTGGTAGGGATATAGTTGATTAAATCTGTATTCCGCAGCTGCTGATGTTGCATCATGTGTGCTTTGGATACCTCTTTCCTTTTATGCGAATGGCCACAGTAATTAAAGGTAGGTAACTATTTAAAAAAATTCGTTCGGTGGCATGCTAGGTGCCAGTCACGTGTATTTTATTGTATTCATTTTATGATTACAGCACAGTGGAATAATGTGACCGCATCACGTGCAACCATTGTGAACTGAAAAAAAAAAAAAAAAAAAAGCTTTCACCCTGGCAGCGCCCAATGAATAAACCATTTTGCTACCAGAGGGCTGAGAAAAATAGGATGCTGCCAAATGAATTCATGAAATTCACGTACGTCTAACAATAGCAAATATTGGCAACGGGGAATCGATTATTCTTGCACTGTAAGCTATAAGTAGAGACCCGAGAATTTAGCGGGTTCAGTTCAACACAAATTGGAATTCACACGAATTTCTCTGGTCTCTAACTATACGTGTAGAGCAGATGAGAAATATTCAACCCTTTTTGCATCCAGGCACACTCTACCGCCACGCAGCGAGTTGACGCAGTGGTAAACTACCGTACTCGCACTCGGGCAAGGCACGGGTTCGATTTCCGTCCAGGCTATACTGATTTTCATCTTCCACGGTTTTCCTAAATCACTCCACGTGAATGCTGGGATATCTCCTTACCAGACAACAGAACATGGCCGTCCCTCCTACCCGTCCTCGCTTCTCTGAGCAAGTTGCTCCGTCTCTGGTGATCTCGCTGGCGACGAGACGTCAAGCCCTACGTATAGGCTGTTCACGATAAAGTGAGCACTTATGAAATCAGCACTAGAAAAAAGCCACTGCTCCTACCTGCATATATTTCAACTGGCGCACTGGATGTCATGCGTCCAGTAAAGGTGGTAACGATGGACAGAAAATAGTTCCATATTTAAAGTCGAATATAAAGTGTTAGGTAACAATTTGTGATAACTTAAATTATTTCTTTCACTTTATGCTTTTTTTTTTTAATTCATCGGAAGTGTAAAAATAACATAATTTGTAAAATATCTACTTTTGTAATAATTGCACAGTTTCACTTGACCGATGTGTGAATAAAGTGATGAAGTCCACGGCAATGTTAATTTTGCACAATAATACACAGTACTGTATGTGCAAGTAGATCTTAAGCAGGGCTTTCAAAAGTGCTCAGTTTACCGTGAACAGCCTTTATTTATCCTCTGTTTTAAAGGCAAACAAGCGCACACTTTCAGCTTTTCTCTTGTCACTGCCTGCCTGCTGCTCGTGCGATAAGTCAGTCTTCCCTGCGAACGAGCCATCTTTATACTGTAACGCCCGTCATTCGCATGCCAGAATCCGAGACACGCAGAAAAAAAAAATTCATATCAGGGAGAAATAAACGACCGTGCAGAGTTTTAAAATACAACTTCCGCCGAAATATGCTAGCGGGTTTAAAAAATTTCCTATTGATGCGTGACCAAACGAGTAGCAACCGACCCTATAAGGATGCATGGAGCGCCTGCCAGCGCCGAGGATCCTGGAAACCGCCCATTAACCGCTACTGGTTCCAATACTACCGGAACCCCGAGTTGAATAATTAGTGTTAGAGGGGAGGGGGGGGGGAGGATTTAAATTTTCGTGAGGATGACACGCTCTGATGCACATCCGGTCTGGTCTCTGACCCCTCCCACGAAGGATACCCGTCTGGGATCGCCCGCCAGAGGACCGCTGACTGCATGAGATCGCCGAATTTTTGCGAAAAGATATGCTCGCAAGCTATAATTTAGTACCTTCCATGCACACCTGTAAAGCTTTCTTTAGGTTGTTGTTAGTGTGTCCTTCTGACGAGACACTCTCTTACTTAACGGCTGTTCGCGATAAATTGAGAACTTTTGACACCAACCTCAGGAAAAAGTCACTGCTCCTACCTGCACGTATTTTAACGAATGCACTGAGTGAGATGCACCCAGTAAATTTGGCAACGATGGAGGGAAAGTAGTTCCATGCCTTAACGTAGAATAAAAAGTGTAAGTTAGCCATTTGTGATAGACTTAAATTATTTATTTCGCTCTCTGTTTTTTTGTTTAATACGTCAAAGTGTAAAAATAAGCAGATTTGAAAATTTTTTATTTCTCCAATAATTCCACAGTTTCACTTGACCGACGCGACACATGAATAAAGTGATGAGGTCTATGGCAAGGTTAATTTTACATAAGGCGGAAGTATACACCCCTTTCATACAAGTAGATCTTAAGCAGGGCTTTCAATAGTGCTCAGTTTACCGTGAATAGCCTATAACAGATCATCTTCTGCGATATACAGGATTATCTTGGACTCTTAAACACAATATTTTGTAGATGATCCATAATGCAATAATGTGGCAGAAAACAAAATTACATATAGACGGCCATGATTATTTCTAAGGGTGAAACGCGCCCTTGAAAATTGTCAATGAAAATTAGTTCTTTGCAAAAAATCGAAAACTACGTGAGATGAAACAACAAATCCGTCTGATGTAATATCTGCCGCCTGTTAACATTTGGTGGGAGGTAACATCGCGTTATATTAGGAAATTAGGTGGTGACGTGTTGATAACAAAAAAAGAAATGTTATCCGTGGGTGTTTATCGGTTGTTATGACTTACTTATCCATGTGTATATTAAAAGAACATAAATTAGCCTAATACTATTCATGGATTTGTAGAATGTCTGCGGTTCGCGACGAAACCCAAGTCTCATAGCAATTAAAATAGTCCAACGACGAATATGGATAAGAGGTAAGGTGTTTGGAAATACGACTCGTCTTGAGGATTTTCGGCGCGGAAATAGGGTGTCCTAATGACTGCTCAAACTTTAACACTGGCTACGAGAAAACTTTTGAAACATTTGCTGCTGTAAAATATATATATATATAATATGCATGTCGCAAGACCCAATAACAATAGTGGATTCACACTGATCAAAAATATGGCTTTAGAATCCATCTAGACTGAAATACGGTTACAGAACTTTTCAACGGCGGCAATAGAACGTCCTAGTTGTTGTGGAACATTTCAACTAGTTGTTCTGTTCGAGGGACTATCTATCTTTCAGTGGAGACGCAGTGCTCTGATGTCACAACGATGTGTGCAGTAGCAAATACAATTACTGCTGGTGTTGCTATCTACGTTAACAATATTTAGATGTGGTCTACAACCCATCACATGGACGTCTTTATTTTAACAGTCCAGATGGTTCCTATCACCATATTTGTTTCTCACTGCACGAGTGAACGTATTGCGACCATACACTAAAGATGAGGTATACAGATCTCGCCGGCTGAGCACAACCAATCTCAGTGGACCAACATTGAACTGCTTTTCTGCCAATACGAAAAGCTAAACCGGCGTGGATTGCATTTGAGGTCAGAACACTGTTTAGTAAACAAGTGCTTTGAGATGTTGGTATACTTCCCCTAACTAATTTCTAAGAGTTCTTTAAAATTCAAATTGGTAAAAGTATTTTATTATTATAAAAGTGCTTGTCATTTACAAATCCTATTATATAAGTAGACGATCTCTGTCTGTCTGTACATCTTTAATGCCTCTATGTCCCTTGAAACTCGACAGAAGTTCTTCAAATTTTGCAGAGCGAATCCTCAGGGTAAAATACAGGTCATGTTCGAATTTCAGCAAGAGCAGATTACGCAATCATTTACTATTACCCTAAAAACTCATTTTTAACTACTTTGTCCTTATGAAACGTTTTGTATTAATGCATAGAGATTATTGCATAGATATATAAAGGTAATGGAATATCGTTTTTGCTTACTTTAAATGTCTCACTTCAATGTTGAGTTAGTTTCCAAGTGGGGCCACAGGGGCTCAGTGGATAGAGCTATTCCAAGTGGGGCCATAATGGCCCAGTGGATACAGCGATTCTAAGTGGGGCCTTAGTGGCTCAGTGGATAGAACTACGTTAAGTGGAGCCGCAGTGACCCAGTGGATATAAATATATCAAGTGGGGCCTTAGTGGCTCAGTGGATAGAGCGATTCCAAGTGGGGCTGCAGTGGATAGAAATATATTCAATGTTGAGTTAATTTTACAAAACAATTTTTTTTTTTTTGTATTTGTATGATAACAAAAATTTGTAACATAGTAACTATTATAGGCACGTGACTATACTGAAAACACGGTTACGGGCTCGGCCCCCTAGTTAACAAATAAACAAACACGTTCATCACTTTTGACCATGTGACTTTGACAGTTGTGTATGACTGGGGTAGGTCAGCGCTGGGTACATGCGCAGAAGACGAATAAGCGGTCTACCTCATCTTAAGTCTATAATTGCGACCACTCGCGAGCAAGCTGTGAGACACCATATTCACTTCGTGTGGCAAAAGTCCCAGAGCTACCTACCTTTAAGTGGCTGACGTGTAAACCTGGAATCAACCACATGCCCTACAGTAAACAATATATTTAGTCAATAGAAAAACGCAAAGCATATATTTTTGTAAATAATTTATTAATCGTAAATAAGATGTAATTAAATAAAAGGCCACGTTTTCACATCCTCCGTTCAGCGTATGGTGCCTTTTAATATTCCAAGTCATTAATTTTGAGCACGGTTTATAAATCAGCGTACAGCCGAAGGTCTTGAAAGATCGTAGGTCTTCTGGGAGGGGCTGAAATAAAGTATACGACAGCCGTGAAGAGAAAAAAAATTACGTCAATCCTGAGTCGCGGTAGAAAACTGCCGCTTCGCCTTTCTTTTGCCAACATCTTCAATAAGCCAGCCGTTGGCATCGAGGTCGAGCAGCAACAACAGCACAGCACTTACTGATACTGGAAATGTAAGTTAGGTGGGTGAACGGAAGTGTAGAACATTCTACTGCTGCGAGGAATTTACAAGCGAATTACTAACGTTAAATTCTCTGTTTGTGCTGCACATCCCACTCATCATACCCATCGATACCGTTGTTCCTACATGTCTCGGTCGGTTGACAGGATATTATCTTCCTAACGTGGGTATAAATTCTTCCCTCAAGCCAGGAAATCGTTATATTACTAGAATAATTTTCGTGATACTCAGGAACTGTTCATCATCCGTCAGAGAACGTGATTTGAGAAAAACCTCAGCGCGAGTTTGAAGAAGTGGTGCAACAGTTGTAGCAGAGTCTAGCTGGTGAACACTCATAACTGTATACTAACTTCGTAAACCTCACGAACCAATTTACGAGGTACTTAAATGCAAGTTACGAGGTACCCAAATACATGTCACGAGGTACCCAAATCTCACATAACGTGACGTCTGCTGCAGAACACATATTCACTAATTCAACCAAACACCAGCGCTCTTGCAACTTAGCTTCATGCCACCAGCGATAACTTTAAGTATATTAACATTCACAGGAAATATCATTTTTGCTCCGAGTACGTGCAATTTAAATTTTATTCCAGTTATTTTCCCAAACACATAAAAATATTTATTACCAGTCCTAATAAAGCTAACTCGTTCAGCTCTCCGTGTCAAGCAGCAAGGATATGTTCCACGAAACGTACATTTTGAAACAGAATTGAGTACTGAAGAGACTCAGTACTCCTCGAAGTCGTGTTATATGCTTTGTGGACATTGTATCACTTTGTGTCTAGGGTTGGTCGGTTTCAGCGTGCACTAAGCAAGCAGATCATTCTATACGACAATCAGGTATATATATATAGACAATTAATGTAAGGACAATTCATAACAGAATATTATTTCCATACACTTAAAAATAGTTATAAATTAATGGGATACTGACGGAATTAAACTATATAATACAGCATGTTCGATTTAAAAGATGACCCACCATAGAACCAGCAACACAGAATATGAATACATTTGTTGGAAATCGTGCAATTTTATTTAATTTTTTTTTTATTTATTTTTTTTTTACCCATTTCTCTGTAGGCCTATTCTTCAGTCGTATTTCTAACGACCCTACGGAATATTCTATTATATTTACTTTGAATGGCAACGTGTGTTCTTGAGACTTTGGTCGCCCCATGTTCTATTAATTAAGATTCTGCCATACAAGCGTATCTTCAACATCATCAACGAAGAATTTGCTGTATGACAGGTTGTCTGTCTTGCTGTATTTAAAGGCGATGTTATCACTTGCTGTAAGTTTATGTACTGCTTAATACACTGAGAGAAATGTTTGTTCAGCCATCAAAATATTTGTTTGTTAAGAGCCGAAAATGTATTTAGTTTCCACATTAAAATATTACGCTGAGTAAACAGAACATGAAAAGCCACAAAGTTAATTTTGTACGTCTGATAAAATACATGCTTGACTGAAGAAAACATCTGTGTTGGGCCAAAATAAATTAGACTTAAAACATTTAGTTGAATAAATTCAAATATCACTTTTTTTGCCACTCATTTGATCGCCCTCGTTCGAAAATACAGCTTGGGAGTTTGTTTGTATTTTTATGACGATTAGGATAGTAACAATGTTTGTTAGTACATTTACTGATTGTAACAAATTGAATAAACATCGCAATAAAACAAGTTCTACAGAGAACCTGTAAAGCTAAAATATTTATTTGCGGTCGTTGTCATATATCCGAATTGTATCTTTTTCAAAACATGTCAGGCTAATAAGGGTCACTATAGCTGAGGTTACTAGGGCGTAGCGCTCGGATGCAAACGAAGTATGTTCCGATCTAGGTCGGGCGTCGATATTTCTTATATTAACACATTGAGGTCTGCACACATTTACTGGCACTTAAGACAAATTTAAGTGAACCACCAAAATCCTTTACTGAAAGAACACCGGTTCTGTTGGTATCTGTGTCGTCCTATTGGTCCATACCACACCGGACCTCCACTCTGTACTTTATAGCGTTCATTATTGGCCGGCCATCAACCAATGGAGAGCCGAGCTGATATTGGCCCAATCAAATGTCCTTTATGGTATAAAAGCATTTACATTCAATCATATCCATTTGAGTGGCTACTAAAAATAAATTATATCGTTAGCAATGCCATTGTTACTGCGCTGTCCTGTGAGGTCGTGTTAAACACTAGATGAATAGATATTGCACATCCATGAGCGTTTTGTTCTGAACAACAGAGAGATTTTTTAGCTTTGCTTGAGTTACACTCGAGCGTAGTCTACAAAGTGTGTAACCAGATCTGTTTAATGTACGTAATACAGTCATATCTTGCTGCACCAACAAATCTTTGTTTGCAGCAGCCAAATAATAATAAAATAACTTAGTTTTAAAGTCAAAATATTGCATTGCCCCTATGCATACTATATAGTTTGGTTACGCCAGAAGAAAACTTTGTTTGATGGAACAAAACTTTTTTTGTCAGTGTGCAGTATCTTTATAGAACAGTGGTCCATTTGTTTATGATTTTGGCATGGCGCACCACACGGAAATTTTTTTTATGCAAAGGAGACTCAATTAAGAGATGCGGGCTTTCAGTGCTCAATATTTGATCATCCTTGCTACATACCTATACATCCATTAAGTTCAAACCATGCCTCGTGCGTGAAAAACCTGAAATAAAATGTCCTAAAACATTGGCAGTACTGCACACTCATATCGTAGCCTATCGTTTCTTGTCGTACCACCCGCAAAATTGTCGAGATTTTACGAGGCTCTCTTGAATATCACCCACGTATTCTGTTACAAGCCTGGTACAGTTACATTTCGTGTCCACTAGAGAGCAGGTTTCCCTAATTTTTTTCATTTTGAAATTGTGCATGACATTTTACATAAGCACTTGTCTTGAAATAATGCACTACTAAAGGACAATGTCATTCAACACCGAACCGCATTGTTTACTCACACGACACAATACGACCATGTTCAACGGACAGCTACCCATAAATGACTCATATCCCAATTTCCTGCTTTCGGGGATTTCAATCACTACCATCTCCTACCACCCACGTCAAGTGCTATCCCAATATCAGGGGGCGGGTTAGTGCTATATACTTATGTACAGAAATTTTGATCGTTCTTTGAAATTGAACGCTTCTTTTAGTAATCGACGCAATGAAATTATCAGTATTTAAGAGTACACGTATGAGTGTAGCAAGACACAATTTAAACAGTCATAATGGTACGCTATTTCCACGAACGAGACTGACTGGATGACGTGAAAACGTCGATTACATCTCGCCGTCTTGGGAAGTGACACCTTTTTGCACAGGAGATTGTATGCCACCATGTAACATGCTAAGTTTGTTCTGCTCATGCAAGACTGGCAAACGAAAATATACTGATCGCGGGGACCTCCGTCAGTCTGAAAAGCACAGTTATTAATATATTCCTGGCTGCTTTACAAACTTAGATGCACTTATTCTTCGGCAAGTGCAAATATCCCCCGAAACAAATTGTGTGTAGACGCATACGGGACTGTCATGCGGCATTACGATACTGATCTTTAAGCTATAATAATATAGATAAAGTGACGAAATAGTGTGCCATACTCGTTTGTTCATTGCCTTCGTAAAAACTCTCGAAACGGGCGTATTGTGTGACTACTTACGTGTCACTTTAAAATATTCTCTATTGTTTAGGTAACCGTCTGGCAATTTTGTCCCCATGCCCAGGTTGAGAAATGACGCTGCGCCATGTCGTGACAAATGAAGCAATTTTGTCCCCATGCCCAGGTTGAGAAATGACGCTGCGCCGTGTAGTGACAACTGAAGCAATTTTGTCCCCATGCCCAGGTTGAGAAATGACGCTGCGCCGTGTAGTGACAACTGAAGCAATTTTGTCCCCATGCCCAGGTTGAGAAATGACGCTGCGCCGTGTAGTGACAACTGAAGCAATTTTGTCCCCATGCCCAGGTTGAGAAATGACGCTGCGCCGTGTAGTGACAAATGAAGCAATTTTGTCCCCATGCCCAGGTTGAGAAATGACGCTGCGCCGTGTCGTGACAAATGAAGCAATTTTACTGTGAAGGGTGGGGATGCAATTCTTTATAAAGGCTGTTCACGATAAAGTAAGCACTTTTGGAATCGACCTTTGAATACCTGCATATATTTTAACGGGCACCTTGAGTGACATGCGCCCAGTAAAGTTGGCAACGATGGATGAGAAGTAGTTCCGTATCTTAAAGTCTCGTATAAAAATGTTAGGTAACCATTTCTGATAACTTAAATTATCTCTTTTGCTTTCTGATGAGCAGATTTGTTTTTTTTTTTTTTTTTTGTTATGATTTCAAGTTTTACTCGACCGTCGCATGAATAAAGTGATGAGGCCCGTGGTAATGTTAATCTTGAATAGCCTATAAACACGTTAGATTCACATATGTGTTGTAAACTACTGTGTATTCAAGAGTCACTAAGTTTCAACACCTCGCCTATCAGCTCACTCCCCGCACTCAAGAGTGATGCAGCCTGAGATTAACGATGGCAAACGTAATGGAAGTGGCCTTTGGGTTGCAGGAAAGGCGGAGAAGTTTAAAACCAGGGATATCATGGAACCCCATTTTTAATCGGGTTCGCGGAATACTACAGAAAGCTGAGACGAGCATCTGAGAAACCACACTCTAAATCTGAATCAATGAGAATTTCACTGCTTCAAACAGTCACTTAAGTGAATCTAACTGATAAATCAATGGGAAAATGCCAGTTTTACTTCACTTATTGATTAAGTGACATTTTCCACAGTGGTTTGTTTTTTGACTGGTGGATCTGTTAAACAGCGTGTAAGAATGGCCGTCGAACAATGGACATTAAACAATGTGTATCAAATGACATAGCAACGAATAAACTAATCAAACCAATACAAAATACTTTCTAAAATGTTTCGTCTTTAAAAACACCATTTTACGAGGTATATGAACATTCATCCATTCCGTTTTTAAGTCTTTAGTTTTCATGTAATCATCACAGAGCTATGTTTGCAGGTTTAAAAATGCATATAAAGTGGCGAAGAGAGTGCACTCATACATACTATTCGCTTTAACAATCCTAACTCTACCAATTAAACAAAAAACCAAATGTAAAGGCTTAAAACTTTATTCTTCAAGATTTCGACAATAACTATAACACATATAGTTTCCTCTCCGTTATTGAACCTGACTATGTAGTTCAGATTGTAAGGTAACGGCATAAATGCGAAATGGGAAGGGTGTGAGTGTGTTCAACCCCAGCCATCTCCGACTACTTTTTTACTTTTTTTAATTACTACGGTAAATTGCGCAATATAAATAGTAAACTGTCGTAAATTCATTTATTTCACGTAGCTATTTGGCTAAATTAAATAAAACCAATATTTCATTCGCCACTGCAGTCGACAGTTACTTACTCATCAGTGAGATTGTTTCACGTCACTAATTTAATCAGTAAGATTTATTTTTCACTGAAACAATAGTGGAAGCCGTGGCGCAGTGGATCCCGCGCTCGCATGAGGGGATCGTGCTGGACGAGGCCGCTTGCCGGCGGGTTTTCTCGGTGTACTCCCGTTTTCCCCGCCCTTGCTTTCCATCCTAGGGTCATGTTCGGGGATGACTGGGGTCCCAACTGGAAATCCCGTCACTCGGAGAGTGTTGCCTCGCCCTGAGTTCACCCTCCCACTCAAGTTTAAGAAATACTGAAATAATCAGTAGTGTTTACTGATTCTATATGGAGCCATTTTCACTGTTTCTAGTAGTTAAATTTCACTGCGAATCAGTGGTTTTTCCACTGATTAGAATTTAGAGTGTAGACTAATTTGTGATTGATCAAGTTCTGCCATGTTCTTCGGGTCGTTAAGATCGTGCTAGAGTGGCTAACGAGTAGAATATGTGGCAGGACTGTGAGGGCGAACTCGGGTTGATCCCAGCTGTACATTGCACGCTGATATATGCTGTTCGCAGTAAACTAAGCACTATTGAAATACCTGCTCAAGAACTACTTGTATGAGCATAGTGTATTCTTCCGCCACTTCCACAATTAACATTGCCATGGGCTTGATGGCTTTATTTATGCGTCGATCAAGTGAAACAGCGAAGTTATTAGAAAGTAAATACTTTACATGTTTGCCGAATCTTTCAATAAAATGCATAAAACATCAGAAATCAGAAGATATTATTTCAGTAATCATAAATGTTTACCTAACAGTCCTAATTCCACGTTACGAAATGAAATAACTTTCCCGCCGTAGTTATTAACTTCACTGGGCGCATGCTACGCAGTGTGCCTTTTAAAATATATTCAGGCACGGGCGGTGAGATTTTTTAAAGGTTGATTTCAAAAGTGCCAAGGTGAATGGGTGATGAGTAGTGCGAAATTGCGAGGTTACGGATGTGCGTATGTGTCCGAACATGAAAAACAAGGTGGTGGAGTGGAGAGATTTGGACGGCTCTTAATATCTAGGTCTTGATAGCCGACGAGGATGAAAGGAGGTGAGTAAGGAGCAGCACCGGAATGTAAGTGCGTGGGAAAAACGGGAGATCCCTAAGAATCGACTTGAATCTCATGTGCGAAAATCCGGGAGCGACCCGGCCGGGAATCAAGCCTGGTTCGCCTAGTTGGGAGGCGAGTAATCATACCTACAGTCCATTCACAGTTACTTCAGATTTTTCTGAAGCCCTGCTAAAATTCTACTTCCATGATATTCCTCCGCCTCATGCAAACTAAGCTTAACTATTCATGGAGAATTACACTAGGGGGACAATGCACCATATTCTTGCGCACTCAGTGTAACAGTATTTTGTATAAGTATTATTTCTCACTAGGCGCTACCAACATATCTATTGTCTCCCTGATTTTTATTCAGACGTTTAATAAATGAAGAAATATAATTTATAGATAAAATATGAATAACGTTTCAATTTAACATGAAAAAAAAGGAACTTTTATGAACACAAGTATAAAAAGCATACAGGGCGTATTTAGGAAATAACTAACACGTCGTACATGGGGAGATTTTTCAAAGGTTTGATTCAAAAAGTCCGAGGAAACCGTAAATGAACTTTATACAAGATGGTGCTTTGGTCTTTTGTAAATAACTTGGGTAGATATTTTCCCTTGAAAATTATGTTTCTGCTATTTTAAGTTTTAATTTGGTAATACGTTCGCCTGTTCTTCAGTAGCATATAGGTTTCTTATTGTTTTACGACACAAACATTCATGTGTTGTCAAAGTAAGACTAAACAAATGCAGTCACGTAGACACCAAACTATTACCAACTGATCTAGTGGATACAGAACTATATGATCATAAGTCCAACATCGATTTGTAACAACGAATGGTAAAGGCTGTTCACGATAAAGTGAGAACTTTAAAAATGAACCATAGGAAAAAGTCACTGCCCCCTATATGCATATATTTTAATGGGCGCACTGAGTGACGTTCACCCAGTAAAGTTGGTAACGATGGATCGAAAGTAGTTCCATTTCTTAACGTCAAATAATAAGTATTAAGTAATCATTTGTGATAACTTAGAATTATTTCTTTCGCTTTCTTTTTTTTATGCGTCGAAGAGTACAAATGAGCAGATTTCTAAAGTATACACTTTTTTAATAATTTAAAAGTTTTATTTGACCGAAGCATGAATAAAGTGATGAGGCCCATAGCAATGTAAATCTTACCTACGGCGGAGGAGTACATGACGCGTATACAAGTAGATCTTAAGCAGGGCTTTCAAAAGTGTTCATTTTACCATGAACAGCATATCTGCCTTCTCATCGTGTCTTTAACTTATATACATTAGAACATAGAGTGGAATAAATAGAAGTAAGTAGCAGCTCAAAACTCATGAATTTGAACCATCTTATCGATTTAATATGGATAAAAACAGATTTCCTCGACCTCCTCGTGAGAAACTGCTTGATGGCCTGGATCCCTGAGCCACTTGTATCAATTTGGTATAAATAAAACGAAACTATTGCGAGCAACTGCCTCAATTTCCACGAGATGTTTCATTTGGTGTATCTTCTACTCCAGTGCTGTTGATGAACGCAATGGCTGTGTTCATGTCGGTGGTTCCGGAATGGAGTCAAACAATACACAAGACGAAGTAACTATGACGAACTGTACAAGTTTGAAAAGAATAAATGAAACGTCGCGGAAATTTGAGCATTTGCTCGTAATAGTGACCAAAGTAGCTTAGTTCTGTTTATGCCAGATCTTGTTCAAGGCCAGTTGCTCGCGAATACATTTAGCAAAACAGTGTTTATTTTTTTCATACGAAGTCAAGCAGATACTTCCGATCTATGATGTTTGAAAAGTTTAATTTGGTTTATACCGTCTATCAAGCGAGATAAAACATTTGTTTTGAATTTTTCCTTTTAAATCTCTCCTCATCGACTTCTGCCCGTCTGCACGCCTTCCACTCCTGCAAGTTTGAGCACTTGAGCAAACTTTGTTGCAGTGAAGTACCAAACGATGCCAGTTAAAACTTCATGCAGGCGTTGTGCGGAGCTAATTAATCTATGAGCCAATACACGCCCATTGCCTTGCTGTAAATTACAACTGCTTACCAGCGTACCGAACATTTGGTGCCGGCAATCTGATAAACTGGAATGCAAACACTGCTACGTCTGTCAGTGCGTTTGTAATGCCAGTCGCACTCTAACCTCGTGCGTAATTATTTACTAGTCAGCTGCCAGCTAATGTTTTGTGTGTACATCCCTTCAAGATACTGTCGTTAGGGCGGAGACGGGTAAATGCACGCGTTTGCCACGTGGCAAGCAGCCTTGCATGGCATTTCCTGGAGAACTCCGAGCCAATACGAAAACCGCAATATACTGTTGTGTATAACAGCCAGTGAACATCGACTGGAGCGTAAACAAAACTTGGGCACTGTGAATTGGGTAGAAATGTACTTTTATTTATAAAACAGCTCCCATAAAACATTGAAATATTTTTGAGCTGAAGAACAACAGTAGATACAGATTCCTATTTTTCTCATTTTACTTATTTTGCTGCCCTATTATACAGTTTCATTTCCTTAATGTCCCATTTTTTTTATAACTGATAATGTTTTTTTTTAATTATTAATGTGTCCTTTATATTAGCGTGGCTGGCCCGGGGGGGGGGGGGCGAGGTTGGAGCCGGAACCTCATTCTCTCTCTCTCTCTCTCTCTCTCTCTCTCTCTCTCTCTCTCTGGCTGCGTCCGTGACTGTACAGTCTGTTCTAGAAGTCTATGGACTCTTGACTTTACCATTACTTACCACTCAGACTAATTTATCAGTAAACAGACTTTACAAGAAGACGAGGGCCTAGGTACATTTCGAAGTTTCTATTATTTATTAGCATTTTGAAACTAAACATTGCTTCTACAGTAGGACGAAACTCGCGAGCATCAAGTTGCAGCAAACGTCAGAAGGGTGGGACGATAAGAGACGACGAGATCTCCGAACCAGCGGGGTAGTGCAGTGGGCGGGACACTGGGCTTCGAACAGCTGCTCCTCTCCGTTGGCCATTGGTCATGTGTTCAAGCGAGAGCGAATTTGCTCTTCCTTGCGTTCGTCCATACCGACTCCAGTCCTCAACCCTCTTCACGAAGATCCAGCAGGTTGAAGCAGTGATTTAAATTTTCATGCGTGTATAAAGGCTGTTCACGGTAAAATGAGCACTTTTGAAAGCCCTGCTTAAGATCTACTTGTATGCAAGTTGTGTATTCTTCCGACCTATGTAAAATTAACATTGCCATGGGCCTCACCGCTTTATTCATGTGTGGTCAGACGAAACTGTGAAATTATTAGAAAAGTAAATATATTTTACAAATATGCTAACTTTTACACTTCGATGCATAAAAAAAAAAGCGATAGAAACAATTTAAGTTGTCACAAATTTTTACCTAACACTTTTTCTTCTACGTTAAAATATGAAGCTACTTTTCAACCATCGTTACCAACTTTTCTGGGCTGATGTCACTCAGTGCGCCCGTTAAAGTATTTGCAGGCAGGGGCAGTAACTTTTTCTAAGGTTAATTGAAAAAGTGCTCACTTTATCGTGGACGGCGTTTATAGGGCATTTGCAATGAATTATAAATAGCTGCCGTCCAGGTAAACGTTCATTTTATTCTAAGGTCTCGTATTTTCGCCTCCTTCTAAAAATATCTCAAAAATTAATATAGTATGGGATATTACTGTGGTTATGAAAATTAGTAAGACCATTTTACTCCCGGTGTACAATACGAATTAAACGTATAAGCATTTAAAGTATTTATATATATATATATATAGATTTATCATTATTTGGAAAATAATTCTAATCATGAATAATATGTTTATACATTGTCATATTTCTTTATGTTTTTACTCCAACAGGGAGTGTGTATTTGAAATAATATTTCTCAAAATGTCAACGAAATTCATGTATTTTCCATTCCCAGCGCCTTTTATTTTGAGACCTCAAGATTTCGCAGGCTCTATTGATAAATGTGCATCGCTGTGGCTATATATGCCTATACACCTACGTATCACAAATCGATACAAATTGATAGCGTCACAACCGTGTTACGCCTCGAACAGCATGTTGTGCTTGGAAAGATATTCCGTTAAAGTCATGTGTGCGTTGCTTAACAGACTTCGGAGAGAAATTGAGTAGGCGAGAGTACAGATTTCCAAAGCGAGATAATGTATGACATTTCGGCTTTCGTGTTGAAAGTGTTTACATCGTGACATGGAACTGCGTTTTTTTCAGACACGACCAGTACGTCTGTGGGCCATTAATAACAACATCTGACAGTTCAGTTGCCCAACTATGTGCAACCGAGTTGAATGCAAAGGTGTTCCAGTCAGTGGCTGGCCTTACAGGCTCTGATGTAACTTTAACGCGTGTGTATGTCATTCTCTGTAGGGAGGAAGTTGTTTCAATGATTGTTAACGAATATATGAGGATTTCATCAAATATAAATTGTAATCCCTTACACTGTACGAGATAAACGCCCTTACGTACTGTGCCTTTTGTGCATCTATTAGTGTTTAAGAGATACTAATTTCTTCTTTTTTTTAATACTTCCCTTTCATTTGGGTAAAGTTGTCTTTTGTTTGCCAAAGTCTCGTCGTCCCTAACTTTTCTTCTGTTAATTATCTGCTGTAGTCGATTCACTTTTACTTCTAACTTTTGTGAAGTCTTGTTAAAGCTCTACTTCCAGGATATTCCTGTGATCTTTGAAAGAAATGTGCAATGGGAGAGAACGACTAGATGGAGATTTTTGGATTTTCGTCATTGTGATGCTGTAGATGTCTGTCATGGAAAAACAAGACTGAACAGAAAAAAAATATAAAAAAATACAAGTAACCTATGGACAAGAAAATAAATACGTATACAACACTGAGAAATTCCAAGAGGGGACAATAGAGTCAAAACAGGACATAAACTAGTTACTATATGTATATGTATATATATATAGACACACACACACATACGACCAACAGATAACACTTAGAAAACAACAAAGGCTAGAAACCTGCTCGAAAAGTAGGACAACAGAGAAAATATGTATAAACCAAATGGGACAACACAACAAAGAACGAGCTCGAAACCCTGCAGTTTTACGAGACGTGACAGAATGTACGCCAGGTATGCTGTAGCCAGGAATATATATGTACGAAGCCAGAAATTTCCAAAGGAATCGAGTCAAATAAAACAGGACAGCAAAAGCTAAAAATGAAAAAAAACTAACATACTATATAAGTAGTAGTGCTTGGTCTGTTCTGGCTCAGGAGCCAGGAGACGGAGCCGACTGCCACGTTAGAATTTTTCTCTCAAAATCGCTTGTTTTTACCCTACATCACTTCAGAAATCAATTATTTTACCCAAAATCGGCCATTTTTACCTTAAAATTTCCCATTTTTTTCTAAAAATTTGTGAAAAAAAGGAAGAAACCATTAATGTGCAAAAAGAAACCACCGAAATCCTATTCTCAGCCTATTTAAGTAATTTGGTGTCTTCCTTGATACTTATAGACCACACACTGAGGTATCTGAAGAGCCGATATGATAAAATTATTTTAAAAATAAGTTTTTTTATTTAAATATATTTTTATAATTAAAAAATTAAAAGGCTTAAGTATTGAGTATTATGTATCACCGGACTCGTCTTTCAAGGCGCATACGATCGTGATGTCATATTGATTACGTAACCCAATTACAGGACGATCATACTGGATTTAAGAGGAATGGCCTTACCTGCTGCCCGGCACCTCTTCTCACACTGCTCACAAGTCCTTGAGCGTGTATCGACAATCTCGTGAAGCACTCGGCTGACTGGCCTTGTGAAAACAATAAGGCATCTAGGAATCGATGCATTTATAAATAAGTAGAATTATTTTATTTATCATTTGAAAAATGCCGAACTCATTAAAAAAAATACAGTAAATTGTATCGAAATGCATTTTTAATTCAAAATCGTTTAAAAAATTTTTAATTATGAAATTTTGCACTTTGCCATGGCAGCTGCTAACATAAAAATAATATATCGGGGCCGGGGGAGGGGGGCAGGTCGGATGACTCGGCTACAGAGCGACAATTGACAGCAATGCTTGAATATTGAATAGAAGGCATCCAAGCGAAGAAACTGCATACCCTGGTATAATTTCATTAATGTATTAAACTTTTTTTGTTATATATTTTTTCAATCAGTACATATATGGCTCTTAACCAAAAACCAGTTTATAACAGACTGGTTAAGATACAGGTTTAATAAGAACAAATATACAAATATTTTTGCTTTTCAAATTTATTAAGTTATATTACTATAAAACACTCAAAAAATTAACCCAGCTACTCATATACCTGTTGATGTTGATATTGTCCCCCCCCCCTGCATTTGTTTCTGGTAACCATATCACTTTTCATAGGTGTAGGGTATGTCAAATAAAAAAATCTGTTTATTATTCGATTTAAAAATTTATTTATTTTTTTGTTCTACTTAAATCGTACGTAGAGTACAGCAGAACAATGCAAAAAGTACTGTCAACTTCATTTCAGGTCTCTTATCTTGTAGTCTACCGATTACACGATGTCGGTTCGGTTAATTATTCAATATCTCGAAGATTTTGTAGGCATAACTATCCTACTAGGATTTTATTATATATATATATATAAATAACTAAACCAAGCGTCATCATATTATCTATATCGGAGAAAGTAGGCAGGATATAAAACCAACAGAAATTAAATACATTTTCATTGAAATTATAAATATTTACATACTTCAGGCCACAAACATAAAAAACAATATCCATAATTTTTTCCACACCATTCACGTAGTATCTTTACAGCAGCATGCTCACTTTTCACTTAACTAATATGTTCAACTTATACACAGCTCAAGACAGGTTATCCTAGCAAGCATCAAACCAGAAGCTTAGCCAAATATTTATCTTCTTCACGACAAAGTTTTATCACTGCCACTGTCAAACTAAGCTTCCTAACAGGAACCCAGCTCATTATATTACAATCGCATGTAGACACCTTGACATTCAATGTTCCACCCACCATAACTCGAGTTTAAACCAGCGGAAGCACAAACATCCCTGCCATCTGCTCTACCGACCAACACCAGAGGAAATAGACTCATTGTTCATACGTCTCACTATAACTCAAGCATACCTCAACCATTTGTCCGCACAGACCATACAAAGCAAACATACAGCCCATACCAGTGACACGATCAACTTCTCATACCATCCACCATGCCGACTGACACTAGTCAAAATATACTAAGCCTCCATACCAATTACTTAACACTTAACTCAGGCACACCTTAGCATTACAGGACTCATCGACACACACGCATACTGACAGATATACTGGAAGACATATCGCCCAACATACCAACCATACCATCCATTATAACCCAAACATAATAAGCAAATTTATAGCCCCGAATAACCCACAAAACAAACATTCATATCATTACCATATCCCATATCCATATCATATCATACCCACATTACTGACTGATACCAGACCAACCAACATACCATTACCAATAACCAAAGAAAAACTCAATTCAACCATACCACCCAACACGCCAATCTTACTATCCATCATAACTCAAGTGTACCAAGCAAATATGCAGCTAAGGTCAGTCCATAACTTCACACTCATTCTACTTGTTCTAACGATCAACACCACTTATACCTACACACCAAACCACCCACTATAACTTTACAAAACCTCAACCATTCGTCCTCACACCAATCCATGAATCCACTCACAGTCCATCAATCCACTCACCAATCCACCAATACACTCCCCAATTCACCAATCAACTCTCTGAACAATCCACCAATCCACTTACCAGTCTGCAAATCCACTCACCAACCCACCAATCCACTCACCAGTCTGCCAATCCGCCCATCAACTCACTCACCAATCCACCAATCCACTCACCATTCCACCAATCCACTCACCAACCCTCTGACCAATCCACTAATCCACTTACCAATCTACCGATCCACTTACCAATCTACCGATCCACTTACCAATCTACCGATCCACTCATCAATTCACACCTAATGCTCCTGCTCATCAGATATATGATATAAAACAAGCAGAAGAAAATAGCTTAGAGAATGGTAGGAGCCCATACACATTGCATTACTTCCGAAATATATCAGTCTTTTTACACTACATAATTTTATAAAATAATTACCATCCCATTGCTTAGAGACTCTCTCTTTGACTGATTCGTGTTCCGGTAAGAAATGTATAAAGATGGCTCCGGGTATGCAAAGCCTGCGTGTCACAATTTAACGTAAAACAGATAACCCTTTATGTAAAATAACATGGGGACAAAATACATTTTCACATTAAAAATTTTATTCACTGGTAGGACAGCGATGAAATGTAAGCGGTTAGCAAGTCGGACACAAGTTTTTTCAGTAGGGCCCTTCCCAGGATAACCATAATTTGCGTTGTTTACGAATGAAAGCTAGGTTTTTCCCATGGCAACTTGCACGTGAGGTTTTCTCTTTCATGCAGATTGTTACAAAATTGACTTTGGTGTAAGGGGTTAAACATTAATAATTTTTTACTATATGATGTTTCACATTTGATATGTCTGTATATAGGCGTGAACGACATAATAAATATTTATGGTAAAATTTATGTTTCAAGCGTGAAATAGTCCAAGTCTTGTAAGTTAGCGATGATGCAGGTCGCGGCTCCATGATCGTTGAGGTCAAAACCGGAACTTCGTATTCACAATTCATCATCATGTTATGGGAGCACTCTGAGAAAACCCTAATACTAGTTTGCACCAGAAGAAAACTCACAGGTACTTAACCTAATCTATACATAATTATGTATATTCGTATCTTATATGTTTGTATTACTATCTTATATATATGTACATATATATATATACACACATAGGAACAACAAAATTCGTCATACGTAAGGTGATTTTTCAAAGTTTTGACACGAAAAGTGTGAAGAAACCGCTAACAAACTACAATTCGTGCTCAAACAAGCACACAAACACAACTAAGTGTGCACGAATGCTGTGTGTTGTCTGCTTCGCGTAGTTTTGTATGCCTAGTGAAGCTTCGTTTGCATAAGCGGAAGAACATCCTGGTAGTATGACTTTAGCAAGGCTTCAGAAAAGTCGGAAGGAACCATGGCTGGTCTATATGTGGGCTCCTGCATCACAGTTGAGCGACTTAAAAGTACGAGTTCATTTACCTGTATGCACAGTCGACTATGCACTGTACTCACTTACATACAGAAGCTTCTCACATTTGATAACTGGCTGCTTCCTATCCACAAAATAGATAAGTGCACATAAGAGAAATGACGATGCGGTTCTTTTACTGTATGCGTCCTACCCATTCTTTGAAGACTGGCTGCACGAGGTTCTGAAAGTTGGCTGCTTTCTCTGATCGGTCATTGAATCCTGAAAACGAATCCCTATTTGTTGGGATGCCGCCTGGCCACTAACTTACCAGGTGCTGTTCAGTAACACCATTTTGCTGGCATGAGCGGCTGGAGAATGCGCTAGAAGAGACTGTTTCACACTTGTATTCTCAAGTAGTCTACAACCTCAAGCCAGTTTTATCGTCGACCGGTTCCGGTAAGACGGGATTCGGTGCTTGTTTTATAGCAGGCAAGTTAATGACTCGGATACTTCCATGGCGTGTTAAGCGAACTGCAGTTCAGTTAGAAAATCAGCGTAAACGTACAATGCCAAATGTTTCAAAACTAGCTTATCAGGAGATCGATTCGAAAAAATTTGCTCAATGTGAACAATTTTATACGTGAATTTAAAGTGTTACATTGTAAAAAAATCTCTTAACAAAATAAAAATGTTCACAACAGGGATAAATTATAACAATGTGCCACTACAGCATCTTCCATCATCTAGGTATTTTGCAATAGTGATGTTTAAGAATGCATATATTTCGTGAAATGATTTCTTGACTGGTTGTATTTTAACATTATTTTTGTCTCGAAACCACTTTCGTAAATAATCGGTTTTACATACCTAGAGCCTCTGACATATATATGCGAAGCTAAGACGTTCATTTATCAGAGTAAACTGTAAAAAACTTCTGGTATACTTCCTATACTCTAATGGAACTTTTTAACAAAAACGCTATATGGCAATAATACCACATGTCAGACTGTATATATAGGAATGTTAAGCTTCGTTACTATGCAAGGTTGGGGACTTCCTTACGCATTTGACTGTTTCGTGAGGGAATGTAGGAGAACTACCATGGATGTACGGGAAAATAGTTTACCATTCGCACTTCCCCACTATTCGTATACATTGATATGCCCCATCTGAGAATAATTTCTTAGAGTGAAGCCCAGTTCTGAAGGGCCCAGTCACCTTAGAAAACGTTGCTTAAAAATACCCGCAGCCAATAAAGGAGATCTGCCGGTGTTCAATAGAACTATTGAAGACTAAGACTGTGGGAAAAGCTTTTTGCGAAAAGTGTTGCGACATATATCTATACGGTCTCGATTTCAAGGGCCGGTGGGATGTTTCCCTCTCCCCCTCCCCCGCCCTATCCCTTCGCATCATTCCCCCGCCGCGTCCCTGCGCACCCCACCATCGCCCCGTCACAACACCCCCCACCCTCCAAAACATTTTTTTACTTTACTGGTCTTGCGCTCCAGTAGGTCTAGAATCAACCTCCGAGGAGACGAGACGATGTGACGCCGATCACACGGGCAGCAAGTAATTAATATATAAAACCCAGGTTTCCCATAACGCTAGGTCCTTAGGAACATCCGTTATATAATGTTTTATATTTCGAATGAGTTTAAGTGTACTCTTCACATAGGCCCCACATTTCTTATTATTAAGGCCACCAATTTTTCGCGAAAAATTTCCACGACTCCTTGTACTTCAAAGCACGTTGGTTAGAAAACAATTGCCTGATATTACCTGCTACGTGACTTAGGCGTCTGCTAGCGAATCAGGAACGTTTAGTGTCCTAATAAATTGTTTCTGATTGGCCAAGTCAGGGAGAAAATGTCTTCTCACAAAGGAATGGAGGCAAGAGACAAATGGAATTTGCAAATGTGCGCGTAGGCTATTGAAGTCGGGTCTGTGCAGAAATATTTTCGCGAAAAAAACACGGGGCCCCATTTATTATTAACTCTTTTAGTTTAGGCACTAGTTATTAACACAATTCGTTTTTTTTTAAATATATTAAATAGGCACTATTTAATTGGACTGGGAAACCTGCTAGGAGGTTCCGTCGGAGACGACGATTAGTACAAGATTCCTATTAGTAATATTTCATTTATTTGCCGTAGTTTACCTCATGACGCCCCTACTATATGTACACAGTTTATTTGCCGTAGTTTACCTCATGACTCCCCTACTATATGTACACAATTTATTTGCCGTAGTTTACCTCATGACACCCCTACTATATGTACACAGTTTATTTGCCGTAGTTTACCTAATGACTCCCCTACTATATGTACACAGTTTATTTGCCGTAGTTTACCGCATGACTCCCCTACTATATGTACACCGTTTATTTGCCGTAGTTTACCCCATGACTCCCCTACTATATGTACACAGTTTATTATTTAATTTTAAAATGAAATAAAACTCTTGTTTTCCCGGCGGGGAGCCATTTGGAGGTGTCCCCTCCCAACTATTAATTAAATAAATGAAGCTATGCCAGAAGAATAAATAATATTATATTAAACATTTGTAGTTACTCTTTACGTGATTTAAATTTAAATAAATAAAATAAAATAACTAATATACTAAATATTTAAAATTTAATTTATAAAAATTATAAATATGAAACTTATGTTTATCACAGTCGATTAAAACTCGCTATCAAACGCTTGAGCAGTAGTGGCTGTTAACTTTTGTGAGATATGCTGTTGTTTGCTGGCTTGTCTCGGTGGGCGCAGAAGAAACTAATAGGCACCGAAGAGCTGGAGAAAACATAACTTATTGCGACTACTCACGAGCAAGCTGCCGATGCACCTATTATTAGGACCACCTGTTTTTCGCGAAAATATTTACGCAGTGGCTAGACTTCAACATGCTATGTGCACACTTGCAGTCTTTATTTAACTATTGCCCACTTGTCTTTGTGTGAAGATAGTCTCTTACATGAGTGCGGCAGTCATAATTAAGTATCTCGTATACTGACCGTCACACGGGATACACGGCTAGACAGAGAAGACACATAACAATTCTAATGATCCATTTACGAAAGTGGTTCTCAACTAAAGTTCATTGGAACACAACAGTAGTATATTATAGATGACTTTGGGACACAGGATCTCCTGAGTAGGAGGTAGGAGTTGTCTGCCATGACGTCAGAGGCACGGCCGGTGGCCTTGTTCATCTCCCCCCTCGCCCCTCCCAAACCCACGGCCGGCCGGCTGTTCCAGCAACCCGTAACACTAGAAATGATTTGAATTAAAAAACTATTTTAATAACATATTGAAAAGTATTAGTCCGCTCCCTTCGATTTTCAATTATATCTGTTTAGAGTGTCACTGCAGATCATAATTCATTTTTCTACTTTTTTCGAGTGATGTATAGAAATTATTTTTTAAATAATCTCAACCTACTACTCCAGTACCCAGTGCATCGGAAGGGCGTATTGATTTCCCTTCATCCCTCACAAAACACAATAACCACACACATATATATATATACAAAAATGGAAAAAATAATTTTTTAATTCCGGCATACTACCTCAGATTTCTAAAAACTCCAATCGCACTTTTAATTGGTAATAGTTTTGTCAGTGAAAATATGTATATTTATTTCCAAATATAATGCGATAGTGCATTCCAGTTAGGACATTGTGAAAAAAATATGCGAATATTAACACTTTTTTGTTTTAGAAAAAATATTAGTTGAGAAAACAGGTGGTATTCAGCTATGCGTTTTATGAAAATCAAACCACCAGGATGCGCGGCCAGGCCGGCAAGACACAAGCACCTGTCATAACAGGCCTCTATCTAGACAGCACTGCAGGAAAAGGAAGGATTCTAGTATTGTCGACCCTGAGCCAAATGCACGTGAACTGACCTCGAACTCTGCATTCCGTGCGAATAAACATGGAAGAATCTGGCTATAACCAATCATATTCAAGGTCAGAGCTGCAGATGTTCGTCGCGGTTTCTGCGAAGAAGGAAAAGGGGGCGGATGGAATAGGGTGGGGGGGGGGTGGAATGTTAGCATTTTCACAAGTCTGCACCTGCACTTCATCAGGTAACTGTACACGTGCTAGCATATGTCATTCTTAGTCGTTTGCGCAGCTGCTCGGTATCAGACTAAGTCAGCATCTGTATATGCATGGTAACAGGTGTGTTAGATTTTTGTCACAGGTAGCTATTTCCATCCACCCTCCCTAATATTGAATATAAGGATGGGTAAAAATAAAATAAATTTCAATTAAGTTAAAACAAGTATATATATATATATATATATATATATATATATATATATATATAAACACACATGCCCATATCATTACTTTAGAAAATTCATAGTTCCTATTTCAGAATGTCTTTCTCATTGACCCAGCAGTCGTCACGATTCGAGTGTCCAAGCAACCTCACATACATACATTCATTGTGTCGTTTCAGCACCTTCTCTATTAAACAAATATCGGAAAACTTCGTAGGCTGAATCTCCTCTGTGTAAAAGCCTCCGACGATGGGTTCATTACGTAGGTCCTCGAGGTAATACATGCATGGGTACCAATGTCGTATACGAACAACCTTGTACAATTTTGCATACCAGTTATGATGATACGCTTTGTGGAAAATACCGCATGGTTTGGAGATGTGCAACAGGTCGCCGATCTTGGCTTTAGGCTTGTGCAGGTCCCTCCTCATCGAAATAGCATGCACATTCCGAAGCAGGGAGCCATCCTCGACGTCTTCGTGCTTCATACTAGTAGTAGAGTAAAACAGCCCCATGATAATGGCGAATCTTGCATGGGTCGTGTCCTTAAATCACTATGTTGAGGGGTTATCATTTGCATAGTGAGCACTACTGGACTCTAGTAGGTGATGGTACTTGCGCAAATCCGATTCGGTCTAGTGTCCTGGTTGCCTACAAAACAAAAGTTCACACAGACCTTTCATCATTTTCACCTTGTACTTGCCAATCTGCATCACAACTCCTGGAAAAAACTTCACTTCCTTGTTTCCAAAAAAATATAGCAGTGTCTCAAGCGGTAAAACTTGTCTGTTCCGATCGGAGCAGGAAACAATGCAGTGCCCAACCAGGGTGCCCACCTCTGGTCCATGCTCTCATGTTCGTTTCCTTTCTCGTGCATGTAGCAAATCGATCAGGGGCAAATTGTCATTGTTGCACTGATAACCCCTTCCGATTCGGGCAGTTCCGGACTTATATTTTATTTATGTGTTGGTCTTTCCACCTTGATTTTGTGTTTGATATCCGGCCGAGGCAAAGCTACCTCCTGGTGTTGTCGACTAAGTTCGTTGAGATGGCTGGTTATTAGCTTGTAATCATCTTCCCTTCGATTCTTGAGAGCCTGTTTGTAACTTTTCGAGAGTAGATATTTCGTGTGGCTTCTATGAACTGCTGCAGCTCAGTCATCAGTTTGGTTGGGTCTGCTATCATTCATAGAATGAAATAGACACACAACCACATAGGTATATATACATATTCACTCTTGAGTTGAGGAAAGTGAATTTTCGATCCTTTCCTGTCGGCCGATGCACGCATCCAGCACCTTATTGCTATGCCTTGCACATCGGTTTTGCAGCTAGTTTGGATGTTAAAATATTTCGCTCAGGTATATTACCCATGCCTCTGCTCCCTCTACATACCAGTCTATGGCCACCAAATATTCCACCACCTCATTTTTTACACTCTCGAGTTTTTGCCCAAGAAGCGACAGTCCTCTGTGAACAATGGTGAGGTGAGTTTCTGCGAACCCATTGCCATCATCATCGTATCGTAAACCATGTTCGAACTTGGGAATGGCACAGTGTCTCATGGTCGGTATCTTACTATTAACTGATTGAAGACACACCTGTACCTTTCCTTATGTACAGGCGAATCCTTATCGATCACCAATATGCCATACTCCTTATTGCAACACAGAGAACACATATCCTTAAACACGGCGATTGCCATGTCTATATTGACGTGATCATAGTACACATGCAGCAAGTTCGTATCGATCATGCTAAACAAAATGAAGCAATTCAAATTATCACTTAGTAACTGTGTGGGCACACACAAATATATTTGACTCAAGTACGCACAGTCCCAGTTCGCATGCTGTCCTATGCTAAAGTACTCCTGGATGCAAGTGTGTTCTCACATGCTACATCGTAGGAAATAAACACTGAGTTTGTCAATGCTTCTTTCGGTGACACGATGGCCTCGTTATCGCTGAAAGGGAAATATTTCACACCATCCACGGCCTGCAGTGCTCATTCTAGATAATGGTATTTCGTTTACTGGAGCGATTTTCAGACCAGACTCTCATATTCGAAACTAAGTCCATTCGATCCCTCCAGCAAACTCAAAAGAACGCATGTCTTGCCACAACCTGATAGCCCAAAAATGAATCCTATCACGGTATTAGGCAACAGCGTTCCATGGCATGCATGGTGTGAGGTTTCGACATCTTCCTCTGTGATGCAGACGGGAAGACTAACATCTTGCTTGATTATCTCCATGTTCCTGAAACAAAAACGTATAAAGGTCGGATATATATCGGTTCGTAGCACAGTAGGATGTGATGACATGTAGAAGAAATATTAAATCAGGAAGTGGGATCGTCGACATGTAGATCTACAATCTACCTTACGAGCTGTACATTCCCAGATACAGGTTCTGTGGGCCAGGAAACCAGGCTACATAAAAGGTTGGCACGCAATAATACGGGCATCAACGCGCTGGACAAGGTGTGCAAGTGGCACAATATCACCTACTCCCAGCACAAATATCTGCAAGCCAGGCACCCCGAAGACAAGATATTCGTGCATAGGGTGGATGAAATATGTCATGCACCACATGATACTGCACGTGCAGCTGCCCTGTACCATGGACCAAATCCTCTCTCTGGCCCAGACTCCTGCTATCACCCAAGCACCAGACTGTATTGTGGAACTGTCCCAGGCGGGGAATAAATCATCGGTCTGCTCCCAGAACCCCCTGGGTCCAAGAAGGATACATCCACCCAGACGACCAGATGCTACAGAGGACAGTGTCGGCGCCAAGCGCTCATGTCAGTACCTACCATGTCTCGGGATTGACAACACTCGACCGCTTTTTTTCGCCACAGTGGCATCTAGATGTAGGATATTTATAACAGGTACGTCTCTCTTGCGAGCCTTCCCACATATGCTGGCAGTTTAAATTTCACAGAACTCAGAACTGCATACCGCCTGTTTTCTGATTAATTATTTTTTTTTTTCGAAAAAATTGTATTAATATTCGCATATATTTTTACAATGTCCTGTATAGAATGCACTATCGCTAGGGCCACCTTTTTCGCGCAAAGAGTATTCTCCTATATCCTATTGCATACGTGTAATTTTCGTTTGGCTATTTGCCATATGTGATTGTCGGGAGACAATTCCTTACCTGACTGGGCCAATCAGAATTAGTTAACTCCGACAATGAGAGTCCGTGATTCGTGAGCATACACCTGCATTGCGCGACAGTTGCAAACATCCAATCAGGAAAGTGGATCTGAGCTCTTAGTGTTCTGGAGTGCAAGTAGACCTGAAATATTTTCGCAAAAAAATAGGTGGTCCTAACTATTGCATTATACTCAAAAAATATATATGTCTATTTTCATTAACAAAACTATTACCAGTTAAAAGTGCGATTCGAACTTTTAGAAGCCAGAGGTAGCATGCCGGAATTATATAATTTTTACACAAAAAATTATTATTTTTTGGTTATGGAGTTTTGCGAGGGAGGAGGGGAGTTCAATACGTCCCCCCGATGCACTGGGTACCGAAGTGGCAGGCCGAAATTATTTAATTTTTATTAAAATCATTTCTAGACAACATTACTCGAAAAAAGTAGAAAAATGGAATTATGATCTGCAGCGACAATCTAAACCGATATAATTATTCAAAAAATTGTAGGCGGTGGGCCAATACTTTTTAATATTTTATTGAAATAATTTTCTTTATTAAAATACTTTTTTTATCAGAATAATTTCTAGGGTTACGGGTCGCTGGAACAGCCGGCCGGCCGTGTGTTGGATGTGCAGGGGGGGGGGGAGAGATGAACAAGGCCACTGGCAGCGCCAGTGACGTCATGGCAGACAACTCCTACCTCCTACTCTTGAAATCTTGTGTCCCAAAGTCACCCATATTATACTACTCACAAATTGTCCAGAATTCTTTTCGCGAAAAACGGGTGCCGATACCTATTGTGCACGGTGCTATGAAGTCAGCTACTGAAGTACATTTTAGTGGCTAAATGCTACAGATTCCTATAGGATGTTCACGCTTAGATGAGCACTTTTAAAAGTCCTGCTTAAGATCTACTCGTATACACATTGCATACTCCTCCTCCTTATGCAAAATTAACATTGCCATGGGCCTCATTACTTTATTCGTGCGTCGGTCAAATGAAACTGTGGAGTTATTAAAAAGTAATTACTTTACGAATCTGCTTATTTTTACACTTCCATGCGTAAAAAAAAAAACAGAAAGCGAAATAAATAAATGTAAGTTATCACAAAAGGTTGCATAACACTTTTTATTCGAATTTGAGATATGGAACCACTTTTCCTCCATCGTTACCAACTTTATCGGGCGAATGTCACACAGTGTGCCCATTAAAATATATGCACGCCGGGGCAGTGACTTTTTCTAAGGTTCATTTCTAAAGTGATCACTATGTTGTGAACAGCCTTTACTTAAGAATGCAGAGGTAAAACTGCAGTGTATACCTCGAACTCATGCCGCTCGCTCCAGCAAAATGGCATCGCTGGCCAACAACATGTTTGAACGCCGTTCGCCAATGAGCTCCTGGTAACCTACCTAGAACCTTGCCAATAGGAAACCTTTCGCAGCACGCAGTAGCCAATCACACGCAAGGTCTGTTGCCAGGGCTTCGCGCAGCCAGTCAGAGAATGGATAGGTCCACATCAAAGGAAACACCATGCCGTTTCGCTTCTGTGTATTTATCTACTCTTTGTTGAAGTGCAATCAAAGTGACAACCAAGCACGGAAAAGAGCAAATGTATACAAACCCTGCAACGGCGAAATATATGTCATAATTATTTTGCACTCTATAAAAGCAAAAGGTTAGTATTATCGCTCGCGCATGAACGTATCAACGAGTGGATATTTTGCGATGGAGGGAGAAAAAATTAAGGCACGTGGACACGTCAAACGAGCATGTAAACATCGATATTGTTTTTTTCTTTATGAAACTGGCACCGGCGGACGATCTGCTCTTAAATCCAACCCTCACAAACTGTTTGTTTTTAATGAGCCCCGAAGCGCGAATTCTTCGTCATTAGCCCGCCGGTCTTTTTCGCTCTGTAACCTCTGTCATCCATTTCCTCATCTCCCATCCCCCGCTAACCGTCATCAACTCGTTGATGCCATAGGTATACCCGCCCCCCCCCCCACTCCCTGCTTCGCGCCGTTACTCAGCGCATCAAAAAGCTCGAGAATTAATTGGGTATTAGCATCGTATTCCCTTTTCCAGTTGTTCGTAGCCGGCTCTGCAGTACCGCCAACTTCGGCTGAAGGTAACCAGACTATCCTACCACTCTCCGAACACATGAACACTTTCAACACTCGGTGCCATTGCACAGCGGAATCATCGCTAGCAATAAGCAGGATGCGAAACTTCTATATATGAGTCTGGCAATGCGACATTACTGAATACCACTCTGTAAAATTCATGGAGACTGGAGACTGAAGAGATTTGGGTGGCTGTTAACATCGAATTCTTGAGAGCCGATGAGGGTGAAGCGAGGCGAGTATGGAACAGCGCCGGAATGCAAGAGCGGGGGAAACGGAAGATCCTTGATCAGTGGCATCGTTCGGCACAATTCCCACGTGTGAAAATCCGGGGGCGATTTTCACACGATATCGAACCCGGGTCACCATGGTGGGAGACGAGCTGTCTAACCACTACACCACTGTGGCCCCTCTGCAAAATTCGTGTGTTTATTCCAGTGGTGGCCGCTTGTGTATTGACTCCTGGTTCAGGGAGGACCCGTGATTTGGTTCTATCTGCGATTCGACCGTTTCAGGGTTCGTTTATTCTTATTGGCTCAGGGGGAGCGGTGGCTGAGCGGTTAGACTACTCGCCTCCCACTAAGGTTCAATCCTTGGCCGGGTCACCCAGGATTTTCGAAAATGGGAATCTTGCCGGACGATGGCGCTGGTCGGCAGGTTTCTTGGAATAACCCATTCCCCCCACATTTGCAATCCAGCGCTGCTCCATTCTTACCTCAGTTCACTCTTATCGGCTCTCAAGACACCATTGTTATTAGCCACCCAAATCTATCAACTCAACTTAACTAATTGGCTCATAGTCATACGGATTATTAGAAAAAAAAGTGCTTTAATGGCAGTATCAATACAGGTTAGAAGTATAACCGATAAATGGTTGTTTACGGCTTACTGTGTTTAAGGCTATGGCCATCTTAATGTCCACTTATAATAACAGCGAACAGAATAAATCATATTTATAATCGTATCATCTCATTCACGTACTTTATGACCAAGCGATGTTTTTCAGTCCTGTAATACATTTTTGTAAGTATTTTTATATTAGGTTCCGTGCTTACAAGACTTCATAAAATGTATATATATATATATATGTGTGTGTGATATATATATATAATAAGTTACGGAATATAGGCCTAAAATATATTATTGCCGTATGGCATACGGACACCATGTTGTAAGTGTTAAATCTCGCTACATATTATCCACAGTTTATAGTTTTCTTCAAAGCTGAGAACTTCAAATTGTCACACTGGTACTACGTGCATAATCACATGGACAATTCCGTGCATAATTTGAAGAATGGAAGTAGTGATTTTTTTTCTGGCAAGTTTCTGTATGTGCGTATGCCATCAGTAGGATTATTATTATGATTTTTTTGCAATCGTAAAAAAACAACTAATATAGATTAGAGCTGCGTTACACAAAGCTGGTAAGATACGAAACAAATGATTGATTTTTCCCGATATTTGGAGCAATAAGAGTCAACAAAACAGTCAGAAGCATCTTCATACATAGAAACATCCTAAAATTTGCGTTATTGTTCTCAGGCAGAACGAACTTCAAAGACATATGTGTTTGTGTAACATTGTAAACTTGTTAAGGTTTTTTTTTTTTTTTTTTCAACTTCCAGGATAGCTCGAAGAAAACAATAATTATAATAATAGTACATGACCGCGATTCAAATGCACTCGGCTATAAGCCGCATACGTACCATCGTACATATTAGCCGCAATCTTGACAGGAAATGCGTGGAAAATTGGAAAGAAAACTTTTCCGCTCTTAGTCACCATCTTTAACCGCAGCATCTTTTCCGCTGGTTTCTGAACTCACTAACCATGAAGTGAAAATAATGATAATAAAAGACATATGTGTTTTACGAAAATATATCTGAGTTGGCTGGACTTCAATATCGTAAGTACACAACTGCGAATTTTCTTTTGGTTACTGACATTGTGGCTGTTTAAGAAAACATTTACATACAACTGGTCATGAAATTTTTTTCTTCTTGAAATTCAGTAGCTGGAAGTACCCCGACTTCATTTTAAGAGATTTTGCACTTCAAACACAAGTACGTTTCAGTTGCTTTTCCGATCAATTGAATCTGTGTTTGTTCAGATACGCCCCAAGAGTACGCTGTACCTGAGAGGAAACAGAGAGGAAATCCCGTTATGTCTGGTTAAGAATGCTGACTACACTCCATTATGGGTTATCTTTCTGATTTTCTGAAGCCCTGGTAGAATTCTGCTTCCAGGATGTTCCTTCGCCTCGTGTAAACACAGCTTAACTAAGTCCTGAAAATTACACCAAAAGGACAACGCACTGCATTCGTGCACACTCAGTTTAATGATATTTTGCATGAGAACTATTTCTTACTAGGAATTACCAACACACCAATTTTCTCTCTGGATTTATTTATTTTACGTATAAATTAAAAGTTATAAATTATCGTGAAAAGATTTACATGAAGGCTAACTTCAATATCCTGTATGCACACTTGCAGTATTCTTTTGGCTATTGACCGCTTGTCTCTGTGTGAAGAGAGTATTTTAGGTGAGTGAGCCAATCAGAATCAAGTTTCTTCTTTACTGACCGTCCGTTATTCGTAACAATTCAAATGATCCAACCAGAGTGGTTCTTGACTAAAGTGCTTTGGAATACAACTTGACCTAAAAAATTTTTGTCGCGAAAAGCTGGTGGCCATAAATATGAGCGAAAGTTCAGTTTAACCAAAAAATAAGATACTTTTGTGTTAACAGAAGTATAAAACGCTCGTGATATATGAGATATTTAAAAAACTATCAATCATGTTATACATGGGGTGATTATTGATAAGATTTGGTTCAAAAAGTGTAGAGAAACTGCGAATAGACCATAGTAATTACAGCAACAACTGACGAACAATTAGTTGAAACTCTAGCACGAAATAGAAATGAAAAGACGTGGCGGCTCCTTCAACGAGGGCGTACCCCATTCCCTGATAGACTGCACGAAGCTCTAGGGACGGGACTTGTGTCTGATTGGCTACCGCATGCTGCGGAAGATCTCTTATGTATTAGCTGAAGAACCGCAAAAGTTCTACTTCAAGGATATTCCTCCGCCTCGTAAAAACAAAACTTAACTAAGCATGGAAAATCTCGCCAAAGGGACACCGCACCCCATTCGTGCGCACTCAATGTAAAAATATGTTCCATAAGAACATTTCTTACTAGGCATTACCAACGCACGTACTTTAATATTGATTTTATTTATATTAATATGGTAAATTAAATATTCTTAATTTAAGATTAAATGTAAATAACATTTCAATTAAACGAAAAATAAGTATTTTATGTTGACATAAATGTAAAACGATTGTGATACATGGGGTGTTTAGGAAACCAGCAAGCATGTCAGATAAAGGGTTGTTTTTTTAAACCTTTGAAGTGTGAAGAAACCGCGAATAGACTATAGCTAGAGACCTGAAAAATTGGCGATTTCAATGACCTCTAGGGTATACTCCATTGTCTTTTGTAAAATTGTGCACATATCACTGTTCATTGGTTGCCTGTTGTATTAGCGGAAGACGGTGATTGTGTCTGCATTTTGTTGTCTGTTTATTATTGGCTCGGAGTTATCCAAAAAGTATAAACTGACGGGTGGGCCAGTAGCACAATAAATTTAAAAAACGAGGTTTTAAAAAAGTATCTGCCCTGCCTGCATATAGTCTAACGAGCGCCCTGAGTAACATTCGCCCAGTAAAGTTGGTAGCGATGAATGGGAAGTAGTTCCATATCTTAACATCGTATGAAAAGTGTTAGGTAAACATTTCTGATAACCTGAATTATTTATTTCGCTTTCTTTTTTTTTTTTATGCATCAAAGTGTAGAAATAAGCAGATTTATTAAATATTTACTTTTCTAATGATTTCACAGTTTCACTTGGCCAACGTATGAATAAAGTTATGAGGCCCATGACACTGTTAATCTTATATAAGGCGGAAGAATACTCAACATGCATGCAAGTAGAGCATAAGCAGGGCTTTCAAAAGTGCTCATTTTACCATGAATAGCCTATAAATATTTTTATGACAGAAATTAAAGTCGATATTTTGTTGACAGTCCACATGAATTTGGTTATTGTCAAAATCTTCAAAAATCTCTGTAAATGCTTCTCTTTTCCATAGTTATTCCTCTGTAAAACAGTGTTTTAAACAACTATATCTGTATTTTCTGAATAGATTGCTGTATCAAAATCCTATATAGGTGAGGCCAACCGATTTTCGCAAAAAAAAAAAAAAAAACTTTCACGCACGCTAGATTTCAGTACCCTGCAGGCATTTCAGTAGTTTCTGTTCCCTTATTGACCACGTGTCTTTGTGAGAAACATTCACTTACTCGAATAGCCAATGGGGAATAAGTTGCACCGATACTGAACGTCTTTTATTCGCGGGCAGACACCTAAGACACATAACACGATCATCAAATCACAGAAATCATTGCGAGCTAAATTCTTACGAAATATAACTGGTCGTGAAATTTTTTTCGTGAAAATCGAATGTCACTACCTATATATATATATATATATATATATATATATATATATATATATATATATATATATATAGTCACCGCTTAAAACTTTGAGGAAACAGACACAAGCGAAACTTATTGACTGTGCCAATTTACATCGCCATAGCAACGCTTACAGCCGAGCGTGACCTTGAAGCGTCTTATATGCTTTACTAGGGATTCTCTTTAAGGCAGATTCCCACCCGCCATCTTGCATTTATGGAATTTTCGCTATACTTTAGAAATACAGTTTTGTATCACGTTTTTTGGAACGACAGGGCACATATCGTTGCCTAGTGCATTGTCTAAGGTCAGTATTTCTTGATTGCTCTTGATATCGTCGCCTTTGTAATCGTTCGCAATAAACAATCTCGCGTTTCGCCTCGACAGTTACTAGCTAAAATTTAATAAATGTAGCGAAACTTTGTCAGTTCGATAAGGGTTGGGAAGTCGTTATTTAGGATATGTCGTGTCGGAAATTTCAATACATCTTCTGAAATAGAAGCTCTGGCAAAAAATCGATCAAACCAAGATGGCGGATGGGAATCCGCCTTAACACATTGAGGTCTGTACACATTTGCTGCCACTTAAGACAAATTAGAAGTGAGTCACCTGAACATACTACTGTAAGAATACCGGCTCTGTTGGAGTCTGTGTTAGAACTCACCATCATCCTATTGGTCCATACTACACCGGACCTCCACCCTGTACTTTACAGCGTTCATTATTGGCCGGCCATTAACCAATGGAGAGCCGAGCTGATATTAACGAGATAAAATGTCCATTATCGAACAAAAGGATTTACACTCAATCATGTCGCTTTGAGTGGCTTGAATAAAATAAACTCTACTGTTATCAATATCGTAGTTACTGTGTTAAATACTAGCCGAACAAAGACTGCGCATCCATGCCAGATTTTCTGAACAATGAGGAAAGGTTGAAATTAACTTTGCTCGAGCTACACTCGAGCATAGTGTACAAAGTGTTAAACAACGGATGTATGAGGACTCCCGAGCTCTACTGTCGACCCTCTCCTGGTCGGGAACGTAGCGACGCTCCTTGTACGGAGGCGAGTCTAGAGGAGCCGACCGGAGCGGGCCCAAATAACAGCCTGAAATAATGTGGATAATGAGGACGGACGGCGCGTCGTAAATAAAGGAGGGGCCGGTTAATGCCGGGCGCGCTCGCAAATGAGAGAGGGAAGGGGGTGTGTGTGTGTGTGTGTATGCGTCGTGGTAATTGCCGGCTCGTTAAAGGTCGGCTGCCAGCGAGATATCGACCCGCCTTTGCCGGGTATCCAGCTACCAGCCGTCGTGGGTGTCATCGGAGACCTGGCATGTCTACTGGGACTCGCCCTTATACCCTCCTTCGAGACGATCTGGCGGCGATCGCGCGTAACCATTCCATTGAGCCGCGCAAGAGCAAAAACAAATATCCTTTTCAGCAGTCGTATAAATATCATGGGTAGGGATAGGAAAAATTCGCGAATTCATTTCAGGACAAGATAGATGTCAAACGCGTGTATACCGTAGCCATCTTTGCAATTGGATCAGAGTTTATTAGGCACATTCTGAACGACTCCGCGCCAATAAGCGACTTGCAGGGAGACAAGAAGTGAATCACGTGCTGTTAGATGTGGGTTAACACTGGGGCAACAGCCAATGAACAAACACATGAGGTTCGACTATACAAAGGATTGTGGAGTCTAGCCTACAGGTCATTGAACTCGCGAAATTTTCCTATCTTTAATTATGGGGGTATTATCCATTACATCTTCGCTTTTTCTTGGAGCCGTGGTGGCTGAGTAATTAGCCTGCTCGCCTTCCACCAAGGCGAACCGTGTTCAATCCCCGACAGGGTCACTCCCGGATTTTCGCGAGCGGGAATAGTGCCGGACGATAACGATGCCGCTGGTTGGCGGGTATTCTCGATGATCTCCAATTTCCCCCGCCTTTGCATTCCGGCGCTGTTCCATTCTCATCTCATATCACCATCATCGGCTCTCAAGACCTCTTTTAAGAGTCGCTCAAATCTTCAACTCAATTTGATTTGTCTTACACATTTTCGAAAATTAAAATTTATGACCAGACAAAAAATCAAAACCAAACACGACATAGAGGACTCCTTAACGAATTTTTTTTTAAATTTGTACGATTTCAGTCGTACCTGTATTTTTCCATGCGGGATTGACATTATTAAATAGTTAGGTAATATTTGATTATGGTTACAGACGTGAAACTAATCATGTAAGAAAAATAATTTGTATTTCGAGATACCTGTTGAGATGTTGCATATGCCTCGACTAGCTTGGTTTTTACGTATTGGCTCCTATGATTACGTTATGGACGAAAATACGTATACCCAAGATGGCAAGGACATTTCCCCATTAAGACCGACTACAGAAGAAGTTAAAGGTAATTAAATGAAAAATTAGCCTACCAGGGACATATGCCATTGCAGGCCTATAGGACCACAAAAAATACGGAGAGACACTGAAAAAGAGACGAGATTACATGATGTCAACATGATCCCAGATGTTTCAAGGGTCTGTTGACTAATCTCATTTGTTTTCTGTGTACATTTCTATGTCATCCTCTCGGATTTATATGGTGACGTAAGCCTGTAATATCATACATACAATGCAATTTTCGTTTGCTTAAATACCACTAAAGCAATTTTAATTGCTAGTCGTTAAAGGTAATTAAATTTTATCTTCTCTTACTTAACGGCGTTATATTAGGCATTCACCTAATAGGTGCAATTAGAAAGGTATGGAGGTGGGAAAACTTTGTTAAAGGCTGTTCACGATAAAGTGAGCACTTTTGAAATCAACCTTAGAAAAACGTCACTGCTCCTGCCTGCATATATTTTAACGGGCTCACTGAGTGACATGCGCCCAGTAAGTTGGTATCGATGGCAGGAAAATAGTTCCACGTCTCAACGTCGACTAAAAAGTGTCGGGTAACAATATGTGATGATTAAAATTATTTCTTTCGCTTTCTGGTTTTTTACAATGCATCGACGTGTAAAAGTTATCTTATTTGTAAAATATTTACTTTTCTAATATTTCCACAGTTTCATTAGACCGACGCATGAATAAAGTGACGAAACCCACGGAAATATTAATTTTGCCTAAGGCGGAAGACTACAAAACGTGCATACAAGTATATCTTAGGCAGAGCTTCCAAAAGTGCTCATTTTACCGTGAACAATTATAATGATCGGTGCAGAATGCAGTATAACAGGTACAGAACCCACGAATTATCTGCGAAGTGAATTAGACGCAAGTACTGCGCTCAGCAGCTAAGGTTTTCAATCCCTGCCGGGGCGAATAGAATGAGATGGAGCAGTGGTGAAACGGAAGTACCTCGAGAAAATCCCCCGACCAACGATCGATGTCCGCCACGTTTTACATTCGCGGTAATACGGGTTCGACGATGGCCCGTGGAGGGAAGCAAATTGTCTACTACACACAGGACTGCGACCACAAGAAGTTCTGAGTTGTGAGTTCTGTAAGCGAAATGTAATAAACACGCAATTATTATTGTTATTATCGGAGTCTTGAGTGTTTCGCGAATTCATTCAATGGCAAGGTAGACTTAGAGCGCTTATTAGTTCTTAAACTCGATCTGTGTAACTGTAAGCTAGTAAGAGACAGAAAATAGTTGTGTGACCGAGTTATGAACAACACAGTACAAAGACTTCACACTACGGTAGTAACACATAAACAAACGATAGTTGCTCATGTATGCAGGAAACTGTGAAGAGCAACATGCTTCCATGTCAGATGCACCTAGCCATGACCTAGCCGAGATACGAACCAGAATGAGCCTTCACGAACTCGCTCACTCAGCGAAGTCGTGTGGACACATGTGAATGTTGTGTGGGCGGGATTTGCAGAACCGTGACGTAGGTCTTCGTGTGATATCTGCCCGAACAGCGTTCGGGAAGTTTAATTCCTGAATTCCATCAGGTTTTCATTTTGCCCAACCGCATTTCCCTACCAATGGGGACACCCGAAATTCGCGAAAAGATTTCCGCACATGCTAGATTTCAATACCCTATGAGTAGGGATAGGAAAATTTAGCGAGATCATTTCAGGACAAGATAGACATCAAATACGTGTACACTGAAGTCACCTTTGCAATTGGATCACAGTTTATTAGACACGCCTTGGACGACTCTGAACCAATAGCAGGTTTACAAAGAAACAAGTAGCAAACCCCATACTGCCAGGTGGGAGGTAACAATGGCTACTCTGTGGGACAGCAGCCTATGAACAAACACCTGAGGCTTTATTATACACAGAACTGTGGAGTCTAGCCTACAGGTCATTGAACTCGCGAAATTTTCCTATCCCTACCTATGAGCGTGCCATCAGATTCCGTTCTGCTTATTGGTGGCGTGTGTCTGTGAGAAGCTATTTTCTTTCTTGACTAGCTAATCAGAACTAAGTTGCTCCGATACTGTACGTCTCTGATTCGTGCGCGTACACTTAAGACGCGTAGCATCTAGATAACCCAATCACAAAAGTGAATTTGGGCTAAAGTACTGTGAAATATAACTGGTCGCGAAATCTTTTCGCGAAATTCGGGTGTCCCTATCTATCAGCTTGGCCTGCTTTCAATCATTTGGGCCTCTGGGTAGAGCCACTAGTATTTCGCGAATTCATTCGGTGGCGAGGTAGACTCCAAACACCTGTTCTTTTCCCCTACTGTTGTGATTGGACGACAGTTCTTTAGACCCGCCCCGCTTAACTGTGAGCCAGTGATAAGCAGGACGAAGTAGTGCGAGTGGGTGTTTATACAGAGGCCTCACTTCATGACAACATAACGTCTCGTGACTGTAGATACTGCTCAGGCTAGCTTGCTGCCAACTCAATCCGCGAAATACTCAAGGCTCTACCTGTGGGTTTTCGCGAAAAGTTTCAGACTCTCTTAAAGAGTCTGCTTCACGCCTTATAGAGAAATTAATGGGTTAAGTGCCATAATAGGAGAGTCAGGGTTATTACGAAAATATTTCATTACAGAAGCATTACATTTTATAGTTATGTGTAAAATGATGTACCTGACTGTAAATAAGTGTTACCTGGTTTTCGTTAAAAGGTGAGAATGAATTAATATTAAAAATTTTCTATGAAGTTAACACATTGAGCTCTGCACACATTTACTGGCACTTAATGCAAATTAGAAGTGAGTCACCTATACCCACTACTGCAAGAAAACCGGTTCTGTTGGAGTCTGTGTTAGAACTCACCATCGTCCTATTGGTCCATAGCACACCGGACACTACCCTGTAATTTATAGCGTTCCTTATTGGCCGGTCATCAACCAATGGAGAGCTGAGCTGATATTGACCCAATCAAATGTCATTTATCATATAAAAGGATTTGTAAACAAACATTTCCCTTTGAGTGCCTATAAAAAAGACATTCTATCGTTTGCAATATCATTGTTACTGCGCTGTGGTGTTCTTGTGAGGTCGTGTTAAAAACACTAGTCGAACATAGACTGCACATCCATACGAGTTTTCTTCTGAACAACAAAGACATTTTCAAATTTTCTTTGCTCCAGCTATGCTCGAACTTAGTCTACAAAATGTTAATTGTTGAATAATTATGCGTTAGTAGTTCATATATTATGTCCGTAAATATGGGCAAGGGAATTAGCTAAGCTTATCTTGTCACAATTTTTAATGAAGCCTCCTAAATTTGAATAAGGGAGAAATACATAAAAAATTCAATATGGCTGGTGACACGGGATCTTAACAGGTTGTAGAATAAGCCCGAGTGAAAATTTCTTTATTGTTCAGAACAAAACTCGCATGAATGTGCAGTCTTTGTTCGGCTAGTGTTTGACACGACCACACAAGAACACAACGGTGTAGCGCCAATGATATTGCAAACGATAAAATTACTTAATTTTATAACCACTCAAAGGGGGAGATTTATAGTAAATATTCTATACGATAAAGGACATTTAATTGGGTTAGTATCAGATCGCTTCTCCATTGGTTGAGGACCGATCAATAATGAACCTTCTATTGTACAGGGTGGAGGTCCGGTATGGTATGGACCAGTGGGACGATGATTACTAGTTCTAACACAGACACCAACAGAACCGGTGTTCGTGCAGAAGTGGCTGTAGGTGACTCACTTCTAATTTGTTTAAAGTGCCAGTAAATATGTGCATATCTCAATGTGCTAAAGTGGTTAAATTCTCTTAAAAATGCTAAGCGTTTTAAGCGTCTATCAGCGAATCACAAATGACCTGTAGTATAATAACGTCATTCATAATGGCCCAGACAACTAATAACATATATTCCCACAAAGACGAGCAGCCAACTGACGAAAAGTTGGAATATACTGCAGTCTCTAATATTTTCTCGATCGCCGTCAAGTACTGCCGCTTAGCAACAAGCGAAATTCCGTGTCTTGAAGCTGGCGTACACGAGCACGTTCGTCAGCTCCATATACTCTATATGCTGTTCATGATAAAGTGAGCACTTTTGAAAGGCCTCCCATTTGGAAAAATAGTCAACAAATATATGTTATTTTAGCCTCGCCCATTAACTTCCAAGTGAGGTGGTATACACACATTGTGTTTATCACTTACATGGCAAAAGTTATTTAAAAAGGTGGTAAAGGATAAAAAATGGTTTAAAGGAAAAACCAACTAGGGCTTCAAGAGTGCTCACTTTACCATGGACATCCTATACGCACGCACACTGGCACGCAATTTCCTCGTTAAGTTGGCAGCAAATTAACTAAAATAATTCTATGTCTCGACTTTTTTTGCTAGTGTAATGTTCAATTTTATAACAAATGAACATATAACTAGGGGTAGAAAAATTCCGCGGCTTCATTTCAGGACAGACACGTGTACACTGAAGTCACCTTTGCAATTGGATCACAGTTTATTAGAGACACCCTGGGCGACTCTGAACCAATAAGCAATAGCAGACTTGCAAGGAAACAAGTAGCAAACCCTATAGTGCCAAGTGTGAGGAAACACTGGCTACTCTGTGGGGCAGCAGCCAATGAGCAAACATCTGAAGCATGATTATACACATGACTGTGTAGTCTAGCCTACAGGTCATTGAACTAGCGAAATTTTCCTATCCCTGCATAAAATAAACACATACATATTGGAGTACGAAGTGGCATATTAGCAACACATTTAGGACCCTTATCGTTTCACGTTTGAACTTAAATGGCACATGAATAAAGTCATTAGGCTCATGGCGATGGGAATTTTACACTTGGCAAAAGAATACCAAGTGAGGAGGAAAGTAGATCTTACGCAGGGTTTTCAAAACTGTTCACTTTACCGTCAACAGCCTATACGTGCATATGAATAATGAATAACCCACTTGGACCTTATGTACATAACGCAAGTGAAGGTTACACTTGACCAGTATTGTAAAGAGGGACACTCAGTGGGACGATCTTTCCTGTAGGTAAATGATTCGTAAACTGTTCTACTGCTCTACATTCCCATGTAGCAAGGGTTTTACTGCTGGCACTGAATACTTACTGGTTAACACTAATGGCCCTGTTATAGCTACACTGCTGGCACTGAATACATGTGGGTTTACACTAATGGGCCGATAATGCCTGACTGCTGGCAACAGAACACTTGGCATGCCATAACGGGCGCGTTGATGGGATGTTGATGCAAATGAAACTGATGGCTGAGAGTGGGTATACTGCTAACGATCCACAAAAGGCTTGACTACTGTATTCCAGCACTGGCAGCGCTTAACTTATCCATTGTTGGGCCCTTTATGGCCCAGAAAACTTTTGGGTCTACACAACTGGCCCTGATATAGTTAATTGCTGGCATCATGACATTTGGCGTGCCATTTATGTCATACTTATGGAACGTTGATGGAAGTGAAACTGATGGTTGAGAGTAGGTGAACTACTAATGACCCATAAATGGCTTACCAGCTGTATTCTAGCGATGGCCGCACATAACCTATACGTATTTCTGGTGAAAGTATGGGTAATCATCTTTAGGCCAGTTGATGGCTGTGAAGTTGTACATCGATGGACCATTGCTGGTGCAATTTGGCTTATTATGGGAATTTTTATAGCTCCCACTCTTCGCAGATAGGTTTTTAAAACTACACACACATATATGTATATTTGTGTGTATGTCCAATAGAATTATGGATCATATGATACACTGAGTAGATTATTTGTAAATATATAGTGCTGGAAATATCCATAGCAAAATGCTGTAAACACAGTATTAGGTGTAACTTCGTGAGTGGTATTGAATAATTTAACATACGTAACAATTAAAATATACGACTGCGCATAATTAAAATATACGACTGCGCATAATTAAAATGAGAAGTAAAACAACAGTAACGAATACTCTTTAGAAAATTAACATTGAAGGGTTTTTGTTGTTTCACATCACTAAAATATTCATATATGCCGACTGCATTTCAAAACAGAAGAATAACATCCAGGTGACTTACATACTGTGAAAAATTACATTAAAGGCAAGGTTTTGTTATAATATCGCGATTCAGGCAGGAAGTTTTCTCTCAACGACAGTATTTTTTTTTTGTTTATCTGCATCCTTTTTTAAAAAACCGATTTGTTCGCATTGTAAATTTTCAGGCTATGAAATAACTAGTATAATTTATATAATATTAGTGATTGTTAATTGAAGTCCAAATATCTTCAAAATTAGTTTATTTCCACTAAAGAATACACAGCAGTGTAATGGTTACAATGCTGGGCTGTCAATGCAAAGGTCGTAAGTTCACGCTCTCTCCTCTCCTCCGGTATGCATTACATTTTAATGTCATCTTGTGTATTTAATAGTGAAGTAATCGGAATTTAAAAACAATAAAAAGTTCAGAATTATGCAAAAAATAATTATTTCATGATATAGTGTTTGACATATGGTAGAAGCATGGCTAGCCATCAGTACGCCATCTGGTGACTGTGAAGTAGTACACTTGTGGACTATTGCTGGAGGCCTGAAAAATTAGCGAGTTCAATGACCTGCAGGCTAGACTCTTCGGTTATATGTACAAAAATGCCAATATTATCTGCACGTTGGTTGTATGCTGTCAAAGTGTAAGGCAACGATTGGGCCAGTATTCTCCAGAAGGTGTCAGACACCGTGTGGACAAATGGCTAAAGTTATATAAACGCACGTGATTTGAATTCTAGCTTGACTGAAAATGAATCCGCAAATTATTCACGTCTCTGGCTATTGTTGTAATCATATGGGCCATGCTTGAGCCATTTGTGTACACCATACCTGGGCCAGCTATAGGCAGAGTACGGCTAGTTAGTGGTTCCACGTTAGGACCGTCAATGATGCCAGGTGCATGCCAGTTGTTGGCCAACTTTTGGCCGGCTTGGAATCCTACTGTAAACCAAAAAAGGGACCATATGTGTTCTACTACATGGGTTTGTTTCATACCATTATCTCCAAACACTAAGTCTACGGCTCACTGGCTGGGATAAAGAAGCAGGGTCTGTGTAAGTTCACGTATAATGCGCTCATAAAAGAACTTCTGAATTGCAACACGTGAAATATTAACCTCGTATTTTTCTGAAATTGTTAAGTAAGTACACTTTGCGATGTGGTTACTGTGCAATTACTACCCAGTATTCACTTAATTACCAGTGGTCGTTTGACAGATTCAACGGTTAAAAGTATTTTCGTTCCATTAAAAATACTCTTCCAAAGTATAACTATTTACTCATGACCACAGAGTTTCGTCCCTCCCCTTTCTCAAAAAAATTAAACTAACAACCTATATTTTGTTATGCTTATGTGATACCTATAATGAAAGTGTGAAATTATTTTTTAAGTTGTTGGCTGCATATTTTTGTGAGACGACTGGGTCACTGGAAATTTTGTCACTCTTATGCTAACCGTCTGAGATACGCTATATACACTATGACTAGAGACCCGGAAATTTCGCGGATTCATCTAAGGACAAGTTGAAACTGCATTCACGTGTTACAACATGTGTATTGTATCCTGTCCATTGGGTCCTATTGTTCGTATAAGACACACCCGAACAACTTTCAACCAATAACGAACCTGCAAGAAAATAAGAATCGAATTCCGTGCTACCTGGTCTGGAATTACCTGAAGCAACGACCAATGAACTACTAACTGATGCTGGAATGCACAGAATATTGTGGAATTAATAGCTGTTGCCAAATGAATCCGCGAAATCTACGGGGTCTGAATATGACTAATGACAGGAAAATGTCGCAATTTCAATCACCTGTCGGCTAGACTCCACGATCCTTTGTAAATTCGAGCCTAATAATGTTAGTTTATTGGTTTGCTGCCACAGAGAGTAGCAGTGTACACACACCTGGCAGTAGGGGATTCACTTATTTGCTTCCTTGAAAGTGCCCTATTGGCTCGCAGTCATGCAGGGCGTCTCTAATAAACTGAGATCCAATTGCTAAGGTGAATTTATTAGGCACATAAAACTTCTATCTGACCCTGAAATGATTACGCGAAATTTTCCAATCATAACTATGACACGTTTCAACTATAAAAGTGACCAGCTTATAATTGTAGAAATGCAGCTTGTCAATTTTTTTTCTCGCATTCTCTCGCTTTATTTATTAATGCTAGTAAAATATATTATACATTTCACTGATTACGAGTATTAATAAATTTACTAACTGAGAAATATATTACTTTAGATCTATAATGGAAAAGCTGGCTCGTTAGCCTAATTTTCGGGGAAAGACTTCTGTGGAAGAAAGAATTTGTACACTCATGTGCACCTGCAATTGTTCCTTGGTTATTGGCCGCGTAAACGCAAGGGGCTTCACTTAGTATATGATATTCTCGGTAAAACGAGCACGTTTGAAAGCTCTGCTTAAGATCTACTGGTATGGACGTTGTGTATTCTTCCGCTTATGTAAGATTAACTTGTCATTGGCCTCATCGCTGTATAGGCTACATGCGTCGGTCAAGTGAAACTGTGGAATTATTTTAAAAAGTAAATATTTAACAAATATGCTTTTTTTGAACTTCGATGTTTTAAAAAAACAGTAAGCGAAAGAGATAATATAAATTATCAGAAACTTTCCATACGATGTTAAGATACGGAACTACTTCCCATCCATCGTTACCAAATTTACTGGGCGCATGTCACTCAGGGCGCCCGTTGAAATATATCCAGGTAGGGGCAGTGACTTTTTCCAAAGATTAATTTCAAAAGAGCTCACTTTATCGCGAACAGCCTTTAAAAACATTTTTAATGCAATGGAGGTAATAGTCAGCCGTGAGCAAGCATTGCGACGATGATGGAAAATAATACAAACAATCTTCGCGCGTCTCTTGTTTCCTTAGAATTTTAAGCCGTAACTATATACATTTAATACATAAACCAGTACAAGAAAAACATACAGTATTTGTCGCTATGGTTCAAAACACTGTTTTACGAAAAAAATTAATATCGCAAACAGTGAGGCTACAGTACTTACAGCTATTTTTGATGACTTTGACAGTTTTCAACGACCACATTTGTGTATCGATAACCAATTTTTGAACTATCGACTCAACATCGACTTTGGTTTCTGTCCTGAAAAAAAAATTACTTTTTAATATTGCATAGTTTAATAAATTGAAAATATACACAACAGCTTACAATGAGACTCACATGACAACTGTACACTGTAAGAAATTTTCTGGTAAATTTCCAAACATGTATTGGAAGTTTTTAACCTTTACTTGGTGTGGGACAGTTGCCATACATTAGTATACGAATACGTAAGTGTTTAGCACGGCTACTACGAGAATTCGGTAATGGCAGTACCAATTTGACTGTTTCAATACCTGTTCAGGAACGCTACCACGTCTGTAAAGGCTGTTCATGATAAAGTGAGCACTTTTGAAATGAACCTTAGAAAAATGTCACTGCCCCTGCCAGCATATATTTTAACGGGCGCACTGAGTGACATTCGCCATATATTAACGTCGAATAAAAAGAATAAGTTAACCATTTGTGATCACTTAAATTATTTCTTTCGCTTTCTGTTTATTTTAAAGCATCGAAGTGTAAAAACTAGCTTATTTGAGAAATATTTACTTCGCTAATAATTTCACAGTTTCACTTGACCGACGCATGAGTAAAGTGATGGCGCCCATGACAATGTTAATTTCCCATAAGGTGGAAGAATACACAACGTGCACACAAGTAGATCGTAAGCAGGGTTTTTGAAAGTGCTCATTTTACCGTGGACAGCCTTTATAAGGAAAAACGCCACCATCACTGCCTTCCTAACATTCCTAGACATTGGTGTGGTAAATTTCCAAACAATTTCTTAGAGTGCAGGGACGCCCTTTAACTAAGAAACGCGGCCGGTAACGAACCAACGACAGCCTAGGAATACATGTACTCTCTAAATAATCTGGATCAACGGTGGCGCAGTGGCTAGCGCACTCGCCTCCCACCACGGCGATCCGTGCTCGATCCCCGGCGGAGTCGCATGTGGGAATCGTGCTGGACGATGCCGCTTGCCGACGGGTTTTCTCGGGGTACTCCCGTCCCTCACCACCCTTGCATGAATCAGTTGAACAACGGGTAGAAAATTAGCCGTTAAACAAAATGTAAAATTTCTAAAACGTCTTTCGTATATCAAAACACCATTTTATGAGGTAACATGAACATTCAGTCTTTCATTACATTTTTACGTCTTTAATTTCGTTGATGTCGTGTAATTATCATCATAGTTCTCTGTTTGAACGTTTAAACTCCATATAATGTGCTGAAGAGAGTGAGCTCGTTATTCGTTTTAACAATCCTAACGGGCACCAATAAAATCGAAAACGAACTGTAAGGGCATACAATTTAAAACTACAGGCTTTCGATGAGTCTATATATGACATATATTTTCCTCTCGCTCACCAACTTAACTTGGTAGCTTAGATGGTAAGGCAATGGTGAATTGGAAGCTTAGATGGTAAGTTAATGGTGAATTGGAAGCTTAGATGGTAAGGTAATGGTGAATTGGAAGCTTAGATGGTAAGGTAATGGTGAATTGGAAGCTTAGATGGTAAGGTAATGGTGAATTGGAAGAGATGACGAGTTCAGTCTCGGCCACCTGCGGAAGATTTTTAACTCTTTTAAATTGCGGTAAATTGCGTAATATAATTTGTAAACTATCGTAAATGTGTTTATTTTTCTTAATATTTTGGCTAAATTCAATATAACAATATTTCATTGGCCGCTGGATTTGGCCGTCACTTATACAATCATCGAAATCGTTTCACGTCAGTAATTCAATCAGTGAAATTTTTTTATTGAAACGGTCAGTGATTTTCCACTGATTCTAAGTAGAGTTATTTTCACTAATTCGAGTATTCTAATTTCGCTGCGAATCAGTGGTTTTTCACTGATTCGAATTTAGAGTGCAGGCTATTAGAATCTAGCCTATTGAAAAATATTTCCATCGTGTTATGGTAGAACAAATAAATCAGGAAACTGTTTTGAAATAAAACTAGGCCTAGTTGTAGAATAAATATATTATTTCTTTCGCGAAAAACAGGTGCCTTTAATATGTACACATGATAAACGAAGCGATGTGGTGCCTGTTCAATTCTTGATCCTGTTTTCACTGATGAACGAGCAACCATTTTACGTATTTTACAGAAAATTAAGTATTTTATTTTAACTGAAACCACTGCTCCTAAACGTATATATTTATTTACGGATTAGTAAAAAAAAAAAAAAAAAAATCGTAACTTGTTCGGAAAGTCAATTTATTATAGTAATCAGAAAAGAAGTTTTCCATTGATTTGCGATGGAACGGCGAAAATTGTGGTGGCAATTAGCGGACAGTCCCTGAATCCAATTTAGGGTGCGAGGACAGCTGCCAACACCCGAACATAATAATCGGAGTGATCATGGTCGTTATAGCCACGTGTTGGCGCTTGTCGATGGCGAGTTGCGTTACAGGTTAGGTCGCGTGGTGGCTGTGATGTAATAATGCGGGGAGTGGTTATTTGGCCCCCTCTTTTTTTTTTTTTTTTAAATGAAACACGCGTCTGTAATGACGCATCATCTTTTTAACCCTGTGATCACTGCGCTCGCCTCGAAAATCGCCGCAGATCAATTTCAACATTGTACGATGGTCGTCGAGTCTGCGAATTTTGCCGCCGTATTTAAACGCGGAGAAACGAGCTGTTCTCGGGACTCATTTTTCGGGAAAACGTGTCGTATGTAATTCGGTGCCGGAACTTGGCGAACTCGAATTCTCTAAACTGGAATATTTCTGTCTGAATGTTGTTCACGAGAAAGTGAGCACTTTAGAAATGAACCTTAGAAAAAATGTCGCTGCCCCTGCATGCATGTGCTATATTTTTATGGGCGCACTGAGTGACGTGAGCCCAGTTAAGTTGGCGACGGTGACTGGAAAGTAGTTCCATATCTTAACGTCGAATAAAAAGTGATAGGTAAGCATTTGTGTTTAGATAAAATCATTTTTCTATACCAACCAATAGTAAAACATTATAAACATTCGGCGACAATGTTCGTAGCTATTTTGAAACTAACGGCACAAAACTACAGACTTAGGGCCCAATACTCTTAACTTAAAGCTGCAATTAACACAGTGTCTACGTAGCTAATCAAGCGCATCCTAATTTAAAGAAGAAATATTTAAATCAAACAAGGAACGGCCAGTGAAAACTGATAGAAACGCAGTTAAACATTTATATTGACTGAATTATTTTCACTCGTAATTTCAAAGACGTATTATTAATATGTTTAATTTCTACACTGAGAGAAAATCGAACAAAATATTTGTTTGAATAGGACCAAATATATATTAAGTTGCCCTAACAAAATATTTTGCTGAGCAAACAAAATTTGAATAGCAACAAAATTAGTTTTGTTCGTCTAACAAAATACAGGTTTGAATAAACAAAATCTCTGTGTTAAAATATTTCTGTTAAATTAACTGTATATATTTGTTTGGCCACTCATTTGACTGCCTTCGTTTAAAAAAAAAACAGCTCGAGAGTTTATTTGTATGTTTTGTGACAATTAGGATAGTAACCGTGTTAATTAGCAATGGTACAAACACATTAATAAAACAATGCAATAGTAAACTGGCAATTAAAGCTGTAAAACTTTAAATACTTGTTTGTACACATTGTTTTTGCTATTATTCATACACTAGGTATATAGGGAAATATTTTCTTGAATTATCTATTTGACATTTTAAATAATTTAATTATTTGTAATCGATTATTCTATTCCTTTCGCGTATATTTATTGGGCTAACATACTTCGGAACATTAATTTTTATATACGCCTTTTCTTGTCAAGAAAACCGCTTTACAATTACCATTTAGTTTAATATTGTAAAAATAAATGACAAACGCAGTAGTAGCCTATGTGTGTCTGACAATAAAGCAACACATTGCGCGGCGTTTGACAGCTTACCGGGAGCTGCACAGTGTCGCCAAGTTACCGTAGCGGCAGACCAACAAACTATTCCAAGAATCGTCTCTGATGGTTGTCTCCGACGACACATTAAGATCAAAATTACGCACAGCGTATTTTGGCTCATTAGTACTTTCACTTAATTTCATAACGGTACAGTTAGTATTAGAAAGTTATGGCATTGACACAATGAAGTTAAACTACACGACACATTTCATAACGGTACAGTTAGTATTAGAAAGTTATGGCATTAACACAATGAAGTTAAACTACATGACACATTTCGAAAATATAGGCCTACTCATTGGATTATAGTAATTTTTTAATCTAATTTCTTTTACCAATCGAAAAGTATAATGCTAAGTAATTCATTCTTTTCTTTGTGTGACATGTTTATAAATGCCACCGTCCTTATGCAGAGCAAATACACGTTCTTTTATTAAAATAACGTTACACTTAGTGAAAATATTTAGTTATTTTTTTTTTAGAACGAACTCCATACTGTGAATGTTTACTTTTTAATGTTAATTTATTCATCTTATGGTGTTTTTGTCTGTTTTACAGTGACATGAAAATCCGACCTTAATCAAGACCGTAATCCGAATAACACATCTAAGTCTGTAATACACAATAATTTCGATGAATTTTCTAAATGTGAACATTTCTAAATTGTAAAAGCTTGCTATCGTTTTTGATTGCCAGGTAGCCGGAAATGTCGCGAGTTCGTTGGGCTACCAGGCTAAGTGATTTATTCTCTCTGAACTCCTTCACTTTTTAATTCGCCGTTGCCTTAAAAATAATGTTAACTTCGTCGTATTTTTCTTGTTAAGCTCTGTTCACAGAGTATCGTTTATAAGTGAGCACTGCAAGGCGTGTTAAAAAGAGGACCTGCTCACACGTGAAAGGTGAAAGTGCGAAATTTTCTTATTTCGGCCGACTGCTTATTGGTAGCGGGCACTTGAGTTTAGCGAAAATATTTCAGGACAGACTGTGTTCCAACGCGCTTTAGTTCAGAACCCCTGTCGTGATTGGATCATTTGTACAGTTACGCTTCTTATATACCTACCTGCCCGCGAATCGTGGACGATCATAATCGGAAAAAAATTAATTATGATTGACTCACCCATGTATACTCTGTTTCATATAACTTCAATAAATTTTGGCAGTTCTCGAAAAGAAGTGCGGCCACCGTGTATCCCTCCACCACGGTTGTTCTGTCGGCGAAAAAAAAAAAAAAAAACTCACTTTGTAAACAAACTACGAATCCAATTGCAAGCATTGAAATACTAACAATTTCTGTCCAGTAATTAGGCTACTACAGTTGGTTGCCATTCCCAGTATTTTATTTTTGTTATGATCACATAACATACTAGTTAGGGTTCTGTTTTATTTAATTGGTGGGGTGGGGAACTATAGTTTTTACGTCTTTCGGGAGACGCGATTTTGTTTGTGATTCTTCTTATAAGAGAGTGGCGCTTGGAGTAGCATTGTTTTGATGATGCATTGGAATATTATGTTCGTACGGAAATAGCAATCTATTTATAATAACCAATGCTATAACTCAAAAGTTTTAACATCATCGGAAGAACTAAATACGATAAATGCGTCGCTGTTCGTTCCGATGCGAGAAATGCTCAACAGACAAATATCATTGCACTTTTTACATAACGAACTTCACTAAAAGGGCGCTTATTTAGGTCACGTACATTTGAAAACCTCCAGCAAGAACAAAACGCAATAAATACACAACTGTTAATATCGATGTGCGAAATGCACATTGTAAACATGTTAAGCAAATTAAACTTCTACGTAAAAATCGTTAGAGTATCAATCAAATAAAAGTCTAAATACATTTCAAATATTCTAGCAACAATTTAGGAAAACACACAAACATACTGTTCACTTCATAATTCCTGAGCACTTGGTGAACTTTGGATGAATAATTCACTAAAATTACTTGTCGGCTACTGATACGAAATAATTTATTTTCCGACTTATGCAATTAACAAAACTCTTAACTTTTCTTGAAACCAACAAATTCGAACTTCAAAACGAAAACAATTTTTCGCTCGCGCATTCCGATGCTCACAGAAAATGGCGGACCACAGCACACAACAAACTTATTTTACAAAGCGGCAGACACGTGCCGATAATTCATTTCACTGAGGAGACTGTTGTAAAATGGCACCTATGACGAACTACGCTTAATGAAATACGCAAATATTTAACTGCATAAATATTCCGACATCACCAGCAAGGAATTCCTGCATGTAGATAAATTATGACGGAAGAGAGCAGTGAGCGCTTTGGCGAGGCAACGGCTTTTCACCGGGCGGGTGGAGACCATACACAACAGACTCAACGGAGATTGGTGGAAACCTTTCACATAACCGTGATGTTCACATATTCTACTATAATATTTCTAAATTTTTTTTTAAGCCCTAACTTAGAAAATTTGTGTATTTGTCTATGAGTGCAATTTTAACCATAAATGTTGTATTTATAATTAATTTTCCACATTGTAATTTTTAATTCCGAGTACTATTTTCTTTTACAATCATCGCAAAGAGCGCCAACATAATAACACGCATCCTGCAACAAGCATCAGCTGACACAGTACTTTGGAAATGTGGGCGTTTACTGTTTACACGCTGTGTAGGTTGGTCACAACGTCTGTCAAATTTTATTGAAGTTGTATGAAACGGAGTATAATAGACTCTTCAGACAAAGACAAGCGGCCAGTGGTAAAATGAAGACTGCAAGCGTGCACATAGGGCATTGAAGTCTAGCCTCCGCGTAAATCTTTGGCGAAAAACAGGTGGCTCCCGTTACTGGTGTCAAACAAATGATGTGGGGGGGAGGGTACTGGGATATTCGAGTACAGATTAATGAACCGGCAAGGTGTTAGCAGCAGACTGTCAGGCGGTTCCGGGTTCGAAGCCCCGGGTAGAGGCGTAAGAGCGGGTGAGGTAGGAGTTAATAAGCGGCAATTAAAGAAACTTGGGCCGTAGGCGTAATGCTGCATGAAACGTCTCTCTCGTGGCCTGCATCCTCTCTGGCGAGAGCCGGTCCGTTACACGCGCGGTACAGCACTGACACAGTTACATACCTCTCCCCCCCCCCCCACCACCCGCGCTCTAACACCGTAAGCGGAATCGCGTGATTACTGGGAACTCCGACAGCTGCTCTGCGAGAGGTCACTCGCCCTGGGACACCCGCTCTGGTATAGGCTGTTCACGATCAAGTTAGCACTTTTGAAATCAACCTCAGAAAAATGCCAATTCCCCTGCCTGCTTTTATTTTGACGGACGCACTGGGTGGCATGCGCCCAGTAAAGTTGGTATAAGGCTATTCACGGTAAAATGAGCACTTTTGAAAGCCCTGCTTAAGATCTATTTGTATTCACGTTCTGTATTATTTCAACTTATAACGGATTAACATTGAAATGTTCATCATCACTTTATTCATGTGTTGGTCAAATGAAACTGTGAAATTATTGAAATTATTAGAAACGTAAATATCTATAAAAAAAAACCTGCTCATTTTACACGTTGGCGTATAAAAAAACAGAAAGCGAAAGAAATAATTTAAGTTAAGATAAATTGTTACTTAAAACGTTTTATTTTACGATAGGATACGGAACTATTTTCCTAACCATCGTTACCAACTTAACTAGGCACATGTCACTCAGGGCGCCCGTTAAAGTATATGCAGGTAGGGGCAGTGACTTTTTCTAAGGTTGGTTTCGAAAGTACTCATTTTATCGTAAACAGCATTTAACGATGGATGGAAAGTATTTCCGTATGTTAACTTCGAATAAAAAGCGTTAGCTAACCTTTTTGAGATAATTTAAATTATATTTACGATTTATGTTTTTTTAACACCCCAGTGTGTAAAAATTAGCAGATTAAAAAATGTTTACTTTTATAATAATTTCACAATTTCACTTGACCGACGGATTAACAAAGTGATGAGACCCATGGAAATGTTAATTTTACATAAGTTGGAAGAATACACAACATGCATGCAAGTAGAGCTTAAGCAGGGCTTTCAAAAGTGCTCATTTTATCGTGAACAGCCTGTACGAGTCTTCAACCCACGGTGGGTAGAACACTGCGATATTCTTTTTTCAATATCGTTTCGAATCATGTAGATCTCATCGGTTCCAGTGCGATAGATCTCTTCCAGAACAGACCAATCAAATAATGCTCCAGTAGCCAGCTATCGCCATAACTGGAGTTACGAGGTATTGTGATATTAAACTGTTGTTGAGACCATGCACGATTATTTCTGACTACACATTGGCGTTATCCTGCACTTTGAAATTACTATTTAGACTAATACTAATATGATTATTATTATATTGGGTCATTACTACTGTAGTGCTATTCCGCCAACTCCCAGCGTATCTTCGAAGTATGTCCATATTTTTTAATATTCTGAATTATTGTTATGTTATTGCGCCGCGCAAATCTTCGCGGCCATAGCAGAATCATTCACCGGGTGCGATTCCCAAAACGCTGCTAACCCGAATTCTTACCCGGTATGACCTGGTGTCAGAGATGGAGTTGGCAAGTCCCACCACCAGGACCAAACCATCACGGTTCCCGTGTTTCAAGCCAAGTCTGGGAGACAGGTACCCTTTGGGTAAATCAGGCATAGGGAACGCCCGGGAGTTTCCCACGTTTGTTTACTCCAAAGAGTTATCCAGAGTTACCACGAGAGAGCTGGCAGAGTCTATTAGCTTGCGCATGACTAGCCCTCCCCTCAACTATGGCTATACAGCTGGCAATAGCCCAAACACTTCTCCGGCTGTCATCTCTCCTAGGTGGTTCCCAGTCTCGTAAAGGTGGACTCACAACCATCCGTCGCCTCCGTCAGTCGTCCGTCTGTGTTTTCGTTCGTCAGTTAAAAGCGATTTTCAACCATCCGTCGTCTGCTAAACCTCCTGTGCGGCAAAATTTCAGTGAGACAACTTAACATCGCGATCTTTGTTTGGTTGGATGTATATTTTGGTTGGAGATATATTTCCAAGGGAAAAAAATTTGAGAACGGATGTGACGGATGGTTGTGAGTCCAGCTTAACCCCGAAGGGGAGGCCGTATCCCGTAATTTCGGACACTCCCAATAGGTTACACGGATCACCGGTTCACCTTACTCTCACCACAGGCTGTGTCCCAAGGCACATGTCACCTAAGCTAAATACAATAATTGTATTGTATAAGAAATTGATTGCAGAAATTTCGCATTTTTATTGTTTTCTGATTTTGAAAACGTGTTAGTGATCCTCGGGATACATTATGATGAATAAAATTTCCATAGACAATAAAAAACAGTTTGTACGTGGAGAAAAATTGGTTTTTTACTATTGGCCTACATACGTCAGCGAAATAACACTTCGAAAGTTAAATGGCCGAGAACTGAATATTGTTGTGTATATACAAAGTAACTAAATATAAATTAAAATTTATGCATTAGCAAGTGTTGTATTTCAGTGCTTCGCAAAAAGGAATTATTTTCTTATTCTGCACTCTAAATTCGAATCAGTGGAAAACCACTGATTGTTTCAGTGAAAAAATTTCACTGATTGAATTAATGACGTGAAACAATTTCACTGATTGAATAAGTGATGGCCGACTGAAGTGGCTAATTAAATATTGCTGTTATTGAATGTAGCCCAATAATTACGTGAAACAAACCTATTTACTATACATTTTGTCCAATTTAATGTAATTTAAAAAAGCTAAAGAATTTTGTGGTGGCTAGGATGGAACTGACACACACACTCACTTTAGTATCAGGCCGTTACCTTGCTATCTGCGGTATGACGCCGAGATGAAGACAGTACCGGAAAATATCGTGTTTATAAGGTTGCCACGAAATCGTAAAGTTAGGATTGTTAAAACGAATAATATATGAGTGCAGTCTCTTCATAACATTATATGCATGTTAAACCTTTAAACCGAGCACTGTGACGATTACATTAAAACGAAATGAAAGACGTAAAAACGGAATGAAAGGCAGCGTGTTGATAATACCTCATAAAATTGCATTTTGAAAGACTAAGAACAGTTTAGAAAGTATTTTATATTGTTTTTACAAGTTTATTTGTTGTTATTTCACTTGACACACGTTGTTTAACGGCCATTTCTAAACGTTGTTTGACGGCCATTTTTCACGTAACTGATCCATCAATAAAAAAATAAACCACTAAGTAAACAGTGAAAAAAATTACTTATGAATCAGTGGAAAATGTCACAGAATAAATAAGTGAAGGAAATGTAGAATTTTTCACTGATTCATCAGTTAAATTCACTAAAGTGACTGTTGAATCAGTCAGATACGTTTGACTGATTGAAACAGTGAATTTCTCACTTATTCAGATTTAGAATGTGGAGTGTAATGAAGTGTGGAGTGTAATGAGGTGATGGTAGCATCTGAGATGTAACTAACGGTACGTCATCCTCACCTGCAAGGATACCTCTTCACCCGAGGTGGTAGTAATTAACCTACGACGACAGGGATCGTATTGACACAACTTCACCCGAGGTGGTAGTAATTAACCTACGACGACAGGGATCGTATTGACACAACTTCACCGAGGTGGTAGTAATTAACCTACGACGACAGGGATCGTATTGACACAACTTCACCCGAGGTGGTAGTAATTAACCTACGACGACAGGGATCGTATTGACACAACTTCACCGAGGTGGTAGTAATTAACCTACGACGACAGGGATCGTATTGACACAACTTTACCCGAGGTGGTAGTAATTAACCTACGACGACAGGGATCGTATTGACACAACTTTACCCGAGGTGGTAGTAATTAACCTACGACGACAGGGATCGTATTGACACAACTTTATCCGAGGTGGTAGTAATTAACCTACGACGACAGGGATCGTATTGACACAACTTCACCGAGGTGGTAGTAATTAACCTACGACGACAGGGATCGTATTGACACAACTTTACCCGAGGTGGTAGTAATTAACCTACGACGACAGGGATCGTATTGACACAACTTTACCTGAGGTGGTAGTAATTAACCTACGACGACAGGGATCGTATTGACACAACTTCACCGAAGTGGTAGTAATTAACCTACGACGACAGGGATCGTATTGACACAACTTTACCCGAGGTGGTAGTAATTAACATAAGACGACAGGGATCGTATTGACACAACTTCACCGAGGTGGTAGTAATTAACCTACGACGACAGGGATCGTATTGACACAACTTTACCCGAGGTGGTAGTAATTAACATAAGACGACAGGGATCGTATTGACACAACTTCACCGAGGTGGTAGTAATTAACCTACGACGACAGGGATCGTATTGACACAACTTTACCCGAGGTGGTAGTAATTAACCTACGACGACAGGGATCGTATTGACACAACTTTAAAGGACTGTGGCTCTGTCTGGAATTCCAAAGGATATTTGATAATTGCACTGGGCATGTTGTAGTACAAATTAGATTGAGTAGCAATGTTGCAACACGAAACTTCAATTATTGAAAGCTAATTGCACAGTTGTAAATTTTTATCGTAATATTTACCTAATTTAACGTGCAGTGTCACTAAAAAATATAGCTACGAGTTTAAAAAAAAATTGATTTCGTTAGTATTTTATTTATTAAAGAATTCGGGATATTAGTTTCGTCCACAATCTACAATTGAAGGAAATGCGATAGCAATTTTCTAAGGACTTTGACTGATATTATCTGACCTCACCAAGCATCAGAATACTTGTGGAATTAATATATTACTAATAAAACTAACTTATGCCACAAACAGACTGTTATTGTCCAAACAGAATTGTCGAACGCCCAAACTGTAGATAAAAATATTCACTTATATTCACTAAATTAACGTAAATCAGAACATTCTAGCCATGATCAAGAACACAGAATTACTTACTGCAGCTAGTATATAGACTTTCTAAGCAATGACTAACTTCCTGTCTTGAAGGCGAAATTATGGCACGCTGTAAAAACTTAAATGATTATATCGCTAACAATCATAGCAGTTTTCAAGCTGACTCTAATTTATTTTCCTTATAAGGTAGGCTAAACAGAAAAAAAAATTTCCAACTTTGGCATATGAGATTAAATTTGCACTGACTAGTAAATATTTAATGATTTTAAAACTTTAATTGGGGAAAAACTACACTTTTATTACTATTTTATTTGCCATTACCCGAATAAACAGATATACCGCTTACAGTGTAACATTATATCAGCAAAAAAAATCAATTTAAATTAATCGAAAAATTACGTTGGTGATCTGTATTACATTTAATAATTATTTTAGGTTTTGTTTACGAGAGAAAAAGTACAAACGTATTTTTAATTGTGTGTGAAGCAATTTGCGAAAATAAAAGGAGGGAATAGACGGGTTCCTAGCAACGCGCATTTATTCCCGCCGGCCAGAACGCAGTGAAAGGGCAGTGCACAAAGGAATCGGATGGGGTCTGGTTTATGTGCTGGAGAAAGATTAGCACGAGGGTGTAACCGAAGGGGAAGGGCTGTCGGCGTTAGCAAAGCTGGCTCGCTCGCCCTAGCATCGGCGTTCACACACGCACACAAAAGTAAAGGGTGGCCGATTTATCACCATCTGCGCATGCCACCAGTATTGAACGCGCATCGGCTTTGGTGAAAAAAAAAGGGGGGAAGGGGGAACTGCTCCAGCACTTTTGAGTGCTACTGGCGTGATATTGAACTCACTAATAAAATACGGCATAATATTCTGGGGGAAGAATACACATAATTTAGATAAAATATTTTTAATGCAGAAAAAAAAGAGTATCATGAATAATTCTATTAAAATTGCCAAATGCGCATAGTAGATCTTTGTTAAAAAATCTTGAAATTCTCTCCACACCGTGTATCTCTTTATATACAGAGTGTTTCTCAATTAGAACCGACAAACTTCATGAGGTGATTCCTTATACATGAATAGGTAGAAATGATATAGGATACGTACTACCTAAAAAGGGAGTTATAAGTACTTGAAAAGTATGATTTTGAAATGTATATTTGCAATATGTCGGAAACAAAGTAAATGAAATTCTCCGATCATTGTTCTATGTTTAATGGGATCTTCAACTTACGAGCAAACTCACATTAATACCTTACCCCGTACAGAAAATGGCAGGAGTGGCCACCATATTTTTCTTGGTAACTCCTTTACAGTCAGGAATTTCGAACTTTTGATGATGAATTATTAGGCAGCATTGCCTAAGTAACAACATTTGTCATCCAGTCGCAAATACCCAGGACCCACCGTTTACGTGTAAAACGCACACATAGATTCGTTCGCAGCGATTCAGTGCCTAGTACATAGGCAATACTAAGTACACTCGCGTACAAAACTCTGCGTGTCCACTGCACATACGGCTGCTTTTATGTTTCTGTCGACAGTTTGTATGTATTCCTTGCGTTGTATGTTTGAATGGTTTTTGTGCAAATCGTAAAAGAAGTGAAATGAAATCACAATTCTTCGAAAAATGATTTATATGACCGGGAACATCAACCTAAGAGCAAACCCGTATTAATTGCTCCATCCCTCCCCTCTCCCCGTATGAAGATAGCATGGGTGGCCACCCTCTTGTTGCTTACAGCGTTTTTACCGTCATGAATTGTGCACGTGTGATGCTTGTTTATTTAGCACTAACACCTACGTGAACAGAAATGGCCCTCTTGTTGCAACACCCTAGGACCCGCCATTTTCCAAATATCAGAAGGTAAAAGTGATGGGGTACGTGATAGTGCCTGTTAGGTATGCAGCACATAGAGCAGCACATATATCAGGTACTTGTGCAGAGGCACCGACGCAAGGTAGGGTACGCACCAGCGATGGTGCCTAACAAGTGGCCATCCCTGTTAACTTCATTACGTAGTCGGGAAGGGGAAGGGGGAGGGAATTAATACGGGTTTGCTCTTAGGTTGACGCTCCCGGTCTCATAACACATTATTCGAAGAATTGTAAATTCATTTCACTTCTTTTACGACTTGCAAAAATATCATTCAAACATGCAATACAAGGAATACATACAAACTGTCGCCAGAAACAAATAGGCAGCTGTCTGTGTAGTGGACACGCAGCGTTTTGTACGTGAGTGTACATAGTATTGCCTAGAGGCTAGGCACTGAATCGCTGCAGACAAATCTTTGTGTGCGTTTTACAGGTAAACGGTGGGTTCCGGGCCGTTGCGACAAGAGGACAAATCTTGTCACTTAGGCTATGCTGCTTAATAATTCATCCTGAACAGTTCGAAACTCCTGACTGTAAAAGCGTTTCCATGGCAAATAGGGTAACCACCCCTGTTATTTCATGTACGGGGAAAGGTATTAATGTGAGTTTGATCTTAAGTTGAAGATCCCCTTAACACAGAACAATAATTAGAGAATTGTAATTTCATTTCAATTTATTTCCGATATATTGCAAAAATTGTTTTCAAAATCTCACTTTTCAAGGGCATGTAACTCCTTTAATATTCTGTTTAGGTAGTACGTGCCCTATATTTTCTACTTATTTTTTATAAGGAACCGTCTCATGAAGTTTATAGGTTTAATTGATGTATTTAAATTCTTTCCATTCGAAAATATATTCATAGCCAATGCCAATTTAATAAACAAATTCATTGTCATAACACAAACAATATAGGCCAATTTCATCTGCATTATGTCAATAAAATTATCACTATGAAAATGGTCTAAAACAACGGTAAAATGCTTTATAATAATTTACCTCTTAAATTCAAAAGAACAGGCGAATTATCAATATTCCGTAAAAAATGAAATGTGTTTTTTTTCTTACTTGACCACAGCTCTTACAGTATGGATGGATTCTTTTAATAAATGAACTTAATACTATAGATTGATACCTGATCAAATACCGCGTAAAGTAATGTTTTAATAATTATATAATTTTATTATTTTTATATTTGTTTACTTTATTGTAAATTTTACAGTGTTATTAAGTATTGTGCTGTATTGTATTATATTTATTAATGGATTGTACATTTGACACGTTCTATATCGCCGAATGGAGATCTATAGAACACAAATAAAATAAATGAAATGCAACCTTAATTTAATTGAGCTGTATAGAGAGTGCCTTAATAATTCGATATCCGTGGTCTTTGAAGACTCGGCTGAAGAAATTTCACTTCATCAGCAGTGTTCGTAATGTTCTTAGCAACAGCCAAGAGTATAAAATCATGTAAGATGAACAGAATGGATTTTATATTATTTTAGCCCTTTCAGACAGACTTTAACTTACGTTTTCAAGCATGCAACAAAATTTATGATGCGTTCTGAACTTAAGTCGGCACAGCATCTGTTTCACTTTCACAGCCAATGAACTGTAGGTTATATGTTCGTCTACAGGAATATGAACCAATTATGACCTAGACTAGTAAGACAGTTTGGGGATCATTTACCTACAGGCGAGATCATTGGTCACAGTTTTGCAGTGCGCAGTACAGACATAAAATTACCGTACATTTCCGTAATGTACACCAATATGTACATTGGGTCTGAATGTGTTAAGTAGGAAAAATTACATTTTATTGGGGCATTTTTGACTTGACGTTATACTGGCAGAGAGTAGGCCAGTAATGAACTTTTAACAGTAGGCCAATAGTAAAGGGGTCCGTTGTTGTGTGGCCTATTAGGACGGTTGTAAATGGGATTGCAAAGACCAACAGTTTTGAACATAGGCATCTCACTTCCAGCTTGTCTAGATTGTAAGTCAATCTGTACAGAGATCAAAGCGCTAGTAGCTGAGACTCGTCCGACAAATCCCCGGTTTCCTTAACCCATTTTAACCACGAATAAATTATCAGTATACTCTATCAGGAATCATTACACTTCTTGATGCACTAATGCCCACCCCATGCTCACAATTGCGAAAATAACGCACACGAAAGTTATTTTTGTCCGTCCCGGTACACTGCGTGACATAACGGGCAGTGATATTCCCTGTTGGAAACTGATTCGTAAACCGCGCCTACCTGGAGCAATTTTCCGCGTTTGATGCATCAGCTAAAGATGAGGTAGACCACTTATTCTTCTTCTGCACATGTACCACAACATTGTCCTCCCCAATCATACACAGCTGAATCGCATGGTCAACAGATAGAAAGGGCTTGTTTATATCTTTATTTATAAATGACAAAGACTATTGCATTAATAAAATACTTTTAGCAATTCTAATTCGATCAAATTGCATTACAAATATGAAGGGATGGGAAAATTTCACGAGTTCAATGACCTCTATGTTAGACTCCACAGTCAAGTGTATAATTAAGCCTCAGATGTTTGTTCATTGGCTGCTGCCCCACATAGTAGCCAGTATTACCTCACACCTGGCAGTATGGTGTTCGCTACTTGTTTCCTTGCAAGTCTGCTATTGGTTCAGAGTTGTCCAGAGCGTGTCTAATAAACTGTGATCCAGTTGCAAAGGTGACTTCAGTGTACACGTGTTTGGCGTCTATCTTGTCTTGGAATGAATTCGCGAAATTTTCCTATCCCTACAAATAGGTCAGAGTAAGTATACATACATCTCAAAGCATTTGTTTACAAGTCAGTTTTCTAACCAAATATTCAAACCATGCCGTTTTCGCCAGACGTGTTGGTAGAAAAACAGTTAAATGTTGGGCCGTGGAGACTGATCGTGCGTCGCCAGCGAGATCGGTCTACCTCATATTAAACAATGGTTTAATGTCGAGATGCGCGTGAGCTATAAGGGCACCTTTACCACACACATAAAGTGCGCAATCGCCACTAAGCACAAAGCTCTGACTTGGCGTGCAGTGTTCTCGACGTTGTTCGTGTACGTATGGGACTTTCTGCGGTGACGCTATTGTTTTATTGCTGGAAAGTCTGTGGCAAAAATGCAATGCATAGTTTATGAGTACTTTTGTAGGTATACGATTCATAGTGCTAGTAAAATTTCGCGAAAAGATTTCAAGACGGAGTATATTGCAAAACACTGTAGAGTCATTTCCCTATCTTGATTGGTTGAATTTTTTTTTTTACAGATTTTAATGGTCTGTACACGAATCACGTAGGGGCCGTGCCGATGTTACCGAATTCTGAGTGGCCCGGTCAAATATGAATACGCTTTTTCAAGAAGACAGCATCCAGCGGCAGTAGACAAACTGCCGTTCGGTGCTTGTAGTATTGAAGCCTATCGTGTGCCCATAATTTTTCGCGAAAAATCGCTGGATCTAATGATTCGTGTATTTTCAGATACAGCGCTTTGAAAGTGCTGTTTTAATATATGTCAAAGTGCTCTGTAATGGTTAGGGATAGGAAATTTTGGCGAGTTCAATGACCTGTAAGCTAGACTCCACAGAGCTGTGTATAATCAAACCCTAGCTGTTTGTTCATTGGCTGCTGCCCCACAGAGTAGTCAGTGTTACCTCACAGCTGGCAGTATGGTGTTCGCTACTTATTTTCTTACAAGTCTGCTATTGGTGCAGAGCCGTGCAGGACGTGCCTAATAAACTGTGATCCAATTGCAAAGGTCACATTAGTGTACACGTGTTTGACGACCATCATGTCCTGAAATGAATTCGCGAAATATTCCTATCCATATTAATGGTGTTTTTATGAACGACATCTGGAGAGCACTCGAAATCCTTAGTCTGAAGCGCGTGTTCTTTTTGTAGATCAGCCCATTGAACACACGTTTGATAGTTTCGTATAAAAGCGTGTATTTCCAACATTGTGCATTTGGGATATCAGTTAGAGTGCCCGATACGTGGGTGTATTCATTATACCAAGGATTGTAAAATGTGTTGTTTGCAACACGCGAGACCGTAAATTAAAGCGGAGCCTGATAGCGTGAAGCAGGAGTCACATTGTCAAGGAGAAAACGACACGACAGCCCCGAGCTGGAAAATATTTACAACAGCCAATAAAAGACGAGGCAATCCCGACAAAATTGTATCCCTGAGAGAACGGCATAAGTAGATTTAATTTCCACTTTTCGTCATGTTGTCCTCTTTGATGGTGGGCAAAGAATACAAATATAAGACTACAAATCGAAATGTCGTGCACATTTTGCTAAACGGGAGTAAATAATAAACAAACTAACATGTCGCCAAAAAAATCTATTAATTTTTAAAATACGTTATTTTCGTGTCCATTCAACTTTCGTGAAGAGAAGAGAATTATTCACTCAAACGCTATTTTTTCTTGTCCGCAAATGTCTGATGCCACTTGAGTGACTTGCCATTTTAAGATCTACCAACAGCCAAATACAACACTAGTCGGACCGACGTTGTTTAATCGCGAATTTCTGTCCGAAAATGTATGATGTCATTTGAGTGACTTGCCATTTGAGGATCTACCAACAGTCGAATACAACACTTGCAGGGCCGACACTGTTGATCTCAAGACATAAAACACCAAAGCGGGTTTTCTCGGGGATTTCCCGTTTCCCCCACTCCCCGGCGCTACTCCTTTCTCACATCCTCATCAGCTCTCAAGACCACGATGTTTAGAGCTGCCCAAATCTCTCCACTCTACCTTTTAGCAATTACTTATATAGGCTATTCACGGTAAAGTGAGCACTTTTAAAAGCCCTCTCATTTGGAATAGTCATCAATATATAAATTTTATTTTGGTCTTAGACCTTAACTTCCGAGTGTAGTGGAATATATACGCTGTGTTTATTATTTTTATTCCAATGTTTTTTTAAAGGTGGTTAAAAGATGAAAAAAAATGTCTTCAAGAAAAAAGTAACTAGGTTTTCAAAAGTGCTCACTTTATCGTGAACAGCCTCTATGCACTTTGCGCCCGGTAGGCGAGGTGGCGAGGGGATGTTTCTGGTTACCGGGCATCCCCCAAAACTTAGTCCGTCTGTACCCGGGCGCACTGAGCCGCGAATGCAGTTAATGGGGATACCGTCATGCTTAAATTTAAACGTGAAGGACATGCGCTGATCGCGAGTAGTTAGTGTATGTGTGACTAGTTAGTGTATCTGTGAGTAGTTAGTGTATGTCTGAGAAGTTAGTGTGGTTTTTATTTTTCTCTTTGGGAGAGCATAGTGGTTTCAAAATTGCAAAGTTCCCGGTCGACCCTGAAGATCAAAGAGCCGATTTAGCTTTTGCTTTGCGGGGCTTAAATGTAACGGTTAGAAAGTAGTGCTCTAGTTATGCCCTTTTAATAGGTATCGGCCACCTGGAGGGGAAGTTTGGAGAGTCCAGCGCCGGTTCCACCGGAAACTTTGCAGTTAACTGCGAACGGGTTTGCAGTCAGTTGCCGCTCGGCTGACCAACTCGGGCGATATCATCGCTGCCACCCACCAGCTGCCCCCGGGAGGGGGGTGGGGGAAGGTTTAGGGGGGGGGGGTCAGTCCGCCCCAGCGTGCTCTCGCGCCCGCGTGTCTAGAGGACGCTCGTAAACCCCGCGAGGAATTTACGACGGCGTTTGGCGCTGCGGAAGTACTGCCCCCTCCGTCTTGCCACAGCGGCCTCCCGTAGTGTCAACCCGCAGTTTACTGCGCCGGGACCTCTGCGCTCTCGGTAGTTGGCGGCCCCGTCGGGAGGGAGATGTGTGTCGCGAACACATGTCCGCTGCCGCCTAGCGTTGTCCACGAATCACTCGTCGCTTCGAGAACAATCTACCACGACAGCTATTGTACATTCTCGGTTACTTCCAACTTTTCTGGAGCCCTGATAAAGTTATACTTCCAGGATACTTCTCCGTCTCATTCAAACAAACCTTAACCAAGTGTAGATAGGGATAGGAAAATTTCGCGAGTTCAATAACCTGTAGGGTAGACTCCGCAGTCCTGTGCTTATTGGTACCTTAGGTGTCTGTTCATTGGCTGCTGTCTCAGAGAGTAGCAAGTGTTACCTCACACCTGGCAGTATGGAATTCGCTACTTGTTTCCGTGGCAAGTCTGCTAGTTGCTCAAAGGCGCCCAGGGCGTGTCTGATAAACTATGGTCCAACTGCAAACGTGACTGCTCTGTGTATGTGTTTGAGTCTAACTTGTCCTGAAATTAATTCGCGAAAGGGGTAGTGAAATTTCTCGAAAAGATTTCAAGACATGTTTTATTTCAAAACACTGTAGAGTCGTTTCCCTATCTTGATTGGCTGAATTTTTTTTGTAGGTGTTGACGGTTCGTACACGAAACACGTAGGAGCCATGCCGATGTTGCCGAATTCCGAGTGTCCCGGTCAAATATTAAAACGCCGTTTCAAACAGACAGCATCCAACGGCAATAGACAAACTGCTGTTGAGTTCTTATAGCAGTTAAGCCTATCGTGTACTCATTATTTTTTCGCGGAAAAATAACTAGCTCTAAGAGAGTTAAACAAAAAAGGACAGCGCACCTTATTCATGCGTACTCAGTTTAATTATATTTTGCATGAGAACTATTTTTTGGCAAGCAGCACCAACACGTCTATTTTCTCACTTTTTTCATCCATATTAATAGGGCAATCTGTTTTGTCGCGACAATATTTACGCTGGGTAGACTTCGATATCTTATGTGCATACTTGCAGTCTTCTTTTGACTACTGGCCGCTTGTCTTTCTGCTAAGACAGTCTGTTACATGAGTGAGCCAAACATAATTAAGTTTGTCCGATATTGGCCGTCAGTGATTCGTGTGGTTAGACAGAGCAGACGCATAAAAATTCAAATGATCGAATCACAAAAGTGGTTCTGAACTAGAGTGCGTTGGAACTAATTTGTCCTGAAACATTTCGCGAATAATACGTGCAGCTAAATATTAATTATAAATGAAATTCTGTAATGTACACATAAAATATAAGCAAAAGTTCAATTTAACAAGAAAACAAGGATGTTTTACTTCAGCAGGAATATTAAACTCTTGTGATACATGGCACGCTTGTGATACGTGGCATATTTGGGATTCAAACATTTATGAGATGATTTTTCGTTGGTTTTATTCAAACAATGTGAAGATGCCAGGAATAAACTATAAAGGTTGTTCATGGTAAAGTGAGCACTTTTGGAAAACCCGCTAAGAATGTACTTATTTCCTCATTTTGCATTCTCTCGCTATATGTAAAACGTGTATTACCATGGGATTGATGACATTATTAATGCGCCAGTCAAGCGAAAAAGTGAAACTGCTAGAAACGTAAATGTGTTACTAATAGACTAATTCGAACTCTAGTGTATAACGCAAAAAAAAACACAAACAAGGTTTGTCATAAATTAAAACAATACACTCAGAGTAGAACGTAAAGGCTTGGAACAATTTGATTTAATTAGCTGCCAGCTTTACTGTAGTCTGCATGTACACTGTAAGAAATAATTCGGAAATTTGCCATAACAGGGTGTGCTTTTAGTGAGAAGGCGGGAATTGTAACTTTTCCCCCGTAACATTCATTGTAGCGTTAATACATCTGCTCAGGAAACAGTCAAATGCGTAGGGAAGTTATCGACTTCGTATAGTAGCGACGCTGAACATTCCTATGTCTGCAGCTTGATGTGTGGCATTATTACAATACTGCGTATGGGTTAAAAATTTCCATTACATTTTAGGAAGTTTAGCATAAAGTTTTTTACTATGTAGCTTAAACGCAGTTGACGGACAGATGCATTTTTCAAATATTAATTTCGTAAGTGCTCGCTTTACCGTGTGCACGCCATCGCGAAAGTCAGTAAGAGTCTATACATAGGGACAGGAAAATTTTGCGAATTCATTTCAGGACGTGTACACTGAACTCACCTTCGCAATTGGATCACAGTTTATTAGACACGCCCTGGACGACTCTGAACCAATAGCATTGCAAGGAAACAAGTAGCGAATCCCATACTGCCAGGTGTGAGGTAACACTGGCTGCTCCGTGGGGCAGCAGCCAATGAACAAACATCTGAGGTTTGCTTATACACAGGGCTGTGGGTCATTCAACTCACGAAATTTTCCTATTCCTACCTATACAGAATAATTATTTCAGGAACTGTTGTGAATCCTCCTTAAGGTTCCCGTATACCTGGAGCTTTGCAGCGTTTGAGGCCGAGTGGCGCGAGGGCTATAAGGACGACACTGCCACGTGTAACAAGTGCGCCATCGACACTAAGTGTAAAGCTTTGAACTCACGTGCAGTGTTATTGTTATACTGCATGTATGTAGTACATAAGGGTATATTATTTTACTGGTGTAAATTCTGTAGGCAGGTTCTGTACAAGGCCGTTGAATAGATTTGTTTGTATCTGACGGGTATATTTTGAGCTATAGAGTTTTGAAAATGCAGTTTTTAGCTGTTTTGGAGTGCTGATGTTTCTAACGTGCCCAATGTCTCCAAAGCACTCGACATCTCTCGTCTGCAGTGTGTGATTTTTTTATAATAGATCAACACATTGGACGCACATCTAAGTTTCGTGGGAAAACATGGATTTTAGGCAGTCTGCACTACAGTTCGGAGAACAGTTAGGCGGGGGCCTTAATGTTCCTCGCGGACACGGGTGCATGGGACAATGCGGCGCGTGCCAACGTCACCCGTAACGCTCGTTGACCCAAAGTTTCTGGGTTCTTCGTTCAACTTAAGGCTGCTGGTCACAAGAAACATAATTATTCTATATATGTATAAAATATTGTTCAACTTGTAATCATTACTTACGAGTGCTACTGCGGCGCATTAGAAATTTAAAGCTCCCATAATTTTTCCGTAATTGTATGTCAAAATCACATTTATAGTGACCTTTCAGTAACCCTTGTTAAATTTCCAGCAGATTTTATGTTTATATTATATGTACGTCCCAAAAACAATAGGATTGTGATTTTGACACGTTATGATTCAGAAACTACACGATATGAAAAAAAATCTACACGAATAAAGTGCACACGTACAACTAATGAGGGTTTTTATAGTTTAGTTTCATGACATAATATCTATGATAACTTGACAAAAATACACAATCATTTGAAAATTAACGTTCATTATATATAATATATTATATATATATGCGCAAATATGAGAATCAAAGTTTTGATTATTACAAATTACAAAAAGATATAATAACAAAGTTTTGTTTCAGCTGAAATATTTATTCAAGTTACAGGAGTGGTACTTTGCAATTTATTTTAAATCCGACATTTGGTTCACCTATGGACGGTACAGTTTTAACTTCTACTAAAACAAATTTCCGAGAAATATACTTCATAGCATTCTAATAAAATTGACACTTATTTTTAGCTGTAACTTAACGTGTTCATACCCCCTCCCTTTTTTTTTTATTTTGTTCGAAAAAATATGTAAAATTCATAAACTTTTACAACTCGTTTAGTTGTTTTTGAAAAGTCCTTTTCTCTCGTCACTTTTTTTCAGAATATATCACGACGGAAAAAGATGCCATATGCAAAAATGCAGAACATATCTCAACATCCTGAGCTCCCTTAATAAAGGTGGAGTCGTCTTTTGCAGCGGTAAGTACCAATGGCTGTCCGTCAGTACGAGAATCCCGTTGCTGCTCCAGGCTGTGCGATCATAAATCACGTTGCTCTGACTTGCAAGTCTTGGCGGCAATCTCACTAGCCTTGCAATTTAAACCAATTATTTTTCTCTGCTACTTCATCCGTATCGCTGTCTACAGGACTCATCTTGTAGCGTCATGCACTCTGAGCCGAGCTGGGATAATTTTTCACAAGAATACAGAGTCAGAGCTCAGTGTCCTTGCTTTCCTCACATAAAACTGTCACAGTTTGTGGCTCAGAGGACTGGAAAAATTCTGCTGTTCATTTGAGAACAATGCACGTTTAGGTTATGTTTGAAAATAGTTCACGGTTTAACACGTGCGCTAGAGGACTCTGTATCAGCAACAGACCTTCAAGAATACAAGCAACGAATCTCGTCCAGTCTCTGTGTAAAGGCTGTTCACAATAAAGTGAGCGCTTTAGAAATGAACTTTAGAAAAAAGTCACTGCTCCTACCTGCATATATTTTAACAGGAGCCCTGAGTGACATCCGCTAAGTTAGGTTGGTAACGATCCAAGGGAAAGTAGTTCCGTATCTTAACGTCGAATAAAAAGTGTTAGGTTGTTACGCCCCTTTAGGGCGTAGCAGGACTAAAGGAATGTATGGAGAAGGACGCACACCATTTAAAAAAATCAAAAAAGAATTGACACAAAAATTCCAAAATCAATACAAATATCTATACATTATCACAAAGAACAACAACTTTGCAAATTAATTTGAAAAATATAAATTGGATCTATAAATTTCTGTTGCTTGCTACCAATCGGTGAACTAGGGGAAGGAGAGAACACACATGCACTGGAACAAACAGGAAAACAACAATATTAATATATCCTGAGAAATCATCCTACCTGAATAAACACTTGTGAAATCCCATTAAAAAAGGTAAAATGACTCCCTAAGTAAAGCAATCGCCATTATAAGTTTAAATGTAAAGTACGCCTGATGATTCACTAAAAAGTACAACATGGAATATCAATTTCCAGAATACCGTTGTCAAGGAGTAAAACTCTCATTACACTTATCCATGAGCATAAAGGCAAGCCATAAAATATCCACTAAACTCCTTGGCAGTAAAATACTTTTGGCAAATCGTAGTTCAGGAGACCATTTCTACAGCACGCCAAAAAAAGGAAGAATCCGCCTCTTACAAACATTCCCATAAAAAAATACCACATTGAAAATTCACACAAGCAAAACAGTGAAGAAACACTTCCCTACAAAAATGCATATACTAAAAATCGCTATAAAAAACACTACCAAAAAGGAAACTCTACCCCCAGCATAACAACAACTACGTTCATTGCAATACTTAACTTGAGTAGTACTCATATTACGCGAAAACGCGTCTAGCATGCTGAAGCCCCGAAGTACGAAGTGGTGTAGACATGATCTATCGTCGGCCAGCCTGCGCAACTCTAAGAGGAACACTGCACTCTTCCTCGGGCTGGGGACAAACATTTATACGCGATAACGCAGCTCGGGCAGGTTAAGGAGGCGGCGGGAATAGCGGAGAGGCGTATGGAATGTGCCAGACTGTGCGAGGCTGAACTAGTTGCCAGTAGTAGCCACCAGACAGCGCTCGGCCGCGCCAGGAGCGCCGCGCTCCTCTCTTCAGTATAGCTCAGCGCTTGGAAGCGTTCAGACGTGCGCCACCTCGCGGTTGATGGGAGGGGGGGGGGGGGAGGAAAAACGAAGTACCTTGTTGTGCAGCAAAAATCTTGTCTCTTCAAATAGTAATATCCTTCTTCAAAGAAAATAATAGTTTATTAATTTGGGCTACCAAATACAAACGTGGCAAATAACCAAGCAGACTTGCTAACCAAGTTCATTAAAAACATGTAGTTCTGTAAACACACCAACCCCATAACAGCAGCATTTAATCGTACTCCGAAAAATTGTAAGCATCACACATTTCACCAGCTGACGGGACGAAAAAAAATCGTTCAGGCAGGACAGTTTTTTGGCAGGACAGGAGTACTAACATAAAATTGTTTGAGTTTGCTAATTGACACGCGTGTCAGACTTGAGGCAGGGATTCAAGGTAGCCATTTCTGTTAATTTAATTATTTCTTTCACTTTCTGTTTTTTTTTTTTGTATGCATCGAAGTGTAAAAATGGGCAGATTTGTAAAATATTCACTACTTTTCTAATAATTTCGCAGTTTCACTTGACCGACGCATGACTAAAGTAACGACGCTCATGAAAATGTTAATCTTACATAAGGCGTAAGAATAAAAAACGTGCATACAAGTAGATATTAAGTAGGGCTTTCAAAATTGCTCATTTTATCGTGAATAGCCTATACCTACTTAAAGATACACGTGTGGAAAGGCAGTTTATACTGTAAACCCTAGCTGCACACACCAGTAGAATGACGTCATTAGCCAGCAAAATGTTGGGAAGTCGTTCACCAATCAGCGCCCGACAACCAACTCGCCAGCCGGCAGCCCGGCCAACGGGGAACTTTTCGCAGCGTGCAGTCGCCAATCAAACACAAGGCCCATTCCCAGAGCCTCGAGCAGTCAATGAGAGAATGGGCACGCTTACGTCCAAGGAAGCACTGCTCCATTTTGTCTCTACGTAATTAATATCTATACTCTGTCATGCAACATTGTTGAGAATAAAATGTAACAGTAGCCATTTTACGAATATCTAAGCAAGGTTCTAGCGTATTGCAGACTGTGGAGTATATAATGATGACCCTCGTAATTATTTATAAAAATTGTAATCAAAGCGCTAATGTTTTAAATTTGTTTCAAAGCCGGAGTTGCATTACGGGGTGATAAAAACGAACAGAATAGGACCAACACATACATGCGGTGTTGCCACATCCACTACACGAAACAACGAAACACGTGGCAGGACGACCGGACTATCTGCACGAAGCTTTGATACCAGCAATTTTAGAGTAAGCGAGAAACTATCCAAGCCATGCCATCAACTAAGTCAAGTAATTAAGCGTCGCAACTAGCGAAAGTGATTAATTTACCAAACAATTAGCGAATGCAAATAGCGACTTTGCTGACATTATCCAAGATGGGCGTCGTGACATCACTAAAAAGTCAAGGTCATGGTCATTCAGTATGGCAGCCGCGATGTAATCAAAGATGGCAGATACCGAGCGACGGAATGCAAGAAGATGGATGGCTTTCCGGCTCCATTTCCGGTACCTGACGCCTGTGCCCAGAATCCTATACTGCAAAATTGTAAATCTCCAGCTACGTTTTTTTCCCAGCTCAATCGTAATGTTGACTTCAGAAAAATATTAATAGAGGGCAGCATTATGGAAGAAGTGTTCGAAGGAATGTTCGGATAACAATGATCGCGAAAGGGCATTGGTATATATATCGGCGAAATCATCTACGAGAATAGGCGATTATCTTCATAAATTTCCTGAAGGAACAGTCACTGGGATTCGAAAATTCGTTTGTATATAAGGAAGAAAAGGACTTCGACAAGACATCTGTATTTTTGTTTTTTTTTATTACAGAAATATAATGACTGCGAAAATAGAATGGATTAGAAATGTTCGACTCTTTGGTACTTTTTAAGACATCAAAAGGAAAATAAATTCCCGTAACATATAGCTGAAGCTTCACACTCTCACGCCATCCTACAACTCATCTGTCTTGTATGGATTTTTTATCAATTCCAAAGACTTCCTCTACCCGTGAAAGCTTCATCCCCTTACCAAGGGGGGAATGTTAAGTCAATTTGATTGACTGGAGTGGGGTTAGCCGTCTGCTCGACGTGGTGCTAGTGGGGAGGGGGGGGGTGGGGGGGCTCCAGAAATTAAAGTTTTTTTTTTATAAATTGAAAGAAATAGTTTTGTATAATTTCTTTAAATGAAATTTTTAATAAATTAGTTCAGCATTTTTTAGAATTTTGTCACTTTTTTTGGGTTTCAAAGGTCAAATGTCAACGGGCCAAGGTGAAAGCTCAAGTTTAAGATAACCGACATCCAACATAGCGGATAAAATGGCCCCCTGGCCGAGCGGAATCACAGAGTATAACAGCCCCATTCCTCCACCACCGACCGCCATCTGGAACCCAATTAAAATACATTGTCCCGACCCGCCATAATCATTCTACTAGGTAACACCAGGAAGTTAAAAATATAACCACCAGGGGAATAAAAACTGTGAGAAAAAAACGGACCTTCTATTTTACGGGTGTGGCAAGTTACATTCATTCGCACACAGATTCGTGAGCACACGGCTTGTACCCACATAGTATTCTACATGTCCTCTACTCGTGCTGTCAGAAAACTTTCTTGCTTTACGCTATCAATGATTTTTGTGCTGGCGGCTCAGTAATGTTAGAGTTTACATTCGAAAAATTTAGAAAAGACAGAATTTCAAAGACAGCTCTAGTTCAAGACTAGCAGTATGCCAAAATATTTACGCTGACACCGACTTTCGTGATTGGAAGGTTTTGAAGCTTACGTTCCTCAGATGTCTGCTTGCGTACTAAATACGTCCAAAATTCGGAGTTAGCACCTTGGGTAAGTGAAGATATTTGGACGGCGCTTAACTCCAAGGTCTTGAGAGCCGACGAGGGTAATTGAGGTGAGAATGGAGCAGCGCCGGAATAATGGAAGGGCGGGGGAAACAGGAAATCCCTGAGAAAACCCGCCGACCAACGTCATCGTCGGGTACGATTCCCACATGCGAAAATCCGGAGTGGCCCGACCGTGGATTGAGCCCGGATCGCCCTGGCGGGAGGCGAGCAGGCTAACCGCTCAGCCACCGTGGCCCCAACACCTTGGGGTTTATGCTCGAGTCTGTTTTGGGCAAAGCTGATATGAGCTGCCCTCGAAGATACGACCTGTATGGCTAAAGTTTCCTTTCTTCTTGTTGAGGAGTGAAGTGGACTGGATAGGATTGGGCGGCTATTAACAACAAAGGGGCCGCGGTGGTGTAGTGATCAGACTACTCGCTCCCACCTCGAAGCTGATTCGATTCCCGGTGGGGTCGCTCCCGAATCTTCATGCCGGACGATGCCACTGGTTGGCGGGATTCTCTGAAATATCCTGTGTCCCCTTCCCTGGCATTCCGACGCTGCTCCATACTCACCTCACTTCACCCGCATCGGCTGTTGAGACCTCGCCCAAATATCTCCACTATACTCTCCGCTCTAAATTAAACTGTTATATATATATATATAATCTATAAATTATAATATTTTGTTTATGTTTAACATATGAATGAAAACAGAGAGGAAATGGCAATGCCTATTAAGAAAGAGTTCTCGTGCAAAACATTATTACACTGGACTCAGTTAAGCTTAGTTTGAATAAGGCGGAGAATTATCCGGGAAGAAGATCGTATGCAGGGCTTCAGAAAAGTTGGAGGTAATCGTGAATTGACTACACTTTTATCTCTCTTCACAAGGTGTAGCTCGGCGCAGATGTGACCGAGCCACACGAGGGGCAGAGGCTGGCTCGTCCGGGCCTCCAGATCGATGTGCCCCTCTTGCCCCCTGGGTGAGGTCGACGACCCACCCCAGCGGGAGCCTCGACCTGGTTTCTGGGCCGGCGCTGACGCGACGCGCGCAAACACTCGCTAAATACCGGCCGCAGCGTGCGGGGCGACCCACATCTCTCCCCAGCGGCGCGATTGAAGAGGTCACTGGCCCGGCCCACATGGCAGCCGTCGCCGCCTTTTGGACCGTCCTCCGGGGTGTCACGCGCACGCTTCGGTGGGTGACCCTGCCGCTAGAGGGGTCAGCCTCCTCCTCCCCCCCTTTCCCCCACAGACACTCCCACCCTACGACACGACGAATGTCCCAAATATCCGCACTTCCCGGATCGAGAGCGTCGATGTCGCCAATTTTCCTCAATTGTACCAAGTGGAAGATTTGTTTGGAACATCGCCAGCCGATTACGAAACTTGCCTTCACGCGTGGCTACAGAAGATTTGTCGCGAGAATAGTTGACTGTTTACTAGGGTTGAACGTAAGACAGCAATAAATATACCGGATAGGTTTCTTTCTTCGTAGTCTTTCATTAATTACGGGGGCCGCGGTGGCTGAGCGGTTAGCCTGTTCGCCTCCCAACAAGGCGATCCGGGTTCAACCGCCGCCGCATGTGGGAATCGTGCCGGACGATGCCGTTGGTCGGCGGGTCTTCTCGGGGATCTCCCGTTTTCCCTGCGCTGCTCCCAACTCAACTCAATCACCCTCATCGGCTCTCAAGACCACGCTGTTAAGAGCCGCCCAACTCTCTTCGCTCTTCACTTTCAATAATTACATTTCAGAGACGAAATGGCGCAGCGATTCCGTTGATGTAGACGTTCCCAATCTCTGACTGGCTGTGAGAAACTTTGGGAAACAGGCATCATGTCTGATAGGCCGTCTGCCTAGTAGGTCACCAGGCTCTGCTTGGCGAACGGCGTACCGGCAGGTTACTGGCTGGAGTTCGCGGTATCAGCAATAGTTTTACCTCTGTACTCTCGTGTACTCTGTGACCAAACCATTCTCTGCTCCGAGGCAAACGTCTCCTTAATGCGGTGCCACTAACTGTAATTCACTAGTATTTCATAACATCTATTTTTTATTGTCGTTTCACTTTATAAATATGGATACGAAAATTTCGCGAATTTATTTCAGGACAAGATAGACGTTAAACACGTGTGCACTGAGGTCACCTATGCTATTCCATCACAGTTTACTAGACACGCCCTGGACGACTCTGAACCAATAGCAGACTTGCGAGGAAACAAGTAGCGAACCCCATACTGCCAGGTGTGAGGCAACACTGGCTACTCTGTGGGGCAGCAACCAATGAACAAACACCTGAGGCTCGATTCTACACAGGGCGGTGGAGTCTAGACTATAGATCATTGAACTCGCGAAATTCTTCTCTCCATATTAATAAACCATCAATTTCTTATTTTCCTTCATTCTGTATCAGTCTTGTATATGTTTATTTTAACACTGCTGTAGACCCAACCGACCACCTCAGTGTGCCAAGCAAGATGCACTTAAACCAAGTGAGACTAATTTACATATCACACTTTTAATAGAAAACTTAACACCTATACAGGTTTTACACGAGTCCTTTCTGCAATTCTGTAGAAATTGGTTTCACATATTACAAACAACTTAATTTATGGTCCTTCTGTACTGTACTCATGCTGACTCAAGCGTGCTTCATTCTCACAACCAGTGAAATACGTGCCTGGTGCTTGTAAACGTCTACAAATTGGAGCTGTATAGAAAAGTCATTAAGTCGCATTATCTGTACGAAATAAGAAAATGGTCTGAAGTGTGCATAGACTTTCGCAGTGTATAACTCAAGCTGTATTATTCGTTGGTTTTTCAATTTACGTAATTGTAGTCGCAGAGTTTTTGTAGTGTTTCTTGGGAACATGTTCAATGAAACCCGAGGAAACTTTAAGAGTTTAGAACTGGAAACAGCTCACGTTCCTATAACATATGTAATTCGTTCGTTTGACGCGTCTCAGAGGCTCTGAGTCCATAATTACAGACAGTGACTTCGTGATGCATGAATGTAGGATGGTGTCCAAAACGCTATTTAACCGTTTGTAGGTTTTCCTTTCTATTTGGCTACCGCAGTCTTGAGTAGCCTCAGCTGCAGCACTTATCTATAGGGCCATCTGTTATTCCCGAAAAGAATTACGCGAAGACTAGACTCCAGTGTACGATGGCCTAGGTTCAGTTTCCCTCTGGTTATTGGCCACGTGTCTTTGTCGGGAGACATTTCTTTACCTGACTGGGCGAATCAGAACTAGGCAACTCCGACATTAGTTTCCGTGATTCGCGGGCAGACACCTGCAACGATTGACAGTTAAAATCATCCAATCAGGTAAATTGGATCTGAGCTCTAGTGTTTTGGAGTACAAGTACTTATCGAGTTGCGTCACACATAACTTTTTGTTGAATCAAGAAAGTACTAACACGTGCGGGGAAATAAGCCGCCCATCCATAAATGTTAAACGAATTTATAAGCATTTGTACTACATATAATTGTAAAAACTATTCATAAAAAACTGCTGAAGTGATAAACCTTATGCTATAGAATGACAAGAGTTCTGAAGAGAGCGGAAATATTTTCACCACAAAATTTTTTTTACTCTCCTTCGATACACTGTGTGGCACACATTTTTCTTTTTGTTTTGGTTGTCGTCTGTTATTTATATTTACTCTGTGATTCGGTGATATCTTTTTCCCTTCCGATAAACTCCCTACAGACGAATTACAGTAGCTCAGTTCGCGGAATAAGTGGCTGTTACACCTCTGTATTCTGTATTCTTGAATTCTCGGTGTCTGTGTTGTTGGCGAGTCATATTTCTCGCGCTTTCAGCTGGACACACGTGCGTCTGTTTCCGCTTTCGCTTGCAGGTCTCTGTGTGGATATTATCAGAACTGTTACCTCACAGTGCTCATCTGACGTCATGACTGAAGTTACACTGCAACGTTTCGCAGATCTCACGGCATATTTGGTGGCAGGACAAGTTAGTAGTACGGCGAGGGAGGCAGTACACTCTAGTAAAAATGATTTAGTCAACAACAATAATCATTCCATGTGACTGGCCGTTACGGATAGTTCATCTTTAACTGAACAAATTTATATGAATTATATTGTATGAATTTGGTTGTATTTTAGTGTAATTCACATGTGTAATTTATTATCATTATCTTATTTTAATCTAACCCAAATTAACGTAACCCAACCAAGACTAACTTTTCCTAACCTAACTTGGACTAACTTAAAGTACACCTTGATAAAGGCTGTTCACGATAAAATGAGGATTTTTGAAATCAACATTAGAAAAAGTTACTGCCCCTGCCTGCATATATTTTAACGGGGGCACTGAGTGACATGTGCCAAGTAAAGTTGGTAATAGTGAATGGAAAGTAGTTCCATTATCTTAACGTCGAATAAAAGGTGTTAGGTAACCATTTGTTATAATGTAAATTATTTCTTTCGCTCTCTGTTTTTTAATGCATCGAAGTGTAAAAATTACCACACTTGTAACACATTTACATTTCCAATTATTTCACAGTTTTACATGACCGACGAATGAATAAAGTGATGAGACCCATGGCAAAGTTAATTTTACATATAATGGAAGAATATACAACGCGCATACAAGTAGATCTTAAGCAGGGCTTTCGAAAGTGCTTATTTTACCGTGAAAAGCCTATATCAAAAAATAACCTTAAAAAACAAATAAATATGACATACAGGCTCCCATAAGTTCCCATGGAGAAAAGCCAGTGTTTCCTCACACCTGGCAGTATGACATTCGCTGCTTGTTTCCTTGCAAGTCAGCTATTGGCTCAGAGACGTTTAGGACATATACAATAAACTGCGATCCAATTGCAAAGTCAACTTCAGTGTACACGTGTTTGACGTTTATCTTGTCCTGAAATGAACTCGTGAAATGTTTCTTTCCCTACCTATACCTCATATTTAGGCTAGGGTAGCAACACGCTGCTGGTATGTGAGACTGTGTGCGGCTGAAGTTCGCGGTATAAGTGGCGGTTTTACCTCTGTATTCTTATTTACTCTGTGGCTACGAGTTGATTGACTACAGGTGGATGGGTCTCAGGAACATCTCAGCGAGGAGCTGTGTCCGCCTCGGAGGAGTAATTAGTCCTGCGGCGAGAGCCGGCACATCATTCAGAGGTCGTTGCTGGTAAATCTTTCTCCCTCCTCTCCCGCTTCTTCTCACAAACCCGTGTTACACCGCCGGAAACAGCTACTGTTGTCGACGACTTCCGATCGACCCACGCCGTTTAATCCGACGCGCCTGCTCCATCCGACTACTACGGCCTGGCGAACAATACTAAATATCTTAGAAATCATTTTTTTTTTTGCACCATCACCGCCTTGCAACATTTGTGATTTTGCCGCGCAAATGTGTTTCGTTTTCAAGGTCATGATTGTTGGAACCTGGACCGAAAGGCTCTTTTATATTGTGCTGTGGGTGTTTTAGTGATTAAGGAGCTGTTGATTTTCAAGGCATTTTATTTTCATTTTTAGAAATATTGAAGCTACTTACAAGTTGTGTATTGTATTAAGTAAGATATGGAACATAAACGTTAAGAAATGTATAGCTTATTATGCTTCCACTTAAGATGTTTTTTTATGTGTACACATCCAAATGCTTTCCACACTTTGTTATCATCCCCTAACATGTGCCCTTTCTGGGTAATGTGAGGGTACAAGTAATTCCCTTTCATTTACTTCGTTTTCTATTGATTTCTTTTGACATTAGGCTTGATTCTCGGACAACGTAACTGATCCATTTCCTATTTATGGGGTTATAGTCACTCGCTTTCGCTTTTTACATTCTTTTTTATAATTACTTTCATTAATTTTATTATTTGCATCTAATACTACCCCGAGGAAGTCTAGCGTAGTGGTTTGATGTAACTGTTCCAGCCATCGACCCAAGTTCTCCACACTATCGACTGACCACATTAATATTCTACTTCTTCGTTCATTTCCTTAATTGTGGGATTCAGTGGAGAGGGAGGTCTTTGGACCTATTTTGTGCCCCCCCCTTTTTTTTGTAGTTTTCTCTTCACTCCTAACTCTTGTCCAGGTAAACCATGTTCCTTGTTTCTTGCCTTGGCCTTCATCTTCCAGTCTGAATTTCCTTTCTGTTTACCTTGGTCTTCATTCCTGAATTTTTCGTGCCCTTTGATCATTGCTTTGTTGTTATAGTTCTTCCACTATAATTCGCTTCCAGAGGGTGGTCAATGCCTCCTAGCTCATTTACTGCCTACTAATGGTATCTTTAATACTTCTTCCTTATTGCTTCTAGTAGTTTTACTGTCATGTCGAATCAAGGAAGTGGGTTTCTATAGTAGGTATATTTATCATTGTAAGTGGGTTTCTATAGTGGGTATATTTATCATTGTAAGTGAGTTTCTATAGTGGGTATATTTATCATTGTAAGTGGGTTTCTATAGTGGGTATATTTATCATTGTAAGAGGCAGATGTCTTTTACAGAGAATGTTCTTCTCTGTATAGAGGATTTTCTACAATCCATATTTCAAACTCCTCTAGTAGAGACCCGGAAATTTTGCGTAGTCATTTAGTGACACGGTGTAATTACAGCACTTATATTACCGTAGTAATTTTATTGTTTGGTCACGACTTTGTTGACTCGTTACATGTGACTCTGTGGTGGTGAGCCAGTGAGAAACAAATAGTACTTGTGAGACTTAATGATTTGTAAACAATTCCACATTGAAGGAAATATTTTCACAGAAAACAGCCACCAATAAACAAACGATCTCAATTCGAGCGTAGGCCTATAAAGGACTGTCAAATCTAGCCTAGTGTGAAATGAAGGAGTATTTTCGGGCCTCGTAATAGTAGCAATAATTCTGATGAATTGATTAATGCGAGCGTAGTTAATACACTGTAGAAGGAGCTGACTACCTATACTACTCGAGAACTTTCCGTCTCATCACAGAATAGCACCGGAATCATTACATAAATGTTGAGTAAAGATGAGAGTTTTCGGCGGCTCTTAACAACGAGGACTTGAAAGCCGATAATGTTTTAATGAGGTGGGGATAGATACCGCCTGAATGAAAGGGCGGGGCAAACGGGAGAACCCCGAGAAAACCCGCCGACCAGTGGCATTGTCCGGCACGATTCTCACTTGCGAAAATCCGGGAGTGATCCGGCCGGATATTGAACCAGGTTAGCCTTGGAGTAAAGCGAGCAGTCAGACCGCTCAGCCACCGTGACACCGTCATTCATAAACTTAAGCTTACTTGGACGCAGCTGATCCCGGACGGTGGGATCACAGAGTAACTAGAAATACAGATGTGAAACAGCTTCTTATTTCGTCAAGTGGTGTCACTAATCAACAAAATGTTGGAATGCCGTTCGCCAATAAGTACTTGGTAACCTACCAGCAAGCCTGCAGCCCAGCCAATAGAGGTACTTCTTAACATGTCGGAGCCAATCAAGCACAAGTCCCGTTCCCAGGTTCTCGCGCAGTCAGTCTCGCCTACGTCAAAGGTACCGCAACGAATTTCCGTTTCTGTGTACTTATCTACTCTATGTTGAGATGGTAGAGCGAACCAATTCAATAGCCCGCCAGGTCTCCTCACGTTAAACCCATCAATTTCTACCAGCGATGTCGTGTGACTGCGTAGGTGTATAAGCAGTTCTATTAACACTGTCGATCGATGGCCTTCGGTAGTGCGAACACACTCACTCCGACTAAGTCGTCATATTTGTTATGGGTGAGATCATCCAGTGGAAAACTTCTGCATGGCTGTGTTGATGTATACGGCGCTCAAATTGAACACTCCGCCGAACACGTCTCACATATTGGGCAGTGAACTGTATCACGAAACGTTAACTAGGGCCGTCCGCCATAACGCATAAAAAAATATTGTTAATCTATATAACTAATATACTGTTTGTTAAGTTGTACTAGTCATGATAGAATTGAACACACTGGATGGCTGTACTGCTAAGTAGGGTTCATTAAATAAATTATAAGAAACGCATATATATGTACACACTAAATCGGAATCAGTTATTTTTTACTGATTGTCAGTTGGAACTGCTCCATCCGGAATCAGTAGAAAAAGGAAACTTCTAATCTCTTCAGTTAAATGAAATCCCCTAATACAAATAGTAGAAAATCAGTTATTTATAGTCGATTAGTAAAAATGGACAAGGATTGAAAACCGAGCATTACGGTTTGAAGTAAATTAGGTATACAATTATTTTGTCGCAAAACAAAATTATTACATGTACGTACAAGGAAATTTTGTAAGTGGTTGGTATCGAACCGCCACCCCAAAACGCAGCACATTCTCTTGTTTCTTTTGGCTGAGGTTCTACCAACTCTGCTACTTTTCCACTGAGATAAACGGTCTCGCATTTGCGTGGTAACATAAACTTACAATGGCGAACGGCTGTAAGTTTCGTAATGTGAACGTACTTCATGCTGTCGAAATATACACTTATTATGCCTACGTAGGTACATGTCTTTGCAAGGCTCGAAAGTCATTCTAAGTTAAGTTTAGTTCAGATTGTGTGCTTTACAAGAGAAATATAGTTGTTTTAACGGTGTTGTCAGTGTTTTATATGTATCTGCCATTTTACAATGCAACGAGATTTTACAGAATGAAGCTGTTATTTTGGAGAGACAGATTTTTAGTAATAACTGTGCTAATTAGACAGTGGGACATTAAAAACAATGCAATATTTTATAAAATTGGTCGTTTCCTCATTATTAGATCTGTTAACTTGCAGAGACCACAAAACTTTGGTGTAAATCCACATTTCTTAATGAGTTACCGCACTATCGAGTCAGTAAAATTATTACTGATCTATCTGTCACTAAATACAACAGTTTAAATCAGTAGTCCCTCATTGCATTGTAAAATGGCGTATACTAGTGGACATCGATAAACTCGTACATTTAAACCACTACATTTATCCTTTAAAGCACAGAATCCGAACTAAACTAAAAATATATTGACTTTCGAACTTTGCAAAGACAGGTACTTGCGCAGAAAATCTTTATATTTCGACAACAAGAAAAACTTTCACATCATGAAACTTACAGCAATATTTGACATTATATTTTGTGGTTCAGTATTCATAATATGTGGACACATTTGGCAATGGTAAAGTAGGGCATTGGATATGGCTGATCATGATTGCTTCAGTATGCTTTGCTTTATGGGCGGAGGTTCGAGCCCAACCACCTCCAAAGACGTTTTTGTGTAGAAGATATTTGTGTTCTGTGACAAAATAAATCGTACCTAACTTACATCACATAGGAATGCTATGTGCTTATTTATTAATAATAACTATAAATAAGTAGTTTTCTACTGCTTGAATTAGAAGCTTTCTTTTAACTGATGAATTAATGACATTTTTTTCTACACATTCCGGATGGAGCAGTTTCAACTGACAATCAGTAAAAAATAACTGATTTTGATTTAGAGTGTACGCATATGTAAGGCCTGTGTGTTTATGTAGGCATACACTCTAAAATTATCCATTCAAAGTTTATTTATTATACGGCAAGGAGAACTATTTCTTTGAGGCTGTTTTATTTTCAGCAACACAAAATTGCTTTAATTCGAAAAGGAGGTTAGATAAGCATATCTTCCTGTTACTTGTGTTTTCTTTCTAAGTTTTGGTGTGTATGGCAATCATAACTTTTCTTATAGCTAAGCAACAATCATTATTTGAGCTGCTTTTGTTCACGGTAATGAAAAATTACTTCGTATCAAAGATAGCTGTTTAGCGATATTAAAAGTTATCTGCCTTACATTTTAGTGTTCACTACTTAACTGTTGTCTCGACGCAGACGTTCACAAACCACTGTACGCTGCAGCTACGAAACTGCAACTGTGGAAATGCACAATCGACCTGCAGCCATTTAGTGGTCATTCTGAAGTGCAGTGATTCTCCAAATCACTTACCTCAATTCTTCCAGACAAATAACATTATATTATGGTCCATGTTACTACCTGACATAATCAACCTGTCGAAAGTAACCTAAACACATTCAGGTATAGGCGCCGCCTTCATATACTTCTTTTTAAAATTGAATATAATTTTAGAAATATTTTTACTTCTCCCATATTTACTAATCACATTTGTTTTTAGATATCGAATTTTCTTTTCACCGTAACTCACATTACCACAAAGACATCTGCTGAACCATTGTAACAACAATGTAAAGTTATCATAGTAATTTCTATGTATGCACATAAATAGAATAAAAATTATGTCTGCGGCAAGCCTTCTTTACGGTGGTTCATATTTAAACAACTTTTTCTTTGCGGTAACAAATCACGTGCTTCAACGAAGAGAGTGATTTTTCGGAGTATACCTAAATACAATGCCTATAGCAGAAGAACGCCGATAAACTTGCGAAAGTTATACCTGAGCAACATTTAAGACGAAAAATTCACTCTATTGCTTTGTAAGTGGTAATTACATAAAATTAGAATTATACTAAAAAAAGAATTTCAATTTATTAATAAAATGGAAACGTTTTGAAATTAAGGAACAAATGTCTGTACTCTGATTGTATGACTGAAATCTCACACAATTGAAAATTTGGTTGGTATTATCAAATTGTTTCATTTTGAAATAAGAGCTCCCCTTCTGTGTTGAGTCTGACTGCGGATTGAATATTGCCTATTTACCAGGCGATACAAATTTACTGTTTAAATACACAGCATGTGTTTATCGAAAACGTCTACCCTATGAATGTTATAAGAAAATTACATTTTTTCTTTTGTTTATTTGACTCGCTGGCTAATAAGTCTTCTTTACAAATCAGTAGGAGTTCAGTGTTGCAAACTGTACGAACATAGAGCAGCGAAATACGAAATACACAAATCGAATCTACTGTTAAATTCCAAAATACAAAACCATTGTTGACAGAAGAAGCGTCACTCGCTAGAAATATGGCATGATCTGAGTAGTAGGGAAAGGAGAGAGCTGGTGCAGGAGCCAGGAGCGGGGCTCGGGCTCTCGGGGGGCGCCGGCCGCCATCTTGAAATTTTTTCCCAAAAATCGCTTATTTTCGTACAAAATCGTATGTTTTATACCAAAAAATCTCTTAGAATTTCCCTTTTTCCCTAAAAAAAAATTTCCCATTTTTTCCCACCATTTTGCAAAAAATGACCGCAGAAAAGTCTATTTTCAGTTAATTTCTCTAACAGGGATCAGTGGCCGGGATTACTCTTGTGGCCAGGAGAGCGGGATTTAGGATTTTTGACCTTTCACTTTAATAATCTAAAAAATTATTTCTTAAATTTAAATATATTTTTATAACTAAAAAAATTTAAGTCATAAGTATCAAGTGTTATATATCACCGGACTCGTCTTTTCAAGACACATACGATCTTAATGTCACACCACCATACTGTCTTATTATTTCATGCTCTATCATTCCATGCTGTGACAGACTTACTCTCTTTCATTACTCTTTCACTCTCTCATTCCATCCCCTTCTATCTTCTCTATTTTCCTTTCTCTCTTTCGTTTCTCTCTCACCCTCTCACTCCATCTCTTTCTCTCTTTCAGTCCATAGGTTTTCTCGGATTCCTCCAATTTTTTGTTGTTTCATTATCCTTCCTTTCTCTCTTGTCTCTCACACTCGCTTCCTCTCTTGTCTCTCTCATTCTTCCTACCCAATTACTCGCACTTGTTCGATTAGTCACATTTGCTCCACTCCACTGTATACTTGATCTACTCTGCCGGCTACAAAGTTCCTTCATCACCTTTTAGAGTTCGCGAATCGTCAGTGTGTGTATTTATTTACGAATTTAAAGATATAATTTTCCATACATGAGAAGGCATATAAAAAATTATTGTTAAGTACATTCCATGCAGGACTTTGTATAACAAAGTCGATTTTTAATACTTAACTTTTTAAAAAAATATTTTGTCTTTATATTTTGCTTTATTTAATTCGTTCTTTACTATTGTGCGAAAATTTAAGTCGTCTCGCCTTGTAACCAAGAAAGTGCCGACAGGCCTGCGAGTCAGGCGTGCCTGCTGTGATCCGCCAAGAGTGACATCATCAACATGCACGTGCAGTGACGTAGCTAAGCAGCGTGCGGTGGAAGAGGCCGAGTGAAATGACCGCGAGTCAAGTGCTTGCGAACTTAAGCTATCACTCGCGCTGCTGTGCGGTCAGGCCTTGTACACTGTCATCTAGGAATCTGTGCATTTATAAAAAGTAAAATTATTTAAATTTATTTTATTTATCATTTGAGAAAAATGCCGAAAAAATAATCTTTGAAATTAGAGCAAACATTAAAAAAATTTAAGGTATAAGTATTAAGTGTTATATATCACCTGACTCGACTTTTAGGCGCATGTAATCATAATATTACAATAAAATATTTGAATCTTTTTAAAATTTAATATATTTTTATAATTAAAAAATTAAGGTGTAAGTATTAAGGGTTACACATCACTGGAATCGTCGTTTCAAGTCGCATACATTGTGACGTCATATCCATTATGCAACCCAATACCAGGACCACCATTTTGGACTTAAGAGCAAAAAATCTAAAAATTTAATTTAAAAATGTATAAAAAAATCTTTAATTCCCGAAGGTCAACCCAGCACCACGCCCAGCAGACGACCCACTCCCACACACCTACTCGCTTCACCTATACTCATTCCGCCATCTTGATTTTTCGTTTGTCATTTGTTTTACATTACTGGAGGTCACCATCTTGTTAGACGACTGCCATCTTGGTAGATGACGACTATCTTAGCAGGAGACCACTATCTTGATAGGCAGCAACCATCTTGGTAGACATCACCCATCCGCCATATTGGATGCCAATGAGCATGACCTTGAACCGATGACCTTGAATGATCTTGAAAACCAAAACTCGAGAAAAAATGCATAAAAGTCAGCAATGATAGTACATTACAGACTACTGCCGCCATATTAGATGTAACTGACCTTGACATTGTATGTTTATGTGACTAAACCACGCCCATCATACTAATTGCGACCACATGCGCGAGTATGTTATAATAATGTTATGGATCAGTATTTATATAGGTTAAAATTACATTAATTTATTTCAATACTGCCAGGCTCTGGAGACTTGGAATGTACGAGGGAGTTAGGACGAAAATTATTCGTGCGATTCTCAGACACCAGTCCACCTACAAATCCACCCAATAATTCTCCAATCTAACCAACCAATCCACCCAATCGTTCACCAGTTCACCTAATCATTCACCAATCCACCCACCAATCCAACCAATCCTTCACAATATTTACACCAACCCATGGGTTTGTCATCGCATCTATGTATACAAATAAGAAATAAACGATCATCAGCTCAAAATGCTAATGTACATACAACGATCGCTACAAAGAGTATATGAGTATCTTTTTTCAAGCACCGTTTGTAAGCAAATCTTCCTGCACTAAAAGTTAATGTTTTATATGATATTTTTGGGTCGATGGCGATAATTTGTTGCGCGAAGCTCGAGTTAGGATGGTACACGCCAGTTACCATCTGTGCGAACTAATTGTCTGCGTCACTGGAAGGTTTGTTTTCAGCGAAAGCGTCTCCGTGCGGAAGGGCAGTGATTGGTGAGAATATTTAGTGACTAGATGTTGGCCTTCTTCAAAACTCTATAATTTCTTCAGACGTTTATGATGTATGACTTCTATCCGCACGTAATATATTTGCATACACCAATCATGGAAGCTCTTTCTTGCTGTTACCGAGCCTTGAGTAGCCACTTGCCCACTCATGGCCACAATATACAATAACAAGAAAAAACATGCAAGTATTTACATAGCGTATTGCATATTGGAGGTCATTCTGCAAGCAAATGACGCTAAGGAAAAATCACTGGTTCCACCGTTAAGTCGAAAGAATGTTTCGCCAATATTTGTGATGGTACGTTCGACTTAAGATCATAATTTTTCTCCTTCAAGATCGTTTGGCAATGGGGCATTTTTATTTGTATAGCAGATTTCCGAATATAGTATATTCGCGGTTTCTTCACACTTTATAAATCAAACCTTTGAAAAATTACCCTATGTATGACGAGCTTGGTCGTTTCCTAAGTATGTAACGTATCACGAGCGTTTTATACTTATTGTTATAAACTGACTTGTTGGTAAGTTCATACCTGGAAGGGGCTAAGGGCGTAGCTAAATAATGAGTCATGGTAAGTAAAGCATAACATTATAATATGGGGTTTATTGAACATACATGACTATTTATCAGGGGAGCTTAAATGGAATGCTAATATTCTAATTATGTTAAGATTTATTTTCCAGACGCCATTATTATTACACTCTAATTGGAAAGTCTCCAACTTGTTCATGTTTTCGGAGGCTGAATCTAGGAGGCGGTTAACGACGGCTGGACATACCCATCTTCCCCGGTCTTCTCATTCCAATAGCCCGACGACGAAAGATGCCGCCCTCAGTGTTACGTTGGCCTATATCGGGCACGTTGTTTAAAATTTTCGGCCCCATTTACAGGCCGTGGGAGAAGTTTTCTGCAACTGCCTTTCGTAAGTTGTTACTGCAATCACGCTCGTGCCGGGTTCAACGTTTGAAGGTGTGATCAAACAGGCCGTCCCCTTAGGCCTGATCACTTCATAACATTGTGTTAACGTAAAAGTATTTTTATATTGTTTTACATTGAATTCCCATTTATATTTAATCCGTAAATTCTGATATTTAATTCATAATTAATATGAATAAAATCAGGAAAAATATGTGTAATGGTAATGCCTAGTAGGAAATAGTTCTTATGCAAAATATTACTACACTGAGTGCGCACGAATACGGTGTGTTGTCACACTAGTGTAAACTTTAAGACTTACTTAACCTTTGTTTGTATGAGATGGAGGAATATTCTTGCTCGAAGTTGAAGTTTAGCAGGGCTTCAGAAATGTTGGAAGTAGCCGTGAATGGACTATATCTAGAATACTGTGCGTGTGTATATCTACTGACACATATTGCATCAAGTATACAAAAAGAGTGGAAATAATGGTCACGTAAAAGCTTTTGGGCTAGATTCCTCAGTCCTGAGTGTACTCGAACCTAACCTATTAATACACCTGTTGCTGCCTCAGTGAGTAGTGGCAAGTTTTAACATGAACCAGGTAGCGCAGCAATGAACTAGGTAATATAGCATTCAGTCTGGTTTCACTGCATCCCAATTTGCTCAGCGCCCTGCAGGGAGTATAATGCACTGCGATTCAATTTTAAAAGTAACCGGTATGTAAGAGTGTTTTGAATTCTACTGTACCCGGAAATGAACTGGCGGAATTTCCCCATTACTTATTACAGCCCTACACATGTCATCATTAATGCAGCATTCGACGATGAATTATAAAATCAGGCTTTACCATAAAAGGAACTCCTGAAATATCTGGTTATCTAACAAAAAGAAGGGATCGTGCTGTTTTATATTATTTTTGATCATCACTTGACTATACTTTACATTTACTGTATATACTCGATAACCTGCAGTCTTATTGGATAGTAAACTTTTCTCTGTTTGACTGGATCATAAAGAATTGGCCGTCCAATAGCTATTTTGTATTTGTCCTGGGCTTAACGTCCTGCAGTATCAGTACTGTAACGCTTCGGAAATTCATCGCAAAATAGGTTTGACAGTTGCACTGGACTAACTGCAAGATTTCGTGGCCAGAATCTCGATATTTTCGGCGTCTGTGACTAAAAGAGTGCCAACTCGATTTCTGCTCCTGGTGTGTCGACACAGTGTCCCGTCAGCGGGCCGAGAATAACTAGATGCCATAACTTCCCCCCGGATTTCGTGGTTTGGAAGCTCTTGTGTGCTGCAAGCATTTGATTACAAAACATCCAGATTTGCATAAGAGTAACTGCCGCGGATATTCCGAAGAGCCGGTCTACAATGGGATTTGTTCTCCGGAGTGCGGAGGGAATGTCCGTGGACACATACCAACACGATGATGGAGTGTGTCTACAATTCTAGAGAGCGGAGAGTTTCGGGGGACTCTTTAAAACAAGGTTTTGAGTGTCTACAATTTAAATGTGTGCAAAACTAGTTTTCCGAAAATAATATGACGCAGTAGAGGCCTACTTAAAATCATGAACGTTCTTTACAGAACTATTTCTTAAGTCGACATATGCGCAATTTAAGTATATTTACAATTTATATTGAAATAAATATGTGTTTAGGTATTATACCATTAAGTTATTGAACTTACGCTGCCTCAGTTTCGGTATTTGTTGGTATCGCGAATTTTATTTATACAGTTTCATTAGTAAAAAACTTACCAAATATTTTTACTACACAGTTTTACAAAGTATGGAAGAATTTTATAGTTACGTATATAAGTTTTTACGTTAATTTTTTTGCGTGCATTAAAATGTCTAAACAAGAAGTACTTGTTTCCCTTGCCTCCCCCCTCCACTAAACCATTTTCATTATTGAGAGTCGAAGTTTCGGATATGCGTACGGACAAAGTAAAAATGTGTCAAGGAATTATGGACCAACAACATAGGCTATGAACATGCGGCCCCGGGCCGTAATGTAGTATGACGTATGCCTGTCAGCACAGGGGTGTCCTTGAAGACGATGCGAGTTTAAACTATAAAAACACGTGTTTACCAATTGTCCTATGTTAGTTTAGCAGGTCATGTTAGGTTGGAATCCCACGCTGAGAAATGATGGGACCATTAAACGCGAATCACCGATAAGGATAAACGTCCACAAATGCATGCACTATGATTTTTTTTATATTCGTACAAGGAATTCTTCGGAACTAGTTGCCAAAAAAATTTTGTCCCACTACAAATAAATAAGAGTAAATTTCATAAAGCGTTGGTGTGGAATGTGTATGTTTAATGTTGAATTTTAACCTACATGTGTTGTAGCCTTAAGGTTTATCATAAACGTTGAGATATATAAACAGGCGTGCGTGTATGTTTTCTAAAATAATGTGACGTAAATATGCAATATTTCAGCTGTAGAGTTACAAGAAAATCTTTGGCAAATAGTTTCTAAACAATTATTTGTTACAAGTACATAAATTTTTACTTTCCACACACTATAGGCTTAACTCTTCTGCGCTATGCAAAAGTAAATTGTTGCAGGGTATGCTTATACAGATTGTCCGAAAAGTCTTACCCTGATAAGGAATTGAATTTACACTATATTAGCTATATGTAAGATAAGGATGTGGAACCGGTGCCAAAGTTTTGGAAAACTGGTAAAGTTTTTGGTTGCAAAAGGACAACACAATAGTAACTCTCCACGTGGGCGGGAGGCCACGGTGGCTGAGCGATTAGCACGCTCGCCTCCCACCAATGCGAACCGGGCTCAATCCTCGGCCAGGTCACCGGACTTTCGCAAGTGAAAATCGTGCCGGACGATTCCGCTGGTCTGCTGGTTTTCTCGGGGACGTCCCGTTTCCCCCACCTCTTCATTCCGGCGCCGCTCCATATCCACTTCAATCACTCTCGTCGGCTCTCAAGACCTCACTGTTAAGAGCCGCCCAAATCTCTTCACTTCACCTCCACTTGGGCACCATTGGTAGCCCGTGGCTCGTCTAGTCGATATTCAATTTCTGTCGATACATTAGCCAACATTTCATGAGGGATCGACGTAATGACTGGATATCAGTTGTTGTATAGTTACAAGACGTAAATGCAGTAGTTCTGTATATATTGTCCTCGACAGAACCCCATAGAACTAAATCTAATGGGGTTATGTGAGGAGAGCGTGGAGGTCAAGCCATCGGGCCATCACGACCGATCCATCGTCCAGTGAAAGTCGTATCAAGAGAGACACGAACCTCCAAACTCAACAGAATCGGGGCACCGTCCTGTTGAAAAAATTACATCTCGGTGATACTCAAGCACCTGAGGAACAGCAAACCATTGGAACATGTACAGAGACACTGGAGATATGATTGTACCCTCAGCGAAAAAGAATGGTCCGTAACGTCTTCATGCGAAAGCGCGGACCAAACGTTCACCGTTAGGCTGACTGTGGTGCACCCGGACTCTGAACCCTATATAAGCACGTTACGCCGGTTCACGACACACCGGACAAAAAAAGTCGCATCGTCAAGAAGAGCAACACGTTTGAAATAGCAATTCTCGCCCTCAATGCGTGATGTAATTTCGACTGCAAAATCATACACGCACGTGACGTCATTGGGCAACAGAACCTGAACAATTTGCACTCTGTATGCACGAAACAATAAAAGTTTGTGTAAGATATCACGAGGAGAACTTTTTCGCATCTATAATTCACGTGAGGCCCCCACGCACTGATTTCTTGGCACTTCGCAAAAAAGACTGTCTCACTGTTCCCGCCCCTTCAACTGAGGTTGATGGCCGGCCAGTTCTCGGTAAGTCAGCAACAGACATTGTGTTCTTGAACTTATCAGACCACGACTTGATACTCTTAACATAGTGCGGCATCTTTCCATTCGTTGTCTGAAAAGTTCCTCGACATTGTTTCTGGTGAATGGGTCTCGTGGTACCAGAGGACACACTTAGGTTTTTTCTTCCTTAATTGTGAACATATTCGATATCCTGGACACTGCAACTGCTAAACTACAGTCACGTTCCTGAAACCTGCAACAAAAAACTTGGTTAGTTTCCAACATTTTGGCACCATTTTCGCATCTATTTCTTGCATATATCGATATAAATAACGGTTTTATCTAATCAAGGAAAGACTATTCGGACAGCCTGTATTTTCTCAGAACTGGACGCAAGGTGCACGCAGAAGTGAGATGAAGAATTATGTTTTATTGGCTGATGTGTAAGTCTGAAGAAAAAAAGCCTCATACAAGAAAGTACACCACCATACCTTGTAACATTTCGCCACTTGCCGCTGATCATGAGCTACGAAACTGGCTCGAAGCCTTCGCAATGTTGTGGGAGGTGTTTCGCCTACCAAGAACTTGCCAGACTTCGGCCAAGCAAAGGAATCCGTTCACTATGCATACGGCATTGAAAACGTAAGAGCACAGTTATATTGCAGAACTGTACCGTTCGGTTTGAGATCGAACACGGGAACTAAAAGCTATCAGTTTTCCACAGTCTCTTACGATTTTTCTTATTTCCTTTTTTTTTCTTTTTATTACATTTGTAACAATTTGATATTGTGTTGTGTGGATTTTCTACCTTAAAACTAATGTTTATACCTATTCCCTAACGAATACAAGTCTTACAAGCTGTCCAAAATAGCGCCTTGCTTTCTTTAACCCTCCCGTCCTATCAAACTGTTTACACAATGCTAAGAAGATCCAAACGTCATAAGGCAATTTTCCCATCTATGTAACGGATTTTCCACTGCCATGTAAGTGAATTTTACTCTAGAGCGCGGTAATTCTATCTTACATGCAAATAAAAATATGTCTGCCCTACAAGTTGGCAAATAATACCTTGCAATTGTGAAGTAATTTTTCCAATACATTGCAACGTCACCATTTTTTTTTTTTTTTCGCATTTGCGGCTGGAGTTCGGAGCATAAGGGGCTGATTCACCTCTGTGTTCTGAAGTTATCTGTGAAAGAACGCTAGATTTCACAGTAATGTCTCATTTAAAGTGAGTGAAGAGATATGGGCGGCCCTTAACAGCGATGTCTTGAGAGCCGATGATGGTGATTGAAGTGAATATGGTGCGGCGCCGGAGTGACGGGGCGGGGGAAACTGGAGATCCCCGATTCACCTTGGTGTAAGGCAAGCAATCTAACCGCTCAACCACCGCGGCCTCTATCTCTTTTCAAGCCTAAACGATTTCTCCATTGGCTGTTGCCCAGTGATCGGCCAGTTTACGCCAGAACATGTAGCACGTTTTCCCGGAATTTGTGAACGCTCTGTCATTTTAATATTCTCATACACTTCTCAAATTTGAGAAGAAATGAGTTTTCATGAACTTATTTCACGCTAAGTTATTCTTCAAAGATCTTTGAATTCCACTCGTGTGGATTGTTGTATTATATTTTTTGGACATTTTTCAATCGTTTACAGTGGAATCACGGTGGTTCACTGTTAAAACAATGCAGTCATTACTCCCGAAGCAAATGAGGAAATATTTTCTCACAGAAAGACAGTCAATATTGAACTAAAACAACAAATATGCATACAATATTATACAGTCAGTAGTGTAATTATGGGGAGTCTGGCACAATTTATTTTAAATGGCCGCCGTAGCGGCATGTACGGCTGGGCGACTGCGGACATTTTCCCACAAATTTCCCTTTTCCCTCTCAAAATCGACAAAAATATCCTAAGAATTTCCCTTCTTCCCTAAAAATTTGTCTTTTCCCAAAAAATGTCCCCTTTCCCCTTAAAAATTTCCCGTTTTCCTTAAAAAAAATTCCATTTTTCCCTCAAAAAAGGCAGAAGCCCCCCAAAAAAATGGTAGAAGCCCCTCACGTGCAGTAGCAAGTCCCTGAAATTGAATTTTCGGTCAATTTAAGTAACTCGATGGCTTCCTTAGGACCAACAGAGCAGTGGCGGCAATATTGGTTTTATAGGCATAGGGTATGTAATAGCGTAAATCTGTGTATTAGTATTCGATTTTAATATTTATTTAATTTTTATTTTAAAACTATTTATTATTCTTTTAATTTAAAGTGTTTTTTATTGTGTCGAAATTACACATGAGGCATTGCGGAAACATGCAAAAGTCTCTCAACTACATTTCCAGTCCCTCTCTTTAAATCTCATTATTCACTGCCTCGACTGTTTTTTCTTAGGTATAAGTATGTTACTCGGCATTATTTAATTATAAGTTTAGGTTACTAAACCAAGTCCATCATACTAATAGCCGCTACATGCACGACTATAAGTTATAATCATTGTCTGAATCAGCATTTTATAGGCTTAATTAGTGTTAATTTAAATGTCAATACTGTCAGCTCCCTGGTGACTTGGGATGTACGAGGGCAGTTAGGACGATAATCATTCGTGCTCTCCTCAGACACCAATCCTCACCAATTCTCACCAATCCTCCTCAACAATCCTCACTAATCCTCCTCACCCTATGCCTATAAAACTATTATGGCTGCCACTGCTCTGTTGGTCCTAAGGAAGCCCTCAAATTACTTAAAATGACCGAAAATTGGATTTCAGAGGCTTCCTACTGCACTTGAGGGGCTTCTAACAATTTTGGGGGCTTCTGCCTTTTTGAGGGAAAACGGGAAAATGTTTGGGCAAAAAGGAAAATTTTTAAGGGAAAGGGGAATGTTTAAGTTATTTTAGTCGATTTTGAAGGAAAAAAAGGGAAATTTCAAAGGAAAATGTCCGCAGCCGTCCAGCCGCACAAGCCGTTGCAGCAGCCATTTAAAAAACATTAGTCAGACTCCCCATAATTACACAACTAAAGTCTAACTGGCGTTCAAAATGTTCTAATATTTTTAAAAGAAACTTTGCTAACTGTAACTTTTAGTTTCACATTATGGAATTATTTCTGTAGTTGAGTAAGCCTAAACTTTTTCAAATAGTGGTTCAAATAAGCTCTACAGTCAAAAATAATATTTTTTTATAAATCAGACAATAGTCCATTCCCCATTGGAAGCAACTTTCTCGGAGCCCTGCTAAATACCTACTTGCAGGCCCATTCCGTATTCCTTCCGCCAAATGTAAACAAACATTGTCATGTGACTGGCATGTAGCATCTGTCGAAATCAATGTTTACATGCCATTATGTGTGTACATGTGTTCGTATACGTTCGCTACACCTAAACATAAACATTGAAATGTGACTTCTACTTTTATACCTGTCAAATGTGTTGTTTACTGTTTATAGCTTTTCAAAGAATTCTGTCATATTCCAGAAAACATTCCGTACGAATATTCGCAGTTTAGGCTTCTAACATTATTTAGGTAAGCTTTATGACGTTTTAAAAATGCCTGAATTGACAATAGTTCTTACCGTTAGTTTACATTAACATATTTGTTTTCCACGACATAGCACAATAATGCACGTTAGTATTTTGCCGCGACTGTGTTTAACACTGTTACAACTGCCAGGTTAAGGGCTGTACTAATTATAATTTTGTTATTGATGTGTGTTGGGTCATTTCTCTAAAAGGACGGCCTCAGTTGGAATAAATATTAAAACGAAGTAACAACCAGTCAAACGAAAAAGGCACATTAAATTCAAGCACGCAACTCGTGTTGCTCATTTTTGTCATACAAACTTAAAATATTACAGTGAATATGTACACAAATAAGCCTACGGTAACTTTTATTCCGCTCATATTTCTATGTAATGCTACTTACTGTTTATTACGTTTATTGAAATATATCGGGCTGGGCTTAGTATTTTTCTTCTGGGATTGTGGCAATTTACGTTACACGACTGTGTTTCAAACCCCTTAGGGCAAAGGTACACCGTTGTGATAAATAAACAGACGTGGATGTAAATAATTAACTTCGTCATAAAAACAGTTCACAGTTAAAACGTATAAATTGTGCAAATCAAATATTTGAAATCACGCACACACACAGCGCCAGCGTATCGACCACGATGCACAAAGGCACGCCATTTCACAGATGCAATGATTAACGAAACACACGTCAGAGTTTATTTATCACTGCCGTGTAAACTCAGATTTATCACAATATCGTAGCTTGCCTAGGTAGGTTTAAAAAACACAGCGTCTGCAAACGTGATGTGGTATTTTGGAGCATTTTTCGGAGTAAGACAAATTTACGTTTCGTTTGGCAAAAAGCAACACGCCATGCCATGGCTCGCCACGTCTGCCAACTTCACTCGGTAACTGCCCCGCCATCATATATTAAAATAAGTATTCAAACATTAAAATCTCTTTTCAGTCGTAAATTACACATTCAAGAATCATTATTTTGCTGGCTACAATAGAAAACATGTATAACTTTCTTGTTTACTAGCGAAGTGAAACTTCCCGTGTGTGAAAGAGACAAAGAATGATAGAGCGACAAGCCTCGCCAGCAGACAGTCGCTTTCAGTTGCTTTCTCGCTCGATAAAACAACACCGTACCATTACGGCCTACTCGCGATATTTTCCGTTGTTATTTTAAGCTGTAAAAATGAGATATGTTGCCATCGGGGCTACCTAAAAATTTTAATATTTTAATAGGCGCAGTTTAATTAACAAATAGCATACTAAAAAACTAGGTTAAAATAATATTTTAACCGTGAACTATTTCTCACCGGCCGTTGCCAACACGTCGTTGCTCTCGCTGTTGTTAATTCGTATTTAAAAATAAATACATATTACAAGTTATAGAAGATACTAAGGTAAAGTTTCATTTATTCAATAATACAGTACTCTAAAGTTAACCACAGTGTTATATATTTGTGGAATACAGGTTATTAAAAAAAACTGAGTATTTTTCAAAGGTGGATTTTCATAAGTCTCTTCCAGTCGGGAATGGACTATGCATACGTTTTATGGTGAGCGAGATTATTTCGTGTAAAAAAAAAAGTCTGCATGTGCCCCAGTTTATTATTATTTTTATTAAATTGGTTGATGTTATTGAATACGCATGTACACTCTTGATACTACAGTATTCATTAATGTGTAATTACTTTCTGTTTCAGAACGGACGTATATCATTCGCCGCTGAAATCTCTGCAAGTGGGGTCACCTTGGAGATGCAGCATCATACTGGATCACCATAACTATCTTTCAGAAACCTAGGTGGTCATCATCACCACTGTAATACGGGCACGATTACTGAACTATTATTGCCCGAATCTTTGCGTATAGCGAAAAATATATATAAATATTGTCAGATTATGATTCTGACTTTTGAGTTTTCATATTGTATTCCACTTTTCCCTCCCTTCAACTTTATTCTGTTGGTAATCTGTAAAAAAGGTTCTGTATTTTCAAAATTGAGTGAGCGTGGATTTAACATCAAGGTCTTGAGAGCCGATGAGGGGGAAGTGAGATGAGTATGGAGCAGCGCTGGAAAGCTAGGACGGGGGAAACGGGAGATCACCGAGAAAACCCACCTACCATCGGCATCGTCCAACACGATTCCCACTTTCGAAAATCAAGGAGCGACCCCATCAGGACTCGACCCCGGATCGCATAGTCGGGAGTCTAACCACTACAACACTGCGGCCCCCTACGCCGGTCGTCCTTCACCTCGCATGAACGCGGACACACAAGCGAACGAGCTGATGTGTCTCACGGCATTTGAGAGCCTAGTAAGAAGCAATGCACGTTATTTGTGTAGGTGACTCGCTTCGCGTGGGAAGGGTCATGCTGTCTTAGCCTGGCATTTAGCGACCGAGACGTGACGTAGGCCAATTCACCTCCTCATCGTGTCGAGGATACGTGACATACTTGCTGTCTTCGTCCTTTGCCGGTCCTTCTGAAGGCAGAGCTCAGGACAAGGATCCAACGAAGGAGTTGTTAAGGGGACTATGTAGCTGCGCGTCCAAGGTCAAGAAGCGAGGGAGCGATAAGGGCGACAGTTACACGCATGCCCAGCGCCTCATTGCTCCTACGCGCAAGGCGTGCAGTGTTTCCGTCGTGAAGCTGTATTGTGTAAATTAGATCTGTAACAGTGGAGTTCTATTACACGCGATGAAAGCCCACAGATTAAACTACGTCCTCATCTTTGTACTTTTCTCTTGCCGCTTAAGGAAATTGCATAGGTAATTTTTAAAAATGCGATATTTGACCATCTTCACCAATTTTTTTCTCCAAGAATATCACAAAAAAAAAAAAAAAAAAAAATAGCGCCATAGATAATTGTTAATTCATTTTTATTTTTTCTGACAAAAAGTCATATTTTCACAAGGTCACAAAATAATGGCCGTAGTAGAACTTATACGCTACCTCTTTACCTAGCTCTCATAACTATTTCACTATTCCATGCCCATTCAAATTTACTCTTCCATGTGTCGCAAGCATGAGAGCTGTAATTAAGTCAAACCAACAACAGCCAATGAGCTATAGGTTTTGTGTTTACCTACAGTAATATGAACCAATCTTACCTAGTCCAGTAAGGTAACTTGCGAATCATTTACCTATAGGTAAGATCAGTGGCCATTAAGCTTCTCAGTGTGCAGACCAGACCAGAAATTACTTAAAGTTCGTAATGCGCGCAATTGTGTACGCTGGGAGTTTGAATGGGCCAATAACTATTGGGAAATGAGTCTCAGACGACTCAGGCGAAATGAGTGAAGACTTTATTTTCTCGAAACAGAACTTAACGCTTGTTTCAATTCTAAAGGGCGGTTTGGCCACCTTGAACGAATGTTTATTTGGCGATCGTGCGTTCAGAGCATTCAGTGCTAAGGAACCATGCATAGGCTCTGTTTTTTTTGGATGAGTGCTTCGCTCTAAGATTAACTGTTCTTAAACACGCGTGGAATTTAGTATCCAAAGAAGGTCAAATAAACTAATCATTTTATAAATACATACAGATAGCCATGCTTTCGGCTGCCGACGTGCTTATGTGTGCAGAAAAATTAACACATGCATAAATACTAAAGTGATTTAAAGTCGGAATCCTGTTTAAAATCAGCTCCGAAAATGTGTCAGTGCTTTCCATTATTTCTTCCTATACTGGATGCCCGCCCCTGAACTTCAGGTAGGCCTACAAACTTTATGAGATGTATTCATAGATACAGAAATTTTTCAACACTATAAGCACCCAACAGCAATTTGTCTTGCCATTTGTTGCTGTCTGCTTGAGAAGGTTTTTTCATATTTGACAGGGTCACTTAGATTTCGACAGCAACAGCACGGCTCCTACGCGATTTGTGTGCCGACAGTTAACACATGCCAAAAAGTAATTGAGAAAATCAAGATAGGCAAACGATCTTGCAGTGTTTTGAAGTATTTAATTTGTCTTGAAAGATTTTCTTGAAATTTCACTTACCCCTACGTATTTTCTATTTAGAATTAGGTAGATAACATAATACAACATAAGTTATGTACTAACTTTATAATTCAGTGAAAACTAGCAATTAAAATTAGTTCTTAGAAAAAAGTCTGAAACTATTTGAGAAGAAGCAACGAATTCGTGAACAATGTTAGACTAATCTAATACCTATCTGCTATCTCTGAAAATTTGACAGGAGATAACACTGCCCTTCATTATAAAATTAGGAGTTGTGATGTTATAAGCAAACAAAGTGTGTTATGCGTGGGTATTTATTTATCGTTGATAAACATAATGAAACAAATCATTTTGATTACTGTTCGTTAATTAATATAAATGTAATAACTAGTACATCTGCAAAATATATACTTTGACATTTTCACTTAACCGACGCATGAATAAAGTTATAAGGGCCATGGAATCTGAAATTATACATGGGGGGGGGGGCGCAGAACACACAATGTATGTACAGGCGTCGGAGCCGGAGTCGCCCAGCTGTCATCTTGTTACGTCACAGCCCGCCATCTTGGTTGATCTTGACCTTGATCTTTGACCGGTGAGCTTGACCTTGACCACCGTGACCTCTGACCCCAAAAACCAAAATACTGCAAAAAATATATATAAAAAATTTATAACAAAAAATTTCTTTTAAAAGTCATGAAAAAATTTCAAAATCGATATAAAAGTTCATAAAAATTTTATTATAAGATTTTATTAAAATAGTTTTAAAATTCTAAAAAAATCGTTAAAAAATGTATATTTATAAAATTTTATGTAAAAGATATCTTAATTAAAAAGTCTTTAACCACGGCGACCATTTTTCCCTTTTTTCCCTCGAAATTTCCCTCAAGAAATTTTTATTTTAAAAAATAGTTTGAAAAATTTATAAAAAGTTTTTTTAAAAACTTTCATTTCCCAGTACCGCCATTAATCACATTCGTTCCATCCCCAGCAGACGACTAACTACCTCGCCTCCACTCCCCACATATGCTCATTCCACCCTCTTGAGTTTTTCATTCGTCATTTGTTGACATGCTACTGGAGGCAGCCATCTTTGTTGATATGGTACTGGAGATAGCCTTCTTTGTTTATATGTTACTGGAGGCCACCATATTTGTGTATATGTTACTGGAGGCGGACAAATTTGTTTTTTTTCGTACATCATTTGTTCATATATCTTACTGGAGGCTACCTTGTTGTGACGCAGCCATCTTGCTAGGTGCAGTCCTCCATGTTTTTTTTATTATCATTTGTTGCATAGTTTGTGTCTCACCTTTGTGCGACAACCCGATTATGCCACCTGATATACGCCTGTACCGAATGGTGACATTGACCATTCCTTCAAAGTATATATTTTGTATAAAATTTATTGTACACATAATAAAATATACAGGTTTATTAATTTTCTTCGACGTTCACCTCTCGATGTCCCCCTCGGCGACCCAGGAATTGTAGTGGGCAGGGAATCCCCACCACTTGAAGCTGGCGATGCTCGAAGACGAGTAAACTGTTATGGAGTGCGAACAGTCAGCTGTGCTCATGACATTATTTTGATGGTTCTGTCTCGGCAACTGTAAGATATGAGAATTCCCTCAAGGTTGCATGGTGTATGGATACGCGGACGATGGGTTGCTCCTCGTCCCAGACTGGTCACGTAAAGAATTGGAGGACAAGACAGATATGGCATTACATATGGTAGAGGATTGGGCTGAGAGGTTTCAAAATGGACCTCTCAACCGAGAAAATCAACGCCATTTTGGTTAGGAAGATCCTTAAGAGAAGTCCTGTGATCAGGTTCCAGGGCAGAGTTATCAGGATGGTAACTGAGATGAAATATCTCGGAGTCATCCTAGAAAGTCGGCTCGCGTTCCACGCCCATATTCGCTACACGGTGAACAAGGCTGTGACGATTTTCCACAGGCTCAGGGCAGTAGCAAATGCGAACTGGGGACTCGGATACCGGTCCATGGTCAAGATTGTAAAAAATAGGCATGGAAGATAAATGAAAATATGCAAAGCATGGCATGCATATACATTACATCCCGCAGTATAAATGTAAGCACTATTTAGGGTGATGTGGCATTGGCAACCAGATCAAGTTAATGTACAGGTCCGTGTTCCTGCCCATTCTCACGTACGTGTGTGAAGTGTGGTTCCCGGAGGCGGAGAGGGTCCATGGAAAAAGAACAATAAATAGTGCTCAGAGAGCAGCACTACTGGGTATTACCAAGTCTTACAGGACAGCTTCGAGCGAGGCTCTCCAGCCGGTTGCTGGAGAGATCCCTCTGGACCTGCTTGTGGCACAAAAAGGGGAACTTGCTCGCAGGAGAAGACGGGGAGTTATCCCTCCGGCTGGTCTGAGAGCAATAAAGGAGGCCACATTAACATCATGACAGGCCAGATGGGACCTTAGTGATATGGGTTGCCTCACGTAAGGTTTGTTTCCGTGTGTACGGGAGAGATTGCGCTTGGAAAAGTGGTTCGACGTGGGTCACTGCTCTGCGCAGTTCTTGACTGGCCATGGGAACTTCTGTGCAAAGCTATCCTCAATGAGCCTGGTGGACGATCCCATGTATGTGGTGTGTGGGGTGAACGACACCTCAACTCACGCACTGGAGTGCCCCAAGATTGAAGTCCTAAGAATTGAATTCGATGGGATCCATGGACCGCTCCGCCTCGGGGACATTCTCCGGGACAGGAACAAGATCAAACTGGTACTACAACATCTAACCAGGAAGCTCAGAGAGGAATTTGACGTCTGGTGAACGGGTCGCCAGTTGAGCCGGGATCTGGGCAGCACGGAGGTCGAGGAAGAGGATGAGCCAGGGAATAATGATGAGAACCAACATGGGTGATCACATCTTCCCGGTCATCATCCTGGATGAAGAGGGTGGCCCTCAAAACCCCCCTCCCCTGATTGGGTACAAACCAGCAATTGTACACGGGAAGTCTCCTTGTGAACCTCCCTCCAGGAAAGAAGCAACCAGAAAAGGGGAACTGGAGCTGCCTAAGTCTAGGTCGATAACGCGAGTTATCGATCTGGAACCGTATAGTACAGTGGCCAAGATCAAGGAGACCAAATAACACTGGTTAGCCTTGTACTTGGAACCCTGTGGTGTTTGTCCGGGAGGGCCTTGCTCGTGTTAGCAATAGCATTAGCGAGCTGAAGAGAGACAACAGACGGAGAACAGTCTGTGCCATGTCCCGAGCCAGGAAGGTATGGTTAACGGGAGTACCGATGGAGGAAGTACGGACTGATCAACCACGGGAAACCGAGGTTGAAAGGGAAGTCTTCCTTCATAAGTTGTTAGTAATGAAATCTGAAGCGACTCCTGAGGAGATAAAAACCGTACAGTTAGACTGGCCGGATGAGAAAAACATGGTTAACGCTGCTGTACAGGCTTGGGCTGCACAAGTGGACCTGGAGGACCCACAGTGGTTGTACGAGGAAACCATTAGAGGAGCGATGCTCACCAGGCTGGAAGACCCAGTCACGCTGGCATCTGCTCTGGCCCTCGTTATAAGGAATATGGAGGCTTGTCGTCACCATTATTTTTCACACATTGTCACCTGGAGACAATTCGAAAACTTTCGAAATTATAGTAACACAAGTACAAGTGGGTTAAAAAAAATAGGGCGAAATACCTTCACTCTCTTCTATTCATTTGGCGCGATAGAATCTTTCTCATAATTTTATAATAAATTGTTGTGATTTTGTCACTGAAACTAAAAAGCGAAGTGTAGCTAACATTAAACGCAATTAGTTGTGCATTCGATGGACTCGAAAATAGGTTCCCAGGCTTACCTGAAAAATACTAGGGATTTTTGCGATGTGATGTCGTTGCTGTCTATATTTCAAAACACTTAACTGAAAATGAAATTTGGTTTTTGAATGATTATACTTTTTGTGCGTATTTGGTGCCCGGCTAACAGTCAGAGAAGTTCAGTTCCGGGGTAAAACAATAATAATTTGACCAGTCAAGAAATAAAGTAATCTCCCAAATAAATGCGGCCAGTGAGAAAAGGAAGGTTACAGCATAGAGTACATAAGCGCGGTTTCTTTGGCGGTTCCTTTGATGTGGGCGTACACATTCTCTGATTGGCTGCGTGAGGCTCTGGGTACGGACCTTGTGTCTGGTTGGCTACTGCATTCTGCGAAATGTTGCCTATTTGCTGTGCTGCCAGCTGCAGAGTAGGTTGTCAGTCGCTAATTGGCGAACGGCGCACCAAGATTTTGATTACCCGTGCCGCCATTTAACTGGAGTGCGCAGCTGGAGTTCCGTCAAACAAGCGGCTACTTTACCTCTGTATTCTTAAATACTCTGTGCCCACGGGATGTTGACGTCTAACCTGTCCGTACCTATATATCTTTTCGCGGAAAATATGCCCCTAAGCATCGCCATTCAAGGGCGCTCAGAAACCCCAGAACTACATCGGTATGCGGGTCGCAAAGCAGACTATCATAATATGTGGTTATGGAACTAGCAATCGCGGATCGAAGTACGAAAAAGATCATATCAAGCTCCATTTACAAGCAGACGGACTGGAATGCAGGTGTGACAAAATTTGTCACTATGGAGTCACATTCATTTCGTGCAGCTCGGAGGGCATTCCTTAACCACTAACCTCACATTGTCTTCACCACCAGAAATTATGTTGAATTGCGTAGGAGAAAAAAAATTTGTTTGGTACGAGAAAGTTTCTTATAGCTAGAGATAGGAATTTTTCGCGAGTTCATTTTACGACAAGATAGACGCCAAACACTTCTACACTGAATTCACCTTCGCAACTGGATCACAGTTCATTATACACGCTCTGGACGACCCTGAGCCAATGGCACACTTGCAAGGAAACAAGTAGCGATTGTCATACTACCAGGTGTGGTAACATTGGCTACTCTCTGGGATTGCAGACAATGAACGAACATACGAGGCTCTAGTGTACACAGGACTGTGGAGTCTAGCCAACAGGTCATTGAACTCGTGGAATTTTCCCATCCATACTTATAGCGTGAACTGTCAATTAGCATCGCTCACTGCGCGGCTACTTCAGACATAAAATTCACTGCATAGTACGGGAGTTGGAGTGAATGAAGAATAATGAAAAGATTTAGTGGTTGGTGAGAAGAGGCGAGGGGAGACTCTGAGACGTGATACATTTATAAATTTCATTTTAATTGCCGAGACTACTTTGCAGATTTTAGTACCGTGGAAGAATTAATACTCTCAAGCTACAGCGCGGTGGTGCAGTGGTGGAGTGGTTAGACTACTCGCCGCCCACCAAGGCGAACCGGGATCGATTCCCGGCGGGATCACCCCCGGACTTTCACATGTAGGGGAGTGAAATAGAGTGGATATATTTGGGCGGCTCTTAACAACGAGGTGTTGATAGCCGATGAGACTGAAATGAGGTGAGACTCGAGCTGCGACAGAATGTAAGGACGAGGGAAACGGGAGATCCCCGGGAAAACCCGTCAATTAGTGGCACCGTCCTGCACGATTCCCACTTGCGAAAATCCGGGAGCGACCCGGCCGGGGATTGAACCTGGTTCGCCTCGGTTGGGAGGCGAGCTGTGTGACCGCTGAGCCACCACCGCCCCTTCGCAAGTGGGATTCGTACCGAACTATTCCGAAGGTCGGCGGGTTTTCTAGGGGATCTCTCGTTTCTCCAGCTGTTCACATTCTGGCGCTGCTCAATACTCACCTTACTCCTCCATCATCGGCTCTCAAGACATCGCAGTTAAGAGCCAATTTCTACACTAACTCACTCCAGCTACAGATAAATGCATGCCTGAGTTTGTCAATCCTCGCGTCTGCTCCCGCAATGTGCAGGCTGTTCACGGTAAAGTAAGCACTTTTGAGGCCAATTTCTACACTAACTCACTCCAGCTACAGATAAATGCATGCCTGAGTTTGTCAATCCTCGCGTCTGCTCCCGCAATGTACAGGCTGTTCACGGTAAAGTAAGCACTTTTGAGGCCAATTTCTACACTAACTCACTCCAGCTACAGATAAATGCATGCCTGAGTTTGTCAATCCTCGCGTCTGCTCCCGCAATGTACAGGCTGTTCACGGTAAAGTAAGCACTTTTGAGGCCTTAGTTATTTTTTTCCTTTCAGCCATTTTTTATCCTTTAACGACGTTTTTAAATAAATATGGCCACGTAAGTAATAAACGCATTAGGTATATTACACCGCACTCGGAAGTTAACGGCTAAGGTTAGAATAAAATATATTTATTGACTATTATTCCAAATGAGAGGGCTTTCAAAAGTGCTTACTTTTCCGTGAATATCCTATACACTTAAGAATACAGAGGTGAACACGCCATTTATAAAGCGAGCTCCACACGCACACGCCAGCAAAATGGCGTCAACAGCCAGCCAAAATGGTGGAAAGGCTGTCACGATACCAGTTCCTGGAGTCCCGAGCAGCCTATCGGTCTACCCGAGTTTCGCGCAAAGATTTCCTCATATGCTAGATTTCAATACCCTACGAGCGTACCAGCAGTTTCCTTCTGCTCATTGGTAGCGTGTATCTGTGAGAAGATATTTTCTTATTTGACTGGCCAGTCAGAATTAAGTTACTCCGATACTGTACGTCTCTGATTCGTGGGCAGACACTTAAGACGCGTAACATCTAGATCACCCAATCACAAAAGTGGATGTGAGCTAAAGTGTTATGAAATACAACTGTTCGTGAAATGTTTTCGCGAGATTCGGGTGTCCCTGCCTATCGGGGAACGGGCACGTGCATTTCAAAGGCACCGCCAAGGCGATTAGCCTCTGTATGCTTGTTTACTCTGTGCTAGTGCGGGACGCAGTACTGTGTAATACGGTCATAGGGGGATTCAAAATTGTCCCTGCGGTGAGAGGAGATTGGGGACCAGAACAGCGAAGCGATGTGTTTCGCTGGGATCGGCTTGCCGGGACGCAAAGCTCAAAATTAACGAGAGAGAGAGAGAGATAGTAAGAGAGAGCGGGGCGGCCGGGCGGGAATGAGAAACTATAAATACATCAGGGCATGGTCCCTGAGGTATCGGAGGCAGGCAGTGGGGTCGGACAGGGGTCGCCGTACAGCGCAGTTACTCGCTACCAGGGCGCCACAGACAAGATGATGCCACAGAATAGACAAGAATACAGAGGCGAAACATCCGCTTATACCGCCAACTACACGCCAGAAAAATGGCGCCACTGTTCAGCATAACGTTGAAACACCGTCCGCCAACCAGCGTCTGGTGGGTCACCTGCCAGGCGGCAGGCCAGGCCAATAGGGAGCCTTTAGCAGAATGTTGTCGTTTTCTACGCTGTGGTGTACACGTGTACCAAATGGTGGTATTTAATTTTTTGTCGTGTGCGTAGGACTTTCAGCCGATAAATACGAAAGAGAAAATGAGCGAAAAAATTAATTGCAGGGGAACCCGGTTATGGCATCCGCTCTTAAATCATTTTCCTTCCTAATAAGTAGGGAAAGAAAAATGTCGCGAATTCATTTCAGAACAAGATAGACGTCAAACACGTGTACACTGAAGTCACCTTTGCAATTGGATCACAGTTTATTATACACTCCCTGGACGGCTCTGAACCAATAGCAGACTTGCACGGAAACAAGTAGCGTATGCCATACTGCCAATTGTGAGGTAACACTGGCTACTCTGTGGGGCAGCAGCCAATGAACAAACATCTGGGGCTTGATAATACACATGACTGTGGAGTCTAGCCTACAGGGTATTGAACTCGCGAAATTTTCCTGTCCCTATTAATAACTTACCATCTCTTCTTACACGAACACGTTTTTTCTATACGAAATTCTCCTCTTTTTAAAATTTTCCCTGCTGACGTATCTTGGGGCCCTTGACAAATATTATAACAGTGTTATACACTAATTGTATTCATATAGATATTTCCGCAGTTAAGAAACCCGCATTTAATTGTTTCCTGTACACATTAAAAAATGTACATCCAAAGCATATTATTTATTTTAAAAATCATTGCTTCTACTTCAAGGTTAAGACGACGATCAACGTCTCTTCCGAAGTTACCATCTTGACTCGGTACACGCCACTCAATGTGCCCCATAAAATACAAGTAGGTAGGGGCAGTGACATTTTTTAAAGGTTGATTTTAAAAGTGCTCGACCATGAGATCCTGTACCTATAATACGGCGTTTATAAGATCTTAAGTTTATTAGGTAAAGTAGGTACCCAGCAAAAACAAAAACTGAGGGCCAGAATCGGGCCTGAGAAAGCTAGCCGGCTAACAACGGCCAGCTGTATTATGCTGGAAGTGGGTCGATATAAATATGGACCATCGGCCGTATACCGATAGTGTCAAAAATACCCTGGATTGGAATAGATAAGACACTAAACGAATACCTAAATGTTTCCGGAGCCTGTGACAGCTGGATGTCGTCACGATTCCGAGTCTTCGAAGGATGGATGTCGCCCTGATATCGGGCCTGCGACGGCTTTATGTCACTACGTTGACGGGCCTGCGACGGCTTGATGTCGTCACGATGCCGGGCTTGCGGCAACCGGATGTCGCCACGATGCCGGACTTGCGGCAACCGGATGTCGCCACGATGTCGGGCTTGCGAAGGCTGATGTCGCCCCGATGCCGGGCCTGCGAAGACTGATGCCCTGATGCCGGGCTTGCGGCAGCCAGATCACACCACAATACCAGGCATGCGACGGCTGGATATTGCCACTATACCAGGGCTTGCGAGAGCTGGAATGCACCATTATGCCGGTCCTGCAATGGCTGGATGTCGCCCTGATGCCGGGCCTGCGTTGGTCAGATGTCGCCACTATGCTGGGCCTCCGGCAGTTAGATATGGCCACGATGCCGGGCCTGCGCTGGCCAGATGTCGCCACGATGCCGGGCCTGCGAAGACTGATGCCCTGATGCCGGGCTTGTGGCAGCCAGATCACACCACAATACCAGGCATGCGACGGCTGGATATTGCCACTATACCAGGGCTTGCGAGAGCTGGAATGCACCATTATGCCGGTCCTGCAATGGCTGGATGTCGCCCTGATGCCGGGCCTGCGTTGGTCAGATGTCGTCACGATGCCGGGCTTGCGGCAACCGGATGTCGCCACGATGTCGGGCTTGCGAAGGCTGATGTCGCCCCGATGCCGGGCCTGCGAAGACTGATGCCCTGATGCCGGGCTTGCGGCAGCCAGATCACACCACAATACCAGGCATGCGACGGCTGGATATTGCCACTATACCAGGGCTTGCGAGAGCTGGAATGCACCATTATGCCGGTCCTGCAATGGCTGGATGTCGCCCTGATGCCGGGCCTGCGTTGGTCAGATGTCGCCACTATGCTGGGCCTCCGGCAGTTAGATATGGCCACGATTCCGGGCCTGCGCTGGCCAGATGTCGCCACGATGCCGGGCCTGCGGTGATCAGATGTCGCCACGATGCCGGTCTTGCGACAAAGTTCCCGGTGGAACCGGCGCTGGCCTCTCCAAACCTCCCCTCCATGTGGCCTATACCTATTAAAAGGTCATACCTGGAGCACTACTTTCTATCCAAATATCTACTTTAGCCCCCACAAACAAAAGCTAAAATCGGCTCTTTTGATCTCAGGTACCACCGGGAACTTTGCAATTTTGACACCGCCTTGCTGTCCGAAATTGAAAATTTAATACTACACTAAACTAATCACTCACACAAACTAACTACATTCCACGAACCGTATATATCCTTGCTCGATTGAATTTAAGCATTACGGTATTCCCATAACTGCCATCTCGGCTCAGTGCATCAGGGGTTGTGCAGGACTTAGTTTTGGGGGATGTCCGGTAACCAGTAACACCCCCCTCCACCTCGCCCCCGGTCAAAAAGAGCTTGTGTCTACACTCAAGACTGTTCCACGTTACGGCACTCATGCACACATACACACATCCATATCCATCACTGCGCTCTTTCGCTTTGCAATACATCCTTCAATAAAACTACAAACAGGTACTAACAACTTTGTCTTTATAAGGTTAAAATGCCAGAGCCTTGCTCTTTAGCATCATTCTAATCAGGGATTGTCTCATCCGGTAATAGGTTAACTGGCCAGGTGGTCGGAGGCTCGATGGGGAAGAGTACTTGTTCCCTATGCCACTTTTGCTCCTTCCGAGATTGTGAGTTTCTTAACTCACCGATCTTTTCCTCCCCAGGTCCTCCCTCCACCTGGCCAAGCCCCTCCCAGGGGAGGGGCGTGTCACATTTCATGTGGCGTATCCAAAGCTGTTGGTGGTATGCCAACCAGAGTTGGAGGACTAGTACCTGACCACAGTGTACCCATTGAAGGGCTTACTGTAGTCAAAAGTACGCCTCCCATATGTACGGATGGCATCCTGAAGGACGTCAGATTCATCGAATCTTTCGCCTCTACGCCAGTAACATTCTTTTAGCAGAGTGACCAGCTCTGCAGGTTTGGTCGGCAGGCCTGCCTGGGCAACGACAAGCCTGTCTATAGTCTCCATTTTTGGGTGTAGTACTTTGTTCCCCACCCCTCCATGTTCCTTATTACAAGGGCTAGAGCAGATGTCAACGTTGTTGGATCTTCCAATTTCGTCAACATCGCTCCCCTGATTAGCTCGTTGTACAGTCACTGTGGGTCGCTCGGGTCCACCTGTCCAGGCCATGCCTGTACTGCGACATTTACCATGTCCTTTTCATCCGGCCAATCAATTTCAATAGTTTTCAGTTCCTCTGGAGTTGCCTCTGATTTCCTTGTGAGGACCTTATGGAGGAAGACCTCCCTCTCAACCTCGGAATCCCGGGGTTGATCGGTTCATACCTCCTCCATTGGTACTCCTATTGATAATACCTCTTTGACTCGGGACACGGCACAGACTGTTCGACGTCTGTTGTCGCACTTGAGCTTGCTCATGTTACAAGTAACACGAGTGAAGCCTTCCCGCACGAACACCACAGGACTCCAAGTACACGGCCATCCAGAAGGTTCCTGTTCTTGAGAAACTTGGCCACTTGTTCTATGAGGTTCTAGGTCTATAACTCTCATTATAGACGAAGACCTGGGCAGCTCTGGTTCCCTTTTTCGTTTTGCTTCTATACGGGATAGGGGTGCACAGGGAGTACTCCCATGTGCCATAACTGGAGAATATCTTATCAGGGGAGGGGGTTGGTGGGGCCACCCCCTTCATTCAAGATCACAACTGGGAAGATCTGGTCAGCCATTTAGGCTAACAACATCTATCCCAGTTTCATCCTCTCCATTGTCCACCTCCGACGTGTCCAGGTCCCTACTCAGCCGAGGGCTGGACCACCAGACGTCAAATTCTTCCCTTCTTTTGCCTATTCATGTAAGGTGTTGCAACAGTATCTTGCTAGTATTCCTGTCCCAGAGAATGCCCCCAAGACGGAGAGGTCCATGGATCCCCTCGAATTCCATTCTCAGGTCTTCCACTTTGGGGCATCCAAGTGCATGGGTACAGGTGTCCTCCAACCCACACACCACGCTCATGGGGTCTTCTACCGGGTCCAGGGAGGACAGCTTTGCACGGAAGTTTCCATGGCCAGTCAAGTACTGGACGGAGTAGTGTCCCATTTCGAGCCACTTCTCCAATATCAGTCTCTCCCGCACACTAGGGAACAATCCGTACGTTAAGCGACCCTTGCTACTGAGGTCCCGTCTGGTCTGCCAGGTGGTTAATGTGGCTTCCTTGATTTCTCTTAGTTCCGCCGGGGGAATGACTCTCCATCTTCTCCTATGAGAAATTGCACCCATCCAGGGGGACCTCCCCAGCAATAAGTTGGAGAGTGTTGCTAGAAGTCGTCCTATAGGCCCTGGTAATCCCCAATAGTGCTGCTCTTTGTGCACTATTGATAGTTCGCTTTCCATAAAATCTCTCCTCCTCCTCCAGTTCCACACCCCACACGTGTACGTGAGGATGGGCAGGAATACAAACATATACATTAATTTCAACGTCCGATAACCCAACCCCCAGTTTGCAGGTTCCACTGCCCTGAGTGGATTTAACATCGTGACGGCCTTATTCACCGCATAGCGGACGTTGGCATGAAAATCCAGACGACCCTCCAGGATGACACCAAGATATTTCATCTTGGTGACCATCCTGATCAACCTGCCCCTGAACCATATCACAGGATTCCGCTTAAGGTTTCCCTTAAGCAGAATGACGTTTATCTTGTCCACTGAGAGGTCCATTTTGAACATCTCAGCCCACTCCTCTACCAAGGACAACACAAGATCCGTCTATTCTTCAAGCTCTTTTCGTGACCAGGCAGGGACAAGGAGTAAGCCATCGTCTGCATATTCATACAACTCGCAGTCCTGCGGGAAGTCCAGCCGAAGCAGGCCCTCAAAGATCATGTTCCACAGGATCGGACCAAGGACCGAGCCTTAAGGACAGCCCTTGGTCAGCACCTTCTCCTTTCTTTGCGATCCCACTTCCAGGGCGCATTTTCGATCAGCCAGGAAGGACTTAATCAATCCAAAGATATTCCCGGGGCACTCCAACAAGCTAAGTTGCCACAGAATCTGCGTCCCCCAAGCATTGTCGGAAGCTCCTGCGATATCCGAGGATATTGCCATGACATATGTATGGTCGTAGGGTTTCGCCTGGTCGACCATGTCCACCACTGCCATCTCGGTACTTTTCCCTTTCATAAACCCGTATTGGCAGGGATGAATACCATGGACAATGTCCAGGGATTGCATCAGCCTCTGGTTGATGAGGCGCTCCAACGTTTTCCTCATTACTGGGAGAAGCGTTGTAGGCCTATAGGAGTTAGCCTTTATCGGGTTCTTCCCGGCTCCCTTATAGATAACTATAAGGAGACCCTTCTTCCACCCTAAGGAGAATTTTCCTTCTGAGAGGCAGTCATTGAACAAATCCAACATGTCAAGGCACATTCGAGGATATGCGCAGAGGAGCATTTCCCCGGTCATTCCATCACAGCCAGATGCTTTCCTCAGTTTAGTCTTCCTGACTATAGCTTCGAGATCCTTGAGAGAGAAAGGTGGCGTGCTCTTGGTGTTTATTGGGCTTAGTTGTACTGCCTTGATCCTCTTGTGATACTCGGTCTCCCCTATCGCAGTATAATCTGGCAAAAGATTTTCGAGCAGATGCAGTGTGATCTCCTCAGGTGTCTGCAAAAGATGATCATCTGACTCAAGGGCAGGAAGCACCTCTGAGCCTCTGATCTTCCCTATCACCATCCGATAGACCAGTCCCCAAAGACAAGTCCCCAAGGGTCTTGGTTACCTCTATCCGAAACAAGCTCTCTCCAAGCTGTTTGTCTTTTCTTCCTATGGATTCTTCGGTACTTCGCTCTGGCAACATTGTACTGTTGGACCGCCTGCTGTCTCAGATCTGGGTGATACGTTCTCTTAATATGTTTCCGCAAGTATTTTACTTGCCTTTGGTTCTGTTCCAGTTCATCATCCCACCATGGGTGATGAGGAACCTTACGTTGGGTTTTGGGGATAGCCTGATCACAGGCAGCCTTTACCAATTCCCCTATCTTATTAGCCTGTTGATCTATAGACATGAGCAGCTTTTCTGCTCTAAACTTGTTAAGGTCTTTCAACAGTACTCTGTCAAACAGAGACCAGTCCGCCTTAGCCGTGACATACCGGGGACGTTCTAACCTGGTCTGGCGAACTCCGTTCACCTGGATGGTGAACAGTATCATTTTATGATCAGAGTTTACCTCGTTTGAAACTCTCCAGTCCCCAACACAGCCAGCAGTATGCATCGTTGCCACGGTAACATCGAGATACTATTCCATATCATGGGCAGGGGACATGTAGGTTGCCTCGTATCGCGGTCTATTGACCACTTGCAGGTCTTTCTCCAAATGGTATCTTAATACCTCCTCTCCTCGGCCATCCGTCCTCGGGGAGTTCCACAATTCCGACTTGGCATTGATGTCCGCGCCAAAAATGATAGAATCAAAGGCTCTCGTCATTATGTTATCCCACTGAACTAAATGTTGTTCTATTGGATCCTGAGGTTGGAAGTACGACGAGACTATCGTCACACTCCCCCCCTCCCCAATCACTAAGCGAATACACGTGTGATGAGTGTAATGTAATTTATCGTGGGGTTACACACCCAGATTCCTGCTAGTGGATTTTCCCCAAAAAGAGTGAACCGACCTTGAAGAGTCGGCACCTTCCCTCTGAGCAGGTAAGGTTCCTGGATCAGAACCAGATCCAGATGTTGCTCCATCACTATATTGTGCAGTTCCATTGTAGGAACCGCAGCTCTCTGCAGTTTTATCTGCCCAAACCGCAGCTGCGCATGACTACTAGTCATACTGGGTCCTGTCAAGCTCCAGCGCCATCATTCTCTGATGGACCAGACATTCGAAGGAACCAACCAGGTGGAAGCAATCACGGCGCTTGTCTTTCAGACAGTTGGCGCACTTGGGCTTTGCATCCTTAGTTTTACATTCTGAGATCTTATGCCCTTTCTCAGAACAGTGAGGGCAGACGAGTTCACTCTTACATCTTTCTTTAATGTGACTGGCACTTATAGCACCAGGTAGGTATCACGTAGTGCCTTACCTTACATCGTTCGAACCCTATAAATAGGGTTCCACAGTCAACTAGGAGCTTTTATAAGGGAGGAGTAACCTCTAGGACCAGGTTGAGTACTTCCTTGTCCCTAGGCCCGGTGCAGAAACGCACTGTGGCGTTTTTCTGCACTTCCTCGTCGGAGATCTGGGCGGCCCTAAAGTTTTGAAGATGTAGAGTCTCCATAAACTCGGGACTATCGTACTCTTTCGGTACATCATAAATGATGACCTTGGGCCCGCGTTTTTTGGGGTCAGCTACCCGTAGTCCCAGTTATTCCATCCTTAGCGCGTTTCTAAGCTTGAGGAGAGTTTCCTCGTCCTCAGCTTCGAGGAGAACTCCTACCTTCGAAACCTGCCGTACATTCTTGATGTACAGCTGCTCCTTGACTGGATTTAGGGACTCTAATTTGGCTCTTGTTTCCTCAGAGCCACACTCCCCCTCCTTCGGGTATACCAAAACAGTTCTCTTAGGAGGCTGCCTTCGTCCCCTTACCTCCTGCCATTGGTTCTCCTGTGGTTTCTCTTTCGCTTGTCTCTGTTCCTTTACTATATCAGTAAAGGACTGAGTTTTATTGACCTTGACAGCAGTCTTCACTGCGGGTCCTAGGGTGGTGTGACCCATACTTTTAAAGGCATTTGCCTCCCCTTCCAGTTGTGCAGAACGCACAATCTGGAGGTCCAGCAAAGCCTTTAGTCTCATTACTCGAGGAAGGAGGAAGTTTGCTCATTCTTTATAAACCTTTCTCTTTTCACAGGTGGCGTACTCGATGATTGCTTCGACAGTGAGTGACGCCTCTCCTTGGAAGCACTCAGCTGTCATCTGCTTTGTGGCTGTCTGCCCCACATTTGCGCAGTCGAAGCCCGGGGGTGGCCCCTTTACCACCGGACCCTAAACTGGTTCCTTTTCTTTTTCTGTCTCGGCTGTTGGCTGAGACAGAGAGGCCACCATTATGTGTGTTATCAGGCGCTCGCGTTTTGCGTAGCTTTCCTGTAACCACTTTTCAATTGTCCCTAGTTCTTGAGCCCAAATCAGAGGAAATACTTTCCTACACCAGGCCAATTCCTCCTTTGGGGGAGTCATGACCTGGGACCACGCTGTGTCATTATCAATGAGGCGTTGTACGTAGTAAAACGCCTTTCCCATTTCCATGTTCTTAAGTGGGGTGATAGCATGGAAGAACCCACGTCTTTCACTTAATGAGCCTTTATATGGCTTGGAGGGAGGCTCCTGGAACACTGAGAACCAGTGCTCCCTGCCAGCCGTTTACCCTTCTGTGGTCATCTTTACTGGGTAGTTTGTGAGGTTTTTAACCTCGAGGCTCTAGGCCTCTGGCTAGGGCCAGTGGTTGGTAACCACTTCCTCACCCTGGTACTGTTCTTTACCCTTGTCTATGCGCTGACCACTTTGCCGGTATAGGTCTTATGGCAACACACAGTAGGGGGTAAGCTACCGGTTGACTTATTTGCCTACACTCGTTGCCACCACCCGCCCACGTTGAGGGAGGACAGCGTTCAGTACCTAAGTCGAATTTGTGAGTTGCTATTTTCTCTCCTCGCAGAGTTTAGCAGACTATGCGATAGGGAGAGGAGATGTTCTTAATCTCTACTGTTAGCACGAACAGTCTTGAGTTTTCTCAGGTTTTTATAATTGCATCCAGTCGCATAACGGGGAGTACCCTGAGAAAACCGGAATAAGCCACAATGCCGGTTCTGCGATGGCTGGATGTCGCCACTATGCCGGGCCTGCCACGGCTGGATGTCGACACGATGCCAGGCCTGCCACGGCTGGATGTTGCCCTGATGCCGGGTCTTCAACGGCTGGATGTCGCCACGATGCCGGGCCTGCCACGGCTGGATGTCGCCACGATGCCGGGTCTTTAGCGGCTTGATATCGCTATGGTGCCTGGTCTGTGGCGGCATAATATCCAGATAATAAGTATTACAACCATGCAAAATATTCAAATTTTTCGATTTAAAATATAGGTAAGTGTTATTTTCTCTTTACACATATTCATTTCATTTACTGTTCAACACTTTTTTTATGATATGGGAATCTTTTGCTTGCCGAGCACGGGGTTCGAACATAAGAACGTAGAATTGGTAGTCCAGCATGCTAACCTATAGTCCAGCATGCTAACCTATAGTCCAGCATGCTAACCTATAGTCCAGCATGCTAACCTATAGTCCAGCATGCTAACCTATAGTCCAGCATGCTAACCTATACTCCACAGATTAATTTCTTGATTATTACCAGTATTTTCGAATACATCGGAACACAAATTATTTCAAAAGGAAAGGATACATTCAATGAAAATATTACAAACAATTTAAAAACACAGAATATTTAGAATTAGTTTCTTCTCAGGCTTGCTAACATTATATTTTTGGTTAGTTTTTTATATATTGGTCAGATGTTTATACAAAGGATAAAAACTTCAAACAAAATTAATAACTTTGCGTCATATATTATAAAAATTTGGCAGCCATCACAGTGTGACAGGGTGCCATAGCGGCTCCAATAACTATATTAGGTACCAAGAAACCAAATTGCTGAACGAATTCAGATGACATTCAGAAAATTAATGTAGGTCTATATTATATTAAACATATGTAAGATTTTCATGTAAATGTAACTGTAATTTATAGACAATAACAGATTTCAAATAAGTACAGTCTATAAATAATTGATGTACGTACATTTTACATCAGCACTTCATAACCTTAATCGGGAATACCTTCTCATCTTATGTAGGCCTATACAAGAAGTATATACTTTTTGGAAATGAAAAACTCGGAAATTTTTGTAAATCAAAATGTACGCCTATCCTTTGTTTTTACATATATTAAAACTGTGTGTTATGTGGTTTTGTAGATCCAATAAACATATGGTTTTATCATTTACTGTACATATTATTTGCATAGTAAATGTCTCGAAAACAATACTCGGACATAATAAATGATAAGTTGGCAAACTTACCAAAAATACAAAGTTGATGTATCGGAATCGGCCCAGAATATTCTTTGATATATTGGCGGCAGGTTGACTGTGAGGTATCATTCCGACATAAATTCAGGGAAATCCATCCGTTATCCTAAATAATACAGTGCGCCGTTGTCTTTATCCTAACTGTTAACACGATGTCTTAAAAAAGACACCATGTCATTAACAGCTAACTAACTTCCTGCCTATTCAAAACACTTTTAAGCAGTTTGTCGGCAAAAAGACATAATACAAATACATGAATTTTGATAAAGAGCCTTGTCTCCAAAATCGTACTGGGGCAGAAACAATAAGTTCGTGGCCAGTTTACAGAAAAAAAAAAAAAACAAAGATTCTGTATCGGAATCTGCCCAGAATATTCTCTGAGATATTGGTGAAAGATTGACTGCGAAATATCATGGCGACATAATTTCAGCGATATCCATCCATTACCCTAAATAATACAGTGGGCCTTTGTCTTTATCGCGATCCCCTAGCAATCTGTCTTAGTAGGTAAATTATTTATTATATTTTTGAAGTGTTTAATAGCTTGATAAAAAGGTAAAATATATTCAGGTATATGTTAATCTTTTAAGAGCGAAGAAGAATTTACTTTCAGGCATAGTCTGCAAAACGTCAAACTTTGACTTTGTATTAATCGCATAATTGTTTCGGGAAACTACGAACTCGCGTTCACACTTTAGTTAGGGATAGGAAAATTTCGCGAGTTTAATGACCTGTAGGCTAGACTCCGCAGTCCCGTGTATAATCAAGCCTCAGATGTTTGTCATTGGCTGTTGCCACACAGAGTAGCCAGTGTTACCTCACACCTGGCAGTATGCGGTTCGCTACTAATTTTCTTGCTATAGTCTGGTGTTGGTTCAGAGTCGTCCAGGGCGTGTCTAACAAACTGTGATCCAATTCCAAAGGTGACTCCAGTGCACACGTGTTTGACGTCTATCTTGTCCTGAAATTAATTCTCGAAATTTACCTATTCCTAACTATAATTTGCTGGCAACTTTCAGTTGTAATGCGCCAGGAAAAATTCCGGCAATAGAGACGAAACTCTTTAAAGCAAATAATTGTTCTTAATATAGAAAACTACGTTCTTACATTCAGTTGCTATACTGCGTACCAAGCTCATAAGTAGGAACCTGAAAAATTCGCGAATACAGTGATATGTAGGCTAAAATGCACAGTCTTATACTCAAACAAATATATATCAACGTATCATTGGCTGCTTGCTGTCACGGTGGATGGCAATGAATGGGAATGCATTTTGCTGTAAGTTTGTTATTGGCCCAGATATCTCAAGGTGTAAAATAACGCATGTACCAACTTCAAAAGTGACTCATACGTGCACGTTTATGAGTTCTAGCTTGTCCCGAAATGAATCCGTGAATTTTTCAGGTCTCTACTCGTAAGTCATACTTAATGACTGGTAAAATTGGTGAATTCATTTGAGGACAAGCTGTATTTCAAACACATGTGCATTAAAGTTATGTTTGCAATCGGATCACAGTTTATTAGCCCAGATGAACTCTGAGCCAATTGCAGACTTGCAAGGAAACAGACACCGACAACCTTGCCAACTTTTTCTGAGGTAAAAGTGGCTACATATTGGATCACCAGCCAATGAACAGAAAGACGAGGCTCAAAAATATGTAGTACAATGGAGTCTAGCCCGCAGGTCGTTTAAAACGCGAAATTTCCCTGCCCCTAGATATACGCCCTGTTTCTCAAAACGAGGTTGTCAGCAATGTAAAAAATGTTTCAGTAACTCACTAAACTGTTATAGGAGTTTATAACCTAGACAAAGATACACACTCTAAAAATGGTTATGTACTTTAACAAGAAAAATCCTTGGAAACCCAGTTGCCAAAGAAATACTTTGTAAAACTACAAAAACTTTTCTTGTAATATCTGGAAGACATTTCTTTGCAATGTTACAAATGAGAGCCCTGTATTACAACTGACATTATTGAGAAGTGTACATAAAATTACTATTTTTTTTTCTTCTAAAAATCAATTGTGATGAATTAGTAACAGAGAACAACTAAAAAATTTTTTTTCGAAATATAATTTTTTTAAAATTATACATCTATAGCATGTGAATTAGAACTCACACTCATTACAGTATTACTGACTCGTGCCTATAACCTAGATACCAACTTTATTTCCGACATTATTGTTTACTTTTACTGTAAATACAGGTTGAAGTACATAGAAAATAGAGGTTGAAGTACATAGAAATTAGAGTTTGAAGTACATAGAAAATAGAGGTTGAAGTACATAGAAAATAGAGGTTGAAGTACATAGAAAATAGAGGTTGAAGTACATAGAAAATAGAGGTAGAAGTACATAGAAAACAGAGGTTGAAGTTATGCGTTTAAGAAGAATAGGTACATGTATTCCTCTTTAAGAATTCAGTTGTTGCGTTAGGAGACTAGGACGGCTCTTAACAACGGGGTATTAAGAGCCGTTTTAACAGTCCTGTGTAGCTAGGAAACACTAACAAATAATGAATTATACGGTCACGTTTTATTTCAATTGTCGTTCGATTATGTTTATTTGAGTTGTTTTAAGTGTTTTACGTAACTTGTAATACATTTCTTTTTGCACGCAGCTACACTTTTTATCACCAATAGTTGTTGCACAAACAGCTATATATGGTTTTACGTTGTTGAGTGTCCGCCATTTAGCTGAAGCCTATGGATACGGCACAGTATATTACAAGCAATTCCTAAGGTCTGTTACAAACACGGGCCTAGTAGTTTTACAAGAAAAAACTTTGCACTGTAGCAAGCGTATGTAAAATTACTAAGAATTTCTTTGTAAAAATTTCAATTTTTTTTTTTTTAAGTGCACTATAGAAATTCTACCAACTGCCAGGCTGCAAAAACACAACTTTGAAGCACCACTTCTAAATGAAGACATTTGACGAGGGCGCTTTCAAAAGTGCTCACTTTATCACGAATAGCCTATAAGTATAGGAAATCCTAAACTGGCCAGTTCACAACTGGGATATGCTCATTGCAACATTTTTTCCCCTTTCGCGGTAAAACGTTGTTCCCAGAAACGTACACAAAGAATGTTGTGATCTCGGACGAGCTTCTCTGGCCGTACGGGCGAAGGCCGGCAGCTGGACGTTGGACGCGTTCCGACATAACACGACGTTACCGACGTACGAGGACGCCGGTGTGTTTGTCCCTTGGTTCCTTCAGTTCCCGGGAAAGGCGAAGTATTTTTGGAGTCAAGGTCGCACTCACTGTGAAGCGTCGGCGACCTGCGAAATCAGCCACTTGTGCTGCGACTTCCTTCGGCCAAGATACGTTGCCGTACGAAGCACGCAAGGTATTTAGTATGGAGATGAAACAGGCTAAAATCATTAAATAATTAATTACCATAATTGTGTCGAGGTTAAATTCGCCAGTATTTATTCTTCTCGAATTGGAAAGTTTTACGCTGGTAATTTTGCGAATAAAATTTTCGATGTCAAACTATACTAGCATTGCATAGGAACACAATATTTTTCGTTTTATATGTAAAAAAATTTCAAGTTTCACAAAATAAATGATACTCTGTAAAATCTTCATGTTTAAATAGTTATTAGTAGGGGCCCGGATATTTCATGATTTCATTTGAGGACAAGATGGACTTCAAACATTTGTGCATTTGACTTTCTGTCTCGATGGGATCGCAGTTTGCAAGATACGCCCTGAACAAATTTGATCCAATTACTGAGCTGCGAGGAAACTAGGACCGCATACTGTTCTACCTGGGCTGCAACGAAACTGGGGCATCGGCCAATGAACAACTAAATGAGGATCTAGTACACAAATGATTGTGGAGTCTAGCTTGCTACCAAATGAATCCGCGAAATTCCCGGGTCTCTAGTGATTGGCAGCGAAAATATTTATGGCCCTGCTAGGCTTCAATGTCCTACATCCACAAACCATACACTTCCTTTGGTTATAGGCTGCGTGTCTACGTGAGAAGACATGTCCTTATTTGACTGGTCCAATCAAAATTATGTTCTCCGATAATGAACGTCCGTGATTCGCAGTCAGACACGTGAAGCACGTGACATTTAAAATCATCCAACCACGAAAGTGCATATGAACAAAGGGGTTTTGGAGTACAACCGGTCTTAAAATTTTCTCGCGAAATACACCTGTTATTAATAGACGAGAAATTCGCGGATTCATCTCGCGAGAAGCTGTACTTCAGAACAGTAATTGGTCTACGCGGTGTTTGACACCTACTGGAAAAAGCTGGCCCGATCGTGGCCTCCCACTGTGACAGTAGACAACCAATGTGCAGCCAATATCAGCATATTTGTACGTACGAGTGTGCAGTCTAACCTGCAGGTCATAGAAATCGCGAATTCTTCAGTTCTCACTAGAGACCTAAAGTATTAGGCCTATAGAAATTAAAAAAGAATAAACTTTTTTTTTCTCTCTAGACTGGAAGTTTTAACTAAATGTGTCAACATCACAGAGTAGAAAAGTACACAGAGACCAAATAGTATGCCGGTTCTTTTGAAGAGGACGTGCCCATTGTCTGATTGGCTGCGTGAGGGTCGCGCAACAGGCCTTGGTTTGATCGTCTGCTAACATGCTGCACCCTTTTGGCTGGTGGGCCAGCTAGCGGGCAGGTTACCAGGCGCTGATTGGTGATTGGCGAACGGCGTTCCAACATGTTACTGGCCAGTGAGAGGTCATCTTGCTGGCATGTGCAGCTGGATCTCGCGGCATAGGAAGCGTTTCGCTTCTGTGTGGTTTAGCACTCTGCATCAACACGTTGTTTAATATTTAGTCATGAGATTGTAGTTAGTAAAACGCAACCTGTGTAAACTGTAAAAATTTTCCTTGTAAACTTCCTAAACTGTAATTGAATTTTTCAATCATTGCTTAGTATGGGAATAATACCACATATCATACTGCGAATATATTAAAGTTTTAATCTTCGTGACAATACAAAGTTGGCAACTTCCCTACGCATTTGACTTTTACCTGAGAAAATGCAGGAACACTGCCATGGATGTATGAGAAAGTAATTTACCATTCGCGCCTTCTCACTCTTACGTACCCACTGATGTGGAAAATTTTGGAATAATTTCTTACATTGTATAATTAAAACTTACGGCGCTTTACATATTGCGTTGCTAGCCAAAGTAAAGCCTGTTCACGGTAAAATGAGCACCTTTGGAAGCCCTGCTTACAATCTACTTGTATACACGTTGTGTAATCTTCCGCCTTATGTACAATTAACATTCCAATGGGCCTCATCACTTTATTCATACGTCGGTAAAGTAAAATGGTGAAAATATTAGGAAAGTAACTATTTTACATATATGCTCATTTTTACACTTCGGTGAATTAAAAATTCCAGAAAGGGAAAGAAATAATTGAAGATATCACAAATTTTTAGTCAACACTTTTTTTTCGATGGTAAGATATGGAACTACTTTCCCTCCATCGTTACCAACTTTATTGGGCGAATGCCACTCAGTGCGCCCGTTAAAATATATGCAGGCAGGGGCAGTGACTTTTTTCTAGTTCATTTCAAAACTTCTCACTTTATTGTAAACAGCCTTTACACATGGATACTAAGCTTTACGAAAGTGCATGAAAGTGCACCTGTTGCACTGGAAGCAAACATTTGGCTGGCACTGTACCCACCAAGGCTCGGTGCCAAACGCCTTTCCTGTGGGCATAACATGCACCAAACACCAACCTCAGGACTCACTGGTAATTATAACGAATCCGGTGTACTAGCAACTCAAGTAGAACACCTGAAAACATAAATGTGTATATGAATTTGTTAGTTATTTTATGTCTAGCAAACATACAAATTAACGACACATTCCATCCGTGTGTCGATCAAGTGACACGGTGATATTAATAAACTCATAACTACCTAAGAGTTAGACAAAATGCTTAATTAAGCAAATAGAGGATTGGACATATTTGCTGACATTCAAAAAAGTTGCAAGTGATTCGCTTATACAGTACTCGCCACGTGGGAACATCAGTTCTGTTGGCATCTCCGTTTCCGCTCACCACAGTCCTACTGATCCGAGACATAACATTGTACTCTTCAACGTTCATTACTCGGACGCCAGGTGGTTTTACCTGAATGAAATGTATTTTATTGTATAAAAAGATTTTTAGTTAGTCGTGCCCTTATGTGTGGTTACAAATCAAAATAAATTTTAATGCAGGAAAATTATAATCGCTGGGTTGTAGCGTTTTCATAAGTTCCTGCCATACACAATCAGACAGATGAACCTATCTCCATGCGAGTTGTGTCTGCAAGGGAAACCAAATATTCAAAGCAGCGCTTCTTGAGTTATGCTCGAGAGCATAAACCTTGAACCACTACACCTACATGCCAAAAGTCATGGGCTAAGGGCTTAGTATCGTGTAGATCCTTCTCTAGTGGAGTGAAGAGATTTGGGCGGCTCTTAACATCGAGGTCTTCAGAGCTAATGAGGGCGAAATGAGGTGAGTATGGAGTAGCGCCGGATTGCAAGGGCGGGATAAACGGGACATCCCAGAGAATACTTGCCGATCCGCGGCATCATCCGGCACGACATCTACGAGCGAAAACCCGAGAGGCAACCCCGCCAGGAATCCAATCCGGTTCGCCTAGGTGGTAGATGTGTTGTCTTGACCACTACATCGTCGTGTTCTCTCCTTCTCTAGCCTTCGAAGTGCAGCAACTCATCGTGGCATCGATTGCACAAGTGAACCAATCTCCCATGGAAAGATGGTGACCCACATGATCTTGATAGCTAACCACAGCTCCATGCTATTTGTAGATGCAGGATCTTGGGTGGGGATGGACATCCCCGCCAAGTTCCATAAATGCTTGATGGGGTTCATATCGGGCGAATGAGGTGGCGACAGCAGACAGCAGTCGTCAAAACTCTCCAGAATACTTCCCGAACTGATTCTGGACATCTTGGGCCGATGGCACGGTGCATTATCCTGCTGGGATGTCCCATCGTTGTGGAAGTACGTGAAGTTCACGAAGGGCTGCAGTGCAATGCCATAACTAGAGACCTGAAAAATTCGCGAGTTCAATGACCTGCAGGCTAGAGTCTACAGTTATATCTTCATATATGTCGATATCTACTGCACATTGGTTGTCTGCTGTCGAAGTGGAAAGCGACAATTGGACACCGTTCTCCAGGAGGTGTCAAATACCGTGTGGACCAATGGGTAAACTTATATAAACGCACTTGTTTTGAATTCTAGCTTGCCGCAAAATGAATCCGCGAATTCTTCAGGTCTCTAGCCATCACCAGCACACACCCACTCGTGTGATGTCAGAGCACAGCTGACGTAGGTCTGCGCACTTCCAAGACATGACGTTTCGGTGGCGCCACCGATTATTACCTTTACATACTGCTATTCCATGACTTTTGGCATGTCGTTGTATAAATTGGAAACTTATTTGTTCAATGGCTGCGTGATCGTCCCTAAGAAGAACTCATCTCTCCAAGAATCGATTGACGTACGGCGTCCTGCAATTCTTCTAGCGAGTGAGACTATTTTCCTTGGTCGTGTGGAGTGCAGTTCGGGACACATCAAGCAGTGTCTGTTCTGTATACCACACAGTCCTGTGCCGAAATTTTGCGTCGTGATTCGGTAGCAGGTCTAGCGATTTCCCCTCATCATGAACGATTTGGCTAACTATGTGAATAGGGGCGGTTTTACGCCAAAATTATATGTAACTTACTAATTTCCTAGACAAGCCACAGAGTAGATAAGTATACAGAGACAAAATTGCGGGGCGGTTCGTTTTATGTGGGGGCAACCATACTCTGACTGGATGAGCAAGGGTTTGTCTCTGATTGGCTACTGCATGCTACGAAAGTTTCCCTATTAGCTAGGCTGCAAACTATCTCTAGTAGTTTAACGGGAGCTGATTGATAAATGTCATTCTAACATTTAGATGGTTTGTGACACCATTTTCTGGCGTGCGCGATTGGAGTTCGCGGTTTTACTTCTGTTTTTGTGTTCTTAAGTATTCTGTGGCATTGAGTACTAACGTTTACTATTGCACGAACACTGGAACTGGGTAATTTACAATGTGCCTTAATTTTAGAGTGACGTTCTTGCACGTAATAACCATAATATCATTGGCTTAAACCACACAAAAATATAAAGGCAAAAAAAGTTATGTGCTAATTCCGTCAGTTTATAAATAATGGTGGTGTGATGAGTGTATTTTAGTGGCATCCTTGATTATTTGAATTTGATCTTAGTGCCTCTTTCGCAAAATTTCCAACAAAATAAGCGCGTTAGTCTTCAGATTTCCCCGAATTTAGATGTTTGCAGTTAAATTAAAATTTATATTTTACATAATTGTTTTCATTTTGGCGTTATTATGTCTCATCAGTAAAGCCCTGCAATGAGAAAACAAAATTTCTTTAAAAAAATATATATATGAAACGAAAATTACTATCTAAACAAAAATTGTTGTAATATTTTAGTATAATATGTATTTTTTGATTGGAAAAGCTTCGCTGAATTGCATTTCTGTAGGTTATTATGAAATTTATTTGAAGCTGTTTGGTCATAACCTAGAAGCATCATCTCTCTCACTCTCTGTCGCTTTCTCTTTTCCTCTTATAACCCTAATGGGTGCTATGAGCGAAAGTCTTAACTTCGAGAGTTACAGTAAGACAACTTACTCGCTTTTTTGCTGTTCTTTCCATTGTCTTGGCGATAATTAACGCACGCACGCACACGTACCCAATATATCTTCCGCTCGTTTTCGACCTCCGGCATGTGAGCCGAACTTTGAAGTTGGATAATCCGTCTTCACGACTTCCAACGCCTCACTCCTAGTTAATCTCTCGACTACGGCGTCTGTATTTCTTCTTCCCTCCCCACGTTTACAGGCCCTGCAGCCCTGTCACCGTGGCAATTCGAGGATAATTAAGAAGTACTTCTTTGACTTCTCCATTTCTCTTACTCTCCTAAAGCATTCCGTCTTTTCAGAACAGCGGCATGTGGTGGACTGCTGCAAGGTAAGCTGTGTTTCGTTCTGTGCCATACCTAATCGTTCACTAGTTCACACATCAGCCACTTAAGCGTAGTACTGCAGTTGACGTCACAGCACGCGTGTAATACGTTCCTCGCCGCTCTCTCGTGAGTGGCCGCAATACATTCAGTTTCTCCCGGCTCCACTCAGGTTACTGGTTCCTCCTGCGTGCGCCGAGTGTGTACAGCACTGAGCAAACATAGGCTTACCTCGCAACACTTCTCCATACGCCACTGCTTCAGAACTAACAGCATGCAGTTTCTCCTAACATGAGTGTCAAGAGGCAAATTTTAATTCTTTAAATTTTAACGCAGCAAAATTTTTGCTGTAAAATAGTTAAACGTAAGTAAATAGAATAAAATTTTGTCTTTGAGTGTCTGCTAGGAGGCAGTTTGTTTTGTCGTTGTTGTGGCGTCCAGTTTTCGCGCATGTATGGAGCTATTCTTGCCAATGTGATCTTCGTATTATCTTCGTTGTGTCATATAAAAGCGTTAGTATTGTCCTCGTAATTTTTTTTTTTTTTTCGTTAGATTTCCTGTCAGTTTGTGATTACCTATTGAATTTCCGTAACTTCTGTTACACCAAATTTTTATTCTGTTTTCGACGCTTTTGTGTTGTTATACCACGTTCTTGCAATGGTTTCTTTGCGAAACTTGTACAAAGAATTATTTGGAAACGTGTTGCAAAATATCTTCTTGTAAAGTTAGAAATAAAAAAGATATAGTTTCACAAAACCTTAGCGTGGAGAGCGTGAAACTAAAGTTGTATTTTGATAAGTAAGTTTTGTATGTTTTCTAAAATAGCGTGCTGTAAGTATACAATATTTAAGCAGTAGAGTTACAATAAAATCTTGGACAACTAGTTTCATAAGAATAATTTGCAACAAGACCATCTTTTGTTTTTTTGCTGTGTGCATATATAACAACGGACCCGCCGACTAGCAAGCTCCGACTAAAAGTTGTCATTGCTCTAAGGAAGTTGTTCTATGTCTTGAACAGATAGTACTTAACTCTTTCAAACCCACTTTAATTTAATGTTTATGGTGTTGCAAACAAAAAAAACTGTTATGGAGCGTGCTGTACTTAAGTTGACACAACACTATTTCCATTGTCACAGCCAATGAGATGTAAGCTGTATGTTCAGCTCCAGTAATATAAGTAAATTATGACTTAGACCAGGAAGACGGTTTGCCAATCAATTTCCCACATGAAATTACCTACGTGTGCGTAATGTACACCATTTTATAGTTAGGAATAGGAAACTTTCGGGAATTCATTTCGGGACATGATAGGCGCCAAACACATATATGGTGAACTCGCCTTCGCAATTTGATCACAGTTTATTAGACCCGGCTTTGCACGCCTCTGAGCCAATTACAGGCTTGCAAGATAACGCCTTGCTAATCCCATAACTGCCAGGTGTGGGGCAACAGCCAATTAACGCACAGCTGAGGCGCCAGTATGCAGAGGACTGAGGAGTCTAGCAAACAGGTCATTGATCTCGCGAAATTTTCCTATCCCAGTGTATAGTCCTACACTGGGTCTGAATGGGTTGATTACTGACGTAATTACGTTACTAAGGAGAGAGTCAAGGATGTTGCTTGCCGTTAGTAGGCGATGTCCTCTGGTACCATAGTCTCCTGATACGGTTAAAGCCTCGAGACGAGTATCGTATCCGGGCGACAAAGAAATAAATTGCTCATAGAGAAGTGTGGTACATGACGTTGATAAATGATAAAGAAGTTGCCAGGTAACTCCTGTAAAAGAAAGTGTATACCGCAAATTTCACTTGTTCTAAGTGGAGTGGTGAACGGTTGGTTCCCACCCAGCTGAAACAGTTAACGAGGAATAATGGCAGTTCCGTGGGAGGCCCAAGTAGACTGCGTCCCGCTATTTAATACTTTGAGTGCCACGTCTGACAACTTTGTTGATAAAACGATCACCCAATTTATCGAGCGGTCAAATTACCACTATCACATCTAAATTACGTTACATAAATGATAATGATTAGAGACCCGAGAATTTCACGGGTTCATTTCTAGACAAATTGGAATTCACACACATTTACAGTACGTTCATGTTACGTTTGTGATTGGTCGACGTGTTGTTTGACACCTCCTGGAGATAAATGAGCCAATAACAAACATGGAATAAGATGTGCGCCCAACCACCGCCTTTTACTGCCACAATAATCAACCAATAAACAGCTGATATCTGTATGAGAGTATATAAGACTATGAAGTCTAGTCTAGAGGTCATTGAACTCGCGCATTTCTCGGGTCTCTAATAATGACACGTTAATTGTGGCACAGTCAATTCAACATTTCATTAGGGCCTAGTTGACATCCAGCCAGTGAGAAACTTTATCATCAGTAGAGTAAGCGTGCTAGGAGATATGTAACTGTGGCTTAGACGTTAATACCTTGCGAGTATTTTCTTTGGTGGTTGGCCCTTTCCTTTTTTAGAGAGAAGACAATTTCTCTCTTCACTGGACCATTCACAATGCTATCACTTTGATACTGAATATCTACGATCCGTAGTAAGACTTTTAAAACCTTTGCTATTCAAATGTAGTAACACGCGATTTTCACGAAAGAATTTCCTGACTAACTGCAACTCAAAACACATTACCGAGGACCTTTGTTAATCGCTCTCTTCTTAATTGGCTGCCCACTAAAACACAGACGTTCATTACCGTAGTATAATACATTCCTGATTCGCTAGTAAATATAAAAATTTCTTCTTGCAAAGGCACGTAGCCTACAACCAAAGTAAAATCGCAGAGCAGATAAGGACATAGCGACGAAAAACGCGGCGGTCCCTTTGATGTGGCCGTACCCATTCTTGATTGGCTTCCGGGCGCTCTTTGAACGGGCCTTGTGTCTGATTGGCTACTGCATGCTGGCAAACATTCCCTACCGGCTGGGCTTCCGGCTGGCGAGTAGGTTACTAAAGGCTGTTCAAGATAAAGTGAGCACATTTGAAATCAACCTTAGAAAAAAAGTCGCTGCTTCTGCCTGCATATATTTGAACGGGCGTACTGAGTGACATGCGCCCAGTAAAGATGGCAACAATGGAGGGAAAATAGTTCCACGACTTAACGTCGACTAAAAGGTGTTACGTAACCATTTGTGATAATTTAAATTATTCCTTTCGCTTTCTATTTTTTTTTTATTGCATCGACGTGTAAACATTTTCAGATTTGTTAAATATTTACTTTTATAATATTTCCAGAGTTTAGGTTGACCAAGGCATGAATAAAGTGAAGAGGTCCATGGCAATGTTGATTTTACGTAAGGCGGAAGACTACACAAGGCGCATACAAGTAGATCTAAAGCAGGGCTTTCAAAAGTGCTCATTACACCGTGAACAGCCTAGAAGCGATAATTGCTGAACATCATCCCATGTTACTGACCAATGACGCCATTTTGCTGGTGCGTGTGTCTTGAGTTCACGGTACGAACGGCAGTTTCACCTCATTAATTTTAAGTACTCTGTCATAAAACTTCAGTTGAGCACGAAAAAATATTGAAATCTACATTGTACAAAATTCTCTCTGGATAATCAAGCGTCCGTATTGAACTCACCCTATCCCCAAATTAGATCTTACCAAAAGTGATCTGATATATGAAATTAATTATTTTTTTTGCAAAAACCAGATGTCCTTTGCAGTGACAAACAAAAGGAGGCAATTCTGTAGCGTTGTGTTTGTACAGAATGTTGCAAAATTGCATGTCATTACTTTGCGGAAAAATTCCTCACATCCGTAGGATGAAAAAATGTTATATGAACATAGTTTCGCAAACGGGTCGTTTCTTCACTACAGCCCGTATTACATAACGTACAGTGTGTGGCCCGCGGGCTGGATCATGTTACTGTGGAATGCCATCGCAGCGTTCGTTTGCATGATACACGACTCCTCACCATACGACACTACACCTATAACAGTAGGAGCTGAACATGAATTATTAACATATGTGTGAAAGCTTATAGTCAGGATTAAAGTAAATGTTCAAAATGCCTTCCATAAGCACGAACACATGGATCAACCCGCCGTTGCATGGATGCGTTGATGAATCCCTGGAAAATTCCTGATTATTTCGCAACCCGCCACAATACGATTACGGAGGTTGCACATATCGTCCACTGAGGTTACATACACAAGTGCCTTCAAATGTCCCTACAAACAAGAGTCTAGTGTATTCAAATCAGGGCTCCTCGGGGGCTGGTATGGGGCTGCCAATTACAGCTGCCATGGCATTCCACAGTAATATGATCCAGTCCGCGGGCCATACACTGTACGTTATGTATTACGGGCTGAGGTAAAGAAACTAAGCGTTTGAAGACCTATGTTTATATAACATTTTTTCATCCTCCAGATGTGAGGAATGTTTCCCCGGAGTCATGCAATTTTGCAACATCCAGTAGAGAACAATTTCATTTCTTGCCGTTACGGACCGCGTTTCTGTATATTAACGCTGCTGCCGTGTAAAAGGACAGGGTTTTACATGCCAAGGCCTGTTCACGATTAAGTGAGCACTTCTGAAAACAACCTTAGGAAAAATCACTGCCCCTGCCTCCATATATCTTAACGGGCGCACTGAGTGACTTGCACCCAGTAAAGTTGGCAATGATGGATGGAAAGTAGTTCCATAACTTAACGTCTAATAAAAAGTGTTAGGTTTGTGATAACTTAAATATTTATTTCCCTTTTTTTAGATGCACAGAAGTGAAAAAATGAGCACATATTTACAATATTTACTTTCCCAATAACTCTACAGTTTCACTTGACCGACGCATGAATAAAGTGCTGAGGCCCGTGGCAATGATAATTTTACATAAGGCGGAATAATACACAACGTGCATACTAGTAGATCTTAAGCAACGCTTTCGAAAGTGCTCATTTTGCCGTGAACAGCCTTATAAATGATTTCAGGCGTATCTCGGCCACCTTTCACGATATCACTTTCAAACAAAACACTCTGTCCTGTTCATCTTTGCCCGGTTCACGCACTTCTAGAATTCCTTTTATAAGATTTTCAATATTCTGTAAACTGCGGGTGAATCAAATTTTATAGATTCGACAAAACCACAAACCCTTATTAAATTTTTTCTACTTGCTCCATTGTAGCGTGGTTCTTCTTTTCAAAGGGTACGAACTGTTTCTGTTTGGAAGTGTTCCTGTGAAAAGTAGCTGAGACACGCATAAAAATCATTTAACACATTCTCTTTCGCTCAGCCGGTCCCGCCCAAGACAGCGCCCTCCACTATAGATTTCATGTATTGTGCATTCATGATTACTTCCAACTTTTTTGAAGCCCTGCTTAAGTTCTACTTCCAAGATATTCCTCCTACACATGAAAAGAGGCAAATCTAAAAAATTACATCAAAAGGGACAAGTCACTGCATTCGTGCGCACTCAGTTTAATTAGGGTCTATTTTGCATGCGAACTATTTCTTACTAGGCATTAACAATATACCTGTTTTCTATCTGCTTTCATTTGTGTTAATTGTAAACGAAATATTATAACTTATATTTAAAACATAAGTGAAAGTTCAATTTAACCAATAATATGGTTTTCTAATGTTATAGGCTGTTCACAATAAAGTAAGTACTTTTTAAGGCCCTTCCAACAGGCATTAACCGCTAATAAATATATCTTACGACAACTTCAGGTATTACATTTTGAGGGTGGTGAAATGTATACACTGTGTTTATTGGTCACATTGTTTATTTATATTAAAAAGCAGCAGGAAGATGGAAATGGGATGAAAGGAAAAATTTATAAGGGCCTTAAAAAGTGGGCACTTTACCGGGAACAGCCTATAAATAGAAGTATCAAAAGCTTGTGACACATGACACATTTAGGAAACAACCAAACACATTAACATGGGGTAATTTTTCAAGGGTTTGATTCAAAAAATGTGAAGTTACCGCGAACATACTATACTTAAAATTCTAACATTGCGCAGGTATGCTTGTAAGCCAGTCACGAGCGAGAAGCTACAGTTCGCCGAAGTACGTGCAAATTAGTCCACACATACATGCGCCCACAAGCAACTCACCGAGTCATCAGACATCGAACAATAGTGTTCGTCTCGGGAATACAGAGAATAACACAGGCTAGCAAGTGGCCGAACGAAATAACGAATTACCCGGTCTCTTATCGTGTAAGTGTGGCTTCGATCGCTGCACTATTTATCAGGCCGGTCTTCCTTCACTTCTGATCGAGTTCGATCAACCAGCGCATCCGAGACAGTATGTTTCGTGTGTTGTAAACGTGACGGACGTTGCCTGTGACCAATCGGTTGTCTCGGGTGAGGGTCGCTTCGCTTTCCCCTTTGCCGCTTCTTCAATTCGTCAGACTGGCGATGCCTTAGATCTGTCGATAGGGAAGGGTAGCCGACTCCACGAAAAGTCATTAAGTGGCCACTGACAATTTATTTCACTGTGGCTACAAATAATTGTGCTTTCACCACAAAAACTTTTGGCAAGATAAATAGCAGCAAAGCACTTTGAGGCGGCAACAAAATATTTTTGTTTTAAATATGACGGAACAATCTCACCATTAACTTTTCGTTACTGGCTCAGAATTATTGTGGATGTATCATACAAACTGTAGACCAGTGAAGAAACATTATAAACTTTCTTGTGTTTCGAATCTGCGCTGTTAAAGAAAACAAGGCGAATTTTGTAGGACGCTACATACCGATCATTTTTAGCCAATGAAGTGCCGATATTTATTGAATTCAATTTAATGTATTTTCATTTACAAATGGAATATTAATGCGGTGTTATTGTAATTCCTGGCATTCATCACCGAAAAATATGACACTTTATCACCGGGAAGTTTTGTTCGAAAGGGCAGCAGAATTTTTATAGTAGCAATCATCGGTGACAGTAAAAACTTGCGGGTTCACTGATCCTTTTACCAGACCGCAAAATGTTTTTGTATACTCGTGCTGGTTTAAATCGCTCATTGGTAATCAGTTCTAGTCTAAACCAGGTACCAATGATTAGGTCGGCCTTTTCCTGAAAGTTTCTTATTGGCCTGAGTCCAACAGGGCGTGTCAACTCGTGGCCCAATCGCAAAAAGAATGCAAACTTTATCATGTTTGAAACCGAGTTGGTCGAAAATTAATCTGTGAATTTTCTGATGTATTTAGATATTAGTAGGCATATATATATAATAGTTTATCGCTGGAAAATTTGACTGTTTCCTAGATTTCAACGTACTGCACTGTAAAAAAACTTGTAATTTTTACTGAGAAATCCTTTGTAATTTTACAAATGCTTGTAACATTACAAAGATTTCACTTGTAAAACTACTCGTTTGTCAAACTACAAGGGTAGTGTTTGTAATACATATACCTTAAGCAGTGTTTGTTCTATACTGACCCGTTTCCTCGAGCTTCAGAAAAATGGCGGACACTGATCAACGTAAAACCGTATATAGCTGTTGGAGCAAAAACTATGATGGGTGATGTAAAGTGTAACTGCTTATAAACTTAAATGATTTTCTAGTGCGACTAGTTGTCACGCCTAGTGGTCCACGGACATTTTGCACAGCCTGGGCCTGTGCCAAGCACACGGGTCCGTCCCAAGGTTGTTAGAGAGGTCCGTCCCGTGTGATGGCTGCAGTGTACGGAGATTTCTCCAGTTGAACGTCCGCGGGTAGGGGCGGTGAAACCTTGCCTCGGGGACTGCATGTGTGTGTGTGTGTGTGTGTGTTATCTTTTGTTCCACACTTTCACTCTTGCATAAGCGGAGAGCGCGTATCCGAGAGGCAGATCAGTCGCGCTGCGCTTACAACGCCCATCTCTGGCACCAGCTGGATCGCTTCTCGGAAAATGTTGACTCCGGGTTTGTTTACCTCCTTTCTATACTCTGCTCACTTTTAACTGGACGCTTTTGCAACCAACCTCGGGAAAATATCACTTTCCGTCTGTATGGGTAGGAACATTTCGCGAGTTCAATGACCTGTATGTTTGTATAGTCGAACCTCAGATGTTTGTTCATTGGCTGTTGCCCCAGTGTTACCCCACATTTGACAGTACGGTATTCGCTTCTTGTTCCCTTGAAAGTTGACCATGGACGAGGAGTCGTCTACGGTATTTCTTATATACTCTCATACAAATGCATATGTGACTTCCTTGTACACGCGTTTGAAATTTATCTTGTCCTGAAATGAATTCGCGAATTTTTCCTAACCCCATTTATCTGCATACAGATTACAGGGCACATTGACCATTATGGACCCAAAAAATTTGGTAAATAAGAATATAATACAGTCACAACTGTGAAATCATTAGAAAAGTAAGTATGGTTAAAATCTGCTCATTTTTACACTTCGATGAATGAAAAAAAAAAAAAATTAAAAAACCAGCGCGAGAGAAATAATTTAAGTTATCGCAAATGGTTACCTAACACTTTTTGTTCGGCGTTAATATAGGGAACTACTTTCCCCTCCATCGTTACCAACTTTACTGAACATACGTCACTCACTGCGCCAGTTAAAATATATGCAGGTTGGGGCAGCGACTTTTTTCTAAGGTTGATTTCAAAAGTGCTCACTTTATCGTGAACAACCTTTACCCATGTTTCTATTGTGACGTGCATTATTCTCTCAGCCGACAACTGAGGGCTTGTCAATAACTGTAGCTGACTTTTAATACTTAGGTTCAGTGTTTTTTCATATGTTTCACTTACATTTATCTTCTCTGCTCGCTTTATAATCAGGGACCTGCAGAATTCGCGTTATTATATGACATACGGCTGGACTTCGCAGTACTCTTTATACTTGAGCCGACCTCGTTTCTTCATTGGCTGCTGCCTAGATGTAAAGCCACGCCCTTTCTCACTGAACTGCACGTTATTGGGGCATGTAATCAAGAAGCGTTCAAATAAAGTTTGGTCCAATTAAAATGCACTGCAAATGGTACATGTGTTTGAAGTTCAACGTTTCGCCCAATAAAAACGCGAAATACGCAGATCTCTATTTATAGAGACCTGAAAAATTCGCAATTTCAATGACCTGCAGTCTCATGTACAAATATGCCAATTTCAAATGCACATTGGTTATCTGCTGTCACAGTGGAAATCCACGAGTGGGCCAGCCCTCTTTACGAGGAGTCAAATACCGTGTGGCCCAGTGGGTGAAGTTTTATTAACACTCGTGTTTTTTATTCTAGGTTGTCCCGAAATAACTACGCGAATTTTTTAGGTCTCTATATATTCATAACCAATCTGTAGAAATGCCTCATGCCAGTAATTTGTCAATTAACTTCAAAGGTCACACCTTTTTCAACTATTTACAGAATTAACTTGATAACTTCCTGGTTACCATTCACTGCCAATTACGGGTGAAGTTCAAGTGAAAAACCAGCGGAAAAAAAAGTGGTTGAATGCCAATTTTAAAGTAAAATGAGAACGTTCTAAAAGAAGAGACTGCCGGCTAGGCAGTCTCAGAAGTAAATCTAATACAAACAAGATATAATAGCCAATTTTAAGAACATTTAGTGGTAAAATGGAAACATTGATAAAAAAGTTTTTATCGTTCTACTTGAAAAGATTTGGAATTCTCAACACTTCACATATCTATAACTAGAGCCCAGAGTATATCGCGGATTGAGTTGGCAGTAAGCTATACTGGACAGCCCTCTATACACTCTAGACAAGATCGTTTACTTATTGGTTGCTGTGATCAAGTGAGGCCTCTGTACAGGACACTCACTCATACTACTGCTCCCTGCTTGTCACTGGCTCACAGTTAAACGGGGAGTGTCTAAAGAACTGTCTTCCAGTCACAACAGTAGGAGAAAACGACTGTTTGGAATGGACCTTGCCTCCGAATGAATTCGCGAAATACTTGTGGCTCTATCTATAAGAAGTGAATTGTTATAGTCATCTTCCAAAGTATAAAAACATAGTGTACAATCCATCATCTAAGCTATTGGTATTTATGTCGGTATTATATAATTGACGGGTTATAATATTTATTGAAGTTACCCAATGGTCTTTACATTTTGACTTGTACCCTACTGAACGCATCTATTCTGCCTGTGATTTTACAAAATCTTAACAAGAATCATTTTATAATTTCTATACAACGAGGTGGTTCGACGGCTATGATCGCTAAAGCATCCAGCTCACACAGTGGGGATCTTGAACACGAGATAATTCGACAACAACTCCGAATTGGTACAACAATTCTGAGCACCGAGCGACTTCATCATGTGGTTCGGAACCCGTTAGTTTCCTGTCAAACTTAAGATTTTACTTTTAAAAATTTTGATTTTGTTGGCATTCCTAGTTCATTTGAATCAATATTTTGCGTTTTGAAATTTATAAATAAGAATAATTAAAATTTTTATATTAAATTCGATTTTGTTAAAAGTGCAATTATTTTTCCTAAAACAAAACTGCTGAAATTATATGTTTGAAATGCGATATTCGAAGAACTGCATAAATTTAAAGGAAATGTAATACTATGAAAATTGTATTGCTCGCAATTGTTACAGATTAAAAAGTGTCTGGCTGAAATGTAGATTAATGAAGCGTCAGTGTGATACCTGCAGATTTATTGACGTTATAACGATCTAAATGTGAGACATCCATAAAGAAGCAGTTGTTCTGTTGGTTGCTGTGTTCCCAGTCGTCGTTGCCTTATTTGTCTGGACCACACAAGACTCTGACACATTTCTGATTTATTATTGGCCGGTCGAGCGGAGTAAAGTGGCGAGCTGAGCCAGATGCAGCCACGGGTCGGGTGAAAGTTCTAAAGTGGTTTACAGCTCATGAAGATATATTTTTTTTTTAGATTAAAGATTTAGAAGCACTTGTTTTTCGCGGGAAGACTTATGTGGATGCTAGACTTCAATATCTTAGTTACTCACTTGCAGTCATCATTTGACTATTTGCCTCTTATCAGGACAGTCCGTTGCATGAGCAAGCCAATAAGAATTATGCTTCCTCGATACTGACTGTTCGTGATTCGCGGCCCGGCAGGTAAGACGCGTAACAATTCAAATGATCCAACCACGAGAGTGTCTTGGAATACAACTTGTTCTGAAGTCATTTCGCGAAAAACAGGCGGGGCACGCGAAGGAAAACTTGTCCGGTGTTTTGGTGTCAGGCTACTTTTCAAACACTTGTTCGTAGCCTCTGAGACCACAAAGGAAGATATGCGTACAAAGAAGTGAAGGAATGTCTCTTAACTTAGGCCGTTTTCTAATTCGTTCCGAGATTCGCTTCTCTTAATATGTATTTATGATTATGTAAGGTTTAGTCAGAACACCGCTACATTCAATCGTCTAGCACGCCATGCTATTATTTTGGTGTCATTATGATTATAAAATTAAAATACCATGAAGTCTTAAAATAAGTAGTTATTATCCCCAAAAAGTTACTAGAGAACCATTAAGATATTTAAAAATATCAAATAAAACAAATATGTAAAATTGTTACTTAACAAAATTTTTAGCATGAATAATACCTATTTAAAGAATATTTCAGCAACTTACTTAATGAAACAAATATTCTGATTGCAATACACGTTTGTTTTAACTTCGCCTATATAGATGTGTATTAAAAAGTCTCTAACAGGCAAAACTAACACGGCGGTGATTTGGTAATTTGTATTTTGTAATTTTTCAGCTTCGAAGCTGACAAAACGCAAATCACACAAATACGTCATAGATTTTGTAGACAAAAGGGTCACGTGACCATGTTTTTAAGAAAAAGTGCCAATTTTATCACGGCCTCAGTATAATAAAAATCTGGCAGCTGAAAATGACAGACGCCATATTGCTCTGAAAATAAGCAAATAGTATCGATACTGCGTGTAACGTCAGTTTAGACAGTATCCTGTTCGAATGTCTTTCATTTTGTCTGTAAACTCAGTTCACTTGCATTTCGCCTGTGGTTAGCGTATAAATAGGGACATCAGAGTAACGCGAAAAGACTTCCTGTGTAGTTACATTATAAAGACTATGTATCCAATCTACTTTCACTATTAAATGGTTTTTACTACTAGGTGTCTTAAATGCCTGCCACAAATATCATACGTTTACTACTGAAGTAATTTAATACTGATTAGTAGTCATATACCATAAGTATTTCTAAAATAAAACATGGTTTTACTTACTCATATTAAAAATGTCTAAATTTTATGTTTTTAACTGTATTTTAATTTGAATTGTATTATCCTGCGGTGTGTTAATTTATTGCTAATTCCTGTACAGTAAATACTGACAGAATAAGGATGCAAATAAAATGAAATAAAATTTAATTTTTTTAATAAATCACTACTTTACCAAAATCGAAAGTTAATTTCTAGTAACGTGTGACTTGTTGAACATAAGACGAGTTATGAACAACTCATTTTCGTAAACGATCTATACAGACGTCTCTTACGTAAACGGAGGTGATAGTGAACCATTCTGTATCGCTCCCTCGCTTCTGACTCGCTGGAGGACGTGTACACAAGTTGTTGTCATGCAGATTCTCAGGAAACCTCGTCATCTTTTCCACGTGTTCACAGTCATTATTAAATAACTAAACTAAAAATTCTGAAGTCTGTAACGTCAGGTAGCTACGTACTTCTTGATATAGAACACAACTTGATACTCGATGAGTAGAGACCTGAAGAATTCGTGAGTTCAATGGCATACAGGCTAGACTTAACAGTCGTACATACAAATAAGCCGATATCGGTTGCACATTGGTTGTCTACTGTCATAGCGAAAGGCCACGATTAGGCCAGCGTTTTCCAGAAGGTGAAAACGCCGTGTGAACTAATTGCTGAAGTTATACAAACTCACAAATTTTTGAAGTATAGCTAGGGATTGGAAAATTTCGCGAGTTCAATGACCTGTAGGCTATACTCCACAGTCCTGTGTATAATCAAGCCTCAGATGTTTGTTCATTGGCTGTTGCCCCACAGAGTAGCCAGTGTTACCTCATACCTGGCAGTATGGGATTCGCCACTCGTATCCTTGCAAGTATGCTATTGGTTCAGAGTCGTCCGGGGGCGTGTGTTATAAACTGTGATCCAGTTGCAAAGGTGACTTCAGTGTACACGTGTTTGACGTCTATCTTGTCCTGAAATGTTCCTATCCCTAAGTGTAGCTTGTCCCGACATGAATCCGCGAATTCTTCAGGTCTCTATCGATGAGGTAACACGAATACAAAGACTGTAGTATAAGTGCGTGTAGGCCACTGAAACGCGAATATTTCCGTAGGCTATTAACATGTCGTCTTTCACACTCCAGAAAATGTATAATTTCATTTTGACTGGTGATAAGCTGTTTGCAAAGAGTGTTGGGGAGTGAGTGAGTGAGTGAGTGAATAGATTTGGGTATCGAAGTCTTGAGACCCGGTGAATGTGAAGTAAAGTGAGTATGGAGCCGCGTCGTGATGAAGGGACGAGCGGAAACGGGATATCACCGAGAAAACCAGCCGATCAGCCGCATCGTCCGGCACGATTCCCACTTTCGAATATCCGGGAGCGTGCGTGCAGAGAATCAAACCCAGTTCGCCTAGTTGGGAGGCGAGTTGTCTACCTACCACACCACCGCGGCCCCGCAGAGTGCTGGTGTTTTCTATTTGCTTCATCGGACTATCCTCTCATTTACACGTCAGCCAATCAGAACTGCTTCTACTGCTCGACAAACTCAAGTGAAGCCCGGAAAAATATGTGAAATATAAGCTCTATCCTTTCCCTTATCTCTCTCTGTTTGTTATCGACGCAGCTGTTTCAGGATCGTGCAGACAGTTCGGACATACCATGAAATGTTTTTCATGATAAAGTGAGCACTTTTTCAATCAACCTTTAAAAAAGGTCACTGCCAATTAGTAAACTACATATATCTGCTGTATTACACTCTGACATGCAGATTCCCAGTGAAAGTTGGCAACGAATCAATAAAAAATTGTTCCTATATTTATATATGTGTCAACAGGAGATAGTGTTTCTTGTTTTACACGAACACCAGCAATAATCTGCTTATTAATATCTAGAGACCCGAGAAATTCGCGAGTTCAGTGACCTGTAGGCTAGACTTCACAGTCTTATATACTCTCATACATATATCAACTGTTTATAGGTTGATTGTTGTGGTAGCAAAAAGCCGTGGTTGGGAGCACAATTTATTGCATGTTTGTTATTGGCTCATTTATCTCCAGGTGGTGTCAAACAACTTGTTTATAAATGAAATAACGAAATTCTCGGGTCTCTATTAATAACACATTTCCTTTCCTAAAAATTTCACGTATTCACTTGAATGATGCATGAATAGTATTGAGAGATGGTCGATTACAATGTTAAACTTACATGTAGAGGAAGAATACAAACTGAAAAGGAAAGTAGATCCTAGCAGGGCTTTCAAAAGTGCTCAATCGTAAGCAGCCTCTAGGTACAAGCGAGTTACCTGCAAACTGAAGACTTTCCTAACTACCTTATTGTCAGTGATACGAGTTAAAACGAACAGCGAATCCGCACAAGACAACACACGAACCGGCGGGAATGGAGGAAATGGCGTGAGGTAAGAGAAAATATTTGACAATTCTTCTTCGTTTGTCGGTGGTAGGAATACGTGCATGTTGTGAAACAGATGACACTGTCAAACTCTAAGTACCTCCCATTCCCATTACGCCTTAGGCGTGTCCCACTGAAAGTGACTACAGCGCTGAGATCTTTAGATAAGTTTGTGAAGCAGTAACACTGAAGTCACGTCGGTCACTCAATTTCAACCATATGTAACATTGTTGTAGTATAAATTGAAATGTTTTGGCAACTGTAAACAAACAAAGAATTGGTTCTATAGTATGTTCCCGGTTTCATTACACTTTTTGAATCCAACCTTTAAAAACAACCCCATTTATGATGTGTCTCGTTATTTTTAAATAAGCCATGTGACATAAGTGTTTTATACTTCTGTTAACATAAAATACCCAATTTTAAATACAATTAAGATTTTAAACTTATACTTTACCTATAAAATATAAGTTTTAATAGATAATTAATGTGAATAAACACAGTGAGAAAACCGATTTGTTGGTAATGGTTAGTAAGAATTAGTTCTTATGCAAATTAGCATTACATTGAGTGCGCACGAGTGCGGTGCGCAGTCTCTTAGTGAAATTGTGTAGACTTGGTTAAGCTTGAATTGCATGAGGCGGAGGAATATCCTAGAAGTAGAACTTTTACAGCAGGGCTTCAGAAAAGTTGAAAGTAGCCGTGAATGGAGTATACTGTGCGTACAGTCGTGAGCATGCAGTAGAGTAAAGTGCACCAGTATTCAACCAACAATACACCGCAGATTGCTACCGAAAATCACTGCACCCATTCCACGCTGTGATGCGAATTGTGTGACTACACAGACTCCACGCCAAATAGTTCGTAATGGTGGCCGCCTAGTTTGAGTTGGGTTGAGAGATCTGAGCGGCTCTTAACAACGAGGTCTTGAGCATCGATGAAGGTGAAATAAGGCGAGAATTGAGCAGCGCCGGAATGCAAGGGCGGGGGAAACGGGATATCCCCGCCAACCAACGGCATCGACATCATCCGGCACGATTCCCACTTGCGAAAATCCGGGAGTGAGCCGGCCGGGGATTGAACCCGGTTCGCCTTGGTGGAAGGCGAGCAGGCTAATCGCTCAGCCACCGCGGCTCCTAGCCGCCTAGCTGATTGGTTTTTTTTTCGGGAAGGAAAGGAAAGGGGATAGGAATAAACAAATGATGATTTAATGAATTCATAACGGCCCACGTATTCTCTCCACGCACACAATTGTAAATTCATAATCTCTTTGAGACATCCAGAGAACAATGGCATTACATATGCCCATATATTGAGAGCTAGTTGCTGTTTATAATTGGAACTGATGTTTATGTCTTATCACCCCTAAGCACTCTCCCCTTTAATTAATATCATCGTATATTAAGCTGTAGATTTGCGTAACCACGTATCCGAAACATGAAATGATACAATTAACATCACAGAAAATGGAATATAGGTTGGAATTTGTGTAGACTTCAATTAAACTGTTCCGAAATTCGAAATACAATATAACACTTCTTCAGGGTGTATTTGTTTTACGAAATAGCTATCCCCAGCGTAGTATGTTTTGCAGATTTCGTTTTAAGAAATAGTTCCATCACAATATGTTCTGCAGTTAATATTTCTCAGGTGTATAGAAAGTAGTTTTTTTACAAAGTATTTTAAGCTTATTTAACTTCTACTTTTATTCTGGTTACACGGATTACATTTTTTAATGAGCTGAAATCGTAATTACAAATACACGAGTTAAACCGAAAGAATTAAAGGACAGCTAATTTATTTATCACGTATAAGAGATAAGAAAATATTATATGCATTCTACGACTGGACAAAATATATAACAAGGAAAATCACATGAATAAATTGTGATGCATAAATAAGTGATGAACACGTCTATTGCATTTAACGCAATTCTAAATCAAGCGTGAGTAAACCAAAATACTACACAACTCTTTAGGCAATATGTGAGAGCGATCATTTAATGCGCTTGGTGAGTAATTATGCCGTCATTTATTAAACCTTACAACTAAAATTGTGTGCACATGGTTACAATGCGTATAGAATTATTTAAGTTTGGCATGTGTGTATATATGTTCGCTAAATGCAAGTGTTTTTATGGCCCATGTGTAGCCTTGCGCATTCAAAGCCCCCTAAGCGAGGGAGCGGTACAAGAGCACCTAGCGACCCATCGCCCTTAAGCGCAAGACATTGAATTGGCTTGCAGCGTTTCTGTTGCTGTCCTTTATTGTTCAAATTAGATCTGTAACACTGGGACTTCATTACTCGTGATGAAAGCCCACAGGTTTAACTACAGACTTACATTTGTACAATTCTCCTACCTTCGGAAGAGACTGCGCCGACAGGCCCTGACAATGCAATTTGTTTTTTTGCCGTTTCGTATTTTTGTCTTTGACTACAGTTAACCCTTTGAGAGCCCTTTAATTTACGGTTTCGGGTGTTGCGAACAAATATTTTTATTATGCGAGCTGTACTTAAGTTGACACAAAACCTTTTTCGTTGTCAAAGCCAATGAATTGTAGGCTATAGGTTCGACTACAGTTATATGAACCAATTATGACCCATACAGGTAAGACGGTTTGCAAATCATTTACCCACAGGTAAAATGATTGGTCATTGAGCTTCGTAGTGTGAAGTACATACCAAAAATTACCTACACGTGCTTAATGTACGCAATCGTGTACACTGGGTCTGGATAGGTTAATGTGGCAAAAGCAAAACCATACGTTATAAAATTATTTGTTTTCACCTTTTCCGGCAAATAGTCGTATTCATAGAACATTTATTTACTGAGATGCACATCTAACACACAAAACAACGATTTCAGAGAAAGTATTTTAGTCCATAAGCCTATTAACCAGGTAGTTGTAATAAACCTGTCGAACTGACATACAATGTCGTTACAGAGAGTCCCTCCGTGAATTGATATAGGTTTTTTGAAACGGTAGCATAACTAGAACAACAAAACGAAAATGAAGTGTGCAGAGCCAACCTTCAACTGGAGAAACCAGGTAAGGAAATGTGCAGAGCCAACCTTCAACTGGAGAAACCAGGTAAGGAAATGAAATCGATAGAGGGAAACGACATACTCATCCTTCTGCTGAACCGCAAGTGGCGTGATCTGGTTTCACAAGGGAATGTAGGGTTTCCTAACGAAATGAAGGGCAGATTATACACTCTAAGAAATAGTTTGCAAACGTACTACATCAGTGTACGCGCGTGTTTAGAAAACACGTTTGGTAAAGTATTATTCCAAGCATCTTAGGTAGCTTTTCTATATAAGCTCAGAAAACAGTCCAATGCGTACATTCTTAAGTCCGAACCAGTAATGATATCAATCAGTTAAATAAATTCACTGAATCACTGATAGTCAGTTGATAAGCTACTGATGACCGGTGAATCAAGCAAATTAACTGACAGCAAGTGATTTACAGCTGTGGAATTCTTGACATTCAGTGGGAATCACAAACAAACAGTGAAATTAAACTGCAATGTTAATTAGTTATCTGGCACTGATTATCAGTTCCTCAATATTCACTGTTTTTACTCATTTCGCTCAATTCTCACTGTTTCAAGTTTAGAGTGAAGTTAAGCCCTAAATTTTTTATAGTCGCCTAACAATATTCGACGTTCCATTATTGGCAGCCTAACGTACTCTGTGGTAAATTTCCCACGCAGTTTAAGGGCTAACTCCTTATCGGAGACTTTCATTTTTCATTTCAAGTGTTGCAAAAAAAAAACTTAAGAATTTATTTTAACTATTGACACAATAGAACCTTTAGGAAGAGTGAAGAGATTTGGGCGGCTCTTAACATCGATTCCTTGAGACCCGAAAAGTGATGAACCTGTAGAAAGGGTTTCAATAGAACCACGGCGCGAGAAGTAACAAATTACAAAACAGTTGATATGTCAGCAGCAGTTAATAGAATTACTCAGAGAAAAACGATGTTCATATTGGAACTAGATTCTGGACATTCACGGTACCGAAAATGATTTCACGTATTCTGTAACATCCCGTATGTTAGTCTGTATATACCCGGAATGATATTGTGAAGAGCAAGTAATTTCAACTACAGTTAATGATAGGAAAATTTCGCGAGTTTAATGACATAGACTCCACAGTCCTGTATATACTCGAGCCGCAGCTGTGTGTTCATTGGCTGTGGGTCCAGAGAATAACGAGTGTTACATCACATCTGGCAGTATGGGATTCGCTACGTGTTTCCTTGCAAGTCTGCTGTTAGCCCAGGTGAATTCACTGTATTCGTGTTTGACGTCTCTCGTGTTTCGAATTGAACTCGCAAAATTTTCCTGTCCCTAACTATAGTATAGGAAGTTAGTTGAATATAATATCCAAAACTTTAAATCACGCTATCGATATCGCCAGGTTATTCTCGAGCCAAAACATTAATGAAACCTCGATAGAAAGAATTTCATTAATGTTGAAAGGGAACTGGATTCCTGGTTACTCCGCGACCATCTTTACACAAAAACACATCATGAATTTAAAATTAATTTAGCATAAAATATAATTAACCCGTCTTTGTGGTTCAAACTGCATTTGAATGAAGATAGTTCAGTTTTAACCAATGTAAACTAATTTTAGCGAAATACATTAATTTCACAGTAATATTTAAAAATATATTTTACAAATCGCTTCGAACATGCTAATTTTCTATGAAGTTCTTTGATACTTGTTTCTCCTAAACAAAATTCCCGAAGTAGATTTGTTTCTGATAAAATATTGAACCTTCGTCTATAGTGTTTTTGGTTTTTTAAGGATGCTTTTATAATTCGTATTGACTTTCCAAGCAGGAATCCAGTACTGTATTCTCTTGAATATTTGTAACTCGTGTTGTTTAAAACCCTGGCATAAACGAAAATATGAGTTACATTCGTGCATAACTGCTCTCACAAACATACAACACTCATTAATACATATTAGATTAATATATTAAAATTAACATGGGCTTGGGTAGAGAACATTTGAGCCTCCCTTCCTCCTTCAGCCCTACTCATGGGCAACTAAAATTCTATGTCTCTGATGTGTGGTGACAGTTATTGTATGGCCTATTTTTATTTAGCACACGTGCATATTTATCACGAGTAAAAAAAATACGCATGTTGCATTTTGTCTCAGCTCACTCAAATATAGCTTTGTCTTTAATTTGATGCATCCCAGATATTAATATTAAAATAAAATACTCTTCTTGTCACCATATAGTCTGAGATGGTAGCGGTTTGCACAAATAACGCCTTTCTGACGCCGATTGTCGCTGCTCTCACTTCTGCACATTATTAGACTTCTAACTGCTGAAACTTACTAGCGAGTCTTTGTAGCTGAACATGTGTTCTGAGGCGCGATTGTCATTCCCTTTTCTTTTCATCAGAAGCCGATTTACGTCCTGGAAACAATAAACGGGGTGGAAGTTTCCATGGCACAAAGTGTAGCCATCAGGTACCTGTCAAAATATCGTAAACTCCATATTAGTTTTTAGCCTTTGCATTCGTGTTGTATAGTAACCAAAACTTGTGTTTCTTAATTTTCTACTCGTAACGTGGTCATCAACAAAATTTGGTTATAGAGGTCCGCAACTCTGTAAATTAAATTTTTCTGGGAATTTAAAATTATGCAGTGGTACAAATTAGCTATTTTATAGATATTGATAGCACAGTGCTGTCAACATAGAATAAAAGGGAGGCAGTTGTATCGCTTATCGCCCATTTGCCGAACTATAATAGTGATTTACGCTTCACAATTTATTTGTATTTTCGAATAACCTGTGTTATATAAAATATGAGGAACTAGCAAATATTTGTGAAATAATCTTCAGGCACGCGGAAGGAAGTAGAATTGTCCTGCTGGACTAATGTCCTAGAGGATTCAGTAGACAGCCAGGACTGTGTGGAAATTCCAAGAAGGGATATGGTGCTGAGTGACATGTCATTATTTCCGGGGCACTCAGCCCGCCTTGCCACGCTCCTCCCGGGCAGGAACATAACGGGGGGTGCACTGATTATGGTTGTCTACCTACAGGCGTTACACTTTCTGTAGTTAACAGAAGCAATGCCATCTCTGGAAGCAGACATCAGACTAAGTTTCCCTTCCATTCAAGCTTAAGTCATTGGTACGTCGTAAAAACATATCAACCTTTCTCCAGCCTCTGTCACACGCCATTATTTCCACGCCGTGACCTTTACACTTTTTTTGTATATTCCCTCCCGCCGTCTGGGAGCAGCAAGTCACCCACAGACTCGATCGTGAATGTTTCCGTTACCTTGGACGATGTCGTACATAACGTCATGACAAAGCCGGGAGGTCCTTCAAAAGCAAACAGTCCGTTTGGAACTGAAGGACATTAGCAAAAGTCGTGTCATGCGGAGAAGGTTGGCAAATCACAATCATCATCTTACTTCATCGGTGCCAGACGGTCGTCGTTACGAGGCAACTACGCTGTCGTAGGCGAAGCATGGGTCTAAGTGATCAGTATAAAGTCGTGCAAAATTAAACCTATTGTTTGGTGAAAGTATACAGTCACAGTACTTAATAATACAGATATAAAACAGCCACCTGTACCGCAAAATGCTAGAAAAATCGCTTCACTGGCTGACAAATTGTTGAGACGCCGTCCGCCAATTAGCGCTGGTAACCTACTCAGCCAGCAAGCAGCCCAGCGAGCAGGGACTCTTTCGCATCATACGGTAGCCGATCAGACACTAGGCCCGTTCCCAGAGAATGGGTACGCGCGTAGCAGAGGAACGGCCACGCCAATTCACTTACGGGGCCACGGCGATGTAGTGGTTAGACTACTCGACTCCCACCTTGGCGAACCGGGTTCGATTCCCGGCGTGGTTGCTCCCGGATTTTCGCCCGTGGGAATCGTGACGCTACTGATGAGGGGAATTACTCACACTTGCATTCCGGCGCCGCTCCACACTCACCTCGCCTCACCCTCATCGGTTCTCACGACCGCGCATTTCTGACAGGGTGTGTCAGGAAACGAGTGGCATATTCACAACATTAAGGAAAATTTTACAATTTTTGACCTGAATATGTCTTTAAATTTGCAACCATAGTGGGAGGCCATTCAGAAAATCCGATGATAACAAAATCGGGGGATACAGTTTGCCATTGCAGCTCCGAATCTATCATCTACATTCAAAATTCAATTACACCACTCGATTGCCAAAGGATCAAATAATATGTTACATCGAGTGAGGACTGCGAATCATTACGCGCAGAGGGGGGAGGGGAGGCAATTTCGAGTTCGTTTCGCCGCGTCTCATAACTTCCGCGTAGTATAACTTTTGACCAGGAGAAGCTACGACGCTCGTTTGAGTTTCAATAGACAGCTCTAGTCGAGATCAATCGACTGTGTGTATAAGAACATTTGTGTGGCATGGTAATGGTGAAATTGTATGCATTTATTTTTAAAAAAATTATGGAAATTTAACACAATGTCGACCTATACTCGTCAAAAAACCAAGTCGAAATGCAGAAATCGTATACGGTTGGAAATAGCATCTCAAAAGCAATCTAGTATGCCCATAAAACCCCATATGATCGAGTGAAGCGGTGCCGGGAACGCAAAATAAAACATCAAAGCATCCAAGCGCGTCAACATAGACGTATTCACGCAAAACAAACTGCCGTGTCCCCAACACAGCCAAACCCATTTTTTTAAAGTCTGTTCTATGTAGTTGACCTCGAATCCGGTACATTCCCGGGTAACTAAAGATGACATTTATTTTTAAATGAGTAAAGTTTGTGTAGTCTATATTATATTTGATTTGCTCGTTTTACTTAAGGCGCTTATTACTTGTTCAGAGTCTTGCGGGCACTTTTGAAATCAACCTTAGAAAAGGGTCAGTGTTCCCACCGGCATTTATTATAACGGGCGCATTGAGTGACATGCGCCCAGTCAAGTTGGTAACGATGGATGGGAAGTAGTTCCGTTTCTTAACGTCGAATAAAAAGTGTTAGGTGATCATTTCTGATCACTTAAATTATTTATTTCGCTTTCTGTTTTTTTTATCGTACCTAAGTGTAAAAATTAGCAAATTTGTTAAAAATAATTTTTCTAATTATTTCACAGTTTCTCTTGACCGACGCATGAATAAAGTAACGAAGCTCATGACAATGTTAATCTTACATAAGGCGGAAGAATATACAACGTGTATACAAGTAGATCTTAAGCAGAGCTTTCAAAAGTGCTCATTTTACCGGGAACAGCCTATAACAGTGATACAAAATGATTTTTTTTAGCGAGACGGAAATACTCAGTTCAGTAAGCGAGAAGGGATGTGAAATGGGGTAACTGCTGACACATTGAGTCGGTGCACGAAAAGGAATGACGTCCAATTGAGGTTTAAAACAGCCGTCAAATCTTTCGCCACGGCGCCGGATGTTTGCTCGCAATTGCACAAAGGCGCTATCAGAAGTAGCGGCCGGTCCACTGGTGTAAACTGTTGAAACGTGCTTGTCTTAAGGAAATCCTTTAATAAACATCCTCCCTACGTTCCAGAGAATGGAAATCCATCTTTTTGTTGATGCAGTACAAAGGTTAGGGTTCAGTATGATAAACACGCGGTTTTTCCTGGTTTCAACCCCACCTGGTTGCACTGAAAATAATTCTTTCCCCCGCGTTTTCCATTCTAAATTGAGATCAATGTTGTTGCAGGTCATTGCTATGGACCTTCCCTATTTATCTCGTTTTGACAAGTATAGTTAGTTAAGGTGCATAAAAGGTTTTTAAGACTTCTTAATTTCTTAAGCATTTGTGCTTATTTCTTTACTAAATTAGTTAGTTACTTCGACGTGGAACAACTGAAACCTTTCTGTACATATGCATAAGTACTGTATTGGTTATTAATAATTTCCGCCGATAATCATAGTTCCTGGTAAGACAAACTTTAATTGATTTTTTTCTCTGCTAACAACAAAGCACGGAGTTCGGCATATAAACAGAGTTTGAAAACAAAAAAGTCTCATGTGTCATTACCATCCCATTTCAGTTGCTTGAGACAGGAGGTTAAAAATTCATTCGATTTTGTTCATGTTATTGGGTACTAGAGTATGTTGCAATATTATCTCTATATGAGCATGACGTTGGTAATGCTGGACTTCAGTGTAGGTGAACTTATGTCACGTATAGACGTTCTCAACCTTAGCGTACTAGAGTTTAAGCCAACATTCCTCGTAAACATAGGCGCCACATATTCAACTATAAACATTTGCCCCTTTATGAAGTTATTGTCGCCTCGTAATCCCAGTAGGACTAAATGCCGCAATCCTACTCACGACAGTTTCTTAATACGCTGCCTAGTGCGCTTTTAGCTGAGCTAAATGATAGGGCATTGAACAGTAAATGATTCTAGGCGTATCTCATCTGGGTTTCGCAATATCGCTTTTGATATGTACATGTCATATTTTAATATGCAGAATATTGCATATCCCAACCAAATCGTGTGGAAAGGTACACAAACGCTCCACTTTAGCTATTTAATTGGATGATTTACACACTGGTAAAGGCTGTTCACGATAAAGTGAGCACTTTTGAAATCAACCTTAGAAAAAAGTCACTGCCCATGCATGCATATATTTTTACGGGTGCACTCATTGACATGCACCCTGTAAAGTTGGTAACGATGGATGGAAAGTAGTTCCGTATCTTAACGTCGAATAAAAAGTGTTGGGTAACCAGGCACTTGCCCAGAGGTGGAGTGGGAAACCTTTTTGTGGGAGAAGGGTGGAGGGGACCGCACAATCACATTTTTTTTTTTTTGCCGCGTGATCAAACCCATGGCTCAGAGTGCTAATGGAATACATATGTAACATCTGCGTAAAGCGCGAACTCCAGCCGTGCAACACGCCAGTAAAATTACGACACGGGCCAGCAAACGAAAAGTTGGAACGCCATTCGGCAGTCAGTGACTGGTGGCCCTGCTCCGCCAGCCCGCAGCCCAGTTTATAGGGAACTTTTTCGCAGCATGTCGTTATAGCCAATCGGACACGAGGCCCGTTCCCAGATCCTCGCGTAGCCAATCAGAGTATTGGTGCGCCCGCTTGAAAGGAACCGCCACGATATTCAAGTGTCTGTGTACTTCCTATCCATTCTGAGGCCACGCCATTCTCGGAGTGGTTACAGCATCGCCTGGCGAGAAAGAAAACCGTAGCACGCCGGTTCGCCCGCGAGCACTAGAGAAAGCTGGGGAGCAGTTGAAGCTTCGGCCGGGGTGGTAGTGGTGTTATAAAGAGCAGGAGGGGGTGTTATAAAGAGCAGGAGGGGGTGTAGGAATGGGGAAAACGTCTTTTCCCGCGCGCGTGCGGGGAGGGGCTAAAGGTCACAAACCGTCCATCACCGCAGGCGAACGTGAAAGCTGCCTCTTCGCGCGGCGCTAGCGGGCCTAATGAAATAACACCCCGATATCCCGCTGAGAGTCGCCAAAGGCGAATTCTTACTCCTGCTTCTTTCGTCCTTCCTCCCTCGACTCCTCCCACTTTCAATCCCGCTTCTCTCTTCCTCCCTCTTCCCGCGCAACGTCGGAAACTCGTGGGATGACGTAAATCACCGGGGCGAAATGGCCGCCGATTACTCCCCCGGAGCGCTGGTAATTTATAACTGGGGGTCCGCTCGTGTGACGTATTTCGGAACGCGCCCAGAGACTGGACGTGGTCTGGTTAACTCTCTGGAGCGGACGCCGATTGATCGCCGGGAAGAGATACGGACGCAACAACTGATCGGAGAAGGGTAGTTTTCCGAAAGGAGACACCCGTGTTTCCTGGTATGTCTCAGACTCCGGAGGGAACAGTCAGCACGTTCTAAACATGAAAACGGTTCGAATGGAAATCGTTGACAACTTTCTGCTGAGGTTGAATTTCACTCTATGGATGATAATTTTCTTTGAGTTTCAGCGCATCCCCATACTACTACACACCATTGGTTTCCAGTTCGGCTGATTTGTATGCTTGCATTTTAAATGACAGTGCCAGACCAATATGGCATCACACGAAACAAATAGGTGGCGCACGGAAGATCCTATAGAGATATACACAAACACGAAAGCTATTCAAAAGTCAAAAAGTAAGGGAACAATAGCTCATATAAAAAAACTTGATTACACTGGAAGATAGACTGATACACAGTAGTATAACACTGGTATCCAATACCTTTCAACATTGTCGCCATGGTTATCAGAACATTTGTTCAGACGGTACACCAAGCCAATGACATCGATTCCAGTATATAAGAAGTATGTGTCCAATCCATGAAGCCACATCACAACGGCTTGTTGAACTTCTGCATCGTTTGAAATGTTTACAACCCAGGTGCCCCTTCAATGATCTCAAGAGATGGAAATGTTTACAACCCAGGTGCTCCTTCAATGATCTCAAGTGATGGAAATGTTTACAACCCAGGTGCTCCTTCAATGATCTCAAGAGATGGAAATGTTTACAACCCAGGTGCTCCTTCAATGATCTCAAGAGATGGAAATGTTTACAACCCAGGTGCTCCTTCAATGATCTCAAGAGATGGAAATGTTTACAACCCAGGTGCTCCTTCAATGATCTCAAGAGATGGAAATGTTTACAACCCAGGTGCTCCTTCAATGATCTCAAGTGATGGAAATGTTTACAACCCAGGTGCTCCTTCAATGATCTCAAGAGATGGAAATGTTTACAACCCAGGTGCTCCTTCAATGATCTCAAGTGATGGAAATCGCAGGGTACCAGGTTGGAGCCGAATGTGGTCGGGCGCGATCGTGCAACAACACGACGCCTGATGCGAGAAGTCCTAGTAGTTTTCCACAATTTGCCTCCCGCAATTGCTTCAGTGCGCAACAATAACCGGCTGGATCCGCTGTCGCTCCCCTGGTGAAGAAATCAACCAGAAGCGCGTCCTAGATCCTTTGCGGATGGAGCTGTTGTGAATTTCTTAGTAGGTGGGGACAGTGAGAGTTTCCATGACATGGATGCCTGCTTCGTCTCCGGTGTCATGTGGTATACTCACCTTCCATCCATGCCCTGTAACGGCACTCCATTCCTCACGAAACCGCATTCAAGTGTATGAGAAACAATCCCACCCTAGTGGCTTTGTGACCTTCCGTGAGTTGCCTTAGCGCCCAGTGTGTAGAAAAACATATGTAGGTAGCGCAGTTGCTCATGGACGATATTGTGGACACTGCCCACTGAGATGTTGAGTTCCTTACCAATATCGCTAGGTGGAATACTATCATTGTTGTGAATAAGACCTTCAATATGGCATGGATTACCATCTGTGGTGGGCGTGCTTGATCGACAGGATTATTGATAATCTTGCCATTATCGAACTCTGCACTGAAAAGAAGGTTTTGCTGATCAAACAAGATTTGTTCGGCGCAACCAAATTATTTGTTTGTATAGGGTCAGTGAAATATTTTGTTGCTGAAACCAAATTATTTTGTTGTTCTCATTTGATTGCCCCAAAACTGAAAGATTTGGCTGGTGTAACTAAAGATTTGTTTGGCTGCACGTAAATTAAAAAGTTTGGGCCGATTCAAAATACTTTAGAAGTTCGACCGAGTTTCGAGCCTAGATCACCTGTGTCCGAGGCTTAGCCTTAGTAATTTCAGCTATTGTTACGACTGATGACACCGGAAAGCTTTTAAAAATAGATACTGTAAATACTGGGCAAATTAACAAGCAAATATTTCAAATTTTACCGACTTACTTGTCAGTTTATTGTTGCATTGTTTTATGAATGTGTTTATACGATTGTTAAGCATCAATAAATGCACTAACAAACACGGTTACTATCCTAATTGTCACAAAAATACACACAAACTCTCGAGCTGTATTTTCGAACGAAGGCAGTCAAATGAGTGGCCAAAAAATATATACAGTCGATTCAACAAAATATTTAGTTGGCAGTCTAATTTATTTGGCCCAACACAGAGATTTCGTTTATTCAAACATATATTTTGCTAGACGAACAAAAGTAATTTTGTTGCTTTTAAAATTTTGTTAGCTCAATAAAATGTTTTGTTAGGGCAACTAAATATATATTTGGCCCTATACAAACAAATATTTTGTTCGATTTTCTCTCAGTGTGTGCACCAAACTCACACCGTTTTTCATACATGGCATGAGAACCGTACACCTCAGCAAGCTAACAATTAATATTGACTGTGAGCTGCCCTTCAGACGCAAAAGCCTGATCACAGTACGCACTTTCACGTTCGACTATTTTCCCGTGAGAACAACCACCTTACAACCGATATTGCGAGGGTCTGACGCAACATACGAGCCAAATAATAGCTGTGTGACAAAGTTTATAGCATTCTGCTGTAGCCTGGCGCAAGATTCGAGCAAGAGGAGGAATATGAAACTCGTCAAACAATACAATAATTTGTGAGCCAAGCGCCCGGTGTTTTAAAAAAGTAAATGAAGTAAGTCCTGAGAAATTAAGCAAATGCATTTTGACTTAAAATATTAAAAATACTACCAAGTATTTCATTTAAGAATGACTGCAGTATATGACCGTGTTAAAAATAATAAGAGCTCATAACTCATAGTTCTCGAGCCTTCGATGTTGAGAGCAGTCCACATCTGTACACCGCACTGAACTACACTTATATAGCAAATATGAACCGCCGTAGAATATTTTAAGTATATTAGTAAGGTAAAATATAAATCAAGGCAGGCAGTCTGGTTGTCTTCTGCGTATTTCGCCAAAATTAACTAATACAATGCTAAAATATAATAAGAAGAGGAAGTTTGTAAGAAAACTCATTCTGCTTAAGTTGAATATCAACTCCCCTGAGAGGCAAGTCAAGCGACCTAAATGCTTTCGCAAGTAATAATCGTAGTATTATACATAAATCATCAAAATCATGTCAACGAGAATATGAATGAGAATATCTGGCAGTGGTTTGAATGCCAAGTAAAATTAAATATGCCCTAGGCTGTAGTACCATAATTATAACATTATTACTTGATAAATATATAATTACGTAATTGAATGATTGCATAAAACAAAGAATGTTGTTTCATAGAAATCTGGTAGAAATACAAAAAAAAAGTTTATTTATTTAGGTTTTTTTTTACTGCTTTGATTCAAGTGAATCCTAATGCTTCTAGCTATTTCACTCAAAGTATGTAACAATCTTGGTTAAAAGACATGCAATAAACTTGAGAGATCGCAAAGTATGTAACAATCTTGGTTAAGAGACATGCAATAAACTTGAGAGATCGCAAAGCTTTATTCATTAAAAATTTACCACTGAATTGTGGGAAAAAGAAGAGTGGGATATATTCTTCTTTAAAAAATGCTATGCACGTTATTTTAGTTATCATCCTAGTGTAAGCACAAAAAAAAATCTGTTAACTTGGCCATAGTTGCGTAAGACATTTACATGTACATAATTCTGAACAAGGGGGCTTCAAGCACCACCCATGTAATTCTTTTTTTTTTTTTTTTTTGTCTTGTTTGGTAACACAACAAACACTTTGCACCTCCAAGATCAGCCATTTGTATCTGCCGACCTGGTCAGATATTCTGATAATATTTCACATATACAGCTTCGATATCCCCTGCTAATTTATTTCCCCAGCATGATTTGCAACGTGTTACCATGTATTTCTTTTTCTCGATTACCCGAGCCCGTGCAATCAGCCAGGAAAATCAGTGCTGTAAAGTGATTTGATAAATGACGCGCCTCGGGGCGAGTGATAATGGTCGGAAAGGGGATGGGGGAGCTGCTATCGGCTTCCAGAAAGAAAATTAATTACCGTCGCTGCTAGGAAAGGACGCTGACTCGTTATTACCTGGCCGAGCTTTTGGGGGAGGTGGCTGGGAGCGATCCACAAGCCGATCACAAACCACTCGCCCAAGATCACACTCTCAGGTGCTAATGTGCTCTCTTTAACACCTGGCTTACACGTCGCACACCTACGCAGCAGAATACACCCACAGCACGATTACACACAACGAACGACCGTAATTATGAGACCTTTGCACTACCTACAGCAAATGGGCTAACCACCCATAGTTTGCCTGCAATACAACGGTGGAGCTGACTTGATGGCTTAAAGGAGCCCATCCACACAATATAGTTAGACACTATGGGAAATCCCGTAAATTTTCTAAGCCAACATAGCGTCGATAACAGTCTAGCTCGTCTACCTTTTTTTTTGATTGCATAATCAAATGTTTGCCTCGGCTATGATATTTGCAGGGTAGTCACAAAAGCCCTGTTTCAGAGTATACGAGTCTTCATTGGCCCAATGAAGTGTGATAGTACCTTTGTACTTGCACGACAGCTAATAACGATAGAAAATTCTCGGAAAGTCTTTAATTTTCGTTATGTGGATGTTGTAATGTGTATAAAAGGATATTTAAAAAAGTTACATTATTTTTACTTCAGCAAGATTTGAACCTGAGTCAAAAAACTACAAATTCGCAAGTCTAAACACTCACCTACAACTCTTACATGATGCCATGGTATAACTTTTTTAATTCTAGTACAGTCACATAAGCAAATTTTCCCAGTTTCCACTCGAGTTACGGCATTTTAAGTTTTGCTAAATGTTACGATGCTACTTTTTAGCGTTTGAAAGAATACGTCTTAGTGGCGCGGATAACAAATTGCGGCAGGAACGATCATTTTCTTGTTACATTGGCGAAGAAAATTTCGTGTAGACTCGACATTGTTCGTCCCCGAAAATCGAAACTTTCCGTATTTTGTATTTTCTGGTTTAACATAACTCCGTTTTTCTCATCATTACGGATTGCGTTTCCGTATATTAACTGCACGTTTCCGTAAAATTACTGTAAAAATACGAACTTAACTTCGTTTTTCGTCATTACGGATTGCGTTTCCGCATATTTACTGCACGTTTCCGTAAAAAAAAAAAAAAACTCCGTAAATATACGGAAATTTTAACAGCGTATAAAACTGTAAATTTTCACCTCAATAAACCATCGTATCTAACTACTAGTTTATTTGTGGTTATTTCCGACTTTTCTGACGCTCTGCTAGTTTCAGGCTGCTCTACGTAACCTGTCGTCTTGTATAAACAAAACTTAGAAGAATTTGGAAGGGAAAAGGCCAAGGATAAACCAGGGCGCCGTATTTGGGTCTTGGACACACAATCGTAAATAAATTAAATATAAAACAATGAAATCTTTTTCCAGCTCTGCAATTCTGAAAACATACATATGGCTGTAACAGCCACTTACTTTACGAACACCTTAGGTTAATAATATTTAATATAAATATTATTTCTTGAGGGTCGTGACAAACGAGTGTATTTACTTTATGCTTTTATTTTATATTCACAAATAACGCAAATATAATTGGACGTTTCATTTTACCAAAAAAATTAAGATACTTTGACGTTAACGGAAACACTCGTGATGTACGAACTATTTAGAAAACATGTGCGTCTTTTAGGTGATATCTTGAAAATTTTACTAAGAAGGTGTGAAAATACCGTGAATAGAATAGATACACAGATTTAACTAGCCAACATACAGTACATACAGCTAAAGAAACGAATACTAATATCAAATCGGTTAACTTTCTGGCTGGTGAGGCGTAGAGCTCTCCTTCTGAAACGCAGATCAATAAAATAGTTTTAATATAAATAAAACCACGATTTAAAAACGCCTAATACGCAGTAAAAAAATTGCTCGTCTGGAATACATAGGCCTATTAGATGAGCCTCCTATACCGCGACGAAGCTTCATTTTCGCAAACACCCAGAGAGGTATAGGCTGTTCACGGTAAAGGGAGCACTTTTGAGGCCCTAGTTACTTTTTCCTTTCAGCCATTTTTTATTCTTCAACCACCTCTTAAAATAAATATTGCAATGTAAGTAATAAACACATTGTGTGTATGCCACTGCACTCAGAAGTTAAAGTCTACGGCTAAAATAAAATATATTTATTGACTATTATTCCAAACGAGAGGGCTTTCAAAAGTGCTCACTTTAACGCGAATAGCCTGTATGGAAGTTCAGGGAGCCGTGAGCTCGACGGCGGCAAAGAATAGGCAAGAGTTGAACGTCTGTCCTTGAAGCACGGGATTTCCGTGGCTGGTGTCTGATTCCGTGGCAAGGGATCGATGTGCGCTCAGTCAGCGCCGTGCAAGATAACGAGCTCATTTGACCAGACGGCAGCCACAGAACTGGTAACTATGCTAGGTCGAGGTGGGTTGGCATTGCCCTCTGTCACAGAATAATTAGGAATGTAGAGGCAAACCCTGCCTCTTCTGCTGCGAACTGCTACCGCACACTCCAGTAAAATGGCCTCACTTCCCAGCAAAATGTTGGAACGCCGCTCTGCAATCAGCTCCTGGTAACCTACTCGCCAGCAGGCAGCCCAACCAATAGAGGATCTCTTGCAGCATGCATTGGACAGTCAGACACAAGATCAGCTCCCAGAGCTTCGCGCGGTTAATCAATGGTTACGCCCATGTCTGAATAACCGCCACGCTAATTCTGCCCCTGTACTTATCTACTCTGTGTTCGCGAGGTATTAGTAGAGACCTGTAAAATTCGTGTTATTATTATTTGGCATCATAATAATCTTCACAGTGATGTATCTACTCGAGCTGGCATCATTTCTCCATTGGTTTCTGCATATATATGAAGTCACTCTCTTTCTGACTGGACTGCAGATGATTGGAGTACGCAATTGTGAAGTGTTCATTCATTGGCTTAGAGTTACTCAGGACGTGTCAACGAAAATATGGTCCAATGACAATCTTATTAAAATGGTACACGTGTTTGAAGTTTAACGTGTCCCCAGAAAATAAAGCAAATTTTGCAGGTCTCTAGGAGTAAGACATATATGCTTATTCGGTCTTAAACCATTGATGGACACATCTTTCATTCGCCTCTTGTAGGCTTACTGGTTTTTATTATGTTTTCAGTTCCTGTAATTTGAAATACTCAGCATTCAAAGCGTATGTAAGTATAGATATTTTGTGACATACTTACTTTTTGCGTCTTCCCTTCGGGTGCATCCTTCAATTTTTCCGACGATATGCTTTTTGTTTTTTTTTTATTTCGTCCCAGCGTAAAGGTCTAGCGTATACGCCATTATCTGTGATTGTCGCAATACCTAAGAAAACTAATTAACCCCCCCCCCCCCTTCCCGCTCGACCCTTTTCCGAAAATAAATGGAAATGAAATTCTTGTTAGCTGCGAAAAAGGCAAACTTGTAAATAGAGTAAACTCTACGAATGAAGTTTAACCCTTCAGGTTGCAGATTTATCAAAAGGAGGCAAAATTCTACAATAATACATAATGGTCGGATTGGATCCAGTTTGTAGAAAAGTTTTTGGTTCGTTGTGAAATTACCATTACCAAACAACGACTTCGCTAATTCAGAGTACATTGATAGGAAAATTCAACACGATCTCTTAAAAATTACGTAATGGCGAACAATGTTGCTTGAATTCCAACTTCTACTCTATTTTCACATCGTGTTGTCATCCCTACAGCAAGATCACCACTGAAAATATTTCCAAAATCAGCTGTTATAGTTACTTTATTTAGAATTATGATATCAAACGTGATAACCAACAGTGTAACAGTATTTCTGGCAAACAAATTTTGTTTTCGGTTATAAATTGTCCATTATAAATGGATATTAACACATAAAGACGCGATCGTTTCGTACCTTATTTCGACCTGGCCATGTAGAACTCACTTCTTGTAGACTGCTGCTAAATGTTTATTACAGGTCGTTTGTGTTCTAGGGTGTTTCGATTTAACCGTACACCTATTAAGCTAAAGATACTAATTGATAGCATTTATCATTTCAACGTAATATGCTCGCAAGCTTTCTATGTATTCAGTATGTAGCTCTTATCTTTTGTTACTTGCCCATCGAGACTATAAAGTAAACTTGAATAGGTGTGCATACAAGATTTCTAAAGCGAGATATCTTTTCAGCTTAGCCGTGTGCGTATGGCATGCGGCCTCCTCCCTGGAAGTGTTCCAAGGCACCGTATAACCCGTTTTGTGAAATTGGCTGCACGGTGTTAATATAACACAAGGAGTGTATTCACAATCTATTACTTTTACAAAAGAGTTAAACATTTTAGAGGCAAATGAAGTAACAACTCAGACGATAGTTCTCAAAAAATGGCATATTACGACAGCCATACGTGAAAGGGATATCGCAGAAGGACGTGTTAATCGCGGGGGGAAAAATACCTTATTATAAGTAAATAAGGTGTTACCTAAATAGTGACAGAAATTTCCAGTATAGTTGTAAGTGAATAATAAAAAGAAGCTTAAGTATATATACATTTTTTAACTTCGAGTAGAACATGGTCGTGGCATAGAAATTGAGTGAGCTGGTGATTTTTTGCGAAAAAATTTGAGTGCACGGTAGACTTAAATGCTATAAGTATCCAACAGCAGTTTGTTCATTGCAATTGGTTATTGGCTGGTTAAGAAAGCGTTTTCATATTTGACCGGGCCACTCAGAATTCGACAACATCGGCACGGCTCCTACCTGATACATGTGCAGACAGTAAGCAATTGCCAAAAAGTAATTCAGCTAATCAAGATATAGGTAAACGGCACTAAAGTGTTTTGAAATATAACTTGTCCTGAAATCTTTTTGCAAAATTTCACTACCCCTAGAAATTGATTCATTTCGGTCCTGAACAATCGAGGGAAACGTTGCTTAATAAAACATTGTAATGTTTGTGACCATTTCTGGGAATCATTTAATAAACGTATAAATGCCAGTCACTAGTTCCAAGGCAATGCCACAGAATAGATTAGTAGGGACAACAGAATTTCGCGAAAAGAGTTCACGACCAGTTGTATTTCATAACACATACTCAGATTCAATTTCTTTATTGGATGCTCTAGGTTTTACGCTTATTAGGAGAACGCGCGCTAATCACAGACCTGCAGTATTGGAGTTGCTCAGATTGTTGTTGGTGAGTCAAGTATGAAAATGTCTTCTAGCAAAAATACGCAACCAGTAATCAAAGGAAAATTGCTCTTTATGCCCGTAGTGTATTGAAAAGTAGCAGGTGCTTAAATATTTTGGCTAAATTTGGGTGTCTTTGATGACGAGTACACAGAAGAGAAATTGCATGGTGTTTCATTCGCCGATTGTTAGAGACCTGAAGAAATCGCGGATTCATTTTCGGACAAGTTAGAATTCAAAACACGTGTGTTGACACCTCCTGGAGAACGGTGCCCAATTGTCGCCTTCCACTGTGACAGCAGATAACCAATGTGCTGTTGATATCGGCATATTTGTACATAAGACTTTAGAGTCTAACCTGCAGGTCATTGAACTTGCGAATTTTTCAGGGTCTCTACTGATTTTCTAAGCGAGGCTCTGGAAGTTTGCGTTATGCGGATGATTCCCTACTGTTCAATCTGCACTTACTAAAGAAGAACTTTGTGCATCTGGCATTTAGATCAACAAGTGGTATTATGGCACCCGTAGTTTTCATTCCTGTTGGCGGAGCTGGGCGCTAGGATCGCCCTCTCCTCATGGCAGGGGTGTGTTCGTCATCTACGCAGAAGGTCAGGCGCCATTCAAACGGCCGTTTGCCTGACACAGTGTCGTCCTTATTTGGACATGTTTGTAGATAGAACTTTCATTCGCCAATCATTACTTATACCCCCCTAAGGCATATAATATTTTGATATTTCCCACTTCCAAGTATAACGATGGCAGTTCCTAATATGGTAATACTTACTCCTATTGGCTCCTGTGTTTTCAGAGCAAAATAATGACTTTTCATTGGGGTTCAGAATTTGTTTACCCCTATAGGAATTAATTTAAATGTAACAGTATATATGCTTTGTCTTTTTGCTTATTCGAGGTCAGACGTTCGGCCTCGAGGGAGCATCTTACATCAGAAGTTATGCAACTTATTACTTCACTTTCTATCACTTGATAGGCTCTTCAAACAGTAGATCGTGGCATCACTCTGACGTAAGGCTAGACACCCTAGCATGGGCTCAAACTGTTCTAAGATCAATTTGGCTTGCAGATATTATTATGATTAAACTCTAAGAAATGAACTATCATTAATATTTTTAAGAATGTCTGTCGAGCAGTTCTAATATTTGTATTTTTCTCCTGGAAAGTTAAGGCTCTCTAATTGCGAGCAGTTGCTTTCGTCAGTGGACAAGGGGAGAAAATTACAATCTATTCTTGCTCAATATGTAATTCAGTGACAGGCAAGTCAAACTTAACCTGGAGTTTTAAGGTTTTTAATATTGCCATATTTTATAAATTGCAAAGAATGGCAAGATGTTAAAGATGACATAAGATCTTTCTTGTGGAATTTTAATGTAGGTTTTAAAGATGGATTTTTTCCAAGTAAGACCCATGAAAATAAAGGTTAGGTGAATGAATTTACAATTCAAGTTAGAATTTTGCATTCGCCTTTGGTTGGCCTTATATAGCCAGAGAATTGTTTGTTACGAAGATAAAAATTTATCTATTTTCCATGTTGGAAATATTGTTGATAATTATTACAAAGGCGTTATCATTGCGAAATGCTCTTTTATGACATTATTAATAAGTCAATATGGGCTTGAATTTTCACATAAATATTTTTCATGTATGTACCTGAGATCCAGAAAGTGGCCAGAACTTCCACAGAATTTGTATCATAACAGAGGATATTTCTGAAATCGTAGTTTTTAAAGAAAATGTATTGCAACAGAATATTTCTGAAATCGTAATGTTTTCCCAAGAATATGTGTAAACTATATTTATATGCATATCAAATCTATGATTTGTAAACCAAATAAATTAAAATCATAACGTCAGAAAAAAAAAAGTATTAGGTAACCATTTGTGATAACTAAAATAATTTCTTTCGCGTTCGGTTTTTTAATGCATCGAATTGTAAAAATGAACAGATTTGTAAAATATTTACTTTTTCAGTAATTTCAAAATTTCACTTGACCGACGTATACATAAAGTGAAGAGGCCCACGGTAATGTTAATTTTACAGAAGACGGAAGAATACACAATCTACATTCAAGTAGATGTCAAACAGGATTACCGTGAACAGCCTATACACTAAGAAGCATTACTTCGGTTCCTCAAGAGTGGGTAAAACAGCTTCAGTCAGGCCGTGGTGTACCGCGGCGTTCGGACACGAAGTTGCTCGCGCAGGAGGGGGAGTCGTCTGGTACCCCGGCCACACGCCCGCGCATCTGTTACCGTGAGGTCTGTCCGACCTCCTCCCCCCGCCCCCAACCCCGCCGGCGCCTCAGGAGCGCCGTGACTCGTCTGACTAATTGTCGTCATTAATCAACCGGCGCGGCCGGGTGCCCTTTCCTTCCGCGTCGTCGACCTCCTGGTGCGGCGTCTTCTGGCGTCCGTCCAGCCGGCGTCTGGCTGACGCTGCGCCGCCCGGAGCAGCGATCCGCGCCTCCATTTGTTCGCTCGCTGCTGTTAGACGTGCTGACTTTTAACCAAAAACCCTCTCGCGACGTTGTGGATTCCAAAGCGTTACATTTATCACTGGCTGGCGCACCTTAGCTGCCTGCAAAATAAACACAGACGTTTGATAGTAGAGCAGCATCATTCTGAGAGCCTCAATCGAATATGAACGTGTCTTCCTTCGGAGAGTTTTAGTTTAGAGGTTTTGTTCGGCACTTCACAGCGAGGGCTTGAGATTTGGCAAGGGAGCAGTGAGGGGAAGATTTAGCAGCGGTAGAATGTTAAGGTGGGAGGGAAACGGGATTGCCCCGAGAAAACTCTCCGGCCAGCGGTAACAACCGCCACGTTTTCCACATGTGAAAATCCGAGTGATACCGCCGGGAATTGAACTCTGTTCGCCTTGCTTGCAGATGATCAGTCTGACGACTACACCACCGCGGCCCATTCCCTTTAAATAAAGCAGCTAATTAATTTCGGCGGAAAATCGGTAGGACTAAACCTAACCATTGTATGTACACAGAAACATCTAAACATTTGTTTATTAGATCTCATATCCAGTTTGCTGGGTTTAATGTGTCAGGTCCTTTGTATGTGACGTTGCCGACTTACTATTTCCACATATATTATCTCTACTTTATGTGAATACATTTTGCGTGATAGCAATAACTTTGACTTTTAATGTAGCAGTAGTCAGGTTGGGTCGTAAGGCAATATCTGTAGGTAGGTAAGTATTACCTACCTACAGGTAGACCTTAACGTATCGTCGACAGCGAGGTCATTAGAGACGGAGCAGAGAATCAGAAACTGGGAAAGGAATCGGTAATGAAGGTAGTAAGGAACTATCCCAGCTTCACCTGGAGGGTTTTCGAGAAACCAGGGAAAACCGAACTCAGTATGGCCGGACTGTGAATCAAGCTCGTGTCCTCCAGAATGCGAGTCCACTGTCTTACTACAAAGCCACTTCGCTCGATGTAAGGCAATATATCTTATACAAAGGTATCGTTAACTAAAGTCAAATAATTTGTTATAGTCTCTGGACATAATGAGCAGAGCGGTTTTAATGTAATACAATAGATTTACTTATTTTTTTACAACACTAGAATACATCTACAATATCACAATAAAACATCTAGTTGTTTGACGTACTGCAGCTAAACAGTGTAAATATGAGTATAATTTCCACAAGTAAAATGTATCTCAGTAACCATTTTACACGTCTCAATGCCTGAATTAAATTGATCTTACGAGCAAAAAGACACAAAAAATATTTGATGTGCAACATTCAATATAGCGAAAATAAATCGGATTCTTGCTGAGCTCTTCCCACTTTTACATAATCCCAAGATGGATCACAATAAGAAAAACTGACTATTTGCTAGGATTCTACACACTATGCATATGTCCAAAAGTTTTATTTTTTATTGGCTGCAATGCTTCCATGAAGCTACTATCCTCTTTCACTGGACCAGTGAGGGTTCTGATAGTCTAAAGCAAAAATTGTAATTGGTATGCAAAAAAATTGGCCAAGTCCGTAACTTTATCAATCAAATCATTAAAAAATTAATAAGCTATAGTGTTATTGAAGCTATGTTGATTAAAAAATAATAATTTGTTATTTTACAGTGCGTCTAACTATCCCGTGTGTGGATAGCAGGATCCAGTGTTCCTTTTAGAGCAACCCAAATACTGTCATGTCGCACTGAAGGTGGTTTGCCCCATGCCAAAAATATCACCGTAGTTCTCAGACTTCCCACCCACACACATTCCATTGCCCAGCTAGCCCTGCCGTCGACACTTTTGTACATAGTAATTTTTTTCGAATCTTTTCTCTGGACTTCACGCACTTCGTGTTTAACTCACTCGCTGTTTAATCACTCACACAACAGGCTTGACTCAAGGTCCCGCTGACTAAACACCACTGTTACACCACTGTTTTCGGATGACTCTTTGGATACACGGCACACTTGTGTTAGTAAAACTGATGCTCTCCATATCATTCTTCACTGCTGTTTAACTTAGATATAAGGCCCTTCCTCCAAGATTCTGTAATATATATACTCGATGACTTTCTCGAGGTGCTTACATAATTCTAGTCTTCCATACCACGTCACTCGCTATGTTTTAATTATACCTTCTACACTTTTCCTCTTTATCATAGCCTTGTCCGAGGTTTCATGTCATAACCAGATGATTCAATAAATAACCAGATGATTATTCAATAAATAGCGAATGAGAACAGGTATGTTTGACCGATTCTGTTAATTGGAAACTTCCTGTACCAAACCATACAGAACCAGGGGCACAGGAGTTCGTGTCCTTTGTCATTTTGTGTGATCTTGGAGATAATGCTATAGGAATATCAACAGCACAAATTTACAATCAGTGAATATTCGGCAATAAACAAGCCAGCTTCTCGTAAGATGACAGCATTAGTAAAGAGTAGCCGTGTCATAAACATAACATTAACCCTGTGATAATTGCTTTAATTTACCTTCTAGGTGTTTCAAGAAAGGCATTTTTGATTCTGCACTTAAAGTCTACGACCTGGGCGGCGAATTGCGTGTGGTGACTATAATTACCTATTAAAAATACATCGGTAATGGTTGACAGAGAACGCATTAAATTTGATAATATAAGAAGATGGACACAGAAATGTAATGTCGATTATGATCGTGGCAATAGCCATGATACCCAAGCCATGATTGGGGGCTAATATGAAAACTCCTAATGATGAAGACACGTTCTGTGTTGGTATGGAACAATGAGATCAAACGAGCTTCCTCCTTTAGGAGAAAGATGATATTGATGAGTTTTGAGAGTAGCTAAAGCTCGATTCAGTGTTTTCCCGGGAAAGCTAATATGCCTAAATATAAAGTCTGCAGGATCCCAAAGAATGGCTCATTAAAGGATATCCCAGTATATCCTGTTTCTGGAAGGTGCTGGTGGGGAGGCTATCCCGGCTTCTGTCAGGAAACATTGTACTCAAGGTCATACGGTAGGCCTATTTGTGTCCATTATCACAACCAATGAGCTGCAGGCTAGACTGGATGGTAGTAATCACATGAACAAATCGTAACTAAATACTTTGAGTTCGATACAGATTTACTGGCAATCAAGACAAGCTAGAAGTTAGTCTCCTATATTCCCAACTACGTCACCATGTTCTGCTGTTGTCTATATACCGATTTACAACCTTCCTATTGGTCCATAAGCTATAAAACTTTCAATACTTGCTGTCTGGCTTTGCTAATATAATACCGAGTTGAAAGCGTTCCAATAAAATTGTTGTTCCCTGTGTAAAATAATGCACAATCCATCCTGTTCTTTTCAGTAATTTACACTTCTAGTGCTGCTGATGTAATATTATTTTGTATAGAAACGTATCTAAAGTGCAGGAGAAGTAATATGTTTTCACCCGTGTCTGTAAAGTACGCGGATGTAGAAATATCACGGCAAACTCCATACAGCTCAGTTAAATTCAGACGACGCAATATTACGTCTGCAGCACTCAAAGAGCTAGACCGGAAGCATAGTTTACGAATCAGATACCCATAAGGAAAGTATCTTGACACTGAGACTCGCTGTGTACAGCACGAGCAAAATATAATCTTTCTGTGCTATATGTACACGATTGTTTACGCTGAGTCTAACAAGTAAAAAAATACTTTTCTAGGCTCCACCAATTACGCGAAACATTTCCGGCAAAAACTACGATATTCAAATTACACCAATAAAGTGTTGGTGAGAACATTGTTTTTAGCAATGGGAAATTCCTCAAGTGACCCGTTGGTTAGAAGCCATGGACGGCTGCGTACTCGAGCCCACGTAATTTGTTCAGCTGCTATTGCCGCTGTGAGAAATCGATTTCTCTCTTGACTGGGCTTTACGTAATTCATTCCTTGTGCTACTTAGGCTGCATTTTTGTTATTCTGGGGACATCAAATAAACTCTGTTCCTACGGGTGGTGACCGTAATGCGCAAGTGCGTCGTAAAGTCTGAGCTGCTGCCAAATTAATTCGGAGTATTTTATTAATACAGGTCTATGAAGTTAGCATACTCATTTTATGTAACGTAAAACTTTAAAAACTGTATACTTAAGCGTTGCTTTTCTACAGGCCAACAGTTGTTTTGACACGACTTGAGAGTCGGTGAGCTAGTAATAAACCGGAATAATTATCTAGGCCATATCGTGCGCAAACCAGTAATAAAAAAAATCCCCTGAGCAAGTGAATAAACAATAGGTAGAGACCATATCATTTAGCGATATAGAGTCCCTGCCATTTCGCGTAATAACTTAACAACATGTTATACTACACAGTCCTTTACACATTCGAGCAGATTTTATTTCGTTGGTTACTGTCAGAGTGTGAACTCGTTTTTTTCTATTTGACTACGACACTCCAAATTAAGCCTCCCAAAGCTAAACTTTTACTATTTGTTCCGAGACCTGCAGACCTATCGGACAAGTGGAGCTTCAAACACACACGCGTAACCAGCGTATACATTTATTATACTTAGCCTGGTATTGAATTACTGTGCTAAATGATGTCTCTAGCAACAGTGGCCTGAGTATTTACATATACGGAAGTCTAAGCTGGAGAAAATTAACGAAATTCATGTATCTGTATTTATTACTATGCATTTGTTTGTAACTGAGAGATAATAAAATCATTCTGTATCGGTGCGTTAAATGAAACATTAATGTAGATTTGTGGACCAAATCATATAACGACGAAAATGCAGAAATGGCTGAATGTAATTGTGAGGGAAATGAGATCACACTAAGCATTACTACATACAGGGTTTGTTGTAATTAAATGTTGCGTAAGAAACAAACATCTATTGGAAATGTACCTTTTGTATAGTAACTTATTTTTGTATTTTGAAGTATCCATATGATGAATTGAAATCATATGAAGTGTGTGATTTGCATACTAACTTGTAGCAATTCCTAAATTTTAGATAAAAAAAACACTCCCTAACGGTAAACACATTAATTATTTGGGGTGGCTCTCCCTTTCAAATAAGCATGCTCCGTTTCTGATTGATAGCTATATGCACTAGTGTATGATTAGTGGAGATACGACCTTTAGTAAACACTTTCATTCCCAAATTAATTTGTGTTTTCTGGTGCTGGAAATAAGAAACATTTTTATGCATGCTAGGCTGGCAATCAACGTTTTTCACTAACGCAGCCAATAAGCTGTAGGATTTGTGTTCGATGTTCAGTGATTTAAAACAATCATAACGCAAATCAGTAGCACGGTTTGCAAATCAGTTATCTCCACAGAAGATAATTTGACACTGAGCCACGCAGTGTACAGATCCGGTAAAATATAACCTTCCCGTGCAACATGCAGACAGTTGTCTACTAGGCATGAACGTGTTAAATTAACAGAACACGGGATGTTTCCCGATACAATATGTAGGCAGATGCAGTTTGTCTGTTCCTACTGGCTACTGTGGCCATGAATATCCGCTTGACTTTAGGTATAGCCGGTCCATTCAAGTTGTGGTTTTTGCAAGAAAGCACTCCCGTGATTAGCTATATCGTCATATTCCTGTGCAATTTGCACAGGAAGACGAATTTCATGCTGGAATGTGTGAATAAAATTTTCATCTACATATTTTGTATTGCACAGTTACAAGGGACGCGTGAGGGGTATATCTGAGTTCGTGAGGGATGGAGGTCTAAATAAAAAAAATAAATTCGTTTGATTTATGATTTATTCACTCAGCTATTATTTACAGAATTTAATTATATATATACTCTTTTTAACTTTTATTTCTTAGTGAGCACAATATTTAATGTCTATTTCAACTTCAATTAACGTTCTTCTTTATGTCTCGATTTAGTTATTGTCAGTTAACTCAATCTTTCTATTGACTCATATTCAATCTATCTGTTGCCATCATTTGTTAGTTCAATAGTCCAGCCTGCCAGCCGAACTCTTCACTGCTTGATACTCGCAGTCGCATATTTCCCTTCCACTGATCGCTTCTCTCGCCGCTCGTCTTCTATCGCTCGGAATCTGCCACTCATTCACTCATCAACAACTCCCGGCCTGGATGCCCATCACACAATTTCTACTGTGCTGGCCTTGACATGGAAAGTTCGACGCACCCCGAGCCATGCGGACGGGATCCAGGGCAGTAAACAACTAGAAAATTCCTCATATAGCTGCAGAAACTTAATACAACCTAGGTCAGCACCGCATGCTGCAAAAAGGATTATCACGTCTGCTCGCTTTTTGGTAACAGATACGTTGTTCTTGGCTTAGCGCACGCCTGTAATTCAAAACATCTCATTGACTTGCTGTCGCCGCTATCATATAACTTCTGTCCTTCACTCCTGCTCGCTCACGCGAGATGCGAAGCAGCGAATGCGTAACAATACATTGAGTGCATAGCATGCGGTGGTTTTGGTTGTGGTTGTAGATATTGTGGTTGTGGTTGCAGTTGCAGAAATTGTGGTTGCAGTTTCAGATATTGTGGATGTGGTTGCAGTTGCAGTTTCAGATATTGTGGATGTGGTTGCAGTTGCAGTTGTGTTAAAAGTTGTGGTTGTGATTGATGTTGCAGACATTATGGTTGTGTTTATGCTAAGTGTGTCTTCACTGAAAGTTGGGTTAGGTTAGGCCAGGTTGTGTCAGGTCAAGTTAGGTTATGTTAGGCTATGTTGAGTTGGGATAGGTTAACGTATCTAATTATTTTGTATGTCCTACACAAGGTATACATTTTTACAAGTCCTGCATGAAGTAGGCAATTTTATCAATCTGATGCCAGGCTAAAAATAAAGTAGGAAAGTTTACAACTCCAACAATGATGGCTACCCGCAGTAGACGAAATTCAAGAAGGCAGGGTGGAGCACAAAAGTCAGAATGAGTCATCAGCGAGCGACTAAGGTTGAGCGAAGCGACTAAGTAGAACAAAGTCGACCAAGGTGTACTGAATGCAAGGAGGAATGACAGAGCATGACTGTAATACCTGGACAACTCTAAAAATTAATTAATTATAATGTTATAGGGGTGCTGACATTATCCAGGATTGCGGTTCGAGGGGATCGAGTAAAAAGTAGGGGACAGAATGAGTAATTGGGAAACAAGATGGGGGTAGATTGAATGAGAGTAATTAGAAAACACGATGGCGACTGTGATACATTACAAAATGGTGACCAGAAACAAGATGGCAGTTGGAAACAAAATGGCATTATTGATGTAATACAAGACAGGTAGCGATGAAGTAATACAAGATGGTAGCAGTGATGTAATACAAAATGACGAAGATAACAATCCAAGATGGTGGCGGAGACGGAATACCAAATAGAGGTCAAGGTCTTTCAAAATGGCAGTGATTTAATCCAAGATGGTGGACACCAAAGCCGGAGCCCGTTCGCTGCTCCTGTTCCAGAACATACTAAATCTATCTACTGTCTTGTAAAAAGTTTCTGCTAATAACATTAAGCCTAAACCAAATACATTTCTAATGGCCCATACATATGGCATAGGATTGTACTAATACTTGTATTGTGCCGGTTAAGAATTTGCAGCTCTAAAAATCGCGTGTTTGTTTGTGACTGACAAGTTAACCTATGCAGTCCCCGTATACATGATCGAGGACATGTCGAAAATGAAAGATATTTATAGCCAGAACTGTACACAACAAGGAATCTGTTGTCAGTGTTTTCGGAGTCACACTTCCAAGTAATGTGACTGAGGTTTCTGTACCTCCCAATTTTGAATGGCTAACGCTGACAGCAGCGAACCCGAAGAAAGTTGTTCACTGGTTGTGAGAAGCACTCTCGACTCAGGTACAGTGCCCCTCAAAAATTTATCGACTGCAGCACTTAAGCCCATAATTTTTTTTTAGGTCTGAATGAGTTAAACGCTTTTATAAATGTCTGAAGAACTATAGTCACAAAGGCTTTACACAAAAAATCACTGCCCTATTGCTTAACTAAGAAATGTTGAACAAGTGATAGCGAGAGAGACTTAGGCTGAGGTCTCTGGTGTCAATTCTGTTAAAAACCGAGATGGACTCGAAGCAGCTACGGAGTGCGATTGAGGCGAAACCTGGAGTACCGCGAGAAACTCTCTGGCTAATTTCAACGTCTGCAAATCTTCCATCATGTGAAAAACTGTATGTAACCCCGCCTAGCAAAAAAAGAAAAAAAACCTCTTTCGCCGTTATTGTATTTGGCAAGTTCGTATGTTAGGTACTGGATGGGGTTTAGATTTTCGTGCGAGTGAGTTCAGAATAAGCTATAATGGTGTAATTTCTGCGTCTTATCGCTGTGCTATAAATGCATGTCTGTGCCTCGTTTACAGGCCAATTATTTGCCGTATTACAATGTGTATCGCATTAGCGAACCGGCCATTATATAACTTGTTCAGAAGACGCCGTAGAATGTTCGTACACTGAAAGTCTCGCGTTCTGAAGAGTTTGCTGCTAATGTACGCAGAACGGCCGGACAGTCGCGAGTAACCTGTTTCTGCAATGACGCCTCTTTCTAACCGCTGGGCGCTAAACCAGTGACGCCACGCGTTCTGGTCGATGAAATGCACAAGCGAGAGGTGGAATTATCCTTTCCACGAGCTCCTGAAGTATTGCTTCAAGTAATCGCCATTACCCAAAAACCCACGTTTTTGCAACCTACCAAATAAATCATTTTTCAAATGTGTTGATGATCACTATTCAAATTGTTATAAACATTCAGTGGAATATTAGACTGAGGAGAGAATTTCAATAAGGTAATTTAAAGAAAAGTGTTGCGAGTCATTAAGAAGCAACTTTCTTGTGATTTCTTTTCTAATAAGAAGTTTGGAATCAAAAAATATTGCAATATAAAACGTTAATAGCTTTTTATTATACTTATCCCAGTACCAAAATTTAGTTCTCAGATCATTGCTCTAGTAAAAGAATTTACACAGTTTCCGTTGTGAATAATTTTCGTTCGACGCTCTACTTTTTTGCAATAGCTATTGACACTAGTTGATCGCAAAAAAAAAATTACGCGCACGCAAATAAACAACTTACCTCGTATACATTGATTGTTGGACGTTTTTCTTTGGGAGAAAACCTTTCTCTTCTTTGGCAAAGTTAACAAGAATTAGGTTAATCCGACCCTGCGTGACACGTAGTATATAGAATCATCCAATTACTAAAGTGGGTATCAGACAAAGTGTTTTGAGATATAGGTTCGTCGAGAAAATAATGTTACCGAGTTAAATATGTGGCTCACGATACGGCCGACAAACGCCCACGTCAAAGAAAATTATGTCTACTAGGAGCAATGTTTCGGGTGGCACAAGTATAGTTAAGACCACAAATAAAATTCAAGATATAGTCACGTACAAGAACATGGTGGACTGACACCAGGATCAAGATACAACTTACTGAAGCAGACAGAAACAGGAAGAGTGAAAGAATGAAGGGGTATTGGGAAGAGCGAAGGCGCGCTGAACAAGTCCCTTGTGATCCTGATGGGTCATAACGAACTAGAAGAAGAAGAAGAAGAAATTTCATGTGCAGCATTTTTTTTTCCTGCGTGGCTGGGACAAAATTAAAATTAAAATTAACTTTTACATTGCCAACTACGTATTTATTGTCTACACTTTGATCATTTTCTTAGAGTTTCAGTATTTTTTCGATTTCAATCTCGAATAATATAATCTATTTGTGTGACTGTATGTGATAATATCAGCATAAATCACTTGCTAGTGTTAATAGTCGCAAGCAGAGAGCCTTCCATTTCGCTTTGTAAGGCGTCACCAAGCTAGACACGGCAGTCGTCTACATATACTCAAACATTTGTCACTCGTTCATTGTCTGCTGCCACAGGCAGAATTCCATATCCTTTTATAACCCGGCCACACGGAATGAAGCCACTAGAGTGCTGAGTGTGTACTGTTGTTTGTGAATCTGGCAGTGCGTGTCAGGTGAGCGAAGGTCATATGACACGTGTAAAACTTATATGTAATTGTATGTCACCTGTCTTGGTAAAGACTGTTCTCGATGAAGTGAGCACTTTTGAAATCAACCTTAGAAAAAAGCTGCTGCCCCTTCCTGCATATCATTTAACGGGCGCACTGAGTGACATGTGCCCAGTGAAGTTGGTAATGATAATCGAAAAATAGCTAAACAATTTAACGTCGAATAAAAAGTGTTAGGTAGCCGCAATGATAATTTTATACAAGGCAGAGGAATATACAACGTACATATAAGTATATCTTAAGCAAGGCTTTCAAAAGTGCTCATTTTACCGTGAACAGTCTATATCGAAATATATCACAATATGATTGGGCACTGGGCAAATTCAAGACACTCTCAGATATTTTAATTTTTTTTATTTATGTTTAGTGCGGCTTACATGCCTGCCTATAATTACTCAACACTTCCCAGCATATTAGAGGCTTATGTGTTGTTTTATTGGAGTTGCCGTAGTGAGTAACACGCTATATCAGGTAGCATGTGGTTCAGGTGTTATTTATCTAGTAGACTTCCTTATTGATACCCAGTTCTTCAAGGCAAGACTTGGCAGTTATTGGCTGCCGAACCTAAAAGAAAGCCAATGGCACAAGCGTTTGAAACTCAAACTGTCTGTGAACTTATTAAGATCTTCACTTCCTCACAATAAATCGTTAATAACACTTTCACACCTTTAACTCTACATCGTTGTGAAACGTGGTTCTTCAAATATGCATAGTATTTTCCCCTCGAGAATTTTTTTTCGGAACTCATAAAAAGAAACATTCACTGTAGCAAACTCGTCGGAAGAAATTACGTTCGGACGGAAATAACGTTGTTACCAATAGGACGTTATGGAGTTAAGTATGATTACCTACGCCGATTCAAGCATGACGGAGTGTGATGGTACGTAAAGGTAAACTGTATGTGAAAAACTAGGTAAGTATGATGAAAGTATTTACTAATCAATAATTCGATTTGGTTTTTACAGTTATACAATACGGCAATGTAGTAACTATGGCACAATACGATATTTTTTTTTGTTTGTTTTGCCTGAGATACCGACAAATATTAAAAAAAAAAAAAAAAAAAATTAAAAAATTTAATTAAACTCCCACATGCTACATTTAAAATTCTCAACATTCAATGAGTTTAACATGTACTGACTGGGAAAGGTGAAACAAACGGGACAAAAACAATGTTTTTATAAGAGGTAAGCAAACCCGCAGCTATACCAAAAGACAATGAAAAATTAACGGCACGACGCACACGAAGGTAGCAGTCAAAAAAGAAGTCATTAAAAGTAAATGTTACCCCCTGACTTGGGGCTCGATGCGGACCTCTATGAAAACACAATTTAGAAAAACCAGATTGGAAACATAGGAAAATGTTTAAGGGGAAAATCCGCCTCAAGGTAGCGGAGCGTACCAGCCTGCCGCCTGGTACTCTTGCAGTAAAAGTCATACTAGTCTGCTCAGACCTAACAGAAATATCAAAAGTTACTGGCAGATGGAAAATTACAGTCCTCCGTGAATAAAAAAAAAGCTTGGTAATGAGGTAAATCAAGAACAAACGGTCAAAAACAAAATAATGTCTGCCTCCAAAATAATATTTATTGAAAAACAGACTGCATGCCTTTCTGCGCGTTACGGTAGACTCGTATAAATACTTTTGTCGACCAAGGATATGCGCTGAAGCAACTATGACGACCCCGCAAACGCGAGCTACCTCCGAGTGCCAAGCCCGGTATAACGGGTTTTCACGAACAAATGATAATAAACACCAGAGTGGGGTAGATAAGTATAAATTGAGCATATTCCATCAAGGAACCAATGGTACTAGGTCCATAGTTACCTGCTAATGGCAATGGAAATGTGCAGGGGCGGGTATGCAACCTTATGTGCGCGAGATTGTAACCAGCCTGTGTGCAGGTCTGCGTGGCTGATAACACTGATCAGTATCGCAAAGTCGCAGTCTCGGAGGAGCAACGTATCTATAGTTCCCGCGGGACGTGTTACCGGAATACTTGGAGGAAGTTCCTTTAGATGCTCGTGAGGCGATGTGGTTTCAGCAGGACCGGGCCTCGCCTCATTTCTCCACTGCGGTTCGCCGGCACCTCGACATTCACTTCCCGAACCGGTGGATAGGTATGGGAGGCTCCATAGCATGGCCACCGCTCTCACCTGACATCACACCATCTCACTTCTGACTGTGGGGCCACATCAAATCGACGGCGTATGCCACACTACTTGACACGTGCGATGAGCTCATTACGCCGGAAATACTTGCATATGTGCGTCACAACATGCTTCAGCACTCCACCGCATGTGTGGCCGATTGTGGCGGGCAGTTTGAACAAGCACTTTGAAAATAGAGATATTGAGCAGACATTCTGTCCCCATACTTTCAGCCGAAATGTGTAAATAAAGTGTAATTTCATTCCACTGGCTGTAGCCTAGTTATTGTGATTACCTACCCGCCCCTGCGCATTGCCACTGACATTGGCGGGTTAAATATGGACGTTAGTCTATTGGTTCCTTGGTGAAATATGCTTTATTTGTAATTACCTACCCCGCCCTAGGGTTTATTATCATCTGTTCGTGAACGTCCGGTATATACACAAACTCACCCCATCTTCCACCGCGACGCACACTCCCTTGAAACGCGCGGCGCAAAGATTGTCGCAAGCGAAGGGGTGAAGCCAACTCGAGGGTACAGCCTCACAATCAATTGAAGCGTATCTCAAGCTTTGTCGGGCGAATATTCAGTTCGTGGTGTCGGCGGCGGCTTCGACGACTGAGGCACCAGATTACACTCAGTGACGGAAAAAATTCGCACCTGTATAACTTAACACCCAAAACTGTTCTGTTCAAATAAGTTCAAACGACGAATAAAGTAACGTGCGTACGCCTGATTAGAATAAAATATATCGATGAAAACGAAAGGCTGATAAATAGGGACTCCCTCCTTGGTGAGAAGACATATGCGCAGATTAGACTTCAATGGCCTCTGTACACACACAATTCCTTTCGTTATTTCTCTCGTACCTTAGTGAGAATACAATTTCTCACTTGATTTGGCTAGTCAGAATAATTTCATGAAGATGCTAAAATCCTGTTATTCGGGAACAGACATCTAAGAAAAGTTACAGCAATTAAAAATCATCCTCTCACGAATGAAGATTGCTAAGGGCACTTGTTTTTGGCGAAATGATTTACGTGGATGCTATAAGACATCAATATCCTACATGTACTCTCGTATCCTTCTTTTGTTTTGGCTATCGACCGCCTGTCTTTGTGTGAAGACAGTCTGTTACTTGAGTGAACCAATCAGAATTAAAATTCTCCGGTGTTGACCGTCCGTGATTCGTGGACTGACAAATGAGACTCGTAACAATTTAAATGATCCAACTGCGAAATTGGTTCTGAACTGAAGTGTTTTGGAACACAATTTGTCCTGAAATTTTTCACGAAAGACAGGTGAACTTAAGGATTGCAGTTAAAATGTTTCATAATTCCAGTAAATAGCAGAATTTTCCGTGAAAGTCGGGTCAAGTGAAGCTGTAAAGTTATTAGAAAAGTAAGTATTTTAAAAATCTGCAAATTTTTACACTTCGACGTATTAAATAAACACAAAGCTATCGAAATAATTAAAGTTATCAGGAAGTGTTATCGAACACTTTTTATTCGACGGTAAGATACCGAACTACTTTCCCCTCCTTCGTTACCAACTTTACTGGGCGCATGTCATTCAGCTCCCATATCGTGAACAGCATTCACTCACTTGTGCAGCAAGAACATCTTACAATAACACGGTTAGTCTTCCACATGGGCGTACAAAAGATTCGCACCTAACCTTTCTTAGACTACTGTGTGGCGCATTAAAATTCTCTTCGTGTAAATACGGTAAAAAAAAATAAAATATAAAATGCCAAATGCTACGTCAGTAGGGATACTCGATTCTCGCAGAAGCAATTCTGCCCGAATTGTATTTAGAAACATTTTATCTCAAATCCACTATCGTTATTAAATGTTTCAGGCCTAACTGCTACGTTTTTTAACTGCTTGTCTATGAATCATAGACGTTCAGTAACAAAGTAACCTGTTTCTGATTGGCCCAGTCAAATGCCACAGTGTATTCCAGCGAAGACACCGCCAATAAACAAAGGGAAATTGCAGACATGCACGTGGGATTTAAAGTATAAACTTTTTGGTACTCGTTTAGCGAAGATCTGGTGTTCCTGTATTTGAACCGTCTTATAAGCGAGGACTCAACGAAAGAACTTGGTCTGTGCGGCATGAATGAGGCAAGTATTCCACAAACGGAAGGTCGCAGGTTCGAGTCTCGCCTCTGGGGTGTTGATTAGGCACACCGTAAATTTTGTGAATTCATATCGCTATACTTCACATTCATTTGTACACTTGTCAGTTTTGCTCATTTGGTTGCTGTCGCCGTGACAAGAATGTTTATCCTATAGGATAATTGTGCTTGAATTGCCCACTCGCATTTAGCTGTTTGTTACTGTCTCACAGTCCAGAGTATAGAATACTGAACCCGTTCAGTCACCGTGTCCACTATTGTGGAAACGTTGCAAATGAGTGAAAGTTATTACTGTCTCACAGTCCAGAGTATAGAATACTGAACCCGTTCAGTCACCGTGTCCACTATTGTGGAAACGTTGCAAATGAGTGAAAGTTATTACTGTCTCACAGTCCAGAGTATAGAATACTGAGCCCGTTCAGTCACCGTGTCCACTATTGTGGAAACGTTGCAAATGAGTGAAAGTTATTACTGTCTCACAGTCCAGAGTATAGAATACTGAGCCCGTTCAGTCACCGTGTCCACTATTGTGGAAACATTGCAAATGAGTGAAAGTTATTACTGTCTCACAGTCCAGAGTATAGAATACTGAGCCCGTTCAGTCACCGTGTCCACTATTGTGGAAACATTGCAAATGAGTGAAAGTTATGACCGGAACTGTACACAGCAAGGCATCAGTGCCCAGTCTTGCTTGTGGCTATTCCTAGTTGTACATTTCTCTACACCTACTTGACATTAATTGTTATTGCTAGGGCCAACTGTTTTTCACGAAATATTTACGTTTCTCCGATACTGACAGTCTGTAATTCGCGGGCAAACAGATAAGACGCGTAAGAATTGAAATGATTCCTTCACGTAAGTGGTTATGAAACTAAAGTGCGTCGGAAAACAACTTATCCTGAAATATTTTCACGAAAAACATTTCCCCTAGTTATTGCCAATATAATCGAACAAGCAGCACGTTGTTTATTGGCTGGAAAAAAAATGCTAAACACAAGTACAAGTCATACCACAAAATGATGTGATTGCAACACCTCAACACGGAAATTAATGTGTGACAGATCGGGTTAAGCGGCCTCACTAGTTGTCACTCGGGTCTGCTGTAATAAGTTGCGTTCATTCTAATTCTTAAAAGAAGTATGGCATATTTCCATGTAAATATTTTTCTTCTGTTTAAGTATCTGATCTGTGTCTGAGGATTCGCAAATAAAATCCCGTTCAGTGACAAAGCACAATATCTGAACGATTTTTCGAATTCCATCCCGTCCCTGCATGACTGCAAAATCTGTGTTATTTCGTCGGTTTCGAGCTTGGTAAAGAATAGTTTCTACGACGAATGCACATACATCGGGATAACACTTGCGTGCACCACAAAGAGGCTAATAAACAATGTTACCTGTGAGTCATAAAACTACACATAAACACAAGGCGTGGTATGAGCATCGAAGGCCTCCCCACAAGAAAGCTGTCCGACTCGGCTGGACGCTGTCTTCTTTGCTTTTTTTTCGGAATGGAACTTTCATCTCACCCATGTCCAACATTTCCTATTCAGAAGAAGCTGCGACTGAAAGGGATAACTTCCTTTCCTACGATGTAATAATTTATTCCCCCTCCTCCCTCTTTTCAGGGGACTGCGGTGACGTAGCGGATAGAGCGCTCGACTCCCACCAAGGCGCACCGGGTTCGATTCCCGGCGGGGTAGCTTCCGTATTTTCACAGTTGTGAATCGTGCAAAACAATGACGTTGGTCGGCGGGTTTCTTAGAGGATATCCCGTTTACTTCCGCTTCCTTCCGGTGCTGCTCCCTACCCACATCGCTTCACGCTCATCGGCTCTCAAGACCCCGATGTTCAGAGCCACCCAGTTCTCTCCATATTTTCACCTCCCTTCCCCTCCCAAAAGTTAGTTTCTTTTAAAACTAAGTTTTTCTGTAAATTTCAACTGCCGATTTTTTCTTGTACTTTTCTATATATTTTAGTTAGTATCTACTGAGATGATAATGATTGATTTTGTTTTAATTCCCTGTTTTTGAGTCATGATGTCACTGAACACGAGTACCGGCAATTCATCTTCTATGTAGCAAGATTCCCATTGGCCAAATCGGAAAAATTAAAGGAAACTAATTCTAACACAGACGAGGTGCCACTGACAAAATATTAAATTCACTCATCCTTGAATCAGTACTTCGCAATGAGGGACTAGTCCTTTAGTGAATGACAAGTAAACTGTAGTTTTTTTCTTGATAAAGTCAATTCATTTTCTACTGCAGTGTATATTGGGTTCTGGGACAGAATAAGTAAAGCCGTGCTCGAAAAGGCTACGAGATAATTATTTGTGTTACTAAATCAACCACGTGACCAAGATTAGGCCCTTAATATTTGGGGATTAAGGGTTAATGTACAGAGGTGAAGTAGCACCCTGAATTCTCAAATGCCTCCCCAAAAGCGTCTGCCATTGTTTACATCTCATTTTCACACAGAAGGATAACTTAACAATACTGACAAATGCATAATAATATTCATTACGCATCATATTTGTACTTATAGAAATTACATTTGAAAAAAAAATGTTTGTAACAAATATTAAAAATTCGTAATTTATGTTTTTTAATGAAGGCTTTCCTTAATAGAACGAATGAATAAAGGTATTTTGTTATGTTCCGAGAGTTAATAATAGTATTTTTTTCGTTGCCTAGAAACAAAGAAACTGTAAAACGTTCAGTAGTGCAGTTCCAAAACAGAACACTAAGAGCGCTGCTCAGTGTCGTTCGAAACCATCCACCCTAAATTCCTAAATCATTATTCCCCAAATTGGCCCTTTCAAACATGGCATAAGTATGTAGAATGGAAATGCCGCGGCGGTTCCTTTGATATAAGCAAACTGAGTCACTCGTTGGCCAAGTGGATCTATGAGAACATGCCTTGGGTCTGATTGGCTGTTGCACGTTATAATATATTCCCTGTTGGTCGGACTGCATGCTGTCTGGCAAGTTAGTATCTAGGAACTGATTGAAAAAAACGTCCCGCCATATTGCTATCCAGTGAAGCCATTGCGACCGGAGTTCGTAATAAAAACTGCCACTTCGCATCTGTATTGTCAAATACTCTTTGGTTCGGGTGTGTTCGTCACGAAATAATTTAGTTGTATGGCCTAAGCTGCTGCCAGTAAATCATCCGTAAAGCCAGTGATTTTGTGGGGAAAAAATGACAGTAAGGTAGACTTCAATGCCATAAGCACCCAAGAGTAGGTTGTCTTTTGTCATTGGCTGCTGTCTGCTCGAGAAGGCGTTTTCAATATTTGACTTGGCCACTCAGAATTCGGCAACATCGGCACTTCACAAGCCAGCAAACTGTTCGGATGATGTTCGCCAATCAGTGCCAGGTAACCTATACACCAGCCGGCAGCCCAGCCAATATAGAACGTTTCGCGGCGTGCGGCAACCAATCATGCACAAGGCCCGATCCCAGAACCTCGCGCAGCAAGCGAAGTGGAGAGGTTTTTGTTTGGGTTCCTGGTAACATCGGGATCGTCAGAACCCCGAGAAAACCCGCCGACCAGTGGCATCGTCCGGCACGACTCGCACGTGTGAAAATACGCTAACGACCCCGCCGGGAATCGAACCCAGTTCGCCATTGCTGGAGGCGAACGCTATGGCCGCTGCACCACACGGGTTTTCGACTCTGTGTACTTACCTACTCTGATGTATGGGTTTGAGGTCGTTCGGAAGCCAAAAATAGTTTTCTGGATACAATATCAATAAAAACTGGATAAGAATAAGTATTTCTTTTGTACATCACAGAAATAATGTATTTTTTTCCTTCGAAAGTATGGAACTTTAAATGTAAAAATTGGTTTCGTACAAAATTCGACTTCAGCTAAATTATTTCTTGAAGTTACAGATGTGTCGTGTTTGCAATTTCTTTGAAATTCGAAAATTATTTTACTTGCGGCGACGGTTAAACTTTTGGCTATTTCGCGTCTTAAATGTTATCTCTTGTTCATTTGACTTAGTTTTGCGACATAAGCAACAGAATGAAGGTACATATTTTTAATTTATATAGACCATTTCATTAGTTTTTGAAAATTAATTTCCAATTATTGCCATGCTTCTTTGAGAATTATTTAATATCATAATGAAAAATCATGTAATATGTCGAAAAAGTGCAAAACAGTTTCTGGCTCTTAAACGCAAGTCGCGCTATTATCGGGGAAATTTCTTGAAGTTGGCCGGCCTGGACGAGTGTTGCGGGGGCACGTTTGTAACCACCCCGATGACATTTCGCTGACCCCTCCCTCCCCCCTTCTAAATTCCACATAGGGAACGAGATCGGGATCTGTGCGACTGAGAGGGTGGGGAGGCCTATTGGAAGGGGCCGTGGGAAGCTGCCACACCTATTCGTGACCTCCCCTCCAACCCCCTCCCACTTGACCCCAAAAATCTCTCACCCCTTCCCCGCTTCTGCCCAGGCAGCCGCCCGTCACTCTTTTGAAAGCTCGGCCTGTACCAACACTGAGCCTGCCTCCTTGCAGTTTGTTAATCAGGTTAAACATTTACTTTCCCGGCGGCCTTTGGTCTCGATGTGCCTCCGTGGAACAGCGACTCAACTCCCAATTCATCGCTCTGTCCTATTCCCGTTGCGATTCACCTAAAGGCTGTTCACGATAAAGTGAACACTTTTGAAATCAATCTAAGAAAAATGTTACTGTACATAACTGCATACATTTTAACGGAGGGGGGGGGGGGGAACTAAGCGACATGCGCCCAGTAAAGTTGGTAACGATGAATGGGAAATAGTTCTATAACTTAACGTCGAATAAAAAGTGGCACGTAACCATTTGTAATAACATAAATTATTTCTCTCACTTTTTATTTTATTTTAATGTATCGAAGAGTAAACATGAGAAGATTAGATAAATATATACTTTTGTAATAATTTCAAATTTTCACTTGACCGATGCACCAATAAAGTAACGAGGCACATGGAAACGATAATATTACGTAGGGCGGAAGAAGACACAGCACGCATACAAGTAGATCTTAAGCAGGGCTTTCAAAAGTGTTCATTTTACAGCGAGCAACCTATACACAATTTCGCAAACTGTATTAACCCATTTAGACCCAGTGTACACGATTGTGTATCGTATGGACGCGTAAGTAGTTTTTGGTCTCTACTGTACGCTGCGAAGCTCCTTGACAAATAATCTCACCTGTGGCAAAACGATTCGCAAACCTTCTTACTAGTTAACGCCATGATTGGATCATATTACTGTAGCCTGTAGCTAATTGGCTGTGACAACGTGACATGTGTTGTGTTGATTGGCAGGGCGAGGTTCTAGGAACGGGTCTTGTGTCTGACTGGATACTGCGTGTTGCATAGGTATAAGCTGTTCGCGGTAAAATGAGCACATCTGAAAGCCCTGCTTAAGAATTACTTATATGCACGTTGGGTGTTCTTCTGCCTTATGTAAGATTAACATTGTCATGGGCCTCATCACTGGTCAAGTGTAACTGTGAAATTATTAGAAAAGTAAACTTTACAAATCTGCTCATTTTTATAGTTCGATGCATTAAAAAACCGAAAGAATAAAAAATAATTAAAATGACCAGAAATGGTTACCTAACACTTTAAAATTCAACGTTAAGATATGGAACCACTTTCCATTCTTCGCTACCAACTTTACTCGGCTCATGTCGCTCGGTGCGCCTGTCAAAGTATATCCAGGTAGGTACAGTAATTTTTTTCTAAGGTTGATTTTGAAAGTGATCACTTTGTCGAGAACAGCCTTTAACGTTCCCAAGTGGATGAGCTGGTGGCTGGCAAGGATGTTAACCTGTCGCTAATTGGCGAACGGCGTTCCTACATATTGGTGGTATGCAACGCCATTTTGCTGGCGTGTGCTGCTGGAATTGGCGTAATATGCGACTGTTTTACCTCTGTATTCTCAAATACTCTGCGGTACAAGAACAGCTAGTGCAAGCATACCAAGTTGAAACTCATATATATATATAGACTATTTACGGTAAAGTGAGCACTTTCTAAGTCCATTCTAATAGGCATTAACCACTAATAAAATAAAGTGGTGGAAAGAATAGAAATTGACTGAAAGGAAAAATTTAGCAGTGCCTTAAAATTGCTCACTTTACCGTGAATAGCCTATACACTACGCTTCAGCAGATGAACTCATGCCCTCTTGCAGATAATTTTATTGGTGCTTGGGGCCGCGGTGGCTGAGCTGTTAGCCTGCTCGCCTCCCACCAAGGCCCAAGGCGAACCGGGTTCAATCCCCGGCCGGGAACCCGATTTTCTCATGTGGGAATTGTGCCGGACGATGCCGTTGGTCGGCGGGTTTTCTCAGGGATCTCCCGTTTCCCCCGCCGTTTAATTTCGGTGCTGTTCCATACTCACCTTAATCAGTATCACCAGTTCTCAAACCTAGCTGTTAAGAGCCGCCCAAATCTCTTCACTCACTCACATTAATTATGCTTGCCGTACTTACTGTAAGCTGGCGTAGAATCTGTTTATAAGCTGTTCACAGTCAAATGAGCACTTTTGAAAGCCCTACTTAAGATCTACTTGTATACACGTTGTGTATTCCTCCGCCACATATACAATTAGCATTGCTATCAGTCTCATCACTTTATTCCTGAATCGGTAAAATTAAACTGTGAAATTATTAAGACAGTAAACGCTTTAGAAATCTGCTCATTTATAAACGTCGATGCATTAACAGAACAGAAAACGAAAGAAATAATTTTAAGTTATCACAAATGGTTACCTAACACTTTTTATTCGACGTTGAGATATGGAGCTACTGTCCATACATCGTTACCAACTTTACTGGGCGAATGTCTCTCAGTGCGCCCATTAAAATATATTCATGCAGGGCCAGTGACTTTTTTGTAAGGCTGATTTATAAAGTGCTCTCTTTACCGTGAACAGTATTTATTTATCGTAACCAATAAGTAGAAGGGAGTTTCATGAATCAGTTACCCACAGGGAAGATAATCGGGCACTGAGCCTCGACGTTTACAATGCCAGCCAAATATTACCTAACTGTATAACATGCACGCGATTGTATACCCTGAGTCTGAAATAGTTAAGAATGCACAGTAAGCTAGTACTTAACCCCTATCGCATTCGGCCAATTAACATTTACATACTTTATTCGCAAGCAGTGTTGTCATTCTTTCTCTGTATGGATGTTTTCCGAAGGCCAGAGTAATTATGTCTTCTACCAAAGATATCTTTTTGACGAAATTTCCTGTCTGACAAACAGATAGTATTTCAAGCGCGTACACATTCAAGGTTCTGTGTCAACACGGCAAGAACGTTTAGGGTCGGTCCAAAGTACTTCCTAAGGCGAGATACCCTACTCGCTATCGGGAGTGTGTTGGTAGAATTCTGGACAGATTTGATAGGAAAAGCTATACGCAGAGTTCTAAAAGAAAGCCAGTTATTTGTTTGACACGTCGTAGAAGGCTCATGTTCCTATATAAGATCCGATACAAAAGTAGTGACAAATCACAGCTAACCAATAAAAATGACCTTACAATCAACCAATGAGGTAATGACGGTGGCTTCAAAAAAACGTACATTCCTCTGTGAAGTCTAACCCAGAAGTCTTTGAACCAGGAAGATGTCCAAGTTTGTAATATGTAATATAATTCCTTCTAAAAATAAATACTTGCTACAAAACTATGTGTAATCCTCCTGTTTTAAAACATAGATTCCCTTAACAGGTAAACCATGAACTAGGCCTTATACAAGGATCGTTATAGGATAACGACGTTGCGGTAACTTGTCCTAACTTTCGTTAAGTCCCTCAAAGTAACGATTGTTCATAGTAAGCACAACTGCATTAAAATATAGCTACACAGTTTTACTACAGTTTTTCCTTCACAGATTATGTTCATTACATCCAGCAATGAGTAGATTACACTGCCCCAACTGCAGAAGCCTATAAATGGGGCCGCCTTATTTTCGCGCATAGATTTAGGTGCAGTATAGACTTCAATATCCTATGTGAACTCTTGCAGCCTTACTTTGGCTATTGGCCGCTTGTATTTGTGTGGAGCGAGGGTGTAACGCGAGTGAGCCAATCAGAATTAAGTTTCTCCGATAATGATCGTCCGTGATTCGTGGGCAGACAGGTAAGATGGGCAACATTTCAAACGATCCAATCACGAAAGTGGTTCTGAACTAAAGTGCGTAGGAATACAACTTGTCCTGAAATCTTATCGCGAAAAACAGGTTCCATAAATTTAAACTATCTAAAAAATTATGATGAGATATGTGTGCCATGGTTGAAAGGCACTTACAGCAACCTGTTTTTGCGAAAAGATTTTAAGACTAATTGTACTTCAAAACTCTATAGATCATATCCACTTTACTGATTGGATGATTTTAACTGTCAAGCGCTGCAGGTGTCTGCCCGCGAATCACGGAAACTAGTGTCGGGATAGCTAATTCTGATTGGTCCAGTCAGGTAAGGAAATGTCTCCCTCCAAAGACACGTGGCCAATATCCAGCGGAAAACTTCACGTAGGCCATAGTACATTGGAGTCTAGTCTTCGCATAATTCTTTTCGCGAAAAACAGTTGGCCCTAAATATACGGCTAATATCGATAATCGGTAGCAGGTAACGATTAGCTTGATCTGCATAACAGTAATGCCTAGAGCCCCGAGAAACTCGCGAGTTCAATTACCTGTAAGCTAGACTTCACAGTCTTATATACTCTCATACGATATCAACTGTTTATAGGTTGATTGTTGTGGTAGCAAAAAGCTGTGGTTGGGCTCACAATTTATTGCATGTTTGTTATTGGCTCATTTATCTCCAGGAGGTGCCAAACAACACGTCGACCAATTACAAACGTAACATGAACGTACATGTGTGTGAATTCCAACTTGTCTAGAAATGAACCTGCGAAATTATAATGTCTCTAGTAATGCCGTAATTCGGTGCGTGTTTGTGCCATAAGAGTATTAAATCGGTTTTAATAATAGTAACAAAACACTCATTTGTTAAAACTATATACAACCGTATGTGATTGGCTGGATGCAAGACAAGCAAATTCATTTGTAAAAATATTATTACTGTCGTTAACGTTCTCACGCACTTGTTTTCCATTCACGAAATATAGTTCATTCCAGTTACTTTAAAGTTTTCTGAAGCCCTGCTAAAAGTTTACTTCCAGAATATTCCTCCGCCTCATGCGAACAAACTTAGCCCAGGCAAGAAAATGACGTCAAAGGGACAGCGCATCGCGTTCGTGTGCACTCAGTTTAGTAAAAATTTGCATAAGAATGGCGTATTTCTATGCATTACCAATGCACTTACATTCTCCGCGTATTTATGCGTATTGATAATAAACGAAATAACATAGTTTCTGGCAAAATATAAATAAAAGTTCGCTTGAACAAAAAATAAGGAATTTTTATGTTAAGAAAAGGTATTGAAAAACATTTGTTACACATGACATATTTCGGAAACAATCAGTCACGTTATACATGGGGTGATTTTTCAATGGTTTAAATATAAAAAAATGTGAAGAAACCATAAAAGGCTACAATCATTAAGGAATTATTACGTTGATCGGTGGTCGGGTCTTAAGCACGGGACTTGGAACAGGTAGTCTGGAGTTGTCCTCGATGTTACCCCGGCCCCTCGCGGAGGGAGAGTGACGCATTGCTAGAGACCTGCAAAGTTCGCGTTATTATTTTAGGACACATTGAACTCGAAACACGTGTACCTTTACACTACGTTTGTCAGTGGACCATACTTCACGTGACACGCCCTGGGTAACTCTGCGCCAATAAATGAACACTTCACAGTTGTGTGCCCCAATCACGTGCAGCTCACTCAGAAAGGGCGTGGCTTCACATCTGCGCAGCAACCAATGGAGGAACGACGCCGGCTCCAGGAGAGACACTACTGTGAAGTCTAGCCTGATGCCGAAGAATAACGCGAATGTTGCAGGTCTCTACGCATGGCTTGACGGAGGGTGGGGCGAGTATGTCCCCTCCACATAGCAAACTCTGACGTCACGTGACCTGAGTTGACCACGCCCCGGCACCGAAACCTATTCCGTAAGCCTGCGAGCTCAACACAGCTTGGCGGTATCTATATACCACTCTCAGCAGGGAATTTCTCGAATGAATTTGGTGTGCCATCTGTGCATACGAGAGCAGACCTTCCAGTAGCAAATGGAATGAGGAATCGTCAGCTGTAAAAAGAGACGATCATTTATCGAGGGGAAAAGTTGACTGCTTCCTAGAATTCAAGGTGATGCACACGCGATCTTCTGTTTTCGTTCGTTATTGGCCGTCATGTACGTATGAAGCTGCTGTCCCGATTCACTGGGCCAACGGAAACTCTGATACTCAAAAACAAAACGTCCTTGGTTGCATTGCAAGGAATTTGATCATCCAATCGTAATACACGGAATTATCCAAGGGGTAATGGAAGAATTGTTGAGTCAGAAAGTTCCACATTTCACCAATATTTGTAGCTATAAAACATCCAGTAGACACGTGCTTGGAATGTTGGTGATCGTAGCTGATATCACCGTGGAGCAACATACCCTCCCGCTTCTTCAGCAGTCTTAGCGATGTACCACATAGTAAGTAAGGCCTACTTATGAATACATAGGTGGAAAAACACCTTAGTGCTATACGCTGTTCACGATAAAGTGAGCAATTTTAAAATCAACTTTAGAAAAAAGTCACTGCCCCTACCTGCATATATTTAAACTGGCGCACTGAGTGACATATGATGGATGGGAAGTAAAAGTGTTAGGTAACCATTTCTGATCACTTAAGTTATTGTTTTCGTTTTCCGTTTTTTTTTTTGTGTATTTAAGAGTAAAAACTAGCAGGTTTGTAAAATATTTACTTTTCTAATAATTTCACAGTTTCACTTGACCGACGCATGAATAAAGTTATGAGGTCCATGACAATGTTAATCTTGCATAAGCCGGAAGAATACACACGGAAGTATATCTTAAGCAGGGCTTTCAAGAGCGCTCATTTTACCGCGAATAGCCCATGCCGACACCGCGATCTCCAGCCGCACACGCCAGCAAAATGGCGTCACTGTCCAGGAAAAGGGCTGGAACGCCGCCCGCCCATCAGCACCTTGTAACGTACTCGCCAGTTGGCAGCCCAGCCAACAAGGAAGCTTTCGCAGCATGTAGTAGCCAGGCACACGGCGCGTTTTTCAGAGCCCCTCGCATCCAATCAGAGAATGGGTACGCCCACATCAAAGGAACCGCCTCGTCATTTCGTCTGTATACTCGTCTACTCTGGTTTAGTTTTAGTTACTTTCGTAGTTGGGCCGTAATATGTAAGACACACTCTAGGAAACATCAGTCAGATACAAAACCTGCAAGGAAATGTGTATCAAATAATGTGACGTCTACTCAAGGATTCGTGGTTTATGACGATCAGAAATGTTTGAAAAAAAAAAAAACCTTATAACCACTGGTTATTGTACCCAGGAAATTCTTTTATGCATATGTAGAGGTAGTAATTTCCCGCAAAAATATGAGTACATGGTAAACTTCAATACAATGAGTACCCAACAGCAGTTTATCTGTTGATATTGGTTGCTGTCTGCTTGAAAAGGCTTTTTCATATTTGACCTGGCCACTCAGGATACAGTACCATCGGCATGGCTCCTACGTGATTTGTGAGAAGAAAATTAACACATGCGAAAAATTAAATCCTCCAAACGAGATAGGTAAAACACCCTATAGTGTTTTGAAATGTAACTTATCTTGAAATATTTCGGCGAAATTTCACTACCCCTAACAATGGGCACAGAATTAAACTAAAGTGAAAATTACTTACAAAGGTGTTGGATTGATTTTGAAGCGACTGTTCTCTTTAAGGTAGTAGACAATAAACAAACAGAGCAGGCACGAGTAAACAGGAGACCATCGGGTCTAGCTTAAGACACCGACTTTCGGAATTTTTCAAGCGCCAACGGCAATGCTTAACTCCTGACACTACGTAATCAGGAAACCAGAAGAGCACACATGCAGTTGGAAGCCATTCTAAGAAAAAACGGTTCAACGCTATGTTTTCCTCTGCAACAGATAATGTACACCACGGAAAATAAGAATATAAACAGCTTCTATGTACTACATAGAACTCGGAATATTATCTTTCGGCACAGGCTTACTGTAAATTGTGTGAAATTACTATCTATATCGTTCGTGGTAATAATTTATTAAGTGCAGTTTGCCTTTTTATAGTCCGCCGCTGGCTCGCCACAAATTTATAACTGGCAGCCACAATATAGCAAATTAAAGTCTTCTCAGTCGTTTAATAGTGAAATATAATTTATTCAAAAGTATCTGCATTCCACAAACAGTTTTTTTTTTTTAGTTGAGTTTCAATAACTGAAATAAAATAGCATTATTTTAAGATGGCAATGACCTTGATAACCACGCGATGGTGGATTAATGCATTCCAGATTCACGCAAATATACGCAGTTGTAATTTAATGTTCATGTTACTGGCTTCGCTTAAAATCAGGTTCGCGTTTCTTTTCACTTCTTTTTGCAGCTACTCCGTTATCATTGGTAACAGGATTACGTGTAATGTTAATTAGCACCTGAATCTCAGACACATTTAATGATGCAAGTTTGAAATGACTATAACGTATTATGAGCATTCTTCCCTGGTTTCTTGTGGATTTTAAGTGTACCGTTTTGTAGTTTAGTCATATTTAATATACTTCTCTTAACCCATTTAGGCCCAGTTTACACAATTGTGTAGGTACATTACGCACGTGTAGGTAACTTTTGATATGCACTGCACACTGCGAAGTTCAGTGACCAATGAACTTACCTTTGGGTAAAGGATTCGTCAACCATCTTACTGTTCTAGGTCATAATTGGTTCATACAACTGTAGCCGAACTATAGCCTACAATTCATTGGCTGTGACAACGAACAACTTTTGTGTCAACTTAAGTATAGCATGCATTATAAAATTTTTTTGTTCGCAACACCTGAAACAGTAAATTAAGGGGGGTGTGAAAGGGTTAAATTATAAAGTACGTGGGGTACTTTTACCACGTGGAGTGCAATGTATATGCATTATGTTGCTTGAGTAAACTGCTGAAGCTGAAAACTCTGGTAAAACAATTCCGAGCATTGCAAGAAGTTGTCTGTAGGTTTACTACATCAGTGTATGGGTAGAAATCAGAATGTACGATCTGTAAATTTTTCAGTATACGAACAACATAACTCTCTTATACTTGTTTATAAAAAAATGATGTCTGTGTGGAAATAACAGAATTAATGTGTTTAACACGCTAAGCAATTTTGTATCTGTGTACTGAAGTGTTAAAAATTCTGCACAATATGTACTGTTTAAAATCTTCCGACATGTGTTTAGGAATTTTAGCAGAATAATTTACAATGTCCACTTAAAATACAAATCAGTTGTTTTAAGTAATAATATTTAGCACTATGTTGATATGCTGCTATTTTTTTCAGCAATCATAAAGTATACTGGAAATCAGAGCCTGGAAAATTTGGTTTTTAAAAGAATTGATTACACATATTTGTAAAATAAAAAAAATGCTATCGCTGAAAGTATTTTTAAAATATTGGCGATTGAGGTGTGACAATGAAACACACAAAAAACTGTTAATGTATTTTACAGATCGGATAAAAAAATATCGATATAAAAATTAAGCTACTTTCCTCTAACTTTATAAAGGCGAGCAATTTTGGTTAGGTTTTCATAATTCAATGAAATCTGTTTCAATCAATAACATTTGGGTCGCGGGTTACTTCAATTCTCCCCCTCCTCAGGAAAAGGGGCAATTTTTAAATTCAAAATACAAGCGTTTAAATAAAACTTTACACTCATTATATATGTCATCTATATACGTACGCTGCTTGCCATTAAAATTCCAATTGCAACGCTAAGAAAGCCGCACCTGAAGGACTCCATATTGGGAGAATTCGGAGAGCAGGGTAGGCGAGTGACGTGATTAGTTGTTTCGTCGAGTGGTGCAGCCCGTGCGCCAATCGCAACATCGATGAGCGATATACAAGGGTTGGTCGGAAAGTCGCAGAGAGCCAGTGACACTGTGTTTTCCCCGTCGTCCGAGTGAGTAAGCGTCTTTGACCGCGGGGAAATGCAACGACGGTGAAGGGGATATGGGATCAGTGGGCCGAGAAGTAACGGGTAGACCTGCGTGCAGGAAACCAACGGCCCCTTCGCTTCAACGAGTGCAAAGGCAGACATGTTTGTTTCATTCCGTCCGTAAGATCTTTCTCCAGTACATAGCTGTACAAAACTATTGGACAAGTCGAATTACGGTATACAAAGTTTACACACTGGATATAGTAAAAATACGCACACGTATATATATGTCAGATTGCACGTACGTGCATCGTATCATTTTTTCGTAACCTGACTAATGTTCTTCCAACGTGCTGTAGTGCGTCATCGTTTTACTGAAACAGAATAGAAAAGGGAACGAGGCAAACCGGAACAAGAAATGCGTACAATTAAATGTTATAAAGTAATTCCATAATTAATGTAATTTAGATATTCATCTGTATCATAAAATGCAAATTCAGTAAAAAAAAAATTTCACCTGATTTTAAAGCGTTTTTGGTTAGAGAAGCAAATTTCTTGAAGGAGTTGTGGTAATTTATTGAAAAGTTTACTACCAATGTAGGACGGCCCTTTCTGGAATAGTTTTAATTAACTGAGGCCATATGTAAGAATTTTTTTAATTCTAGTGTCATGCTTGGACTCATTTTTCCTAATAAATGACCGTTTTTGCACACGAATATAAGTACTGAAAACATTTACTCACATACAAATGATAAAATGTCTGGTCTCTTGGAAAGAGATCTGCATGGTCTGACTTTCTTTTGCCACTGATTATTCTTACAGATCTCTTTTGCACGTGAATCACTTTTTTACTGTCAGTGGAATTACCCTAACAAATTATACCATAACACATGATGGAATGAAAATATGCAAACTATGCCATTTTTGTTCAAGACCTCTGCCACACTTCGCAGAGCGAAACAGGTTGAACTTAGCTTAGGTAAAATATACGCAATGGCGCGCATGGCAATTACGCACCGTACATCCATCCACATCAAACACCATCGCTCAGGAGTTCAGGCAATTGATTGACACACCAATATGTGCCCGGACGCACGACGAGTCGCAATCCGTAGCATCCGGGCATCTTGTCCTGGCGTCCTTTTCTGCAGCTGCCAATGACTGCTCACTAAAGGCGCCTACGACTGTAATAGTGCGTGGAATGTTGAGCCTGGAGGAATGAATGCCATTTTATCGTCTGCTCCGACGAATCCCACTTCTGCTTGTCGTACCATGATAGTTGCATTCGTGTCTGACGACACTCTGGCGCACGCTTTGCCGAGTCCTGCATTATTCACTGCCATAACGGCCAAGCACTTGAAGTTATGGTAGTGGGTGCCATTGGATTCCCATCCCTCTTGGGGATGCGGTCGCCGAGCGGTTAGCCCGCTCACCTCCCACCAAGGCGAACCAAGTTCAATCCCCGGCCGGGCAACCAGATTTTCGCATGTGGGAATCGTGCCGTACGGTACCGATGGTCGGCGGGTTATCTCGGAGATCTCCCGTTTACCCCGCCCTTTCATTCGGACACTGCTCCATACTCACCTCAATCACCCTCATCGGCTCTTAAGACCTCACTGTTAAGAGCCGCCCAAATCTCTTCACTCACTCATTCGCGCATCCCTCTTGCGCCTAGTTCGCATCGCTGGTACGCTGACCAGTATGTGTTACATAAAGAAGGTGCTGGAGCCTGTTGTTGCTCCGTATCTTCAGGACTACCCTGGGGCGTTGTACCTGCAGGCTAGTGCGCAACTACATGTGGCACAGATCGTCCGATGGTTCTTAGATGATCACCATGTCATACTACTTCCTTGGCTTGTGCGTTCACCGGATATCTCGCCCATTTAAACCGTGTGGTCCATGGTAGGACGAGAAATGGCCTGCCACAGGACGGCTGCGACCACATCGGATGGACTTTGGACCATATACTAAATATGAGGTAGACCGATCTCGCTGGCTGAGTCCTCGTGTCCCAACATCGAACTGCTTTTCTGCCAGTAGGTTTTGCTAAAACGACTTCGATCGGATTTGAGGTCTGAATACTGTTTAGTAAGCAAGTGCTTTGAGATGTACGTATAATTCCGCTAACCAGTTTGTAATGCAGTTTGATTAAATTGAAATTGGTTAAAGTATTTTATTTATATGATAGTGATTTCGTTTGAAAATTAAGATATAAACAAACACGTTCATCACTGTTGACCATGTGACTTTGACAGTTGTATTCCTTTGTGGTAGATCAATGTTGGGTACATGCTCAGAAGACGAATAAGCGGTCTACCTCATCTTTAGCATATGCTTTGGACGCTCATCAAATCAGCATGGGCGCAGATGCCGCAGACGGCCATCCAAAATCTCTTTCTCTCGACACCTCGTTGTGTAGCGACAGATATTGCCGCCAGTGGTGGGATCTAGCAGAGCTAATTTCCCTGTGTTCTGAGCGTCATACCGGGCTGCATCTCACCTGTGTTTGATGTGTATTCCGTCCGATAAACCTGGCTGTGATAACTCATGTACCTATTTCTTTATGTTGAAATTATAATGGTAGTATAATGCTGCGTTTTAAAAATTCGACTCAACATATGGGAATTCTTGGTTACATTTGCTCGGAATTTATAGAAATGTTCCAGAGAAATATTTATAACTTTTTCTAGCTCGGCTTACGTTCCAAAACGGTGTAAAATTCAAGCAGTACGTTTGGTGCACACATTAGTAAAGTGATGCATTCAATTTTCGAGAAAATGATCTTCCTTTTATTTGTATTTCAAAATATTTCATCTCACATCAATTTTCGCGACTGGGTAGTTTTAACTGTTTGGGGTTTTTGATGCCTGCCTGCGGATCACAGGCGTTCAGTTTCGGAGTAACATCGTTCCGACTGGCCAACCAAATTCCAGAACTTCTTGCCGGACGCATCAGGTACTCCAGCACACTAAGTTTGGTTTCAGTAACTTTAACTTTTCCAGATATGTGGCGTTTAAAATTTAATCAATGCAATATGAAGTTTATTTCACAGTGGTGTTTTGTAATGGTACGCATATGCGAAACGTCATGGGATTCGTTGTGAAAAATTAACTGGAATATTATTTAATTAGGCTTATTTGTTCATAAAACACTTTCTTCAAATTTGTGGATTAAATTAGTTATTAAGTAGTGATTTCAGAATACAAGGTAAGTATTATTAGCTTACTTAGTTAGCTTGAAGCAATTTTAATGTTACCGGAAATATTTCATGTAACGTTAAAAAAAAGGTTGCCTTTTTTTTTCTTTCTAGATTTGCTTAGTTCCGGGGTGCCATATTAATAGCACCATGCCATTTTTAAAATTCGATTTTATAGTTCTGATATGTGATATGCGCTAAATTTCTTAAATTGTCTGTTGGCGAGTAAGCTACCAGGGCGCTGATTGGTGAAAGGTTTGCCAATATTTCGCTGGTCAGTGACGCGATTTTTCTGGCGTGTGCTCGCGGTGTACGCTGCTTTTTATCTCTGTTTATATCTCTGCACGAATGATAATCGCGCCCCAGGCAGCAGAGAAACTATTACCATTATCCAATTGAACTAAAATTTTGCATACATGTGTAGTTCCTATGACAATACAATGTGAAGGTACCACACTGAGCTGATCTGACGATGGAGCCGGAAGGTGGCCATAGGAACTCTACAACTACAAACTTCGTATCAAGTTTGTTTTGCAGAATAGAATAACAGTGAAATGGAGATTAGAAGTGTCGCTGATGTTGTGCGCGTGACTTATTTTTTTGTGGCGGCAAATAGTTCTGAAAACTATACGCACAATATGTTCTTCCTATGCTTACGCAAATGTGATATACGTTCTATATTGTGAATAGTTAAGAGCCTTACGCAATATATGTGCTTACTACGCTTACGCAAATGAGGTAGACGTTCTACATTGCGCCAAGCTTTTATATACTAAATATAAATTGATACTAACTTTTTAATGTGCAGTAAAGTTTAATACGGCTATTCGACCACATCTTACAAGTTCTACAAATTGTGTAACTATTATAATTATTTTTCTTTTTTTAGTGTACTTATAAATAAAAGGTTGGTTTTAAAAGTTTTTTTTTACATTAATTTTATTATTGTGCAAGGATTTGTACACTGTAAGTGCTTCAATGTTGAATGGCGTGTTTAAATTTTCTCGTTTGCTTGCATTGCTAATATTTAGCTGATCAGTGGGCGCCATCGTTTGTGTCAATTCGAAACCAGATTGTGTCGATTGTTTTAATTATTACGTTAACAGGTCTGTAGAATTCTATAAATGTCCGCCAAGTTGGGTGATATGAAAACTCTGATAAGTAGGGTAACCTGTTTTTCGCAAAAAATTTTCACGGAGACACGAGTACAATATCCTACATGCACACTTGCAGTCTTCATTTGGCTATTGGCCGCTTATCTTTGTGTGAAGAACCAATCAGAATTAAGTTTCTCCGATACTGACCGTCCGTGATTCGCGGGCATACACATACGACGCGTAACAATTCTAACGATTCAACCTCCAGAGAGGTTCTCAACTAAAGTGTTTTGGAACACATCTTGTCCTGAAATCTTTTCGCAGAAAGCCAAATTTTTTTTTAAATTTGGTAGCACCAGCCATTTAGATTCTAAACTATTTCAGTTTTAATGAGTTTTTATTTCTAAACCATTGCCCGATTTTTGAAGAGCGATTCTGAATGGGCTGCACACAGCGGTGCCTGCCAACCGAGGGGGGGGGGGGGGGGGAGGGAGGGAAATAAATTACTTTCGCCCGTCCTACTTCGAAATTCGCAGCGCGAAGCCCCCGCCAGAACGCCCGCTCGTCAACGCAGTCGCAGCGGGCAGAGCGGAACGAGGCGGGAATTTCAGCCGCAATGTTGGCAAGAGGAATTGTGAAGAAGGGGGCGAGAGGGACCGCACGACGTCTGAGCAAACACGGGCGAGATGATTCGCGAGTCACGAAGTCACTTGGAGAAAACTGCTCCTGCCTCCACCCTAACACAATCCGCCCGCCACCCCCCGAAGCAATCTGCCCGAAACCGCAAATTGGCTGCGGGATCGGCCTCGTGCAACTGGGACCACGAGGGTGTATACATATAAGAGGATCTCAACGAGAGGCACTGGTGAAAGGAAGAAGTGGAACGAAGACAAATAAAGAAGAAAACAAAAGCGGCGCGCGAGGCCGTCCTGATCGGTGGCCGACCGAGTCGTTTGAGCGGTGATTCCCTGCGGAAGATCGCGGCGGGTCACGAGCTGCCCCCGTAATCCACCGTCGTTCGTCGGCCTGCACTTGCATATGAAGTATATCAACCGTGATAACGATGACGCACATAAGCGAAGAGTCCCGTTCGATGCCATAAAGCTATGGTTAAGGAGACGACAATTTCGCGAATTTATTTCGGGACAAGATAGACGTCAGACGCGTATACAGAGCAGTCACATTTGCAGTTGTATAACAGTTTATTACGAAATTTCGCAACAAGATTTAAAGACAAGGTATATTTCAACACACTGTACGGTCGTTTACCTCTCTTGATTGGGTGAATTACTACTTGCCACGTGATCACTGTTAGCTCAAGAATCACGTAGAAGTCGTGCCGATGTTGCCGAATTATGATTGGCCCAGTCAAATATGAAAACGCTTTCGCAAGAAGACAGCAACCAACGGCAATTGACAAACTGCTGCTGGGTGCTTATAGAATTGAAATCTACCGTGGTTTCATCATTTTCCATGAAAAATCACTAGCTCTGTACACCTTGGGTAAGCCAATAGCAGACTCGCAAGGAAACAAGTAGAGAATCACATTCTGCCAGGCGTGGGGTAACACTAGCTACTCTCTGAAACAGCAGCCAATGAACAGACACCTAAGGATCCAGTAGACACAGGACTGTGGAGTCTAGCCTACAGGCTATCGAACTCACGAAATTTTTCTCTCCCTAGCTATGGTGTTCCTCGGGCTCGTGTTCTTTATGAATGTAGACTACCTTGTAATAGAACCTTGATTTTCGTGCAAATAAAACGTACAAGCAAAGAAAAACATCTGCGTGCACACCTTAAAGGTTTGTGCAGCGAGCCTTTGTGGAAATTTTTTTACTTGAGTGGGCCAATCAGAATTAAGACGCTCCGATACTGAACGTAATGATTCGTAAGTAGACATCTGAGAAACAGAACAGCTCGGAATGGAGGCGCCAATTTAAGTTTTTGTTGAAGGAACATAACCAACAGGGCCACCTGTTTTTTTGCGAGAAGTTTTACGCGGATTCTAGACTTCAATATCCTGTGTGCACACTTGCAGTTATAATTTGACTATTGACCGCTAATGTTTGTGTGAAGACAGTGTTACAGAATCGAGCTAATCAGGAGTAAGTTTCTCTAATACTAACCGTCCGTGATTCGCGGGCAAACAGATTAGACGGGTAACAATTAAAATTATCCAATCACGACAGTGGTTCTTAACTAAAGTGCGTTGTAACACAAATTGTCCTGAAATTTTTTTTCGTGAAAAACAGATGCTGCTAACAATAACGCCTTCAGTCCCTCTGCCCACCATTACGGATATGTTGCAAATGGATGTTACTTTGGCCGGTGCTGTACACAACAAGGAATCAATGCTCAATATCTTGGGAGTCTTCCTTGTGAGTAATGTAATTTGCCCAAGCTTTTGCACCTCTCGTTTGCGAATGGTAATTGCTAGAGAACCGGAAATATCGCGGATTCCTTTGGCAGCAAGCCAGACTCCACAATCCTTTGTGTACTAGAGCCTCATTTAGTTGTTTAGTTGTTCATTGGCCGATGCCCCAGTTTCATCGCAGACCAGGTAGAACAGTATTGGGCCCTAGTTTCCTTGCAGGTCAGTTGTTAGTTCAAATTTATTCAGGGCGTCTCTCACAAACTGCGATCCAATTGAGACAGAAAGTCAAATGTACACATGTTTGCAGTCTAGCTTGTGCTCAAATGAAATCGCGAAATTTCTAGTTCTGTAGTTATCGCTGATAGCACGGGACACGTGGCACATTGTTTACTGACTGTGAGAAACACGCTTGACATAAGTACAGCAAAACCAAAATAAGTCACCATTGCAACACTTGAAGTTGAAAATTAATATGCGACCGAACGGGTTAAAACTACTATGGATGGTTTCGTGTTATGACTAGAGACCTGAAGAGTTCACGAGTTCAATGACCTGCAGGCTGTCCTGCACAGTCGTACGTACAAATATGCCGATACTGGCTACACATTGGTTGTTTAATGTCACAGTGGAAGGCCACGATTGGGCCAGAGTTTCCCAAGAGGTGTCAAACACCGTGTGGACCAATTGCTGAAGTTATATAAACGTACAAGTTTTGAATTATAGCTTGTCCCGGGATGACTCCGCGTTCATGTAGATAATCTTGGGAGTAATCAAGTGCAAATGTTTACGTAATGTGTTCAAATTTCCTCACACACAAGAAATAATTAAGAAAATATATTTTGCAATCTTCGAACTGGAAATCTCCGCTTTATGAGACATACGCCTAATATTGATATTTTGAGTCATTAAACGTAACAATTGCAGTAAATTTGGTAGTCGTTCGTTGGTAACTAAAGGTTTGTAACGATAATCGGCTCCAAGAATCTTTGACTGAGCAGGGATCTTAAAAGTTACGCAAGAGTTAACGTGTTCAGCTTCGCGACCATGTGAAGACAAATTGAGTGAACGACGACACTTGAGATTGCCATGAATTCTTATGTATTGCCTCCAAGCTGTCATCTGATGAAGGGTGCAAAGTAGATGACTGGAGTTGCAGGTGTTCTTTTGAAGAGTGCAGCAACAACATAGATCTTATCAGTTGATTAAAAAACTCAAGTCTTAATCAAATTTCCAGTGTGGCATAGTAAAGACAGCTTCACGTATAACGTAAAACATTTATTGCCGTTTACATTAGCAAAGTTTTCAGCTCGTAAATTTCGACCACCAATTTTGCAACTAATTTAATGAAAAGTTAATTAGAAAAGATTTGGAAGCAAACTGGTTTCATAATTCCATAAAAACGTTTTATAGTTGAATTTTAATTTCAAATTTACTTTGAGTATAATATTATTACTCAGTACATTGTTCACGTACACTGTAACTTCACTAGACTTCTGGATATATTCATTACTGCTGTACTTAAAACTACAGAGTTTAAATAATCATCGGTGCTATGGCGTGTCAATATTTTTGTAGCATATGCTAGCTAGAGCTATCTTCATCGAGAGAGAATTTTCCCAAACGGTAGCTGTTATTTACCTGACTTGTAACTTATCTGATGCATTGGTTAATTTGGTGTAATATAAGTAGAGTCACCTGTTTTTCGCGAGAATATGCCATGATTCCTTGTACTCCAAAGCACTATAGCTCAGACCCACTTTCGTGATTGGACGATTTTACCTGTCGAGCTTTGCAAGGTGTCTTCCCGCGAATCACGGATACTCGGAGTCGGAGGTACATAGTTCTGATTGGCTCAGTCAGGTAAGTGACTGTCTCCCGACAAAGACACGTGGTCAATAACCGAAAGAAAATTGCATTTATGACATATGACATTGGAGTCTAGCCTTCGCGCTAATCTTTTCGCAAAAAACAGGTGGCCCTAAATATAAGCTGACACTTTTCACTGAATTTCGGACTACTTTAGGCAAATATTTATCCAACACTTGAACCACGGCAAAACAGCAACAGAAAAACCTAATCGAATACAACCGATTTCAGAAAGGAAAGTTCTTTACAAGGGTGGCAATCAGTAAACAAGCATTCGTGTAGGTTAGACAAGAGCCTAAATATTTCGCAGAATTTCTGGTCCACCGTGAACATATTATGAGCTCAAATATTGCGATTATGTAACCATTTTTATATGCGGTGAATGAGTGAAGATATTTGGACGGCTGTTAACATCGAGGTCTTCAGAGCCGATGAGGGTTATTAACCCATTCAGAGCCAGTGCACAGGATTGTCCAAATTACAAACTTGTAGGTAATTTATGGTCTGTACTGCACGCTGCGAAGTTCAATGACCAATGATCTTACTTGTGGGTAAATGACTCACAAACCGTCTTACTGGTCTAAGTCATAATTGGTTCATATAACTGTAGCCGAACATATAGTTTACACCTCATTGGTTGTAACAACGAAACATGCGTTGGGTCTACTTACGCACAGCACGCATAATAAAATGTTTTGTTTACAACACCTGAAACCGTAAATTAAAGTGGGTCTGAAAGGATTAAGGTGAGTAAGGAGCAGTGGCGGAATAAAGGGGCAGGGGAAACGGGAGATCCCCGAGAAAATCCGCCGGCCAACGGCATCGTCCTGCGCGATTCCCACATGCGAAAATCCGGAGTGACCCGGCCGGGGAATGAAGCCTGATCGCCTTGGTGGGAGGCGAGAAGGATAACCGCTCAGCCACCGTGGACCCTTCATATGCGATGTACTTGTATCAAAGATCTTTCTTGCGATCCTTGAGCCACTTGCTGGTTGCTCAGTGATTTTAGAATCAACCACCCGCAAACTAGAAACACAGGGTAGATATAGGCTGTTCACGATTAAGTGAGCACTTTTTAAGGTCCTCCAAACAGGCATTAACCGCTAATTAATAAATCTTATTGTAGACTCAGGCATTAAATTTTGCTGGTGGTGAAATGTATACAATGCGTTTATTGGTCACAGTGCAATGTTTATATAAAAGCGGCAGGAAGATGGAAATTGGACGAAAGAAAATATTTATAAGGACCTTGAAAAGTGCTCACTTTACCGTGAACAGCCTATAGTAAATAAGTACCCAAAGACGATATGACGTGGCGGTTCCTCCGATGTAGGCGTACTCGTTATCTGATTGGCTGCGCCAGGCTCGGGGGAACGGGCTTGGTGTCTGGTTGGCTAATGCGTGTTAACGAAAGGTTCCCTATTGGCTGGGCTGCCGGCTGGCGAGTAAGCTACTAGAAACCGATTGCCGAACAGCTATCCCACATTATGCTGACGTGTGTGGCTGGAGTCTGAAGTAATGTAGCTGTCTCACTTCTGCATTGTTAAGTCATTTGTGACAGAGCTGCAGAAACTTTCTCAGACAGGATTACCTACATGGGAAATCCTGACAGCGCCGGACAGTAATACTTGAAGGGTACACTACCGCGCTTATCGCGATCAAAACTTTCACGGAAGTGGACACGATCTCCAAGGCTTTAAGACAGATAAACCCAGATGAACAAAAACATTACTCAATGAAAAAACAGTCACCGAAAATCACCAGTTAATAAGCGACATAATACTGACGAAATAGTCGTATGAAGTGGAAATAGATTAGGTTCAGGAAATTGTTCGAATTGTTTTTTCCATTGCGAAAGCTTCGGCGATGGAAAATAGCAACCAATTAATGAGTTTAATCAATCCACGCTAAGCAAGTGGAACTTACGTCCCGCGGGCCCACGCGGTCTCTGGTTCATATCTGTGCGGCCACAATGTATTACAGGGATACAAGTGGAACGCAGCCCGCGCTTAGAGTCTTCGTAAATTAAGCATGCAACTATCGCACGACGTAGCTATTCTGAGATTGTACTTGTATTGCCAGGGAACGGAACAGTCAGTCCGGTGAATTTTGAATATCATACTTGGCGAACAGCTTTTCTCACTCCTAAATGCGAGAAAATCCAAATAGAGAAAACCGGGTTCAATCCCCGGCCGGTTCACTTCGGATTTTCGCCTGTGGGAATCGTGCCGGACGATACCTCTGGTCGGCGGGTTTTCTCGGGGATATCTTGTTTCCTTCCCCTTTTTATTCCTGCGCTGCTCCATGCTCACCTCGCTTCACTCCGGTCGGCTCTCTTGACGGCGCTGTAAAGTGTCGCCCAAATCTCTTGACCCCAAAGAAAGAAGCCAGCTTACAGGCGAACATAAAAATATATATATATATATATATAATGATACTAGTTTGGAGCCAATGTTTTACACCAGATTTTGAATATTTTGTAGCGAAAAATTGATCGCAGACTACTTGTAGTATTTTGCTGTACGTTTGTTTATCTAATACCAAAATTTCATAGTATTTAATTTTGCATTGTCTTTTCAATTCCATTTAATGAATTGTTTTTGTCACATTCTGTTGGGAAAATCTAAAGCAGAATTGTATTTTGATCATATAAATTCCATAATTACTATATATATATATAGTATATTATATATATTCTCCCGTGATATAATGCCAGTTATAGTTTTCTGATTACATCATATGACCCACATACTAGTATGAGTTAGACACCACTTATCCACACCGCTGCCATAAAAGTTTCAGCCTGGTATGGGTCTGATATGCATCTCTGAAATAAGCTTCAACAATGTAGAAAGTCAGACATATTTATAAGATTTATCCGGCTGGTAACACAATAATTTCCGAGTTCAAATGTTACAAACGCGTAAGTTTTTGGTATGCACTGTACTTATGTTCATCACTTGTCTTGTAACCAGTGACTAATGTGATGCGTGACTGAGTGAAGAGATTTGGGCCGCTCTTAACAGCGAGGACTTGAGAGACGATTAGGGGGATTGAGGTGAATAAGGAGCGGCTCCGGAATGAAGGGGCGGGGGAAACGGGAGACCCCCCGAGAAAACCCGCCGACCAGCGGCATCGTTCGACACAATTCCCACGTACGAAAATCTGGGAGCTATCACACACGGAATCGAACCCGGTTTTCTGTTTTGGCAGGCGAGTGCCTCTGTGCCACCGTGGTGGGAGGATATTAAATGAGCAGAAAAATAGATTTTAAAACAGTCCTTCAGGAAGTTCTTAAGGTCATATTTCACTTATTTTTTATTCGGTTATCTGAAAGAGCTTTTGAAAAGTGCCTCCTTAATGCAGTTATTAGTTGTCATATCATTATAGTTTTCAAAATATAATACTCAGAAGACTCAATTTCCCGAATTCTGCAGTATACTAGGCTTGGCTCCTAGATATTTTTTCCAATCAAATTGCATTTAATGCAATATGTATGGTGTGCAGAACATACTGATTCAGTATGAGTGCTATTTATAAACAAATGAGCTAGTATTGGCGCTCTGAATTTTGCTGAAAATAGGGGCCAGACTTGTACATATATTTTTGTTCATTCAAGAAAAATTGTTAACATTTATTTAATAAATAGTTTAAACCATAAACTGTGGAGGAGTAGTTGTTTTTGTTCCTTTCGTAGCTTCAAACCTTAAATGCAGTATGTCGCGCTTAGACTCTAAATAAACACTCTTGTGTCAAAATTTGAGTGTTATATTTCGAAAACTACAATGATTTGACAACTAACAACTGCATTAGGATGATATATATGATTAGTTTATCGGAACATTTTGTAATTGTAGATACCTACCGGAAAAAGTAGCGAGTTCAACGACTTCAAGGATGGACTTCTCAGTGTTGTTAGAGACGTATACTTATCGCGGGGAAAGTTTAGGTTTTCCAAGGATTTAACTTACCTTACACGTGCCCGATAGGTTTCTTCTTATTATTATTTGCTCCCGTGCATGTATGAAGCTTGTACGTCATTTAACTAGCCAATTAGGATTCTTTTACTGTAATGTTGAACGTTTGTGATTGGTCTGCAAAGAACTCAGCCGAGTCAAAAACTTGGTCATCCAATCATAAACCGAACGACATAAACTAGCAATAGAGTTATCGAATATGTGTTGTGAATGCGGTTCAGCTTAACTGATAATTAGGACAAGCCAAAGGTGGATATCCTTTATTCGCCACATTATTGCTATCGGTTGCTTCTGTTGGCCTCTGTATTCTCATTTACAACCGTCCTATTAGTTCACACAACTACGGACACACTTATTTGCACTGAACAATGTTCATTTCCGATCGGTTCTCTGCCAATATAATGCCGAGTTGAAAGTATGTACTGTACATTAAAGGCTGTTCACGACAAAGTGAGCACTTTCGAAATCTACCTTAGGATAAAGTCACTGCTCTGCCTACATATATTTTAACGGGCGCACTGAGTGACATGCGCCCTGTAAAGTTGGTAACGTCGGTTGGAAAGTAGTTCCATAACTTAACGCCGAATAAAAAGTATTATGTAACCATTTGTCATAACTTAAATTATTTCGTTCGCGATCTGTTTTTTTTAATGCACCGAAGTGTAAAAGTGAGCAGATTTCTAAAATATTAACTTTTCTAATAATTTCACATTTTCACTTAGCCGACGCATGAATAAAGTTATGACGCTAATCGCAATGTTAATATTAGTTCAGAAGTACATACACACAACGTGCATACAAGTAGATCTTAAGCAGGGCTTTCAAAAGTGCTCAGTTTGCCTTGAACAGCCTAGAGTAAAATTTTCTTTCCTGCGAAGAAAAAATATATAACAAATCATGTACTGTACAGTATATTTGAGAATGTTACGCTTTAGGTGTAGCTGGTGTGATGCAACGCAGCAGAGAACTTTATGAAAACTCCTGGTGAAGTAATATTTTTTTTCACATGCATCTTCGATGAATGATGAAGTAATTAATGTATCGGCAAACAACGTACAACTAAATTTAATTGAAACGTCGAATTATTACGTCAGCAGCACTCATAGTGCTAAGTGTTGTGTGTACTAAAAAAATGTCGCTGCTTGGTCATCGGATGTGCATGCTACCACTGTGGAAGTTCATCGTCAGCCTTGCATAATTTCGCGTGTTTAATATAAGCGTAGAGTTTTTACAGGACGTGTCATATGATTCGGGGGAACCAATTGCTATTAACAACCAACACGTACTTTTAAGTTTTTCTTGTCCCCAAATGGCTTCACGTAGATTTTGTTCACGGCAAACTGAGCGGTTTTGAGAGCCCTGCTTGAGATCTACTTGTATGCACGTTGTGTATTCTTCCGCCTTATTTAAAATTAGCATCGTAATGGGCCTAACCACTTTATTAATATGTTGACCAAGAAAACCTGTATTATTAAAAAATAATATTTTACAAATAGGCTTATCCTTATACTTATAAGCATTAGAAATCAATAAATAATTTCAGTATTCACAAATGTTTACTTAAGACTTTTAATTTCACGTTAACACACGGAGCTGCGTTCTGTCCGTCGTTGCCAACTTTTCCGGGCGCGCATGCCAGCCAATGTGCCAGTTAAAATACGCGCAGTTTTGGGCAGCGACATTTTCCAACGGTGGCTGTTAAAAGTGCTCAATTGACCGTGAACAGATTATGTTCGTTTGGCCCGTACTAATAACTGACTTCTCAGCTTGTAGCATATGTATTTCACTGGGCGCACTCTAAGGAATTATTCGTAAAATTACCATATCAATGTATACGAATAGCGAGAAAGTGCGAATAGTAAACTATTTTCCCATACATCCATGTTATAGGCTATTCACGGTAAAATGATCACTTTTGACAGCCCGGCTTAAGATCTACTTGTATGCACGTTGTCTATTCTTCCGCCTTATTTAAGATTAACATTGTCATGGGCCTCATCACTTTGTTCATGCGTCGATCAAGTGAAACAGTGAAGTTGTTAGAATATTAAATATTTTACGAATCTGTTCATTTTTTCACTACGATGCATTTAAAAAAAAAACAGAAAGCGAAACAAATAATTCAAATGATCATAAATGGTTACCTAACACTTTTTATTCGACGTTAAGATCTGGAACTACTTCCCCGCCATCTTTACCAACCTTACTGGGCGCATGTCACTCAGTGCACCAGTTAAAATATATACAGGCAGGGACAGCGATTTCTTCCTAAGGTTGATTTCAAAAGTGCTAATTTTATCATGAACAGTCTTTACCGTTCCTACACTCGCTCACAAAACAGTCAATAGCGTAGGGGAGTTCCCAACCTTGTATTGTAAAAACGCTCAACATTCCTATATTTGCAGTCTGGCATGCGATATTATTTCCATATTATGCATAGGTTAAAAACTTCCATCACAGTTAAGGAAGTTTACCAGGTCATTTGCGCGGATGGCGACACACGGTCATCGATGCGACGAGCGACAGCAGCGATCTCGTCGAAGGGAAAGTGTTCTGCGCGTTCAGTCCCTCGGACGTGATGCTGACAGCGCGGTGCGAATTCGGCGCGCTTTCACCGTCAGCCCCGGGTCAAAGCATTCGTCCGCGCAACTTTCCACCGGGGCGTGGCCTTTCGAAAACAGCCCCCCCCCCCCCCCCGCCATACTCTTTTCTTCCCAACCACGACGTAAAATAAATCTTGCTTGTAAACTTCCTAACCCGTGATGAAATAAAAAATGTGGTGTGGCTGCGTTGGGGACACGGCCGTTTGTTCTGCTTCAATACGTCTACGTAAACGCGCTTGGACGCTTTGATGTTTTTTTTTTTTACGTTCCCGGCACCGCTTCACTCGGTCATATGGGGGTTTTATGGCTATCACTGGATTACTTTTGAAATGCTCTTTCTAGCCGTATACGATTTCTGTATTTTGACTAGGCTTTTTGACGAGTACGGGCCGACATTGTGTTAAGTTTTATTAATTTTTTTACATTTAACGCATAACATTTCACCATAACCAACACCACATAAATGTTTTTATACACGCAATCGATTGATCTTGACGAGAGCTGTCGATTGAAACTTAAATGAGCGGCGTAACTTCTCCTTGTCAAAAGTTATACTACGTTGAATTTATGAAACGCGGTAAATCGAACTCAAAAATTGCCTCCCCCCCCTTCCGTGATGCTTCATAGTCCTCACTCAACGTAACTTATTCTTTGATCGTTTGACAATCGAGTGGTGTAATTGAATTTTGAATGTAGACCATAGATTCAGAGCTGCTATGCAAAACTGTATCCCCTGATTTTGTTAACATCGGATTTTCTTGATTGCCTCTCACTACGATTGCAAATGTAAACAAGTATTCACGTCAAAATTACTTCTGACATACTCCATTACAGAGCTAGGTTAAGGTAGGAACAACACGAGTTTTATCATGGGAGAGTTTGACATAAGGAAAATTTTCGCTGCTAGGTGTGCAGAGTTCTAAAAAGATCGCTTATAATTAAAGTTTTAAGGTACGTCAGTAATAAAGGGGAAGATTTTCCTCAGTTATGAAGTTATTTTTTACTTGATTTATGATTATTGGACTCATCCTGTTTTTCGAAAGTGTAAAATATAGAAAATATGGAACACATGCGATGCTAGCGCTTAGCTAGTGGCGAAAATTTTCCTATGATCTATTATCAAATTGATCTTCTCGATCTGCAGTAGAAGCAACCTTAGGTATGTTGCCAAGGAAGCCACAGGGAATGACAATAAAAATATACACGAGAAACACGCCAGAACTAGCTGTTGCCAATATATATACTTTTTCCGGTAGGTATCTACAATTAAGAAATGTTCCGATAAACTAATCATATCTATCATCCTAATGCAGTTGTTAGTTGTCAAATAATTGTAGTTTTCGAAATATAACACTCAAATTTGGACACAAGAGAGTTTATTTAGAGTCTAAGCGCGACATACTGCATTTAAGGTTTGAAGCTACGAAAGGAACAAAAACAACTACTCCTCGACAGGTTATGGTTTAAACTATTTATTAAATAAATGTTAACAATTTTTCTTGAATGAACAAAAATATATGTACAAGTCCGGCCCCTATTTTCAGCAAAATTCAGAGCACCAATACTAGCTCATTTGTTTATAAATAGCACTCATACTGAATCAGTATGACTGGGGACTGTTCTTTTCTATATTTACGGACATTATGTTTGAGTGAGTGAAGAAATTTGGGCGGCTTTTAACAGCGTGGTCTTGAGAGCCGATGAGGGTGATTGAGGTGAGAATGGAGCTACACCGGAATGAAAGGTTGGGGGAATGGGAGATCCCCGACCAACGGCATCGTCCAGCACGATTCCCACATGCGAAAGTCCGGTTACCCGGCCGGGGATTGAACCCGGATCGCCTTGGTGGGAGGCGAGCAGGCTAACCGCTCAGCCACCGTGGCCGTAGGGGCCATTCTTCTAAATACTCCATGTTGGCTGGGCTCCCGGCAGGCGAATAAGTTAACAGGCGCTGACTGGCAAACGACGCGAGGTTCCAACATTCTGATTGTCAGTGACGCCATTTTTCTGGCGTGTGAGGCTGGCGTTCGCGGCATGTGTAAATCGCTGTTCTTTGAATAAATCTTGAAAATTTTATTTTGGAAATTGAGTGGGTTGCAGATATTGTTGTGAGATTGCTGGACGTACAAAGAAATATCCTGTCCTGGTTAACACCAACTAGTTTGATATAGCATGTTTCACGAGATTTAATTATTAAAATCATGTCTACTTAAGATATTCCGAGACTATATAGTACTTCTCTCATGCAAAAAGGTGTTTTGGTGCAAGTTTGAAATGTGAAATCATTACTCATGGGATTTTCCTGATGTACACGTATGAGATTTCTCATGCGAAGCGTCGTACCAAATAAATTTTTGTCGTGAAAAAGTATCTTGAAAATGCTGCAGCGAATGCATATTTTTAAACACGAAATCTCACTTGCTTTAGTAGACATGTTGATTTTTGGTAACAGATGACGCATAGATAAAGTAGATCTATCGCTGACATTTTACTTAAACTTTTAGTTGTGAATTGGTCACAAGTGGAGTTTATTTTTCTTAAACAACTTCGAAGAAGAATTGGTGGAATAGTTATGATGATTAGGCACACTAGAATTGGTGGAATAGTTATGATGATTAGGCACACTAGAATTTCGCGAAAAGATTTCACGACCACTTTAATTTCATAATACGTTAGCTCAAATCCGCTTTTGTGAGTAGGTGATCTAGATGATACACGTGTTAAGTTTCTGCCCCTCGAATCACTAATCAGAGATGTACAATATCGGAGCAACTTAATTCTAACTGACCAGTCAAATAAGAAATTGTCTTCTCACAGACACACGGCGCCAATAAGCAAAAGGAAACTGCTCGTACGCTTGTATGGTATCGAGATATAGGATGTGCGGAAATATTTTCGCGAAATTCGGGTATACCTAGTTATGATGTAAACGTTTAACGATTTCAGAGTTCCATATCAGCAAGAAAGAATACGATACGGAATGAAAGAAGTGAATGAACTGAGTGTAGAGATTTAGACGAATCTTATCATCGAGGTGTTAAGAGCCGATGAGGGTGATTGCGGTGAGTATGGAGCAGTGCGGCGATGAAAGGGCAGGGGAAAAAGGGAAATCTTAGAGAAAACCCGCGGACCGCGACGACATCGTCCGGTGCGATTCCCACAAGCGAAAATCCAGAGTGACCCGACCGGGGATTAAACCCGGATCGCCTTGGTAGGAGGCGAGCAGGCTAACCTCTAAACCACCGTGGCCCCGGAATGAAAGAAGAAACTCTGTAAGGCTTTCAAAACTGTTCGATAAACTGCGGAGCAGATGTAGAAAGCTGTGTACCATAAACGTCGTGGATGAGTTAGAGGTGACTTCGTCACTCTCTTCGCGCTCCGCGCCAATTTCCACTTGGCGCTGGTACCCGGGGACATCAGCCATCTGGACGAGGCTTCAGCAGGCGGGCCAACGTGGCGGGGAAAAAAATACTAAAATCTATTCACAGCAAGTCGTGCACTTTTGAAAGCCCTGCTAGAGATGCACATTGTGTATTCTTACACCATAAGGATTGGACAAGGTCAATTAACGTTCCTTGTTGTTTTGCCTGAAGGCCTGTCAGAGGACGGACTACAAACAAACTTATGTACCTAACTTAAACTAACACCTATGCCTTTACGAGGATTCGAACCCAGAACCTCCCGCACTTCAGAACGGCGGTGCACCAACCGACTGCGCCACGACAGGTCGGCTCTCCACCATATGAAGAATTATACACTGTTCACGGTAAACTGAGTACTTTTGAAAGCCCTGCTTAACATTTACTTGTATGCACGTTGTGTATTCTTACGCCTTATGTGAAATTAACGTTGTTACGGGCCTCCTCACTTAATTCTTGCGTCGGTCACGCTGAACTGTCTAATAATTAGTAAAAGTAGATATTTTACAAATCTGCTAATTTTTACATTTCGACGGGTAAAAAAAACAGAAGGCAAAATAAATAATGTAAGATATCACAAACGGTTACCTAACACTTTTTATTCGAAGTTAAGATATGGAACTACTTTCCATCGATCGTTACCAACTTTACTGAGCGCATGTCACTCAGTGCGCCCATTAAAGTATATACAGTCATGGGGCAGTGATTTTTTTCTAATGTTCACTTCAAAAGTGCTCACTTTATCGTGAACAATTTTTAACATTGCCGTGGGCAATGTTCATGCATCAGTCAACTGAAACTGAAAAATTACTAGATGTGTAACGATTTTCAAAATTTGCTCGTTGTAACGCCTACACGGACTAAGAAAATATGAGATTAAAAGAATTAATTTCAGTTTGCACAAACATTTCCCGGCACCTACAATACGACATTAAACCATGGAACTATTTCCCCTCCGTCGTTATCTACTTGACTGGGCGCAGCTAGGGACAGTGATATTATCTGAAGGTTGATTTTTTTTTAATGCATAGTTATACAAAAACAGCCTGTACTCGCTGAATTCGCCTATGTATGGGCACAGAGTAAATAAGTACGCAGATGCGAAACGGAACGGCGTTTCCTTTGATGGCAGTGTAGCTGTTCTCTGAATGGCTAAGCAATCTCTGGGAAAGGACCTTGTGTCTCATAATATATTCGCGGTTTCTTCGCACGTTTTTTTATCAAACCTTTGAAAAAACATCCCATGAATGCCATCTTTAGTTATTACTAAGAGACCCGAAAATTTTGCAGGTTCATTTCTAGACATTTTCGAATTCACACACATGTAAGTTTATGTTACGTTTGTGATTGGCAGACATGTTGTTTGACACCTCCTAGAGATAACAACACAACAATCAGCCTCTGAACAGTTTATATCTGTATGAGAGTATATAAGACTGTGAAGTCTAGCCTACATGTCATTGAACTCACGAATTTCTCGGGTCTCTATTACCTAGATACGCCATGCATCACACGCCTTTTTATACACATGGTAACAAAAGTATCTTATTTTTCGTTAAATTGAAATTTTACCTATATATTTTTTATAAATTAAAAAAATTTATTTATAATAAATATGAATAGAAACAGTGAGAAAACATGTGTGTTGGTAGCGCCTAGTAAGAAATAGTTCTCATGCAGAATATTATTATAAACATGTGGGCTGGTAGCGCCTAGTAAGAAATAGTTCTCATGCAGAATATTATTATAAACATGTGGGCTGGTAGCGCCTAGTAAGAAATAGTTCTCATGCAGAATATTATTATAACTGAGTGCACACGAATTAGGTGCAGTGTCCTTTGGTGTAATTGACTAGACTTTGTTCAGCTCTGGTTGCACGAGGCGGAGGAATATCCTGGAAGTAAAGCTTTAGCATGGCTTCAGAAAAGTGTGAAGTGACCTTGAATGGATTATAAATTGTTTGAAATGTTCCCCATTTGCTCGGTTGCCAGCAGGCGTGTGGATTTCCACACACTGATTGGCGAACGGCGTTTCAACATTTTCCTGGGCAGTGATGTCATTTTGTTGGCAATACAAGCTGATGTTTCACCTCTGTTGTTAGGAACTCTGTTGTTCGATGTTTGATTTCGCCATTCTTTTTTTTTTTTTTTTGTTTTGTCAGGAAGCGATTGTGAACTTTTAAGGCCAAGCTTCACCATGCATGGGCGTATAGGCAGGGACAGGAAAATTTCGCTAGTTCACTGACATCTAGGCTAGACTCCACAGTCCTATGTATAATCAAGCCTCAGATGTTTGTTTAGTGGCTGCTGACCCACAGAGTAGCCAGTGTTACCTCACACCTGGCAGTATGGGGTTCGCTACTTGTTTCCTTGCAAGTCTGCTATTGGTTCAGAGTCGTCCAGGGCGTGTCTAATAAACTGTAATCCAATTGTAAAGGTGTCTTCAGTGTACACATGTTTGACGTCTATCTTGTCCTGAAATGAATTCGTGAAATTTTCCTATCCCTGCGCATAAGGGAATCAAAGGCTATATTCGGACAAATAAATTTCAGTGATTTTTTTGTGGTAGTATTTCCAACTAAAAATGTTTTGTTAAAGATTGAACTCACCTAGATTTGTAAAACTTCCAAATTTTTAATTTTTAATTTCAAATGTACGTTTTCATCGTTTATAAATTGTTACATTTGATCAATAATTAAAAAGTGCATTTAAAATTTAAAAAAAATAGATTTTGAATGGCTTACAAATGTAGATAGGTTCAATCTCAAACAAAAAAAAACATAGTTGAAAATACTGTCACAAAAAAGGCCTGAGAGATCTTTGCGCGAATTTAGACTTGAATTGCCTATACGTCCATGCATGGTGAAGCCAGAAGAACCACAGAAAAACGCAGCACACACGCCAAGGCACAGCCACACACAGTACTTAGGAACACAACAGAGGTGAAGCGACAGCTTACACTCCAGATTCCACGGAGCACACGCCAGTAAAACTACGTCACTTGCAGCGAAACATTGGGACGTCGCGTCGCTCGCTAATCATCGCCTCTTATAGGCTGTTCACTATAAAGTGAGCTCTTTTGAATGGCCCGTCAGTTGAAATAATATTTAGTTAATATTTTTTATTTCAGCTTTTAACGTTAACATCCGAGTGCGGTGGAATATACGCGCTGTGTTTATTACTCACATGGCAGTATTTATTTTAAAATGGTGGTTAGAAGATAAAAAATAGCTGAAAGAAAAAAGTAACTAGGGTCTGAAAAGTGCTCACTTTGCCGTGAACAGCCTGTAACCTATTCGTCATCCAATTCCCCAGCCAATTGGGAACCTTTCGCAGCACGGAGTATAGCCAATCAAGATGCAAGTCCCGCTCCGAGAGCTCCGTACAGAAACCAACCCGTCTTCACAACCTTCGAATTCAATCTACACTTCCAAGTATTACCGTTATGGTAATACAGTTTAGAGTGCGCATGCCAGCTGCGCAGTAACCAAGTGATGTGCCCCGGGTCATAAAAATGATTTTTTAATATAGATTTCAAGACAATTATAGAAAGGAACTTGGATTGTTCCCAAAGTTTGCACACTGGTTTTTATAAGCACGTGTTTTGCATGTTTAGTACTCGTTCTGTGATCAAGTTTTAATGTAAACTGCTTTGTGCTGAACTTGTGCTGAAAGGAGTTTTTTTTTTTCTGCTGGGAAACCAAACGAATTTCTACATCATAATTTGAAAATTGAATTTTACCAATTATGTTGGTAATGAGGGAGTCCAATAGTAGGCCTAGAGACATGAGCAGGAGACGAAAATCAATCTATGAGTAAAACACTGGCCACAGGATAGGCAAGTATGCAGCAGAAGCCACATGTGGATAGCATGGCGGTCTGTTTGATGTAACATACCCGGTCTCTCAATTGGGTGCATGAGAATGTGCTTAAAGTCTTTGTGTCTAAATGTCTGTTACATACTCTGAAATATCCCCTTTGCTCGACTACGTTTTGGAAATTGTGTAGCCTGGTACTGTTTCTTAAATGGTTTACGCGATATTGGGAACAAGTTCAGTCGTCGTAGGAGAGACTTTCCGGGTTGAGCTCCAAAGTGCTTTAAATTATTCTCGACTGCTGAATCAACGACGAGATACACGAAATAGCCAGATGTCAGTCCCGGCACAGTCTGTTAGAGACAGCAAATTTTGCGAGCTCGTTTGAGAAGTATGAGACTTTAAACACGAGCGCGTTGTTTTTGCGTCTGTAAATAGATGAAAGTTTGTGAGACATAGCCCTGGACGACTCTTGAGTCAGATACTAACCTATAGTAAAACGAGGCTCGTAGCCCGGGCTGTCTGGCCTGTTCTGCGAAGCTCGAGTCTTTTATTCAACCCTTCCAGACATACTTTCAACACTCTCACGTTCGCACACATTTACAAGTATTCAAGATAGGGAGAGAAGATATTCACGTATCAACCAGTACAGGGCCAACGATCTTTCCTTGTCGAGAATTCGTTTGCGAACTGTTCTACTGATCTAAATAATGGCCTCTTCAAATCACTAAAGCCGAATACGAAGCTCTGACGTAGCATCCGTGAAAAAGATACAAGAATCGTCTCAGCCCAGATAGAAGTATTTTAATTTGAAATACTTAAAGCCATAAATGAAATAATTTCCCTTCTGGTGACACAGACGCGTCAACGTCTTTATGGGTATCACTAAACACAGGACGCGATCTTCAACGCATACTCCTACAGATTATCAGTGATTGGCTAGATCATTCCCAGGTTTTCGCAAGTGGGAATCGTGCTGGACGATGACGCTGGTAGGCGGGTTTTCTCGGGATCTCCCGTTTTCCCCCGCCCTTGCGTTCCGGCGCTGCTCCGTTCTCACCTCATTTCACCACCGCCGGCTCTCAATTACTCGTTAAGAGCCGCCCAGATCTCTCAACTCAGCTTATCAATTATGTTTGACGGCATCCCCAAGTTGTTGGCGTACCCTAGCTTCACTGTTAGTTACTGTCGATATTTTCCAGTATGGCTTTTATTGTGTCTGAGATAATATAGTGTAAGTGATGCTCTTACCGTGAAGTTTGGAACCTAAAACATACGAACAATTAATTTTCATGTTAACGACTGAGCATATACTCTAGTAGCAGTACTTTGAAAAGTTCCTTGTGTTTAAAAACAAAACCCTTGACTGTTGTAAAATAGTTTCGTGAGTGTTTAAAAACTGTTATAAAAACACAACGGTCTAGCGACAACAATATTCCTTGACAAAAACCAAGAATATTTGTTATAACTACTCAAAAGTACACAGCTGATTGTAACATCTTTTGTACAGTTAATGATACATGAATGGGGTGATAACAGCTCAGTACCCCATTGGCTCACATGCAAATCTGTGAAAACTTCGAGTGGATTAAGAAAAACTTCTCGGCCGTATGACATTTCGGCCTGGTGCTTCATACCCGTGCCAATATTTGAAAAGCTGCGAGATGCCACGACATGATAGGAGCACGTCGAGGAAACCCACACTTCGAAATTCTAACTCGGACCCGCCCAGTCGCCCAACGTAGCAGATCAGTTTGCCAGCCTAACCTTCAGCACACGGCGGGTTTTATAACACCTCGAATAAAACACTACTTCAAAGAGGTGGAGGAGGGGGAAGGGGGTTAAATTAGCCTAATTTGTGTCACTCCGCTGTCGTTCCACGTTTTTATTAGCCTGCACTGCTTGGATGGAGGACTGGTTGCCGTGTCTCTCCGGACAATTCTAGGCTATTACTGACAGTAACAAGGCCATGAACTACCTAGGCGTTATCGACAGGACTTCGTGCAATCCCGTATTTCTAGATTCAGCAATTACATGCCTCGATTTGTAAAGGAATGGTATTACTGGCTACTCTACTTTCACAAACTTTATGCTCCCTTTACTTCGATTTACTGCCTAAGAAGTGTTTGCAGATCTTTTTTGGTAAGCCAGACTTTATATGCATATGTCTCTTATGCAATATAGTTCAGTGTTTTAACGTCCTGGAGTACGCTCTACTATAGACTGTTCACGGTAAAGTGAGCACTTTTGAAAGCCCTCTCATTTGGAATAATAGTCAATAAATATATTTTATTTAAGCCTAAGGCGTTGACTTCCGAGTGCGGGGGAATATACAGTGCACACTGTGTTTATTTCTGACATGACAGTATTTATTTGAAAAGGTTGTTAAATTATAAAAAATTGTTGAAAGGAAAAAGTAACTAGGGCCTCACAAGTGTTCACTTAACCGTCAACAGCCCATATTAAAAATCTCCTGGCTACAGTATGGTTGCCGGTAATCTCCTGGCTACAGTATGGTTGCCGGTAATCTCCTGGCTACAGTATGGTTGCCGGTAATCTCCTGGCTACAGTATGGTTGCCGGTAATCTCCTGGCTACAGTATGGTTGCCGGTAATCTCCTGGCTACAGTATGGTTGCCGGTAATCTCCTGGCTACAGTATGGTTGCCGGTAATCTCCTGGCTACAGTATGGTTGCCGGTAATCTCCTGGCTACAGTATGGTTGCCGGTAATCTCCTGGCTACAGTATGGTTGCCGGTAATCTCCTGGCTACAGTATGGTTGCCGGTAATCTCCTGGCTACAGTATGGTTGCCGGTAATCTCCTGGCTACAGTATGGTTGCCGGTAATCTCCTGGCTACAGTATGGTTGCCGGTAATCTCCTGGCTACAGTATGGTTGCCGGTAATCTCCTGGCTACAGTATGGTTGCCGGTAATCTTAAAAGCGTGTTCAAGGATCGTCTGTCGTTTGTTTCAGTATATGTTGATAATTATTTAGGCATTTGCGTGAGAACTTCGCTTTGCTAACCTAACCTTCCGCCCTACCCGCTGTATACCGCCACGTTCGACACGGCAGAAGCTAGTGAAGCGAGATGCGTCACTATTGACCTATTCTTGCGAGTATATCAAAGATTCTGGAAGCGTTCTCTAACAATAAATAGTCAGTATTTTCACACAAATGTAGTTACGTGTGCATTGTTTAAGTGTTTAGTAAAAGAGTTCAGCAGATGGGCTTAAGGTCACAACAACAAATACAAAAAAAAATTGCTAGCTCGCTACTGACACAAAAAAACTAATTGGACAGATGCAGGGCCATAGACATAACGTTAAAAAAGGGGAGGGGGTTTAACAATTAACAGTTATTTTACAATCAGTATATACGTAATTTATTTCAGCTCATTTTAAATAATAAATTACTATACGAGTTATTCATTGAGACCAAATTCTAAAGCATTATATTGCGTAATATTATGTCACTGATTCCCATTCATAGGACATGAGTTATTTGTGATGATATTCTGTTGATAAGGGGAGGGCTTGTTCCTCGGAAGCTCCCTCATACCCCTCTGCCCCCTCAGCTTTTCGCATGTGGGAATCGTGCCGGACGTTGCCACTGACCGGCGGGTTTTCTCGGGCATCTCCCGTTTCCCACTCCATTCCATTCCAACGCTCCTCCATACTCACCTCACTTCACACTCAAGACCTCGATGTTAAGAGCCACCTAAATATCTCCACTTCACATCAACCCCTCTTATATACGGCCTTGAAAGACACCAAAATGTCACGAGTTAAGCTGTCGTGGGGTGAACATCGCGCTCGTGGCTGCTCGCTCGCTGGGAACTGCCCGCGGCTTGAGGACCAGCGAAAGAGAGGTGAATCTACGAGTGCGATGGGACCATGGCAGCTTGGGTGCGGTGACTATCCGCAACTCTTCGTGTCCCCAGGTGATGGATAGGCGATCCCCAGGCTCTGGAGTGGCTGGGAATAATCAAATACTAGCCCGCGAACCAACTGGCCGGTGCGAGAGCACAGTCGTCGTGGCATCGGGAACCTGGGCAGCTCAATACGAGATGACGTAGCGTGTCTGCTGGAGGCGGCCCAACGATCAAGGCGGGGAGGGGATTCTCGAGGTGCTGAAAAATACGAAGTGTAGTGATCCTCACTGCTGGATTCTGCGGGCTGCCGACTGCGGGTGCGTGATGAATGGAATGGAATGCATCGGAACTTGGAAGCACCCCGATGCCAGCCTTCACTCCTGGGCCAGCGGATTAGCCACCACCACTGTTAGGCCCCGGATGTCTCGTATTTCCCACACCGACGGGCTATTTTGGAGGATGGTGAGGGGTGGCTCCCAGAAAGAACTCTCCCCACCTTCACCCATGGCTTGGAAATCCTGGCATCGACGTGAAAGGGCGAAGATGGCGTCGGTGTCATGACTGAGCTGTCCGGTTTTCCGACGCACTCGAAGAGAAGCAGGGGGGCCCTGCGTCCTTCGTTGCTGTCAGTACTCAACAGTGCTGGTTCGCCTGCACGGAAGTATTGACAGTAGCTCAACTTCAAGGGCGCCTGCCCCACACGATGACTGGCATCGGCGAGGGGGCTGTTCAGAAGAAAAAAACTAAAAGTCAAACGTATATCTGTCTAACTATCTATCTATCACGCTCTCTCGCTCTCTCTCTCTCTCGCTCTCTCTCTCTCTCTCGCTCTATCTCTCTCTCGCTCTATCTCTCTCTCTCTCTCTCTCTCTCTCTCTCTCTCTCTCTCTCTAGCCGTATAGCGGAACGTCGTTCGTCAGTTACTGCCCGAATACGAACCCGCCAGACGCATACCGAACAAACATGGAACCTGCCACAGTTGGGACACAGAAATGATGTGCGTTATTTTGGCACCACGCTGAACTTCACAGTGCTTTGTTTGCTCTAGCCACTATCATTTCTGTATGAGGCGCTGTCTTTCTGAGAACCGTTTTCCTATTTTGTGTTGTGTTGTGTTGTGTATGATTTGGTAGTTCAGGTGTGTTCGTTACTATGGCTGATTCATCCATGGAGTCTAAAAATAATTCGATTCAGTCATTAGAGTAACACAGAGATTAAGTTTAAGTTTACCTAAACCCAGATGTAAATGCGAAATTTATAATCGTATAACAATAAACCTTGTTGCAAATTAATGATTAAAATGAAACTTTCGCAAATCAACGTACAACATTCAATTTATTTTCTGACGTTTATACAGATGTCGTTATTTCGTTATTTTCCACGTGGGATCAGCTTGAAAGCGTAGAAGGTATAGACCACAATTACGGACTCTATGAAATTTATTTTGCTATCAGTAGAAAATATATTTTTTTCCGAGGCATATTGTTCGGGTTTTTTAGCAGTTCACATTTTTTACATGAGCGAGGAGTTGGCTCACTGCAAAACCTCCAACCTGGAGGACCAGGTAATATTTTATCAAGTTTTCCTTCCTTTAGCCGTTGATAAGCCAATATCATACTACAAAGCAGCAGTTGCTAGTTTTGGTCCACCCGGGGTATTTTATTTCCCCGGAAGACCCATGACTACCTGGCTCCAAAATGTACAGATAACAATGAGAAGATTTGGTACAGAAGAGGAAGATACACAAGACCGAAATATCTGGAAAAATATTTTGAGAAGATAATGTCGAGTTCTGTACGAAACAATTGTTCCGAGTTTATTGTTATGTTGGAGGAAAACATCTGTATTGAGGGAAATCTCTCTTAATAATAATAATCAGTACAAATTATGTGTCAAGCGCCATAACAACAAAATATTTTTTATTGGAAAGAAGTACACATTTAAAAAAATGATAAAACAATTGAAGTTATGGCTAAACCTTGACTGAGCCCAAATGAGGCCTTTCTCTCAAACGTTGAGCCATACTAAAAATATAGCGTACATCCATGACTCACTTGGTATTCTAACACACGACCTATAGCACTATAGAGATCACCTACTTACTTTAAGAAGGTCATATATGTACTTACAGTTTATTTACCCCTCTGGCGTATACGATAAGATCAATATATGAGACAAGTGCTTATTCAAATCGGCAAGTCTCCAAACGAAACACATTTCACTTTAACGAGCAAAAATTACCGCTGTCGCAATGCAACGAATGCATTGCCGATCGAAAGGCGAACTTGTTTCCTACAAAGACCATATGAAGCCAGCGTGGTATAGATCGCGTGGGCCCATTTGATCAGCTGGCTGCGCGAAATTTGCTACGTGTCGTGTCATTTGTGGGAACCGGTTCAAGGCTCCCACCCGCCTGCATGGCGGGTTTGAAGTGTCTGGCCGCGGGCTTGAAACACGCGTGATTGTGCTAAACCGCTCAACTTACTGGCGATATATTTTTCAGAATAACGCACCGTTCAGGCTACTTTTAAAGATGCTAGAAATCCCATTATGGAGACCTCCAACACAGCCGAAAGTACAGTATTTTAGACTGTTATGAATGTTATAATAATAAAAAATATTTAGTACAGGATTGAAATTTCTTCCTTACTTTCAACAACCGGAATACTGTGGCCATAAGTTTAAGTATTGAATTAGTAATTCGAAAGACTTTCAATGCATAGCGGGTATAATTGACCATTTTTGAAATCGACCTTTATCAGAATCAATAGATCCTTAGGCCTATTATATATATTTTAACGGACGCTATGAATGGCGTACTTCAAGTAAATTTGAAGGCTATGTACTATTGTTAATATTTTCCACGTCAATAGGTAGTCATATTAAACGTACGGCATTTAACAATTTGAGGTGTGACGACCTAGAATTATGTCTTCTGAATATAACTTAAGGTGTGGGGTGTTTTCCCTAACATTACGAAATTCGCGTTCTTCGAAGACACTGTAGATGAAATATTACTTCGCCAGCATGGTACATAAGGTTGTCTGCAACATGGCGTTACGCCTGCCACACTCAAGGGTAAATTGCTCAAATGAATAAAGTTGACTGCATATTAGTTTACGTAAAATAAACAATGGGTTGGGCCACTTTCAACTCGACATTGTATTGGCAGAGAGCCGGCCAGTTATACGTACTGCATTGTAAGCGTGTCCGGTTTTGTGTGGACCAATAGGGCAGTTGTAAACGAGAATACCCAGACCAACTGAAGTGATGGCCATGCAGCCGTGAATAAAGGCGACTCACGCCTATTTATATTAATTGCTAGTATAGGCTGTTCGCGGTGTAATGAGCAATTTTGAAAGCCCTGCTTAATATCTACTTGTGTGCACGTTGTGTATTCCTCCGCCTTATGTAAAAGTAACTCTGTCATAGGTCTCACCACTTAGTTCATGCGTCGGTCAAGTGAAACTGCGAAATTATTTAAAAAGTAAATATTTTACAAATCTACTCATTTCAACACTTTGATGCACTAAAAAACAGAAAGCGAAACAAATCGTTTCAGTTATTACAAATAGTTACCCAATTATTTTTATTCCACTTTAAGATATAGAACTAATTTCCACCCGCCGTTACCAACTTTACTGGGTGCACGTCACTCAGTGCGCCCGTTAAAGTATATGCAGGGGCAGAGGCAGTGACATTTTTCTAAGGTTGATTTCAAAAGTGCTCACTTTATCGCGAACAGCCTTTAACTGTCTACGCGCACTCGAAGAGTTAAGTTGACTGAGTCTGAATCTATATAATCGCTCTTTTTTTTTTAACGCACATTTCAGTGTCTATTAGCTTATTGCTGACGAATTCACATTCCTGACAATTTCACGTTTACTCCTGATCGAAGCGTGAATGAATTCACTGGGTCCGTGGGAATGTTAATTTACGTACTGTGGTAGGATACAGGATTGTCACAAAAATTGGTCCTGAACAGGCAACAAAGTACTTCACGCCTTTTCAGTGTCTCACGCACATAGGTGATGCCACATAAGATACGTCGGAGCGGAGAAATCTGGGCGGCTCTTAGCATCCAAGTCTTCAATGTCTCGTGCACATAGGTGATGCCACATAAGATACGTCGGAGCGGAGAAATCTGGGCGGCTCTTAGCATCCAAGTCTTCAGAGCTGGTGATGGTGAAGTGAGGTGAGTATGAAGCAGCGCTGGGATGCAAGGGCGGGGTTAATATAGAAAATAAAAGTGTTTCGCGAAAATAAATTGTGCCATAATGTGTTTTAAAACAACGTGGACAGGTTTTGTATCTTTAAGATTGCATGTTTTGGTGGGAGGGGGGGGGGGGCAGAGCTGAACTGACAGCCACTTAGAAATTTTCTTCAAGTCGATAAGTTGCCATGTTTAAAATCATCATAACATAGCTCAATTCAAGTTAATATTTTGCTTGTGTCATTCTACTTAAACTTTGCTACCCCTTGAGCATTCTTGTTGTAATGAGATACCGTTTGGCTTCACGTCAAGCAACATACAAATTTACGGTGTTTGGCCTGTAGAGTACTGAGCGACGGGATGCGAAACAGGTTGGTCATTAGTGTAAGGTAATGTATACGTAAATTACCGGAGTGACTGTACACAGTCGGCGCAAGGTTAGTCCATAAAAATGTCCCAGGTGTTCAGAATCTGTGCGAAGTATGTACAGTACATAGGTTATGGGGGAACGTGAAAATAAAAGGACCACGTACCAGGTATAAAAGTTTTTGCATAACCGTGTGTGAAACTCAGCAGACAATTTGTGAAAATTCACGGACTTAAAAAATCTGTCACTAAAAAGCTGTTTCACGCGATTCAGACACAGGAACGACGAACACTTTAGTTACGACTAACAATGGTGTGCCAAGCAAATCACCCAAGGTCTTTATGTGAAAGTTACTGGAGTGGTATGGTGTCTTGGGCCTTCCGCAATAAGAACTCGAGATATGATTTAGAATTCAATAGCTTCGTACTATTTAAAAGTTTCTCTTGCAGAATATTTGTGTCTGGATATCATACAACACCCGCTTAAACAATTAACAATTTTTACTCGAGCAAAATACATTCGAGCGTTTTAATAAAATCCAAAAATTCTCCAATAATATGAATTGTCACTTTAAAGAATACTTCTTAAATAAAAAATACTGTTTGTACAACCAAAGCTATTCCCACGATTTAGAAACTTGAACAGATGTCTCTCAAGGTCACTCAGTTGATCCGTAAGTGATTCCTTGCAAAATTATGTTACACTCTGAATTCGAATCAGTGGAAAACCACTGATTCGCAGTGAAATTCTACTACTTGAATCAGTGAGAATGGCTCCTCTTAGAATCAGTGGAAAACCGCTGATTCGCAGTGAAATTTTACTACTTGAATCAGTGAGAATGGCTCCTCTTAGAATCAGTGGAAAACCGCTGATTCGCAGTGAAATTCTACTACTTGAATCAGTGAGAATGGCTCCTCTTAGAATCAGTGGAAAACCGCTGATTCGCAGTGAAATTCTACTACTTGAATCAGTGAGAGTGGCTCCTCTTAGAATCAGTGGAAAACCGCTGATTCGCAGTGAAATTCTACTACTTGAATCAGTGAGAATGGCTCCTCTTAGAATCAGTGGAAAACCGCTGATTCGCAGTGAAATTCTACTACTTGAATCAGTGAGAATGGCTCCTCTTAGAATCAGTGGAAAACCGCTGATTCGCAGTGAAATTCTACTACTTGAATCAGTGAGAATGGCTCCTCTTAGAATCAGTGGAAAACCACTGATTCGCAGTGAAATTCTACTACTTGAATCAGTGAGAATGGCTCCTCTTAGAATCAGTGGCAAACCGCTGATTCGCAGTGAAATTCTACTACTTGAATCAGTGAGAATGGCTCCTCTTAGAATCAGTGGAAAACCGCTGATTCGCAGTGAAATTCTACTACTTGAATCAGTGAGAATGGCTCCTCTTAGAATCAGTGGAAAACCACTGGTTGTTCCAGTGAAACAATTTCACTGTTTGCGTAAGTGGCGTTTAACAATTTCAGTCATTGGATAAGTGACGGCCGACTGCGTACGGTAAATAAATTAGTGTTTTTTTTTTAATTTAATTTAGCCAAAAATTACGAGGAATAAACACGTTTCGATAGTCACTATCTAGATTGCGCAGTTTACCGTAATTTAATAAAAGGAAGAAAAAAAAACTTTTGCGGGTGTTCAGGATTAAACACACGTCATTCCCTCTCCTCATTATTAGACCATTACCTCACCAATATTTTTTACTTTATTGATATACTAGCAGCCCGGCTTCGATTCGCTCAGGTTTTATGGAGTTATTAGAATACATACATATATATGTGCTACTACCAGTGACTACCCAGGACTACTTGCGACTACCTGCGACTACCTGCGAGTACCTGTGGCAGCTTGCGACTATTTGCAACTACTTGAGAATTTACAATATTAAGATAAAATTATGATCCACTGAGCCACTGTGGCCCCACTTGATATATTTTTATCCACTGAGCCACTGCGTCCTCATTTGGGATCGCTCTACCTACTGGCCCACTGTGGCCCCACTTGGTATTGCTCTATCCACTCGCATTTCTCACATTACCTCTTTATAATATTATTGATATATTTACCGATACATTTGCCGATGAACTTGGCGTGCGTGAAGTTTGACGTTTGACAGCGAGAGTGTATGTCGCCGTATATCGAGCTCAAGGATCTTACCAACCTAATGATATATTCACAGCACACATGTGCGTGACATGCGAACTGAAAATCTGCAGCGTAGAAACCGGGGCGCGAACTCCCTAACCTCCGACTACAAGTCGACCACTCTGCCCCTGAGCTATGAGAACAGGGCCCCAATTGAGCTACCAAGTAAACGTCAATGACAATTTGGAAAATTAATGTGTTATCCCTTTTCTATTCATCGAAAGTGTTGAGTTGAGAGATTTGGGAGGGCTCTTAACAACAGAGGTCTTGAGAGCCGATGAGGGTGAAATGATGTGAGTATGGAGAAGCACCGGAATCCAGGGGAGGGGGAAACTGGAAATCCTCGAGGAAGCCCGCCGAACAGCGGCATCGTCCGGGACGATTCACGCTTACAAAAATCCCGGAATGACCTTCCCCGGGGATTGAACCCGGTTCGCCTTGTTGGGAGGCGAGCAGTCTAACCGCTCATACACAGTGCCCCTCATCGAAAGTGTGTAGTTTTAAACTATACGAATTACATTTTTCATTATTAGTATTATTTGTAACGTTGGGAATGTTAAAACAAATAGTACGCATGAGTGCACTTCACCATATTAAATTCAGCTCAAACCATCAAACCCATCGCCCTGATGATTACGGGAAAATGAAATGAAAGACGTAAAAACCAAATGAAAGACTGAATATGCATGTTACCTCGTAAAATGGTGTTATGAAAGACGGAGCTCACATTTCGAAAGTCTTTTTATTTGTTTTATTAGTTTTCGCGTTGTAATCTCATTCGATACACGTTCTTCAAAGGCCATTTCATAAAAGTTGTTTAAATTAGCCATCAGTCATAAAAATTACTGTAAAACAGTGGAAAAAGTGGTTGATGAATTAGTGGAAAATGTCACTGAATCAATAAAAGACGGAAAACGGACTTTTCCCACCAATTTGTCAGTTAAATTGTTTTAAGTGACTTTTGAATCTGTAAGGTACTGTTATCTGACTGATAATTTACCCATTAGTGAAGTCCGCTTTTCATTCCCAAAACCCAGTGGGTCGACATTATTCCCGTAAGGCGCAGTACTTCTCGTATGGTAACAAGATTGCACACGTCACCTCCCTCGATTTTGTCACAACTGAGAAATAACCAATTTAGGAACACATAACTTAATGAAAGAAGATTCTAAGTTACGGTAATTTAAAGAAACGTGGATTCGACAAGTGAAATTTCTAAATTGTGTGTTTCTAACTAATATATATATATATATATTGTTTGGGTGTTTCTGTAAAGTGTTCTGAGGTGTGTGTTTGTAAATTTTGGCAGTTCTGCGTTCTAAGTTATGTGGTTCTGACTTAAGTGTTTCTGTGTTGTGTATTTGTAAGGTACGACCGTTCTAAGTGGTGTGTTTTTTCTAAGTTATGAATAGATAAAAGTTACAACTGTTCTAAATTGCGATCTTCTTAGTTATAGCTCTAAGTTATGAATTTATGACTAGGGACTGGGAAATTTTGCTTTTTGAACTACCTGTGTGCTATAATCCACAGTCCTGTGGCTTTTAGATCTTCAGCTTTCTGTTTATGAGCTGTTGTCCCATTATGTAGCCAGGTTTACCTCAGATCAGGTGGCACAGTATTTGGAGTTTGTTTCCTGGCAGGTGTGTAATTGGCTTAGAGATTTACCTAGACGTGTCTAATAAACTGTGAAGCAAACGCAAAAAAATAAAAATAACAGAAATGTACCAGAGTTTGAAGCCTAGATTGTCCTACTATAAATTCGCGAAATCTTCCAGTCCCTACAACTTACGTTTTTTTAAATTAAGAATTCTATGTTATGTGTGTTCTAAGTAGTGACTGTCTAAGTTATGTGTGGCACCCATTCCTCATGCTTCCAGGCGGCATTAGCCGCTGCACTCTGGCCTCACCTGGTGGCTCAGGGAGATTACCGGGAGCCGGGGCCGTGATGTGTGATACTGAATGACTGCCCCCAGCCCCACATGGCCGAATGCTGGACCGGTTCAGTCATGTGGGGGGGGGGGGATGAAGGGCGGGGGGGAGGGGCAGTCCCTGGAGGCGGTGGCAATGACGGGACACGTGTGCCAGCCCCTGGCAGCGACGTCGACGCGTCGAGAGGGATATCCGAGCACTGCAGAATGGAAACCCCTCGCCTGCTAGACATCACCATCAGCTAGCCTGACGTCTTGTCCCACCGCCGGACACAGAGTAGATAAGCACGCAGAGGAGAAATAACGTGGTGGTTCCTATGATACTGGCGTATCCAATCTCTGATCGGCTGCTCGAGGTTCTGCGAACAGACCTCGAGTCTGACTGGCTGCTGTATAACAGAGGAAGATTCCCTATTTGAATAGGTTGCCTGGCGCCAGGCGCTGATTGCCGAACGGCCACCCAACAGTTCATTGCCAGTGACGCCATTTTGCTGGCGTGTGCAGTTGGAGTTCGCGCTAAAATCGACTGCTTCGCTTTGGTATTCCTGAGTAAAGGCCGTTCATGATAAAGTGAACACTTTTGAAATCAACCTTAGAAAAAAGTTACTATCTCTACCTGTATATATTTTAACGGGCGAACTGAGTGACATGTGCACAGTAAAGTTGGTAACGATGAATGGAAAGTAGTTCCATATCTTAAAGTTGAATAAAAAGTGTTAGGTAACCATTTGTGATAACTTAAAATTATTTCTTTCGCTTTCTGTTTTTTTAATGCGTCGAAATGCAAAATGAGCCAATCTGTTAAGTATTTACTTTCTTAATAATTTCAGTTTAATTTTACCGACGCATGAATAAAGTGATGAGGCCCATGGCAATGCCAATCTTACATAAGGCGGAAGAATACACAATGTGTATGGAAGCAGATCTCAAACAGGGCTTTCAAAAGTGCTCATTTTACCGTGAACATTCATTACTCTGAGACCATAGACTAAATATGAGACAGACCGGTTCTCGTATTCTGCGCATGTCCCTAACATACATACTCGCCAGTAGCGAATACAGCTGCCACAATCACGTGGTCAACAATGATGAACGAATTTGTTTACATTTGGTTTTTTTTACCGACCAGCCTTTTTTATTGATTTAAATGAGCCCTTCGCCAATTTAATAAATGTATGTTATTTTCGTTGCATTAATTTTACATTGTTATTTTCGGAATTCACGCTGATATTATTTTTGAATAATCAAGAGAGAAATATGTATAAATTGGATGAGTTTAGGACCTAAGGTTTTTAAATCTTAGGTCCTAAACTCATAAGAAACGGCATTATAAGCATTTAATAAGAAATACACATAATAAATTGTATTTTAAGATGACAATATAAAAAAGTCTGTATTCTTAAGAGTTACATATAATTCCGATTATCGAGATTAAGCTAAAATCACAACATAGCATAAGAACGAGAACGCTGGAATATTCACTTCTACCTCCTCCTCCTCATTGTCTTCCGCGCTGGATGTGTGAATATGCCAGGTTTTCAATCACCACATGAAAAAGAAATAAAATAAAACGGTAAACACGGACACGCAGTTTTCTTATCTATCTTAGGTATTAATGCACTTAGAACTTAGTAAGGAAATACATACTTTAAAGAGAATAAAAATATATCGTATATTAAAAATTCCTTCAATTGTCTATTAAGAAGTTTATTATCTGAAAAAAATAATAATTCTTGCATGTTTTGAGATAACTTGTTAAACAATGCGCTTTTAGAGTAAGAAGGTGCTTTTTGAAGCAGTCTGTCATTTACGAGAGGAGTATTGAAACGCTTTCAATCTATTGCGATATAATTGTATAACATTTCATTTTTCTGAAAAAAGTGTGGTTTTTAAATATAAACGTAAGTTAGGAACATATATATGCAGACACGCATACACAATTATATGCTAGTGGTTTAATTTTGGTTCTTCTGAAAATGGATCTACGAATCAAACGCTTTCTGCTACTACGTAATATATATTTTAGAAGTGATTTCAGCTGTACCATTTACAATTTTAGAGGTGTAAAACCACAAAGCGTGTGTGTAGCTAGTAGCACAGTAGCAGGCCCTTACTGTGTGAAGTAACAGTGGCGAGATGAGATAACCTATATGAAAATGTTTTTGCCCATAAAATAGCACTCTAATATGCATGTACGATCAGTAGAGCCCTGAGTATTTCGCGGATTGAGTTGGCAGCAAGATAGGCTGGACAGTCTTCTATACACTCGAGACATTATCGTTTGCTTATTGGTTGCTGTGATCAAGTGAGTCCTCTGTACATGACTGTTAAACACTCACTCATATTACTGCTTCGTGCTTATTACTGGCTCGCGGTTAAACGGGGCGTGTCTAAACAACTGTCGTCCAATCACACCAGTAGGAGAACAGAATAAGTGTTCGGAGTATACCTCGCCTCCTAATGATCACACCAGTAGGAGAACAGAATAAGTGTTCGGAGTATACCTCGCCTCCTAATGATCACACCAGTAGAGAACAGAATAAGTGTTCGAGTATACTCGCTCAATGATCACACCATAGAGAACAGATAGTGTCGGAGTATACCTCGCCTCCTAATGATCACACCAGTGAAACAGTAAGTGGAACTCGCATCCTAATGATCACACCAGTAGGAGAACAGAATAAGTGTTCGGAGTATACCTCGCCTCCTAATGATCACACCAGTAGGAGAACAGAATAAGTGTTCGGAGTATACCTCGTCCTAATGATCACCAGGAGAAGAATAAGTGTTCGGAGTATACCTCGCCTCCTAATGATCACACCAGTAGGAGAACAGAATAAGTGTTCGGAGTATACCTCGCCTCCTAATGATCACACCAGTAGGAGAACAGAATAAGTGTTCGGAGTATACCTCGCTTCCTAATGATCACACCAGTAGAGACAGATAAGTGTTCGGAGTTACCTCGCTTCTAATGATCACACCAGTAGGAGAACAGAATAAGTGTTCGTAGTATACCTCGCTCCTAATGATTACGCGTAATAACACGTGGCTCTAACGATCCGTCAACCTTGCTCTTAATAATTCCGCCTGGTAAACGTTTGAAGAAAATAGTTAAGTACGTATGTATTTCACCCATTATTAATTCATTTACTATGTTTCGGTAGTTTTTACATAATAAAAATATCTTGAACATCAGGATATAGTGCAGTGTATCAAATAAAAGGAGATGAAAAAATAATGAAATATTCACTAGCGGCCTTTTTGCTGGATTGTTTTTATTCAAGTGTTGTTACCAACCATAACATAATATAGAGTGAATATTAATCGCAAGTAATTATGAAGTATTCTTTATATTCGCCTCTCCTTGGAACATAGTTATAACACTTGTCTATCTATATCGTATTTTTATAAGACAATGAAATTGGTTGCATGGACGTATAGCGTGTTTCTAGGACGTCACAACACAGTAGAAATATACTGATGACCACTGAAAAGTGGAAGAATTGTTGTTGCTTTAGATTTATGTGAAACATTTTACGATGATATATTTTGAATAGGATTACTTCGCAGAACCAACCTAGCAGACATGTTCACGTAAAGATGATACTTTTCACAGAAAAAAAGTCTAATTTTGTTGCAACAAAAACATTACTAATGAGAATGAGCCATGGGACCTCGGTGGCCGAGCGGTTAGCCCGCTCACCGGGTTCAATCCCCGCTCGGGTCTTTCGCATGTGGGAATCGTGCCGGACGATGTCGTTGGTCAGCGGGTTTTCTCGGAGATCTCCCGTTTCCCCCGCCCTTTCATTCCGGCGCTGCCCAATACTATCCTGAATCAATCACCCTATCGGATCTCAAGTCCTCGCTGTTAAGAGAAGGCCAAATCTCTTCACTCACTCACTAATGAGCTATTACTTTGAACGTTTATGTGTAGTAAAATTAGTAATATTGTGAAAAAGTGATTATGTTAACACATTGAGGTCTACGCACATTTATTAGCACTGAAGACAAATTAGAAGCGAGTCACCTATATCCTCTACTGCAAGAAATCCGGTTGTGTTGGTGTCTGTGTTACAACTCACCATCGTCCTATTGGTCCATACCACACCGGACCTCCACCCTGTACTTTATAGCGTTCATTATTGGCCGGTCATCAACCAATGGAGAGCCGAGCTGATATTGACCCAATCAAATGTCCTTTATGGTATAAAAGCATTTACATTCAATCATATCCATTTGAGTGGCTACTAAAAAGAAATTATATCGTTAGCAATATCATTGTTACTGCGCTGTCCTGTGAGGTCGTGTTAAACACTAGATGAATAGATATTGCACATCCATGCGAGTTTTGTTCTGAACAACAGAAAATTTCAAATTAGCTTTGCTCGAGCTACACTCGAGCATAGTCTATAAAGTGTTACCCATTTACACTATAATTAGGGGCACCTGCTTTTCACGAAAAGGTTTCAGGGGAAGTGGTTTTCCAACGCACTGTTGTTCAGAAACACTTATAGTGATTGGGTCATTTGTACAGTTACGCGTCTTATCGGAGAAAATTAATAATTTGGCTTGGCTCACGCATGTATCGGAATGTCTTCACGCAAGGACAAGCGGCCAATGTCGAACGAAGACTGCAAGCGTGCGCATAGCATATTGAAGTCTAGCATCCGCGTAAATCTTTTCTAGAAAAACCGGTGGCACTGGCTATAATGTAAATATTCTGTTGAGGTGTTAATGTAAACAAAACCTGTCAGTTATGTTGCTGCAGCCAAATGTTGTATTACGCTAAAAAAAATATATATATATAACAGGAAAAAGAAAAGGTTTATGTAACAGCGACATGTCCAACCAACACATGTTTGCACTGACTTGACATTGATAAATTGGCAGACGCTAGTAAACAGCGAATACCTCGTAGAAAGAAACCACCAAGTTAAAATTTTAAATCATAGAATGAGAACTAAATGTAATTTATATGTGTTTACAAACCTTGCAAAATCTGTTTAAGTGTGTCAAATATATGAGAACTAAATACAATTTATATGTGTTTACAAACCTTGCAAAATATGTTTACGTGTGCCCAAATATGCATATATTTCTATATCATAGTGTTTTCCCACACAATGAAAGCGCACTGCAGTTAGTCGTTATATGTTATAGAATACCCACAATATTAAACGTAGTCGGACATGTCAAAATAGAGAAATTGGTAGGACGGTGAATTTCGTGAAGTGGAGATCGCCTTGCATGGCAAGGCGCAGGTTCCATTTCCCCCCTCGTTTTAATATTTTTCCCTCATAAGTAGAGACCTGAAGAATTCGCGGATTCCTTTTGGGACAAGCTAGAGTTCAAAACACATTTGTTTATATAACGTTAGCCATTGGTCCACACGTTTGTTTACACCTGGGGAACGCTGCCCCAGTCGTCGCCTTCCAATGTGTCAGCAGACAACCAATCTGCAGTTTATATCGGCATATTTGTACATAATACTGTACAGTCTAGCCTGCAGGTCATTAAACTCACGAATTCATTGGGTGTCTATTCATATGTAATATTAAATTCTGTGACAAAATAATTTTATATAATTTATTTTACATTGTGATGTTTTTTTAAAGGCAAGTAAATACAAGAAAATGTTTGAACACAACATTAATGTTAACATCAATTCAACACAAAATTTGATTTGACCGCAACATAAACACCACGTTAATGTTGTTAGTACAATACGGAGGTAACGCAGTCACAAAAGTACTTTATATTAAAGTCAAATTAATCGAATAGCAGTATATTGCATTAACAGCAACATTAGTTACTGACAGTTCTTAGATAACAAAAATTTACTGTTGTAGTAACATTAATATTATTGGCACAACATTATAAATGTTTTGGGATAGTGAAATTTCGCGAAAAGATTTCGAGACAAGTTATCCTTCAAAACACTGTAGGGTCGTTTACCTCTCTTGATTGGTTGAATTACTTCATGACACGTGTTAACTATCTACACACGAATCACGTAGGAGCCGTGCCGATGTTGCCGAATTCTGAGTGGCCCGGTCAAATACGAAAACGCTTTCTAAAGCAGACAGCGACCAGTGGCAATAGATAAACTGCCGTTGGGTGCTTATAGTATTGAATTATACCGTATTCTCATATATTTTTGCGAATAATCACTATGACATTGTTGTGCCAGCAATGTGACGCCACTGGCCAGTTAACTGTTGGCACGACGTTCGCCAATCAGCCGGTAGCCCGACCAATGACAAATCTTCCCGCAGCATGCAGTAGTCAATCAGATTCAGGTCCATTTACAGTGCCTTGTGCAGTCAATCAGATGATTACTCCGCTCACGTCGAAACAACAATCTTGCCATTTTGTTTTGTGCAATTATTTGCTATGTTGCAATCTGGGCATACCGACTAAATATGCTTACCGATCACGTAGATCACAGCACTGCACACACGCACGCACATAAATTGCCTCTACACGCATTGTTTACAAACATCTGTGTATGTACATTTGCGTATAAAATATACACAAAACCATACACAAAAATGTGCATACAGATTTTTTTTATATATTTAACAGCTTAACAAATTTGTATTAGTTCTCTTCAAATACAGAAGAGTTGTATTAATTACGTCTTGTAGCAATGTACGAGTCCATTAACTTGTATAACGTGTTCGCAGACTTCTAATGACAACTATTAAAATCAGGAGAAAAATAGTACTCCTTGTTTAATAACTTTATGTATTACAGTAGACAGGCTTAATTAGATTATATTTTGATTTCTCTAGAGAGTACACAATTCTAAAGCATATAAGGAAAACGCATTAAAACATTATATTTGTGGGTATTACGTACAATATATATTTCGGCTAACTATGCAGTTATCCATACAGGATGATTTATTTTGGAAAGTTAATAGCAATTTCCTCTGCCTGTTATTTGTATTGATATTTCAAGGCTTGATATTATTCGCGTTATTGGATTACTAACCAGGTGTTGACAAACCAGACTATGAGATAAGAAAAAAAAACACGAATGTTACAATTTAACAGCCAACGAACTGTACAACGCCTATCTGTGCCACGAATCTTATCTTCCGCAGGTGAGCGAGATTATATACAGGCTTTAATTAGTGTGGACCCGGTTCTCTGCTGCCGTAAGCGAGGCAGCTAATTTATAGGGTAGGAATGGAATTTCTAATCAATTTACCTCCACAAAAACAACTCTGAAAGGCGTACATATGCACACAATAAAATAATTTTTGCGTTAAAAAAAGAGATTAAGTGTTAAAAGAATTTAACTACAAATACAAAGATTTATATATAAATATATATATATATATAATTTACCGTTTACATATATTTGTCTGGTATCTTTAGAAGCTTACTTTTCTTACATTTTGTACATCTGCAGTAACAATCATTAAAATATGCTCAACATACTTCAAGAAGTTGAATTTTTGTGGAATCTGAAATCCGGGTACACATTTATGCAAAGCTTCAAAGCGAAGGGACAGTGGATTTGTACTGCATATTGTCGCTCGTCGCAAACCAACGTTAAGGATTCATGCAATTATTATTGGTAATGGTCACATATTCTTGAGCAAAATATTGCAGGTATTTTATGCCAAATCGTTAGACACCTGAAAAATTCGCGAGTTCAATGACCTGCAGGCTAGACTCTACAGTCTTATATACAAATATGCCGATGTCAACCGTGCATGGGTTGTCTGCTGTCTCAGTGGAAGGCGACGATTGGGTCAGCGTTCTCCAGGAGGTGTCAGACTCTGTGTGGACCAATATCTAAAGTTACATAAACAGACGTGTTTTGACTTCTAGCTTCTTCCAAAATGAATCCGCAAATTCTTCAGATCTCTACAAATAGTTAACTGAATTTCAATACCAGTTCCAAATATTTATGTAACAATAAACCAGTAATGCTTATAATTAAGGATAGGAAAATTTCGCGAGTTCAATGACCTGTAGGCTAGACTCCATAGTCCTGTGTGTAATCAAGCCTCAAATGTTTGTTCATTGGCTGCTGCCCCACATAGTAACCAGAGTTACCTCACACCTGGCAGTATGGGGTTCGCTAATTGTTTCCTTGCAAGTCTCCTATTGGTTCAGAGTGGTCCAGGGCGTGTCTAATAAACTGTGATCCAATTGCAAAGGTGACTTCAGTGTACACGTGTTTGGCGTCTATCTTCTACTGAAATCAATTCGCGAAATTTTCCTAGCCCTACTTATAAATATAATTCGTAAAAGTTTTGCAATAATGTTTTGTGGATTTACATAAATTTTCCTATTTCAGCTCCAGTTATAAAGAATTTTTACTGCGTTGAGAGCAATGTAAATCTTTTTTGTGCATATTTAATCTACAAACTGTCAGACTGATTGTTAGGGTCCTGAAAATTTCGCGAATTCAGTGACATGTAGGCTATAATTCACAGTCTTATGTTCATACAATCAGATATCAACGTCTTATTGGTTGCTTGCTGTCAGAGTAAATGGCGTTGACTGGGCATGCATTTTGTTGAAAGTTTGTTATTGGCCCAGACATATCAAGGAGGTGTAAAATAACGCGCAGACCAATTGCAAAAGTGACACATACGTACTCGTTCATGAGTTATAGCTTGTCTCGATATGAATCCGAGAATTTTTCAGCTCTCTACTGATTGCTGTCCCTTCGAATATAATAAAAGGAATTACACTGAGTGATTTCAGTTCAGTAAATAAAATTTGTACATTATTTTAATGACAGTTTTGCTGTGTTACTTTATATTGATGTTCTAAGGATTCTATCAAGGTCTCTGTACAGGATTGTTGAACACTCTCTCACACAGCTGCTTCTTGCTCGTTACTGGCTCACAGTTAAACTAGACGTGTATAAACCGCTGTCATCCAATCACAACCGTAGGAGAAAAAATAAGAGTTTGGAGTCTATCTGGCCTCCGAATGAATTCGCGAAATACTCGTGGCTCTACCAATCAGACACCAAGTCCGAACCTAGAACCTCGCGCAGAAAACTAATTCATGGAACCACCTGTATTTCGCGAAAATAATTATGCGAAGACTAGACTCCAATGTACTATGGCCTACGTGCAGTTTTCCTCTGTTTATTGACCACGTGTCTTTGTTGGGAGATATTTCCTTACCCGACTGGACCAATCAGAACTAGGCAACCCCGACACTAGTTTCCGTGATTCGCGGGTACACAAATGCAACACTTGACAGTTAAAATCATCCAATCAGGAAAGTGGATCCGAGTCTTAATGTTTTGGAGTACAAGCAGTTCTAAAATCTTTCCGGGAAAAACAGGTGGCCCTATTTACACGCCCACATCACAGACTAGATACGTACTCAGATGAAATGGCGTGGCGGCTCCTTTAATGTGGGCGTGCCCGTTCCCTGATTGACTGCGCGGGCTCTGGGAACGAGCCTTGTGTCTAATTGGCTACTGACTGGTGGAGAATTTTTCCCTGCGGACTGGAATGCCGGCTAGCGAGAGTGACGCTGATTGACTAATGGCGCTTCATTTTGCTGGCAAGGGGCACAATTTTGCTGGCGTGTGCGACTATATTTCGTAGTATGAGCGGCAGTTTCAACTCTGTATTCTCAAGTACTCTGTGCCCACATCACTGGAACTGCTACGCCAATTTATCACTGTGTACTTAACTACTCGAAGGCTTGACGAAATTGCGAATTTTTACAGCCTCAACAAATTTCCCTTAAATGCATTCAGACCCAGTGTACACAATTGTGTGCATTACGCAGATGTAGGTAATTTTTAGTCTGTACTGCACACTATGAAGCTCAATGACCAATGATCTTACTTGTGGGTAAATGATTCGCAAACCGTCTTACTTGTCTAGGTCATAATTTGGTTCATACAACAATATCCATACAAATACCTTACAACTCCTTGGCTGTGATAACGAAACAAGTGTTGTATTGACTTAAGTACAGCACACATCATAACATTTTTTTTTTTTTTTGCAATACCTGAAAACGAAAATTGAAGTAGGTCTGAAAGGGTTCAATGATTTGCCGCTGGAAGACTAACAGAAAACCACCACGCTACTTCTTTTACTGCAATAAATATTGCGTGAAAACATTGATTAAATATCTACATCCACGTGTTTAATCTTTCAGGGTTAAATTTCTTGACTACTTCATTCTGTCAAACGTCCTGTCAAAGAAAAAGCGTGTCATTTTGTCCTGAATTGAACTGGCATGCGAAATTTGTTGTAACATTTTTAATTTTTTTTTAAATGAATTACTACATATATTCAGGAAGTGTCTCTTTCTGGAGTATAACAAATTTTCTACGACTTGGAAACACAGCTTTCAAAACATGTTTCGTGTTGCGAAACGTTACATAATCGTAGCTTTGCACGCTGGCCATAACCGAAGAGGTTATTCAGACAACCGTATTTCAAAACACGTAGAACATTTTCACCTCTACCTACACACAACACACACACGCAGACTCATTTCAACATTGATACATCATGGAACTTTCGCAAATACAAGTGTAAAAACCACAACACAACTGGACTAAAAGACTGTACATCAAGTCAGTGCCTTGGTTGTAGAGGCGATGGGAAATTTTATGTGTACATCAGTGTCACCTTTATTACTAAGGTGTTACTGTGCCCTAAAATTAACTGATACTCCTAGGAAAATGATCATCTTCAATGAAAGTCCCTAGTGAGATAATGTGTGTACAAGAAAAGTTTGCAGGTATGCATATATCTAAGGAAATAAATATTCTAATAATAAAACACTTTCTCAAGGAATATGATACAACAATTATCTACAGCCAACACTTTTATCGCTTTTTAAGTTTATCTTATTGAAAAATATGGCTAGAGCTTTCCTTTGCAGTTTTCTCAAGGGAAAGGCGAAAAGGACTACAAGGTGGTATCTGTAGGGCCGAGGCGTGCCAGACATATTATGGCTAGAGAGCCGAGAATTCCGCGAGTTAATTTAAGGACATGTTAAACTGTATCCGCATGTATCACGAAGTTTCGCTTCTATTGGACCACAGTTTGTTAGACACGCCCCGGACGACTTTCGACCAATAACGTACCTTTGGGGAAAACAAGGGCCAAATCTCGTGCTACCTCGTCAATGATTAAAATGGATTAACAGCCAATTACCAAGTAACTGAGGCTCAAGTTCAAAAAGGGCTGTGGAGTCTAGCTTGTTTGGCAAACGTATCCGCGAAATTCTCGGGTCTCTATTCATGGCCAAAGACTAAAGTCATCCAAACGAACAGTTATTTGTGGTTCAGTCAATCCTTAATTAATAACGCGAATTTTGCAGTTCTCTAATTACGAGAAACCCGGAAATTTCGCGGATCCCTCTGAGGACAAGTTAAACTGCATTCACGTGTACATATGTGTATGTGATTCCATTGGCCCATAGTTTGTTAGACATGACCCCCGAACAACTTTCAACCAATAACGTACCAGCAAGGAAAATACGAACCGAATCCCACGCTACCTGGTCTGGGGTTAAACCGGAGTAAAAGCCAACGAACTGCTGACTGATGCTCGAATGCACAGAGGATTGTGGAGTTGCCGAATGAATACGCGAAATTCTGGGTCTCTGACGATAAGTTTGACAAAATTCACGACGAATCGTTTCGACTTGCGTGCATCCTCGAGAATAACTTGCCAAGTAAGACAGCACGTTACCGAAAGTACATGAAAGATAGATGTGAGAGCAGCGCGGTTCTCAATAGGGGATGTTATCACCGGTCTGTATCCCACGAACGCTGCCGACTTCCCGCCCGCATGTGGTGACGGCAGTGCTCTTGAGACATCAGCTTGATTTGAAAATCTCGTATATACGGCCCTATAGGCTGTTCACGGTAAAATGAGCACTTTTGAAAGTCTTGCTTAAGATCTACTTGTATGCACGTTGTGTGTTATTCGGCCTTATGCAAAATTAACATTGTCACCGGCCTCATCACTTTATTCATTCGTTGGTCAAGTGAAACTGTGAGATTATTATAAAAGTAAATATTTTGCGAATCTGTTCATTTTTACACTTTGACGCATTAAAAAACAGAAAGAATAAAAAATAGTTTTTTTCATTACAAATGGTTACTTAGCACTTTTTATTCGGCGTTAAGATATGGAACTACTTTCCGTCCATCGCTACCAACTTTACTGGGCGAAGGACGCTCTGTGAGCCCTTTAAAATATATAATTCGCAGGAGCAGTGACATTTTTCTAAGATTCATTCAGAATTACTCACTTTGTCGTGAACAGCTTTTATTCCATTTTTTTTCTCCACCTTTGCTTTTGTAGGTAATTCGTGCACAAGAGGTATGGGTGTGCATTTTTCACAACAATTACCTGCAGAAAAGCTAGTTCGAATAAAATGTGCATAAAAATGTCGACTAATTAATTCTTTGTTTTTCAGTTCCTTCTATTCAATGAAGCTAATTAGATTCTTATGGGTGTTAAAGTGTCCAAACTCGTGTTTATACTTCGAATGGCATTTTACGGTTTCTTTCGAGACATAGCGTCATTGAAAAATTGATCAAATGACAACATTTAAAAAACAGAATTATTATTTCTTTTCGTCAAAATTACGAGAATTTAAGCGCAGATTTGATGCCAAATAGATTTTCAAAAGTTATTTAAACGAAATTATTTATCAAAACGCATAATGCAATTGATATTAAATCTAGCATTTTTTCACCTGCGACTAGGACTTAACTTCTGACTAAGACGTGCCTCAAAACGAATTTCTATGAAAATTCCCTCTATTTGTATGGCCAGGTTAGAATCATTTTGAATGGCAGGCCAAAGTGTTAATTATGTAATTTTGAATGGCAGGCCAAAGTGTTAATTATGTAATTTTGAATGGCAGGCCAAAGTGTTAATTATGTAATTTTGAATGGCAGGCCAAAGTGTTAATTATGTAATTTTTTGAAACTTTTACGAGAAAATATGTGACTTTAATATTCACGTAATTCCCTTAACTAGACTGCAACTTCATTTTACTTGCATCAAAATTCTAAAAGCTGTCATATCACATAAAAATAAAATAATTTTTTTTTATATATATATTTTGGCATTTGCAGACTGTTACAGCAAGCTCTTATTAAGAGAGTGTTTGATCGTTCGCTTTGAATAAAGGCGGAAAACCACTTGAGAAAAATCCCCCCTCTCCCTTTTTTCTTAAATCTGAAGGCTGTGTACTTATTTGGGAGTTGAAATGAATAGATTATTTGTTTGATACTCTGCTAGTATCGGTAAACCGCTCTCTCATATATCTCAGGACCATTAAAAACGTATGGTTTCGAACCTGTGACCTCCATAACGCGAGTAAGTCGTGCTAGTGCATAGATCAACGCTCGTGGTTTAATATATAAATGTTAAGGAAGTCGTATAAGTAAAAATATTTTCTCGTTTGTTACGTCTGGTTATCTAACACGTGCTATTTGCATTTCAACACATTTGAGGTCAGCATGCAAATTTATTATACTAGTACACGCTCGTTTATTTTGTAAACAAATATTCTGAATGTCATAGGTTTCACATGTAATATTGTTATATCATAATTTTATTTTCTTAATTCTAAGTAATATTTATGTACACGCAGAAGCTGAAATGTTAATTTTCCACATGTGAATTGTTGTAATTTTATTTTGTTTTATCAGGTTTCAAGTAACTTGATAATTGTGTTCAAGTTGGCAACATTTAGGCGCACTTTTTTAAGTCGTCACGGTATTGGAAAGCACCCTGGGCTAAGCCCTATGTACACTGTATTAATTTGAATATTTAAACGCTGCAGATAACGGACGATGACGGAATGTTCCATACTCCATCTTGAATTAAGTGGGTCACAACGGTAGCAGGCCAGTGAGAACTTAGTTCTACGTCAAAAGTATAAATTAAATGTGTTAAGGTTAATTAGACTCAAAAAGTATATTAAAATTTGAGTGATAAGCCAACGGTACACGATACTACCGTCAGAACAGGTCTACGTATAAAATAAGTGTGAGAAACCCTACATTTATATAAGGTATGATCTCGCCTTAACGTACAGTGACCGTTACACGTACTTGAGAGTGTTTAATAAACTTTTAAAGTAAGCAGCATCATTTCCCGATACCTTTCAGTGTCACAAAGTGCCTGAGATTTAAATAAGTATCTGATTGCTCTACAAACATACACTGTGCTAGCCAGGAGCATTTTACATATGTAATTATGGAGGCACGTAATTTATTGTAACGGATAAGTGTGAGAACACTAGAGACTTTTATTTTGAACTGAATTAAATCTGCTTTGCAAAACTTTAAGTGTGTGAAACATTCAAGATGTCTAGATAATATTTTTTTTTTTACTTTCAAATACGATATTCACTTAATTGGCATTTGTAGAAGGCATAATGAGAGATATCCTTATAGGCCTCGTCCGGCTGCTGTGTACCCTTGCATTTTTACACTACCCAGGAATTCAACTTTCAGGCAGTTTATTTCTATGATATTTTTCCACATTAAATTATTGCATAAAAATTGGAAGCCTTTCATTGCTTTAAATAAATACATAGTTGGTTGCTATGTCTTCCGGTGTGTTTTGTAGTGTTGTATAGATATGCCGGAGGCTGCACAGAACCTGATTGTGAGCAGGTAATTGAAATTCTGTTGGTGTGGAATACCAGCAACTTCGACGATGGTTTGCGGTATGCAATATACTGCGAGTTGGCTAATGTTTGACGTTAATTTTATTGCTATGGATTTCTCCCAGGTCGTTGCACTTCAGTTATGCAGCTCTGCTTGCATACATTCCATTTGACTGGAAAATCATAGCAGGGTTCACCAGTTTTCTTACAGGGGCTAATACTCATACGTGGGGCATACGTAAACTATATCTCTCTCCAAGTTTTCCCCCCACACAGTATTTCTTACACGTTTACCACTCAGAAGCGCGTGCGAGAGCGAAAAGGGCCAAACTGACACACCCATCAAGTGCTCCATCGCCGCTATGTGCAAAGCTCTGAACTGGCTTGCAGTGCCCTCGTCGTGTAGCGTCTACCTATGGGGCTTTATTTGCTGACCCTAACACTTTATTGGTGACAAGCGTGTAAAGGCTGTTCACGATAAACTGAGCATTTTTGAAAGCCCTGCTTAAGATCTGCTTGTGTGCACATTGTGAATTCTTCCACCATATGTAAAATTAACATTTCCTTAACCTGATCGCTTTATTCATACATCGGCCAAGTGAAACATTAAAATTATCAAGAAAGTAAATAGATTACAAATTTTGCAATTTTTTACACGTATTATTAGAGACCTGCGAAATATGCGTTTTTATTTAAGGACAGACAGAAGCATGCGCGAATTTTGCACGTCTGTACGTATTATGCACTAAAATACCTGAAAGGAAAATAAATAGTTTCAGTATTTACAAATATTTACTCTTCCACTTTTAAATCGACCTTAAGACGTGGAGGAACTAGTTTCCCATCCATTGTTACCAACTTTACTGAGTACGTGCAGGTTAGCATGCTTGTTAAAATATATGCAGGTAGCGGCATTGACTTTTTCCAAGGTCGATTTCGAAAGTTCTCATTTTACCGTGAACAGCCTATATCAAGGTTCAGTATAGATTACTATCATAGTTTCTTTTGTGTCCGATCTTTAGCGATGCTGAAGAGCTCTGGAACAGTACTTGTAGCGTGCGGTATATGTTGAAAGTACCATACATTCCTTGGCTGAGCCAGTACTGGAGAGGAGAATACAGATGTTGCACAGCCGCTTATACCGCGAGCTCCATCCGCAAATGACATAAATATGGCGACACTGGTCCGCAAAATGTTGGAGCACCGTTCACCAATCAGTTCCCGGAGAGGGCGGAACGTGCCAGTCCTGGCTTAAAATGACCCCGATGCACATGCAATTTTTATGCAAAATAGGAAATTACCCTCACCGGGGATCAAACCCGGAAGTGCATGTTTGAAAAGTGTATCCAGAAGTGCAACCGGAAGTGTATGTGCAAAAATGCATGTGCAAAAAGTGCAACCGGGTGTGCATTCAAAGTACATACAAAGAAAGTGCATGCAAAATGCATTTGTATCAGGATTGGGGTTCAAAGATTACTTGAGGTCAGTAGGTCACGGGGTCAGAGGTCATAGGTTACTTGATGTCTTTTTAAGGCAGAAACGGCACACTCCCCTTACTTCCTAGCACCTTGCTCGTCAGACAATAAACCAGCCAGTAGATAACCTTTTGCAGCATGAAGTAATCAATCGAACGCATGTCCCTTTTCCAGATCTACTCTGTGTTTGGGATAAGATTTTCCTTAGGTAAAACTGCTGAGTACACATTTATTACTTCCTTCAAAAATATCATATTTCAAAAATGCCGCAACGGAGTTCCATCGCTGGGTAAGTGACTGTATTTTTAAACATTAAACTCGCTCGTGTGTTGCGAAGAGTCGCGGATATTTCGCACGTTCTTCTGAATCCACGATGATCCATGCGTACGGACCGGGAAATTTCGCCAAATAATATCAGGACAAACTAGATTTCAAACACGTGTTGGTTTCAGACACTTTTGTCATTCGTTTGAAACCGATCACACAGTGTAACAAAAACAACGTGGAAGTAAATAAGGCCCAAGTCGTGTGCTACCTGTCAAAGACAACAATCAGGTTACTCACCGGGGCAACATCAAATGATCAAGCAACTGTGTCTCGAGTGTACACTCAGTACTGGGAGTCTACCCTACAGGTTACTTAAGCCCAAAGAAAAAAGTTTCCTACGAATTTGTGTCGTTGCTTTCATTATTCCGTTTTCCTCTACCAAAAGTATAAACTTTTGTTTTCCATATATAATAGGCTCAGTTGTTCTTGATCTGCTCATTCAGTTTCTAGACGTTAATTAGTTGGTCAGATTCTTCTATAAGGCATTAAAATGGCTTCCGGCCGCTTAAACCCCTAACATATTATTCCGAGCATACTCGCTCACGTCATGTTCAGTGCTGTGCAAGTCCAGAAGTAAACGCCTTTCCTGTATAATGCTATTGGTAGAGCTACGAGTATTTCGCGAATTCATTCTGAGGCAAGATAGACTCCAAACACTTGTTGTTTTCTCCTACTGTTGTGACTGGACGACAGTTATTTAGACACGCCCTGTATAACAGAGAGCCAGTGATAAGCAGGAAGCAGTAGTGTGAGTGGGTGTCTAACAGTCCTGTACAGACACCACACTTGATCACACCAACCAATAATCAAACGATAATGTCTCGAGTGTATAGAGAGCTGTCCAGCCTAGCTTGCTGCCAACTCAATCCGCGAAATAATCGGGGCTCTAGCTATTGGTCGTTGCCGAAACTACAACGATTTTATAATTGGTCGCTTTTTGTGCCATGGATCTACTGAAACCATTACCATATATTCCGTAGTGTCTGTTTATAATAAATTCGCAAGTACTTTTCAAGCCGAACATTTTCTTTTGCAACACCGGAAACAAAAAAAATAATGGGAACGTTGATTGGTTAAGAAAGTAAGACAAGTACATGTTGCAAGTCCAGCCCACCATTCAAATGTACTCGCGAAATTTCCGCCCCTTAAGTGATAGCTGAATTACCTGATTTCTTTCGGAGTCTACCCTTTCACCGTACAACTCCACGGCGATTCCGCGACTCACTTTATGACCCACGCGGCCAGCTGAAAGCGTGATCACGTCGTGAGGAAAAGAAAGCGGTGTTTTATTCCAGATGTACGCTCGAAGCACGTGACACTTTTCCGTTTGTACTTGCCTCCCGGGGCGCAACCGGTGAAAGTTTCACGCGATACGTCAGGATTTCGTTCTGCAGTCTACTTGTGAAAGATGCCACGTGCTACGTTTGACCTCCCAGCCGCTGCGAGGAGAACAGAACAAGGTTGCAGTTTGCTGGCGATAAACTGAACAATCTATGAAATCGTGCATAGTTCCGTCGCAGAATATATAAGTATAGACAAATGAAATGACGTGGGTGTACCTTTAACTTTTTCAAACCCAGTGTACATGATTGTGTGCATAACGCACAAGAAGGTTTTTCATGCCGTTACTGTACACTGTAAAATATATTTTAATACTTTTACAAGATAAAACCTTGAAAACTCAGTTGCTAAGAAAAGACTTTGTAGAACTACAAACAGTTTTCTTGTAAAATCTGCGATTCATGTGTTTATATAATTACAAATTATGAGCTTATATTACAAATTAAATTATTGAGAAGTGGACGTAGAATGATTTGTTTTCTAGAAAACAAGTGTAATGAATTATTAATACAAAATGGGAAAAGACTATTTCAAAATATAATATTACAAAAAAAATTAGTTACACCTTGCCAGTATTTGGACTAGAACCCAAGTTTCTTGCGTCACTATCCCACACCCTTAACTACAAACCCAACTTAACTTACGAGCTTTGAAATTTTTTTTCTTACAGTAAATACTTACAATATATTAGTGAAGTTATAAGGTGATGGATGAGAATGACACATTTATTTAATTCTACGAGTTCTGTGTAGAAATTAATCATTAACAATAACTGTAATGAGTAATCGCGTCACGTGTTTTTTTAAATTTTGGTTTTATTACAGTTATTTGAGCGGTTCATGTGTTTTATGTTACACAGACTTGCAATGCATTTCTTTCTGCACGCAACTACACTTTACACCACCCCTGGTTTTTGCACAAACAGCTATTTACGGTTTTACATTGTTGTGTAACCGTCATTTCGCTTGGACTCGTGGATACGGGTGAGTAAAGAACAAACATTTCTTGAGGGTTAATACAAACACAGCTCTTGCAGTTTTAAAAAACGAATAATTTTACGAGATAAATATTTATAATGTTACAAGCATTTGCAAAATTGCAAACAATTCTCAGTAAAAATTACAATGTCTTTTTACAGTGTACACTGCGTGGCTCGGTGGCCAATGATCTTCCTTTTGAGTGATCTGTACGCGGTAAGCTGAGCACTTTTGAAAGCCCTGCTTACGATCTACTTGTATGCACGTTGAATATTCTTCCGCCTTATGTAAAATTAACATCGCCATGGGCCTCATCACATTATTCATGCTTCGGTCGAGTGAAACTGTGAAATTATTAAGAAAAATAAATATTTTACAAACCCGCTCATTTTTACACATCGATGCATTAAAAAAAACAGAAAGTAAGAGGAATAATTTAAGTTATCAAAAATGTTTACCTAACAACTTTGTATTCGACTGTATGATACAAAGCTACATTACATTCATCGTTACCAACATTACTGGGCGAATGTCACTCGGTGCGCCCATTAAAATATATGAAGGCAGAGGCAGTGAGTTTGGCAAACGGCGTTCTCATATATTGCTGAGCAGTGAGCCATTTTGCTGGTGTGTGCAGCTGGAGTTCGTGGAAAAAGCGGCTGCTGCACTTATGTATTATCAAGTGTTCTGTGATTTCATATTTCAGTTCCATGTTTATCCTTCCTCTGCGGATGCAATTTAACACATGGACCATATAACTGCAGGTTGCCCACCGTTAGTTAATTACTTTGGGAAGCCCTGATCAGTATCTAATTTTATAAATATACCATATCCTTCCGCTATGTCATAGACCAGAGTCACTTTACTCACGCATCGCTCGAGTGAAACTCTTATATTGTTAGGATCGTGAATATAAAAGCTGTTCACGATAATGTGAGCACTTTTGAAATCAACCTTAGAAAAAATTCAGTGTCCCTACAGGCATCTATTTTAACGGGTGTAATGTGTGAAATGCGCCCAGTAAAGTTGGTAGCGTTGGATAGGAAGTAGTTAAGTATAATAACGTAGAATGAAAAGTGTCAGGCAACCATTTCTGCAACTTAAATTATTTCTTTCACTTTCTGTTTTTTATCCATCATAGTGTACGAATGAGCAGATTTGTTAAATATTTACTTTTCTAATATTTCCACTGTTTCACTTGACCGACGCATGAATAAAGTGATGAGGCCCATGACAATGTCAATATCACATAAGGCGGAAAAATACACAACGTGCATGCAAGTAGATACTAAGCAGGGCTTTCAAAAGTGCTCATTGTACCATGAAGAGCGTTTATCTCTGATATTAGAATTCTTATTCTAATGCCCGTAAAACCAACAGAAATTATGTAACTGTGGCCACAAATTAAAACGTCGCAGTTTTAAGTCATCCACGCCCACTGTAAAAAGTTGTTTAGATGTTACAAAAGGAGGGAGTATTTTTGGGCACTATTTAAAGCGGAGCTCACTGCCTGCTGGTTTCCCTGTGGCGGTACTGTTATGGGTAGGGATACAAACATTTCCCGAGTTCATAATTCCACTTTTATTTTATAAAATTCCTAGCAAACGTTATTTAAAAAAAAAATCTGGACAGCGATTAATTAAATACGCCCAACTTAATTTTTGTGGTCATCACCGCAAAAAAAAAATTGCAAAACTTTCCTCTTAGTAATTACATAGCTACGGCTTATAGTATTGTTTTCCAGAGTCAATATATCTCAGTTCTTGAAGTGAGCGAATTATAATTATTTGCAGGATCTCAAAACAGAAGATTGGTAATTTTAGCATGTGATTGTGCAAATAATGGCATAAAAATTTTAATTGTTAGCCTACTTCCAGAGGGAAAGAAAGGTTTATGGGATCACTTTCCTGTCTGCGTGTATATGTGTGAGCATATGTGGGTGTTTGTCGCCCTTTTCAATTTTTCAATGCGTGAACCAAATCCACCAAACTCGGTGCAGGTATAGTACTATAGTTTTTGACCACGCAGGGCACTTACTTTCAAAATGGCGACCATTCGAATCTTAGGTTGATGTCATATCTCGGAAACCATTCAACCGATTTCAACCAAATTTTGTATGCTGGCGGCACAAGTTGTAAGCATTTAATTTAGATGTGAATAATCGGGTTGGTCCGTCATTTTTGGAAGATAGCGCCACATGAAAAAATTAAGCTTTTATATTTTATCTCGAAAACTACTCAACCTATTTTCACCAAATTTGGCACGTAAGTTATACTATGATTGGCCAGGTAAATATAAGTAATTGAACTATTGAAGGAACATATTTTCAAAATGACGGCCATAATAATATTTTAGGTTTATTTGGTAGGCTATAACTGCCATACCATTCTACCAATTTCACCGAAATTTTGAACGCTGACAGTATATATTACAAGCAACATAAAAGCTAAATAAAAACCTATTTTTCCTCCATTTTGTAAGATAGTGCTGCATGGAAATATTAAGCTTTTATGTTATATCCCTAAAACTACTCAACTTATGTTCCTCAAATTTGGCAAGTAAGTAATACTATAATACGCCAAGTAATTATAAGGAAATAAACAGTATTATGAACTTATTTTCATAATGGCGACCATACAAATATTTTAGGTATAACTACCATGCCTTTTAACCAATTCAACCAAATTTTGTACGCTGGCAGTATCTATTACAAGCATTATATAAGGCAAACAACAACCACTTTTGCCCGCCATTTTGGAAGAAAGTGCCTCATGAAAAATTAATCTTTTACAATATATCTTGAAAGTTACTCAACCAATTTTCGCCAAATTTGGAATGTTAAAAAATGCTATGATAGGCCAGGTAAATATAACTAATTAAATTTTACCAGTACTTATTTTTAAAATGGTGTTCTTTAGATTTATATGATATAACTACCATGCCGTTTGACTAATTACAGCCACATTTAATACACTGGCAGTATATGTTACAAGCATCACATAAGTCATACAACTATATTCGTCCTCCATGTTGTAAGATAGCACTATTTGAAATAATAAAGGTTTTGTGTATTTTTTCTCGGGAAACAATTAACACATTCATACCAAAATTTGGCAAACAAATAGTTCTGCCCCAGTTGATATGAAGTACAAATATGATTCAAGTATGTTTTACACTTATTTTCAAAATAACGGCCATCTAATTATTTCTGTATAGTTTTGCTATATTTTCGAAACCATTTAATGAGTTCCAACTTAGTACACTAGTAGTATATAACTCTTTATAATCCAATTTTTAATATTGTGTCACACGAATAAATAACATTTTTTGGTCACATCTCGAGAAACAATCAACCAATCTCTTTCAAATTTGATGAACAAGTTGTACTGTGGTAGGCTAAAAAATTTAGATTAGTGGGCTGTATCAACCAAAATATGTAACAGATATAAATTTAACTTCGTAAATTTTATCTACGACAATAATCGAATGTGCTAATATATAAACATTTTGCCCTCCATTTATGAAGATCGTCTTGCGAACAATGGAGGTTTTATGCCATATCTCGATGACCAATCAACCGATATGCATATAGAGATCCTCCTTTGCCGGATTTTTTGGAAGATAGTGTCAGGTGAGCAAACTGAATATTTTGCCACATTTGCGGAATAATACGACTAATATCCACAAAATTTTGCTCACCTGCAGAAGGCCTTGTAAAGTTGCATGATTTAAATTGTTCCTGATATTTATTTTAAAATAGCGGCCATTTAAATATTTTCGTATATTTGATATATCTATTTAACAATTTAACAATTCCAATTAAACATTTACGATGGGTTATCTATTAAAAACATCGTTTACAGAGTCTCTTTTTTTCAATTCTGTGAGATAGCTCCGGTAAAGAAAACGAGGTTTTTATTACATATCTCGGAGACCAATCAATCATTTTCCATCAGATTTTTCACACACGTAGCATTATGGTAGGCCATGTAAAGTTAGGTGTTTTAATAGCTGCGGCACTTATTTTCAAAATGTTGGTAGTGTAAATATTTCAAGTTGGCGAACCCTATCTATGAAAATATTAAACTGATTAAATCCGAATTTGATGCTCCGAATCCTACCTCCGTGATGCAGTTGATTAAGACTAGCTTAATTTTACGACTTTTTCTCAATTCGAATCCCGGGTAAGTCACTCCTTTATTTTAATTGCCTTGCTACTCTTTAGTATGTTTCTGATTTCATCTCTAATGATATTGCTGACAATGAGAAGTTGATGTCAACAAGAACTTCACTTAAATTTATTTGCACCCATGTAGAGGAAAGTAGGCTCATTGGCTATGAGTAGAGACGATGTTTTTGTTCATATGCACTTTCGTGGTTGGATGATTTTTTTGTCACGGGCCTCAAATGTCTGTCCGCGAATCACGGACGTTCAGTATCAGAGTACTTTATTACGACTAGCACAGTCAAATAAGAAAATATCTTCTCACGTAGACACGCTGCCAATGACGAAAGGAAGTTGTGGTTATGGACGTACAATATTGAAGTCCAGTATGCCCATGAATATTTTCGCAAAAAACGCCTGTCCCTAGTTATCAATAATTTTTCTTTGAAATGAAACACATTTACATATTGGACAATTTTTCCGCTATTATACAAATTTTCTTTTGCTGTTCATAGAGCCACGAGAATTTCGCGAATTCGTTCGGAGGCGAGGTAGGCTCCAAACACTGGTTCTTTTGTCCTACTGTTGTGATTGGATGAGCGTTATTTAGACACGCCCCGTTTAACTGTGAGCCAGTAGTGTGAGTGAGTGTTCAACAGTCGTGTACAGAGGCCTCACTTGATCACAGCAACCAATAAGCAAACTATAATGTCTCGAGTGTATAGAAGGCTGTGCAGCCTAGCTTGCTGACAAATCAATCCGCGAAATACTTCAGGTTCTTGCTACTCAATACTCTCAAGAATTGAATAATTCCCGGAACTAAGTATGAAATTGTTTATGGAGTGTGTGTCAGACATACATTAATTTTCGCCTATTTGAGTTGAGTTGAGAGATTTGGGCCGCCCTTACGCCGTTGGGTCAATGTGTCCACGATCGTGAGCACTCTGCACTCGAATTATACTTATGACCGGAACTGTACACAGCAGGCCACGAGTGCCCAATACTTTGAGAGTCTTCCTAGCGGGTAATCTGATTTGTGGAATTTTCTACATCTCTTTGACATGAAAGGTAAATAAATACTATTCACGGTAAAGTGAGCCCTTTAGAAATCACCTTTTGGAAAATGTTACTGCTCCTACCTGCATATAGTTTAACAGGCACGCTGACTGGCCTGCGGCCAGTAAAGTTGGTAACGATGGAAGGGAAGAAATTCCATCTCAAAACGTTGAATTAAAAGTGAAATGTTAACATTTGTAAATACTTAAATAATTTATTTTGCTTTATGAAATTTTAGTGCATAATTTAATGCATAGGCTAAATTAACAAATTAGAAAAATATTTATATTTATAGTAATTTTGGAGTTTTACTTGACTGACGCATTAATAAAGTGATCAGGTCCATGGCAATGTTAAATCTACATATGGTGGAAGAATACATAATATACATACAAGTAGATCTTAAGCAGGGCTTTCGGAAGTGCTCATTTTACCATGAACAGCCTATACCAATATCATCGAGCACGCAGTACGTCGTACACTAATTCCAAGAGAAGTGCAATACACAAGTACAGAGGATACAAAAAATATACGTGATTGGTGAGTGAGGAGATTTGGACGGCTCTTGACATCGGGGTCTTGAGAGCCGATGAGGGTGAAATGAGGTGGGAATGGAGCAACACCGCAATGCAAGGCCAGGGGAAACGGTAGAGTCCCGAGAAAACCCGCCGAGCAGTGGCATCGTCCGGCACGATTTCCTCTTGCAAAAATCCGAGAGTGACCCGACTGGGGATTGAAACCAGTTCGCCTTGGTAGGAGGCAACCTGTCAAACCGCTCAGCCACCGCGGCCCCTTGCGTCTACTTGAGTTTGGTTAGTTGCAATTAATGTTCTTGTCGCTGAGTACCCGCTCGTGCGCTGCGAGTCTGCTCTAGTCCTCTTCCGGCCACGAAACCGAGGCGAAATTTGCTTTCTCACAAGCCACGTTTACACAGCAGTAAACTTAGAGGAAAGGCATTCCTTTGAGTTGAACGTTGTTATTTGCCAACGTTGCTGATCATCTACTTGTATGCACGTTGTGCATTCTTCCGTCTTATGTAATATTAACATTGCCATGGGCCTCATCACTTTATTCATGCTTCGGCCAAGTGAATCTGTGAAATTTTTAGGAAAGTACGTATTTAACAAATCTACTCATTTTTATACTCTTCGATATAGTAAAAAAAACAGAAAGCGAAAGAAAGAATTTAAGTTATGACAAATGGTTGCCTAACACTTTTTATTCGACGTTGAGATACGGAACTACTTCCCATCCATCGTTATCAACATTACTGCGCGCATGTCACTCAGGGCGCCCGTTAAAATATATGAAGGTATGTACTATTCACGGTAAAGTGAGCACTTTTGATAGCCTCCTCATTTGGAATGATAGTCAATAAATATAATTTATATTATCCTTAGACGTTAATATCCGAGTGCGGTCGAATATACGCTGTATTTATTACTTACATGACAATATTTATTTAAAAAAGATAGTTAAGGAATAAAAAATGGCTGAAAGGAAAAAGTAACTACGGCGTCTGCTCACTTTACCGTGAACGGCCTTTAACAGATTGTATTGCGACCACAGACGGGCAAGCTGCGAGGTACCTGGTACACACACGTGACGTGAATTCGAACGTCAGCTACACAACCACTTTCTAAATGCTGAATTGTAAACTAGAAAACCGCAATGTCACAGCAATGAGCAAATGTCAGCATTATTTGCAACATTTCAACATCCTGTACTGCTTCACGATGTCCTGTAAACAGCCTTTAGAGCATAAATGAAAGTTACGGTATAGCTGTTGCAGCTCTGAAGTTGACAGTAGACAGTGTATACAGACCCGGTAATTTTCGTGAATCCATTTAGGAACAAGTTTGACTTTATATTGCTATGTGCACTCGAGTGCCAGTCAGGTGTTTATTGGACTGCCCATCGACAGCCTACGTGCATACTTTACATTGCTATGTGCACTCGAGTGCCAGTCAGGTGTTTATTGGACTGCCCATCGACAGCCTACGTGCATACTTTACATTGCTATGTGCACTCGAGTGCCAGTCAGTTGTTTATTGGACTGCCCATCGACAGCTTACGTGCATACTTTACATTGCTATGTGCACTCGAGTGCCAGTCAGTTGTTTATTGGACTGCCCATCGACAGCCTACGTGCATACTTTACATTGCTATGTGCACTCGAGTGCCAGTCAGGTGTTTATTGGACTGCCCATCGACAGTCTACGTGCATACTTTAATAATTACTTATGTCTGTTGGCCGCGTGCCTGATGAGAAGATATTTTCAAATTGACTGAACCAATCAGAATTGAGTTACTCTCACACCTAAGACGCGTCTCAGTAAAAATCTTCCAATTACGAGAAGTGGTTTTGAACTAACGTGTTTTAAAGTACAACTAGTATTAGAATATTTTGCCCCAAAACAGATATCATTGAATTCGAGAATTCGGGTTCTTGTTTTCTTGCAGGATAGTTGTCGTTTATAGCGTGGCTAATAAACTGCGATCCAGTTGGAAATAAAGACAGTTGTTCGAAGTTTAGCTTGTCTTCAAACGAATGCGCAAAATGTCCGGGTCTCTAGTAATGTAGTAATGGCGGTTTGGGCGGCTCTTAACATCGGGGTGTTGACAGCCAATGAGGGTGAAGCGAAGTGAGTATGAAGCGTCAGCGGAATGCAAGGGCCGGGTAGACGGTTTAGATCCCCGAGAAAAACCGCTGATCAGCGGCCTCGTCTGGCTGGATTCCCACATGCGAAAATCTTGGAGCGAGCTTACCGATAATCAAACCCGGTTCTCTTCGGTGGGAGGTGACTAGTCTAACCACTAAACCCAACACGGCCCCCATGGGGAGATATTTTCTCACAAAAACACGCTATAGTATATTGAAGTCTAGCCTGCGCCTGGAATTTCGCGATCCTCAGATACTTGTTACACACGAAGTGTGACGTCAGCTGCAGCGTACATACGCCATCAAGGATTACGAGGCCGTCTGGTGCGGGGGATCCGTAAAGAGATTATGGTGAAAAACAATAACTAGGACCACCTGTTTGTTCGTGAGAAGAATTATTGGCAGACTAGACTCCAATGTACTATGGCATACGTGCAGTTTTCCTCTGGTTATTGGCCACGCGTCTTTGTCGGGAGACATTTCCTTACCTGACGGGGTCGATCAGAGCTATGTAACTCCGACACTAGTTTCCGTGATTAGGGAGCAGACACCTGCAACGCTTGACAGTTAAAATCATCCAATCAGGAAAGTGGTTCTGAGCTCTAGTGTGTCTGAGTACAAGCAGTCCCAGAATATTTTCGCGAGAAACAGGTAGCCTTAGCAATAACACTAGCTCCGCAAAACCAGTCTCCGTGTCCCAGCATTGAACCGCTTTTCTGCCAATACGACTCCCATATACGACGTGGATATAAGTCGAGGTTAGAACACTGTTTAGTAAACAAGTGCTTTGTTTGTATACATCATCAGGCTAATGTTTAATACGATTTAATTAAATTGAAATAGGTAAAAGTAAATTATTTACTTAAAAGGGCTTGACATTTGGAAATTATGATGTAAACAAACACGTGCAACAGTGTGGACCACGTGACTTTGATAGTTTTATTGGCGCGATGAAGGCCATTAATAGGTACACATGCGCAGAGGACGAAAAATCGGTCTACGTCATATTTAGTCTATGGGTGGGATCTATGGCCACAGCTTAGGTATCCGCGTTGAAGTGAGAAGGCGTGGCGGTTCGTTTGATGGGGGAGTAACAATCGCTGATTGGTAGGGACAAGGATTTTTCGCGAAAAGATTTCAAAACCAGTTGTACTCCAAGACACTTTTGTTCATATGCACTTTCGTGGTTGGATGATTTGAAATGTCACGTGTCCCAAGTGTCTGTCAGTGAATCATGGACGTTCAGTAAGAAAATACTTTATTACGATTGGTCCAGTCAATCAAGAACGTGTCTTTTCACACGTAGACACGCGGCCAGGCAATAACCAAAGAAAGTTGTGATTTTGGGCGTAGGATATTGAAGTCTAGCATGGTCATAAATATTTTCGCGAAAAACACCTGTCCCTATATATAACTAAAGTAATTATTATAATATCGTTGCCTGATTATTTCTGCAAAATGTGCTTTTGAAAGAATTCAGAATGGAAATACACTCATATTTTGATTGAAAAGATGTTCGTATTAAATTCATTTTTTCTGCTTTTCAACATGTAAATTCTGGCTAAATCTGACAGAATTTTACTAAATATATACATTATACTTTCGCATTCGTCATGAATAGTAATTTCTTGATGATTTTGGTCGAGTGTGTACTACTATTTAATGGTTCTGAATCTTGGACAGTCGGGCCGAGTGCTCTACTGGAAATCACTAGCGATACGGGAATTTTGCGGATTCATTTGGCAGCAAGCTAGACTCCACAACCATTTGTATACTAAAGCCGCATTTAGTTGTTAATTGGCCGATGGCCCAGTTTCATCGCAGATCAGGTAGAACAGTATTCGGTCCTAGTTTTCTTGCAGGTCTGTTATTGGTTCAAATTTGTTCAGGGCGTGTCTTACGAACTGCGATGCAATTGAGACAGAAATTCAAATGTACACATGTTTGAAGTCTCGCTTGTCCTCAGATGAAAGCGCGAAATTTCCGGGAAATAACTCTACTTCAACAAGGAAGAGCAGGATAGGTAAAATGAGCACTTTTGAAAGCCCTGCTTACGATCTACTTGTTGCACGTTGTGTATTCCTCCGCATTATGTAATATTAACACAGCTATGCGCCTCATCGGCAAAGTCAAACAGTGAAATTATTACACATGTAAATATGTTACAAATGTGATAATTTTTACTCTTCGATGTATAAAAAAAAAAAAACAGAAAATATATAAATATTTTAAGTTATCACAATTGGTGACCTAACAATTTTTATACAACTTTAAGATATGGAACTACTTTCCCTTTATCGTTACCAACTTTACAGGGCGAATGTCACTCAGTGAGCCCGTTAAAATATGTGCAGGAGGGAGGCAGTGACTTTGTTCAAAGTTATATTTCAAAAGTGCTCACTTCATCGTGAACAGCTTTTGAGAGTTGTAAAGGCCATATTACACGGTACCAGATTTTGTAAAAGCTTGTGCAAGGTCTGCCACAGCTGCCGTTATACCGGCCTGTACGGCACCCGTCATGGCATTTTTCGCCAGATTTCATCACAGATTTGGTAATTGGACCGGTCGTATTTTCCGTGGCAAGTTCCATACCGGCTCTCGTACCTGGCAAATCACATTGCAGTTTCAGAGCGCAGGGTGCTTCCCGTGGCTACTACTTGAAACAAGTTGATGAAGAAACTGAAATGGACGCCTCCATCTTGATTTTACATCCGTGAGGTTGAAACTCTTTCAAATAGATTTAAAATACGACGACGACGAATAATATTGTCTATGGCAACTTTTAGTTACTGTTTAAAACCGTCCTGGATAGGTAAAACATTACCTACTATATGAAAAATTAATTTAAACTCTTTATTTTTTACGGTATATAAACTCTACGTGTTGTTTAAACTGGTGGTACAATGGGAAAGTTTCTGGGTCCGCAATAAATACGTAATTTTTGGGCGTGAGTTCAAAACTCCACCGGACCCAATTTTTTTTTATCATTACATTTTACATGCTGATAATATCCTGGTACGTAAAGGAAAAACTATATTTTGCAACCGGTCAATAATTTTCGTCCGAATTAAAAATAACACACTCGTACTCCATTGACTTCACGTCATATTCAAGAAATTAATGAAACTATACTAGTAAGCAATCAATGTATGTAAAAGACGAACAGTAATATAGTAATATTAAGATGTACTTGTAATTTGTGATAGGCCTACGCAAATTACTAATAGGGAGCAATTCTACGACTGGCGTTCAAATGTACCGACTACAAACCACACACTGCGCACACTGAGGGAGTCAAATGCTAGTACGCGAACTGCTGTCGTGTAACATGAATCTTCCATGGCGGCTCATACAGTAGCTGGTATACCGGCTCCCGTGCCAGGCCTTGTAGAAGCTTGTACAAGAACCAAGTACGGCAGTAGGTATTGTATGATAAGGAGAAGCCGTAAAAAAAAATCTCGGCGTGAGTTTCCGGCGTGCAGTCGAAACGGGACTCTCTGACGGCGGCGCCTCGTCAGCCGCTCCCTGCTGGACCGGAGCCAGCTTCCCGAACAGGCAGGCTGCCGAGTGATACCCCCTCGTCACCCCCTGTTTGTTCCGTCCCTCTCTCTCTCTCTGGTCAGCGTCAGCGATCACGCCCTCGCGCCAGAACAATAAGCATTGTCCCACGCCTGCCAGCCAACACTTCCACTCGCGGATCTGCTTATTCTTCCAGCCGCCGTGCCGCGGAGAGTTGCTTGTACCCGATACAATTCTCATTTTCACCTCGGGGTCGGAGGGCTGCATCCTTGTTTGGAAGAGATAAGTGCGAGAGCCGTAAAGGCGACTCAACCACGTGACACGAGAACTCGTCGCCTCTACGCAGCAACCTAACACACTAATGAATCCAGCAGCATCGACCCTTAACAGAACTGAAGTTAACGTTGCTCGATTATGTGCAGTTTTAAGTAACTCTCACTCAAGAAACTAAATTTAGTCCACATATGTCCTAAAATACGGAAATGATATTACTAAACAGAAGCAGTAGAAAACTGTACAATGATTCGATTTTTTTATATACGCCTTGCCATTGCAATTTGATACCAAAGGTTGCTGCCACAGATTAAATAGGTACCCACATACGAAATGACTTGGCAGTTCCTTTGATGTGGGCATACCATTCTATGATTGGCTGCGTGAGGCTTTGAGAACAAGTTTTGTATCTGGTTGGCTACTGCATGCTGTGAAAGATTCCTTATTGGTTAGGCTGCCGGCTGGCGAGTAGGCTACCAGGCGTTGATTGGCGAAAGGCCTTCTAACATTTGGCTGACCAATCGAAATATTTTTTGTATTATTTTGTGTCAGCGATATTATATGAGTAAATTTTCGCATACGAACCAAAACCAATCCAATTGTTTTTGAGTTACACAAGGACTGTCTTACATGCTTTGATCTTAGGTTGGAGATATGGAGGCCCGCGGTGGCTGACCAACTAGACTGCTCGCCTCCCAACAACGCGAATCTGGTTATTTCCTTGACCGTGACAGTACCGGATTTTCACAAATGAGAATCGTGCCTAATGATGCCTCCGGTCGGCGGGTTTTCTCGAGGATCTCCCGATTACCCTGGCCTTGCATTCCGGCACTGCTCCATTCTCACGTAATTTCACTCTCCTCGGTTCTCAAGACCTCGTTGTTAAGTGCCACCCAATTCTCTCAACTCAACAACCATGTTCACCTGAATTAGTGAATATCGAAAATAATGTTTAACATTATGTTATTAATTTTTGTATATTTTTAAAATTTATATATTATGAATTATGTTATATAAAATGATTAATGTATGTAAGGTTATATTTTATATTAATCATTATTTATATATTTTTTATATTATAGTTATGTGTGCTCTTATTATTTTGAAAATTTAAATCACTCAAAATGACTTCAAAAATATTTGAAAATTGTTAATATGGTTTTATTATTTAATTTATGCCGGGGTGCGATTACAGAAAAAACATTTTTAATTTCCCAAATGTATGGTGTACCTGATGCTGCATGCCCTCAATTACTTGAGCCCCTTTAATAGGATATGTACCTGAGCGTCCAAGGTCAAGAAGCGAGAGAGCGATATGGGCGACACTAACACGCACTTCTAGCGCCTCATCGCTCCTACGCGTGAGGCGCTGATAACCCAGGGCACCTCAGATGTACAATTTTAAAAAATACTTAAAAAACCAAGTATGATTAAAACAAGGTGATATAAGAAAAAAGGCATAGAGTTTGCATAAGCGTGGTTAATGAAGCAGAATATATACCACCAGAAATCTGCATTAATATGCATAAGGTTACAACGACACTACCAAATTGAAACATGAATGTTTTCATATTGATTTTTAATATATCATAATTATTTTCTTTTGGAAAAAAACATTACAAAGGCTCAAAATGGTCGTAAAAATATTCAATTTACAAATTTTAAGATAATGGATATTTTACAATAATATTTCAGAGAAACAGATATATGCCTGTAAAAATTATTGTCCCACAAGGACGCTTTTAAATATATATATATATATATATATATATATATATATATATATATATATATATATATATATATATATATATATATAATTTGGTCATTTTCTCACCAAAATGAATTAAAACATTCACCAAGTTCACCCCTATAGTACAACCTAAGTGTTTAGCCAAAAAGGATTCTAAATTTGAATTCAGAAAAAATTATTTAAATGGATAAAATTTGACGCAGCCTCTATCTCCATCCATAACTTTCCCTAGCTATTACAATTACAGCCACTTAAAATTTTATCTCTGGCTTTTTCTTCAACAAACACAAAAATTCATGTCTCCCAAAACCTGGCCACCTAATACTTTCCATGGCCATTACCAGGTATTTTTAAAGTAAATTTCTTTTACTTCAGTTATACAATTAATTATTCAAAAATGTAAATCTACCACTACTTTCAAATTAAAACTGAGAAAATTCTCTGGCTTCTAAGCCCTGGCGAAGGCCATTTCCAAAACGGTGGGCGAAACAAGACCATGAATGAAGCTGTCCAAAAAGCCTAAAAATGGCATAGAACTGACAACATAAAGAGTATCATTTTCTGGGAAATTTAAATTATTTTTAACAAGAAAATTCAAGGTACCTCCTCTCATATTTACTAATATATCTTATTAGAAAATTGGTAGCGATTCCTTATTATGTTGTGCAGAAATACCTATACTTATATCCTAAAATATCCTGACTGTAAATTAAAAATTAGAGTGTCAAAATGACATTCCTGCTTCTCCTTAAGAGTTTTACATTTTTATTTAACAAGTGATCAAACCGAAATACCTGACCTGTTATCTGGGGAGACTTCCCTCGCAGCCAAGCGTCTGGCCTCGATACCAGGTTTTTGCCATTGATTATATACAAAAATCGAGCATTTCCTCGCTATGGGGGTAACTACAATCGTCCACCAATAGCAGGCCACTGTCGAAACAATCATTCTCTCAATTACGTCCTATCGGGGTTACTATAATTCACAAACAGTAAAGAATAGTCCAGTGCATTATCTGCGGCGTTATCTCCGTTACATTTGAAATTAGCCATTCATAAGTGCGCGGGCTAGGCCCATTCTTCCGTTGCGCTACGAAGAAGGAACACTGCTGAACTCTAGTGGCAGCAGGCGTCAACTCCAGCCACTTGAACAACACTCGCCAGTATGACAGCTGACTTTCGGGGACTGTGACGCGTCCGGTGACAGTACAACAAACATAAGCTTCCTTCAATACAAGCTCAAGTGTTTATGGGTGTTAAAAATAAGTTTATATATATATAGCATGATTGACCATATTTCTGTAGTTCGTTTCAACACATGTCTTCCAACCAATACTTTTCCATGGCGGACAGGCGAAAACGGAGTTGTGTAGAGAATGGGCCGGGGGCGGAGAGACAAACTGTACGCAATTATAAGCGTACTTGTCTCACGTTCAAGGCGTGCAGTGTTTCCGTCGTGACGCTTTACTTTGTAAAAGATCTGTAACAGTGGGATTTTATTACATGCGATGAAAGTACGCCGATTAAACTACGCCCGAATAATTGCACTTTTCTCTTACCGCTCAAAGAAACTCCATAGACAAGCTTTGAAAATGCGATATTTGACCACTTTTCAAGATTTTTTTTCTCCATTAATACACATAATATGACAAAAGGAAAAAAATAGCGACATAGATAATGGTATATTTATATTTTCTGACAAAAAGTCGTATTTGCAGAACATTTATTTACCGAGACACGCGTCTACGCGCAAACAACGATTTCGCAGAAAAGGTTTCAGTACATAGGACCCTTAAGACCCCATATTTCAACTATAACTTTTTATTTCATTATCTGAAGGAGATTTATATAAGGAAAACAAATACATGTAAATATTTGTAGTAAAACTATTAGGGCCTATAGTTTTCAAAATATAGCACCGAAAAGTCGAGAATTTCGGAATAGGGGAGTCTGTTGCTGTACGTGCGGGGACTCGGCTGTCTAGCGATGACTATGTATACATTGCGAGTGACATCTCATTACATCCGTAGATACATACATTGACGTCTCGGTTAAGTTTCCATGCTCCTAATTAACTTTGCCAACTAAATCACATGTCATGTGATCTGTATCATATAAACAACATATTAATTGAGTATCAAGGATATTTAACAATCGATACTAGGGTATAGACACTCTGAATCTACTTTAAAATAGGTATTGATGTTTTCGTTAGCATATTATTATTCGTCCGAGAGAGAATAATATTAATAATTAGTAGTTTCTCTCGGATGAATAAAAATGTGTTGGCAAAAACACCAATAGCTACTTTAAAAGATATTCACGAGAGCAGTACCCGAGTACCTATTGTTAAATATCCTTGATACGTAATTAACATGTTACGTGTATGACCTATATATAGTCTAGATCACATTACATGAAATTTATTTGGTAAAGATAATGAGGAGCATAGTAACTTGGGCGCCCATATTACAAAATTTTCGGTTTTTTGGTGCTATATACTGAAAAATTATAATCATTTGACTACAAATATTTACATCTACGTGGTCATAATATAAACCTCTATCAGATAATGAAATGAAAATAATATTGTGTAATAAGGCCTTATTTTGTCCCTCTCATGTTTGTTGTCAGGTGCCGCGTGACTGCCCACTCAATGGAACCAGAAGTACATAATGGTGCCGACTCATACTGAGGGACAAATTATTTCGGCTGATATTTTATTCCCATGTAACAAATTAGAAATCGCAGAGTTACTGCTTGAAATTTTTCTTAGCTCGCAAAATATGTTGTGCCATCTAGTTTATAATTACGCGTGTTTCTATCTTAGGTATATGTGGGTCCTATACTGTGCTTATGTGTACGCAACCGTATTTCACCCGTGGCGGGAGTAATTTTCAGGCCCCGAGAATACTATCTCTGCACGTGGCGGATTAAAACATCCACCAGAGAGCAAGACGGTATTAGAAGTCTATATACGGTAGCTCCGGTTAGAGTTTCATAGAAAACACAACTAACATACATATGTTTTCTCCTGCTGGCCCCAAAGGTCACGGTGGCTGAGCCATGAGACTGGTCGCCTCCCACCAAGACGAACCGAGTTCAATCCCCGGCCGATCCACTCCGGATTTTCGCAAGTGGGAATCGTGCTGGATGATGACGCTGGTCGCGGTTATTCTCGGATATCTCCTGTTTCCCCTGCCCTTTCATTCCGGCGCTGCTCCATACTCACCTCACTTCACCCTTATCGGCTCTCAAGACATCGCTGTCTAAAAGCCGCCCAAATCTCTTCACTCGCGCACCCTTGTTGGCCCTAGGGTTTGAAGCCACATAACAGAGCTTCAATCTTGTAGAAAATGGGACAGCAAACATATATCTGCGTTGGTAAAAAGATAAGCCAAAAGAGAGCAGTTTGGGATTCTAGTCAATTGTTTAGTCCTGACAGTGCAGCCAATGTTCAATTTCTCTTTTAGCATTTCCAGGTCTGTCAACCTGAAGCAGTTTGTACTGAACAGACTGTAACGATAAGTTTGTCATGTGACACATTAATATGGTTCAGAAATACTGACAACAGTCCTGATTTCCGTCAAAACTTTTGTAGTCTCATGTTTATTTTTTGCTATTGTGTATCAAAACCACCAAGCGTTTAAAACTGTACTAGTCGTTCAACTGGCTTTACAGAGCTCACGGTCACGTAATGCCCGAGTTTAGAGGAATAACGCTGTCATTTCTTCCCTTTGGGATGTGAGACAGATGTGTGGACAATTATTTGCGCACATGTCCTAAGTGACTTGCGCGGACAGCCTGGAGTGATCTTGAGAACTGAAACCGTGCAAAGCGTGTGGGACAGATAGACGAACAATCGTTTTCGCGGACTGACATAAATTATTTTAAGAGTGGGATGGACCCCCGCGTCCAAGGTCAAGAAGCGAGAAGCGAGGGAGCGATACGGGCGACAGTAACACGCATGCCTAGTGCCTCATCGTTCCTACGCGCAAGGCGTGCAGTGTTTCCGTCGTAACGCTGTACTGTGCAAATTATATCTGCAACAGTGGAATTTTTATTACACGCGATGAAAGACCACAGATTTATTTAACAACGTCTGTATCTTTGTAGTTTCTCTTGTCGACTAAGGAAACTGCATAGGCAAGCTTTAAAAATGCGATATTTAACCATTTCCACGATTTTTTTCTCCAATAATACTTCATTTGACAAAAGTAAAAAAGTAGGGGCATAAATTATTGTTTTTAATCTTTTCTTATAAATTGTCGTACTTGCAGAACATTTGTTTACCGAGATACGCGTATTCGCGCAAACAACATTTCACAAAAAAAAAAAAAAGAGGAGGTCCATCCCACTTAAGGTGAGAATCTTAGCTGACCGTGTCGATTTCAGAGCACGCTATGGGGATGTGGTCTTTTGTACCTCACATTGTGTTATAGTATTTTTATTATTTGATTTCTTTTGTTAGGTGAATTTATATTGTCAACAATTTTTGTGCTATGTCAGATATTCTAGTATGCAGGTATTTTGTAATCGACAGCCACCACTAACTCGTTTTGGGCATCCGCCTGCCTTCCGATTTGTTCGTACACATATTCTCTCCAAAGATTTATCACATTATATTGGGCGCATCTGCGTGTCCTCCCAGGTGAGGTGTTTGTACGCGAAACTTCACATATAGGCTGTTGACGGTAAAGCAAGCACTTTTGAGACCCTAGTTACTTTTGCCTTTCAGCCATATTCACTCAATTAACCACGTTTTAAGATAAATATTGCCATGTAAGTAATAAACACAGTGTGTATATTCCACCGCACTTGGAAGTTAACGTCTGAAACTAAAAGAAAATATGTTTATTCACTATTATTCCAAATGACAGGGATTTTAAAAGTGCTCACTTCACTGTGAGCAGCCTATACCTCAGATACCTATCACATACCGCATCTGAATGGCATGATGTCATTTGCCGATCAGTGCACACACCCTGTACAGAGAATCGTCGGAGACAGAATGGTCTAGCAGGTCTACTGTTACCCATAGGAGCAATAAATTGACATCCAGTGTAACCGAAGTTGAGTGGGTTCCGCCAACGAGCCTTTCAAAAAGATGCACTTTCTAGCTCATGGTATACAATACACATGCCACCGGCCGAGTATTATTTCCCTCCTGTAAACAAAACAAGTGGGCGAAATTGTGTGAATATCCTTCACATAATGAAGGAACAAACGTTTAAAAAAAGGAGAAAAGTTAACAACCTAAGCGCTTTTTTATAAGGAGAACCAGCATAATCTAAAAGTAAGATAAGATTCAAAATGTACTCACTTCATTACGCACGGAAGAAATTTTTTTTTACATTCCATAGGGTGGAATAAGGACATATAAACGACTCAAAATAAATATTGGAAACCACGGATTCTTAACATGAATGTAATATGAAACCACAGTATTTGGAAATATACAGACACGCCAATTATTTTCGCAACAAATCGTACATCTTACTTACTCGGATCATTTGTTATTAAGAGAGCCATATCAAATTCAAGAGAAAATAGATATGATGTAAGTGACATGGCAGAATGTTGAAATTTCTGTCAGATATTACTGCAGACTGATCGATGATTCGCCCACTTGATAGCTAAAAACTTACTGTTTACAGTAGACAGACGCAAAGAGTGTTATTGTGTTAGATATCAGCATGTATTCAGTAGCAAATAAAAACTTATGAAATCTGTACCCTCTAAATAATTTTCAGAACACATTTTTTTGTAAGAATTGTTTAGTTTGATGTTGGTTGGAGAGATCTATCAGATAATAAATACCTGTATAACTCTAATACGAAAATGTGGTATGTTGATGCACACAGAAACATTTCTATATTGGTCATAGAAACATTTCTACATTGGTCATAGAAACATTTCTACATTTGTCATAGAAACATTTCTATATTGGTCATAGAAACATTTCTACATTGGTCATAGAAACATTTCTACATTGGTCATAGAAATGAATTGATTTCGCTCCCGCACGTATTCATGTCTTTTTTTAAATAATATTTTCATATTTTACTGAGCTCTCAAGAATGAAGTTACTTCGGTATTTAAAGTCTGTAATTCGCAGACAGACTGCTTAATCAATCACAACAGTTTTAAATCATCTGGTAATTAATCGAAGTAGACCTGAAATAATGTGTTTTGAAATAAAGGTACATGAATAATATTTTCGCACATATTGCCTGTCCCTATTCATGACTATGTATAATCAGACAGATAAAATGTGAGAGCTATGCACATAATACAGTATTTGATAAAGTGCGACATTTCTGCGTTTCATTAATTTTCCTAGCGCCTCTTATCTTCGGCAAATCAAAACCATTCGCATAACTTATTCTTAATGACGGCGGATTTACGGCAGCTTTGTTCTTCAGCCAAAACAGACGCACGATAAAAGAAGCGCTATTGTAATAACTCCTTTGTTGCTGCGCGATAACATCTCACTACCAGCTTGGAACAAAGATATTGCAGAAGCAAACAAAGGAAGGCATGACGACACTGTCGTCGGCGCGGAGGAAGAGCGATATAAGTCCCAGCGAGTGTACGCAGGGTAATTTTAATTGAATAATCAGACGTCGTGATGTATCAAGGTGTAGACATGTAAACGGAGTTCCTATAAAGATAATAATTTTCTGCTTAACGTGGCCAAGTGTAAACAGTCTCTAGAGTTCAATTTAACAGCAGGCTGGGCTTAAAATAGGCCAAGGTTACTTTATAATATATTTCGCAATTGGAAAACATCCTGGAGAACTCGGAGTTGATAACAAGCCTGCAAAAAAAAAAACCAAGAACCAAGTCCCGTCCTACATGGCCAAATGAAGACGCCACAAGTATTTAGTGAATTTATTTGGCAACAGCTTACACTTCGCTGCCTTATGTATACTTGAGCCACTGCCATTTTTCTTAAAAACGGCCTGTATAGTTTTGTTGCATAAATGTAAATTAGGTTTCGGATCAAAGTCTCGTCACTGGATTTTATGGTTCAATCAGACTGGGAATCATATGACATTGCTTTAACGTTACAGACAGCACAACACCTATTATTATACCTTACACTGAATCGCTTATTTAGTTTAACGCAGCCAAAATTATCCCACATAGTGAAACACGCTTCATTCACAAATAATGTAACATGACTGAATCGAAATATCCAATATAGTAAATGTAATGCAGTCTGAGACGGCACGTAGCCTTCAATCTAATCAGGCATTTCTAATAAAATAATTCGACTAGTTGCAACACTCAGTGAGTCTTCAGTGTTGTCAAACGAGGTTCCTTGGTACGGTCAGAGCATGAAATATCATACTAATAGAACATTTACCCACGCAGTATCCACTGGCTTGAAATTCACCTACAGTAGAAGAGCCACACCCAAACTTCCATTTAAACTAACGATTAAAATATACGCGCTAATATGTTGTTAGATCTGTCTGCCATTCATCCCTCACGTGACGCTATATGGAAATTAGACTTTTCTTGATGACCACATAAAGTCGGCCGTCTGCAGAAATACTAGAACTTTTAGAAAATTTAATTCATCGAGATTATAGACAGGCTGTACAACCAAAAGAGTGAACATTACGTCACGGAGGAGGCCACGATGGCTAAACTAAAAGGTTACCCTGCTCGCCTACCACCAAGGCGAACCGGGTTTATTTCCCGGCAGGGTCACTCGCGGATTTTCGCATGCCAGCAGGACGACGCCAGTGGTCGGTGTGTTTCTCCTGGATATCACGTTTTCCCCGCCCATTCATTCCGACGATACTCCATACTCACCTCATTCTCCCTCATCGGCTCTCAAGACATCGTTGTTAAGAGACGCCCAGTTCACTTCACTTCACAGAAAGTCACGGAAAAATTATTCGATTAGTAGATGGTTATGTTCTAGGTATAACACATGTATGAAGCCAGGACATCCCTATAGTGTAATGATGGCCTAACGAAGGAATGGGAGTGCATTTCCGATCACGGTAGAACATGGCGTCTGGAAATTCTGATACAATTTCGCTGATAAAGTAGTGTCTCATTAGCGCTACAATTTATCATAATCCAGATTCCAAGTTTCTAGCAGGAGCACTGGCTAAACTGTACTAAACGTACGGCTAACTTTTAATCGCAGCATGTGACCTACGGCTTGCGATCAATCGTGGTCAAGTGTGCACTGGGAAAGAATTTGACGTCATATGTACAGATACGGGAACATCGGAAGCTCGACAGGTTTTCTCGGGGAACTCCCGTTTCCCCCGCCTTTGCGTTCCAGAGCTGCTCCATTCTCACCTTATTTTATCTCCATCGGCTCTCAAGACCTCGTTGTTAAGAGCCACCCAAATATCTCAAACTCAACAAATTTCCTCCGAGGGAATAGCTTTCCATCTTGAATTTGTAATAATACAGCAGCAGTATTCACCACTGCCATACGGACCGAAGATGAGCTATCTCTTACTAGTTGCTACAAACTCAGTATTGGGGGGATGGGGATCAGAATTTCTTTCGATTTTCCAAAACAAGTTCCATATTCGAAGGTCCAACTTCAGTAAACTAATTCACTTGGGTGGTAAATGTAGCAATCCAATGTGCAAAGCAGTAGAACGTGATTAGTGTTCTACATATGTAAATCTTTTGACAATGTTATATAAGTAATGCTGACAGACATTTAAGTGAATAACATTCACCATTAAGCATTCAAACGTAGCAGAAACACTGCATAGCCCAAAAAGCATCAATTAATCTGCCACATTCTCTTACCTTACAGAAAGCATACCACTCCTAATTCTTAATGCCCATTTCATACTGCCAGTAGCCACTCTTAATGTATATATATATATATATATATATATATATATATATATATATATATATATATATATATATATATATATATATATATATATATATATACCCTACCAAGTATGTGATCCACCATCTAACACTGTCAATACAATTGTGAGTGAATGCATATATATTGTATTAATTATCTCCGTGATAACTCCTGATTATATTTTCAATTACATACTTCGTCTATTTTCCCTAGCCACACATTTCTATTTTATTGACTACGAATTCATTCCTACTGTCAATATTTTGTCTACAAATTCACACACTTAGATTATTTGGTTAGTTACATTCCCATTCACGCTATTTACTGTGTATAAACATTTTCATTTTACGCCGAATATTTGTATATTTACTTACGTTATTTGTACAATGTTTATGACACAAATTTTTACTATAGTATTACATTTTTTTGTAATAAATCACTAAGTGATTGTGTGCTAGACAAAAGAAATAATATCTGTCTATGCTTATACTCCAGTTGACAAGGCAAACTACGTCTACAATTAACCCACAAATTTAGTACTGACTAAATGTCTCCATAGGCTACCAATAATGACACCTGTGTCGCTAGGATGATGAAATCCAGTAACTTTAACAGAATATAATTTAATATTACTGTTTAATTACGATACTACAAAATAACTGAAGTACCTTGCATTTTACATTGTTCTATGGTTCACTATTTCACGACAGTAAGTCGTTTTTTCAATAACTTATGGCAGGAAAAACTAAATAAAATTAGACCTTTTATCAAAAATTGAAAATTAACACTTTACATCAATTAGATGTCACCGATTGAACCAGTCTTTCGCGATCATTTCCCACTTCCGGCAACAGAAATACAAAGAGATTCTTAGTTCTCAGAAATACTCTTATTGTAGATATATATTCACGGATACGTAAATTTACTGTGAGAGAGACGTATAACTTACAGCAGTTTGATTGTGCTAATTAATATTCCCACCACCAAAATAACCGAAAAGAATAATTTGTGAGTATTGAAATGACAAATTATATACCTATACCCACGTTCGTATGAATGTATAATGTACATACATATATATATATAATGTGACAAGTACATGAACCGATTCTAAAAAATAGGCTTCTTTATGTAACTGCATACGAATAAAGTAATGTGTCGTTAAACATATAATTTACTTTTCCGTTTTCCTTTAGAAAAAATTGCATAAGCGATATCCGTGGAATATTATTTAATGTGAATTTCTTTTCACTGCAGAATTAAGGAGGTACTGGAAAGGTTGTGAAACCATAACTTCTCGTAAAAGTAATTTAATTACGAAGGATACTATTCTAATTACTATTTTTTCCCCCTGGCTGCTACTCGTGAATCATTCTTTATAGTCTCATAAAAGTAGTTTATGACCAGTGAAGTGGCCGAGTCGTACGGAAAGAGCCTTGATCTCAATACATTCAAATATTTCTCTTTTCCCCGTGGTCCGTTTCACTCTACGCCGTGCGGATATCGTACGAAACCAACCACATATCAAGGTTGTTCTCCCGATGACCGGAATAGTACAGTTAATGTATCGTAAAGACACTTTTAAACTGGAATGTTGGCTTGATTCGCCAATCGTTGTCCGGAGAGAGGTAGGATAAAATGAGCGTGAGGGGGGGGGGGGGTAATTACTCAACACAAAGCCCTTATCCTCAACACGGCCAGTGCAGCTGTTTTGAAACAGCGCTATGGTGCCAAAGGTCACTGGCTCGAGTCCAAACACAGACACCGCTAATGGCTAAATTTAGTACCGTACTACCACTTGAAACATGGTTGTCCAGCTTGGCACTGGCTGATAAATTAAACATTTCACGTTTTTACTCTTTATTGGGACTGTAAATTCTCTTCTTTCCTCTTTAAATGAGACAGTTGACACTAAAACATTAATTATTCGTACCATACAACATTTTTGTCACAATAAACCTTGTGCAGTTATTACAAAATAATTAGTTTGTCCTTGCAAAACTTCAGTATAGTTTTTTTTTCTGAAATCATATTTTCATTTAGCTATATTTTTAATATCTTGCCTGATAAATAAAATGCTAAGTCCCTGCTATTTGGAAGGATGGGAGGAGAAATTGTCTATGTATAATTTTTAACAATACAATAATTGACAATGATTGACCAACGACGTGAAAATATTTTACTGGCAAGTGACGCCATTTTGCAGGAGTATTAATTTTAAAGTTCACAGTATAAACGGTTGTTTTACTTCTGTATTCTCAAGTACTCTGTAATTTTGTTGATATGGTTTTGACGGAATATCGACGGAGACCAGAACAGCGCCGACAAAATAAACAATCGCTGAGCACATGGTATTGCAAAGAGTAGCTCGTGACATCTATCCAGACTAGACGCTTTCTCATAAGATTATCTTCACTAACAAACCAATGGGCACCATGCACTTCTAAGTATTGTTTCGACATTAACCATATCGATAGTTATGCATGTCTTGCGCCTCTAAAGTATAAAATGTATAGAAATAAACCAACTTTTCGATAGTGCGGCCTGCAAATTTGTTAAATACGGGCATTGCATTTAAAATATGCGTACATAAAATATATGTATAATACAAAATGGCATATAATTACTTCGCCATAGTAATGTGCAGTATTAGGCCTAAATATCACATCTGAAACGCAAATTTGCCAGTAGCTTGGTTTCGTCAATATCGGAACGTCATCAATATCGCTATATAAACCTACGACAAAGTGTACTTGCGTATATAGCGGTTAAATAGCCGTTTAGCCGCTTATTCCGCAAACTCCATCCGCACATACCAGTAAAATGGCGTCACAGACCAGCAGCATACCCAGACGTAGTACACCAATCAACTCCTGCTAACAAACTAAAGACTGTTCACGATAAAGTGGTCACTTTTGAAATCAACCTCAGAAAAGTCACTGCTCCTACCTGCATGTATTTTAACGGGCGCCCTGAGTGACATGCGTCCAATAAGTTGGTAACGACGGATGGGAAGTAGTTCCGTATCTTAATGTCGAATAAAAAGTGTAAGGTAATCATTTCTGATAACTTAAAATATTTATTTCGCTTTCTGTTTTCTTTTAATGCTCCGAAGTGCAAAAATGACCAGATTCGTAAAGTATTAACTTTCTTAATAATTTCAGTGTTTCACTTGACCGACGCATAAATAAAGTGATGAGGACCAAGGCAATGTTAATCTTACCTAAGGCGGAATAATATACAACGTTCATACATGTTTAATTTTAACGTGTGAAAACAGGATTTGTATAACTACAGAAACACTCTTGCAGTGATACTGACACTTGTGAAATTTACAAGTATTAACTCGTAATGGTACCTACACAATTTTTTTTTAGCAACTATTTTCCGAAAATTTGTTTTTGTAAAATTACACAAATTAATTTTTGTGTTCAGCCAGTAGGGAATCTTTCTCAGCACTGGGTAGCAATTCAGACACAAGTTCTAGTTCCCAGAGCTTCTCACAGCCAATCAGTAAATGGGTAAGCCCTCATCAAAGTAATAACCAAGCCATTTCGTCTTTTTGTACTTATCTACTCCGTGCTTACGACAAAATTACTGCCAGTGAAAAATCACTGATTTTTCGTGAAATATTGCAAGTTCTGGATACTTTTTTAATGGCGTGTGTAGAAGATAGCAAATTTTCTTTGGCTGCTGAAGTTAGTCTGCTGTAGGACCAATCCATTTAGGACCCAGTTTATCAAACAGAAAATGTCTATAATTTGCGGGCACACTAAAAACTGTGTTTGAAGAAAAAAGCTACCCAATCACAATTGTGAACATAGTTATACATTTTAAAGTACATCTAGTCTCGAAAAATTTTCAAATAACTGTGACGAGGGTGAAACGTTTCTCGCGAAAATATTTCAGCGCCGGCTATTCTACAACGCCCTATGTGCACATGTGCAAATTTCCTTTGTCTTTTGGCCGCGAGCCTGTGTGAGAAGACATTTTATAACTGGCTGGGCCAACCAGAATTAAAATACTTGGACGATGAACGCCCATGATTCGCTGGCGAACACATGAGACACGCCACAGTTCAAATAATTTAATAACGAAACTGGTTTGGAATTAACGTGGTTTTATGTAATCCATACAACCGGTAGTGGAATCATTTCGCGATTAGCAGGTTCCCCTAACTAACTGGGCCTGATATAACACCAGAGCTTTCCGTCATCTATCGTGGTAATGACATATAGAAGTATTTCATATTTCCTTTTGAGCAATATGACCTTGATAAATAATCAAATTTTCTGGCATTTGAAGGCGATAGCGATAACACAAAGTGTAACGAGCACTTGTTGACCAAAAAGTCAATAAACAAGAATTATGTTTTGAATCACGTTGTAATTTTCTGGCATACGTTTAAATTTTGCAAGCTATCTAATTACGAGCACTTCACACGTGAGTCAAGGCTTTCTGTAACTGAACGAAGCAGATAGCAAACGTATAACAAATTGTTTGAATCTGTTTCCATTAACTCGCTCCCCACCAAGGCGAACCGGGTTCAATCTCTTGACTACATTGCCTCAACAGCTCCCGGCAGGCTTGAACCATATCTACTTATGCCCGTGATTATTTGAACATTACGTTGGCTGTTGCACTTTGCTACTTCGCGTCTTCGCTTGAGAAGTAAATAAAAGTCCACGTTGCTTGTTTGTTCACGTTTATTTGACAAATCCGCATTCATTGTTCATGGCATCACGCACCACACTCTAAATTCGAATCAGTGGAAAACCACTGATTGACAATTGTATAAGTGAAAAAATCTCACTGATTGAATTCGTGACATGAAATTATTTCACTGGTTGAATAAGTGACAGCGGACTACAGTGGCGAATTAAATATTGTTTTTATTGAATGTAGACAAATAATTACATGAAATAAACATATTTACTATAGTTTACTATCTATATTGAGCAATTTACCGTAATTTAAAAAAGTAAAAAAATTATTAGAGTACGTCGGGGTTAACTCACATCGATGTTAGGCCGTTACCTTAACGGCTGCGCTACCACGCCGAATTGAAGTAATGAGAGGAAAATATGTATATCTTATGGTTCTCCTCGAAATCGTAAAGATTTAAATTGTATGCTCTTACTTGCTATTCGTTTTTGGTTTAATTGGTACAGTTAGGATTGTTAATTGGTACAGTTAGGATTGTTAATTGGTACAGTTAGGATTGTTAATTGGTACAGTTAGGATTGTTAATTGGTACAGTTAGGATTTTTAAAACAAATAATATATATGAGTACACTCTCTTCATCACATATGCAGTTGAAACCTTCAAACGGAGCGCTGTGACGATTACATGAAAACGAAATGAAAGACGTAAAAACGGAATGAAAGGCTCTGTGTTCATACTACCTCATAAAATGTCGTTTTTGAAAGACGAAACACGTTTTAGAAAGTATTTTGTATTGGTTTTATTAGTTTATTCGTTATTATTTCACTTGATACAATTAGCTAAACGGCCATTTTTACACGCTGTTCAACTGATCCATCAATAAAAAATTAACCACAGAGTAAACAGTGAAAAGTTGACTAATGAATCAGTGGAAAATGCCACTGAATCAATAAGTGAAGGAAATCTGAAACCTTTTCACTGATTCATCAGTTAAATTCACTGAAGTGACTGTTGTATCAGTCAGATACGTTTGACAGATTGAAAGAGTGAAATTCTAATTGATTCAGATTTAGAGTGCAGACGAAACTCGTGTCTATCTCATCTGCTATATATGATGAGGAAGGCGATGCTATCTCGGTAATACACTTCTCCTGCAGCCTCCCTCCGGCCATTTCCAATCTCCTCACCTTAAGGGGCAAGGCTGCTGTTACGATTGGCGATCATTCTTCTATAGAGGCGAGTGGCGTCGGCCCCGCCCAGGAAGCAGTGCTGCCCCGCTTATGTAATCGGCAGGGGCAAATGCGATGGCAAACAGGAGAAAGCGGCGCCGACGCCCGCACGCGGAACAGCCATACGTACAGAAGCAAAACTGTTTTGATCCGCCATCCGGAAGTCGCCACAGCCACACAACACAATGATAAGTACGCAGCAACGAAATGACGTGGAGATTCCTTTGATGTGGGCGTATCCAATCGCCGATTGGCTGCGCGAGGCTCTGGGAACAAGGCTTTGCATCTGATTGGCTACTATATTCTGCGAAAGTTTCCCTACTGGTTAAGTTACCGGCTGGCGAGTAGGTTAGCAAGTGGTTATAGGTAGGGATAGGAAAATTTCGCGAATTCATTTCAGGACAAGATAGACGTCAAACACGTGTACACTGAAGTCGCCTTTGCAATTGGACAACAGTTTATTAGCCACGCCCTGGACGACTCTGAACCAATAGCAGACTTGCAAGGAAACATGTAGCTAACCCCACAGGTGTGAGGTAACACTGGCTACTCTGTGGGGCAGCAGCCAATGAACAAACAAGTGAAGCTTGATTATACACAGGACTGTGGAATCTAGCCAACAGGTCATTGAACTCGCGAAATTTCCCTGTCCCTAGTTATTGGCGAACTGCGTTCCAACATTCTGTTGGCCAGTTTCGCCATTTTGCTGGTGTGTACGGCTAGGGTTTCAGAATAAGCGGCTCTTTAATACATGGATTTTTAAGTTCATTGTACTGGAATATGCCTACGTCTACCATATAAAAAAAAAAGAATAGCAGTCCAGAATAAACTTTGACATTTTTAAGTGCACGTTTGCACTTGTTCTTGTGTAAGCCGAACCGCCATCGCATTCTTTCGAAATGATGAGTTTTATTAACATGTGTACTTCCCCGCAAATTTCGTTTCTTTGTAGCTGCAGTTTACGAAAGGAGTTGTCATATTTAAGGAACCGCTGAAAATTCAGGTACTCCATCCCTACATGTTTGACATTTCAGTGCCGATTATTAGAGCTAGTGATTTTTCACGGAAAAAAAAAAAAAAATAAAAAAAATAAAACGAGTACACGGTGGACTTCAATGCTATAAGTACCCAACAGCAGTTGGTCAATTGCCATTGGTTGTTGTCTGCTTGAGAAGGCTTTTTCATATTTGACTGGTCCACTCAGAATTCTACAACATCTACACGGCTCCTATGTGATTCGAGTGGTGCAGACAAGCAAGCACGTTCCAGAAAGTAATTCAACCAGTCAAGATAGGTAAACTATCCTAAAGTGTTTTGAAATATTACCTGTCTTGATTTCTTATCGCGGAATTTCACTACCACTACAGATTATTTAAGGCGGTGTATAAGTTAGCTCAGAAATATTATGTTGCAGTTTCAGGGAACGTTTTTAAAATGCCGACTACGTAATATTACATCGCCAGTGTATTCCAAAAATACTGTCGTCATAATGTTAAGGCATACTTCATATAACCGTGTTGAATTCAGCAATCTATATCGCCTGCAGAAATTGAAGTGCTAAAACATTTCCCGAGTACAAGCCTTTCGCTTCGTATCGTACTAGTTCTCCATATGCCGTTGTAGCTCTGCCATAATTTGAAGTCTGAAAAAGTTTAACGATCGTTGAATTTCCGAGCTGTAGATCTAATTACACTGGGCAGCGTACCCTCGTTCGCTCGTTCTGCGATACTCTCTGGCCGTCTCATTTTCTCGCAGAGGGTGTGGTAAGCTGGAGTGTACAGTGGTACAGAGAGGGAATATAATTATATATATAATATGTTTTCCTGATTTAATGTCATTACAACAGATTTAAGCTTTAGTTCATTACAGATTATTTAATTTGTCAATATATGCAATTTTTTTTTTCCGTTACGATAGAGTATTACGAATGCTAAGAGCACTTTGGCAAAATGAACCATTTGTCACGGTGCCCTATAAATGGGACGTTGAAGTTCGCTGGCCACGGGGAAATGTGTTATTTTATTTTTGAGCCATATATTGTTCAACTTGCAGGCATTGTCCACGACTAACTAATTCTCAGATAAATTTTTTTTAGACTGCATGGTTCTTGCAAGATTACACGTCAAAGTGAAAAGTCTACTGTTTTTATTTATGTACATATAATGAAAACCATCTTATGTACAGAAATAAAATAATTCACAGTTAAAGAAGATGCCGAGAGCAATTTCTAGACGTCTATAAAATTGTACAAGGAAATGTTTTCAATTTTAAAAATTTCTGAAAATAAGGAAATTCATGTATGTATCTAATTTTTGGCTGCCCTTACATTTTTATAAAATCACTTTAGCTAAACATACCTAAAAAAAGAATTAAGACAGGATTTTTGAGATTCCCTTCTTAAATTTTCTGCAAATAGGTTGGTTTATTTAATTTGTACGTCACAAAAAAAAAGTAAAATGTTTGACGTGCCATTCTGCAAAAACCATGCTTTATATAGGTTATTCACGATTAAATTAGCACTTTTGAAAGCCAGTCTTAAAATCTGCTTGTATGCACGTTGTGTGCTCTTCCGCATTATATAATATTGACATTCCCATGGGTCTCATCACTTTATTCATGTGTTATTCAAGTGAAACTCTGGACTTATTAGAAAAGTAAACATGTTAAAAATATGGTAATTTTTACACATCCACTCATTGCAAAAAATACAGAAAGCGAAATAAATAATTTTAAGTTATCACAAATGGTTACCTAACACTTTTTATTCGAAGTTTATGTATGGACCTACTTTCCCTCCATCGCTACTAACTTTACCGGGCGCATGTCACTCAGTGCGCCAGTTAAAATATACGGAGGTAGGGGCAGTGGCTTTTTTTAAGGTTGATTTCCAAAGTGCTCACTTTATCGTGAATAGGATTGAAAAAAGAAAATCTGAGGATAAGGTAGTGACAGAAAATGCCTAAAAGTTGAACAATATATGGCTCGAATACAAAATACATTTATCCGTGGCCATCGCCTTAATAGCGATAAATAAAGCGTTAAATAAACAAAGCACATTAATAGGGATAGGAAAATTTCGCGTGTTCAGTGACCTGTAGTCTAGACTCCACAGTCCTGTGTATAATCAAGCCTCACTTGTTTGTTCATTGGCTGCTGCCCCACAGAGTAGCCAGTGTTACCTCACACCTGGCAGTATGTGTTTCGCCACTTGTATCCTTGCAAGTCTGCTATTGGTTCAGAGTCGTCCAGGGCGTGTCTAATCAACTGTGATCCAATTACAAAGGTGACTTCAGTGTACACGTGTTTGACGTCTATCTTGTCCTGAAATAAATTAGCGAAATTTTACTATCCCTACGCAATACATCGTAGGAGACCGCATTAGCCGCAGAAACTTGCTTTTTGCGGTCTTGAGAACAGTCATTGTCAATAACCTCACACACATATTTAGGCCTATATTGGTCCCAACCGACATTTCACTGAGCGGAGTGGAGATGTTTGTCGAGGCTCTAACATCGTGGTCTTGAGAGCCTATGGGGGGGGGGGGTGAAGATAAGTGAGTATGAAGAAGCGCCTTAATGTAAGGGCGGGTTAAACGGGAGATCCCCGAGAAAAACCCGCCGGCTAGCGACATCGCCCGGCACTGTTCCCATGTGCAAAAATCCGAGAGCGACCTCGCCGGGAATCGAACCCTATTCTCGCCTTGGTGGGAGACGAGTCTTCTGACCGTTGTTTTTGGAGTCCCGAATGTATGCGTCACCGGAATCCATTCTCTACACCACAGAGAGACGCGCTGGAACCTTGCCTTCGAAAACATCACGTTCATTCTGGTCTAACAGGACTCAGCCTTCTCTTCATAAATAAAAAAAATTAGAGCACAATTTTTTTTTGTGCGGAAAAAATAATACTGGCTCGTCTTCTCGGGAAATATTTACCGCTATGATAAACGTGTATGTCGGCGTAGTATTTCACGTGTGCACCTGCGACTGAGGACGTTGAGACGTCAGCTGACGTAGATAAGCCGCTCCTGTCACTCAAGCTGATACTTTCATGCCTCCATTACCTTCCTGTTTCGCTTCCCGTAGCCCCCCCCCCCCCCCCCCCGCAAACGACCGTTAGGCTTTCGCCCAGCCTCCCGCGCACGTGATGCGAATACTCCTTTGCGCCGGCGAACCATGGACAAGAATATCAAGTGATACTTCAGCGTCCGCTAAACAAACACGTCCTTCTCTTCTCTCTTTCACTCTTTTTTTTTTTTTAATTTTTTCTTCCCGCATCGTTTTATTCATGCGGGGTCGCCTCTGCCTGGCAAACAGACCACGCATAAAATTACCCAATCCATTATCCCCGTTAAATCGGAAGTTTAAAGTGAACGTATCACAAACGTTCTTACATCGGGGCTAAAGATGATGCTGAAGAATGTGTGAGAACAGATATCCTTGTGTAAAGATTAAGTTAATGTACTGGTCAACCACGGAGTTCTAATAACGCGGAGTTAAATGGCAGCGTGTATTACGAACTACAGTCACACACGCTAGCAAAGTGTACTCGTCGCCCAGCAATATGGTGGAACAATCGTCCACCAATCAGCTCCTGGCGACCAACATGCCAGGCGGCAGTCCAACCAATAGGGAATAGTCAGACTGAAGGCCTGGCCCGCAGCTACGCGTAGCCAATGGAAGACCGATCTCCGTTACACCAAAGGAAGCGCCACGCCATTTTGCTTTTGCATATTAACTTATTCTGTGGTGTAACATATCCTGTTGCAAAAATATTCTAAATATGCTGTCTACTAACGACAGTCAGCAGGGATGTCGCGACTGCGATTTCCTTTTACGGTAGCACAGAAACAGAAACGTACACAGAAATGCAAAGGGCGGTGTTTCCTTTGATGTTGTTATAATTCGCTGATTGGCCGAGCTAGCATCTAGAAGTGGGCTTTTTGTTTAATTGGATATTCCGTGCTGCCAAAAAAAAACTCCAATAGCGTTCATTAACGGAGCCGCTCTTCCATTAGTCAGAGACATCATTTCTCGTTGCGTAATCTCGCAAACATATTCTACCAGTAATATTATACCAGGTGTCGGGACCGCGGAAATCGCGGGCTAAGCTACCATAGATGAAGCAGGTAACCGTAAGAATTAGTATTTATGGTACAATGTCGTCTGGAAACTTCGGCGTAAGGCCTACGAAGGGCCTAACTGCCCATGGGGGGAGGGTGGGGCACGAAAAGGCAACCCTCCCTCAAATGTCAAGAACATTGGTCGAAAAATGAGCCTTCCAGGCCGAATACAGCCAAAGAAAAGAGGAATGGGCAATTGCCCCTGCCCCCTCCCCCCACAAAGGAGGGCTATCGTCACCGACCGAAATGGTCACATGCACACAGACTCCAGGGATAACACTGACGACACTGATTTCTGTAGTCAAATATCAACAAACAACATTTGCGGCCATTGAACCCCTTTAGGGGTTGGAAGGGAAATGGTCCCAAATCATGCTTATACCTTCCCCTGTGGGCCTACTATCATTTACTCTTACTGGCTTCACCATAAAGAGGCTGAAAAAGGTGAGATATGGGGACACACCACGATCCCCATTATGCCGATCGTCTTTGGCTATCGGCCTTGCCGAAATCGAATGACACCCCCATGACGCAACGTTGTGGGGACCTGTCAGACGATTTTCATGCATGGTCGTCACAATTATGTGTGAATAAGTACTACGAGGAAGATGTGATTTTAGCAGCAGCTGCTGTTATTGTTATTTTCCAGTGTTATCAAGCGTCCTCGGAGATTTCGGATTCGCCCAAGTCTGAAAAGTCTAAATACATATAGTGGAAGTGATTTAATCAAAAACCTCTTATCAGATTATGTAGACAGTTTAAATCTCGAGTACAGATGTGACGCTGGGTTCAGAAACTTTTTTCGCATGACAGGTGGTGACTTTGAGACACTATGGTCTAATATTAGACCTGCAATCTGCAGGAAGAATACGACGTTCAGAACATCTATCCCAGCTAGTAAACGTCTCGCTGTAACGTTGTGATTTCTTGCAACAGGCGATTAATACCATTCGCTTATGTATTCATTTAAGATATTCAAACAAGTGATTTCTAGAACTGTGCCAGAAGTGTGTGATGCACTGATAGATGCTCTTCGAGATTACATCAAGGTAAGTTAGTAAAAAGAAATTTAGGTTTTGTATTTTATTTATTGTAGATAGAAAAGTCAAGGCAGTTGACATCATATGTTGTAATAGAATCGCAAATACATATACAAACACTAGTATTACAATTGACATAAAATGTTTTCAGTAGAATCGCAATCACTTAGTTCTGATGCTTCACATGTCGTGGTTTCTTCGCCGGAGGTAACAGGAGAAGAAGGGGTCGCCCGGACATTAGTCAGTGCGCTGGGTAGGAGAGGCGGGGGTCGACATAAATTGTGTAAATCCTGAGCACTGCACTGTTGAAGGATTTCTGCATTCAGAAAACACTGAAGTAGATGGGGTACATGTGGGTAGGTTTGCGAAGGTGTGTGGGTGGTTGAAAGCAGACTGGACAGTGAACAGCAGGAGGATTGTTGTGTTTGCTCATTTCTGCCTCATGTTTATGACATGCTGAACCATGTACCTAGCATGAGGGGACAAAAGTTTTCTTTGTTTTATTGTTACTTACCCCCCAAACACAGTGTACTCGTCCCTCTCTTGTTTTTGAGACTATATGTTCTTCATGATATATAGCGCTTCGTGTAGGACAGGTTGCCGCAGTTTGGTATGTTTGGCAGTGTTTCCTGGTGACTTAAGTGCACTCTGGTTCTGAAAATGTTCTACTAGCGGCTCATCGTTATCCCCTCCGTTCACCCCAGTACTGGCTACCTTCTGAACATTTTGAATGTTCTCTTGTATCTGAAAATAAGGAAATATTATTATTAGTTTTACAACATATTTACTCCACATATTGTAACATACACATTTACATTCACGTAATATGTACCATACAGTCAATTCTATATCATATTTTTGCTACCACTGAACACAATTACATTTGATTTATTTAATTGTGTTTGGTTCTTTTCAGATGCCAGACAATGAATTAGAGTGGACAAGTGAAGCAAAGCAGTTCAGTGATAAGTGGAATTTTCCAAATTGTGTGGGGGCGATGGACGGAAAGCACATTGCTTTACAAGCTCCAGTGAACAGTGGCAGTGATTTTTTTAAATCATAAGTCTTATTTCAGTATTATTTTATTTACGGTCGTTAACGCATATTACAATTTCATATAAATGCAAATGTAGGTACTCAGGGTAGGATATCTAAAGGAGTTTTTAATGAGACACATTGTAAGATGTATTTACAGGACGATATAATGAATCTCCCACCAGCCTGCACTTTTTCAGGACGGAACGTTGCTGTTCCATTTGTTTTCGTTGAAAATTATGGCTTCCCACTATCAGAAAACATTATGAAACTATTCTCAGGACCGCAAGAGAAATTGTCACAGAACAGGCATTATAACTACAGATTAAGTCGCGCTCGCAGGGTTTCTGAGAATGCATTCGGAATACTGTCTTCTGTTTACCGAGTTCTCCGAGAACCATTGCTGCTGAATCCAGATGCAGCAAAGAAATTATTACCGGCAGCACTTTATTTACACAATTATCTAAGAAGTGGGACATCGAAGGCTATTTACAACCCATTAGGAACTTTCTATTCAGAATCACCAGATACAGGCGAAATTGCTCCAGGGCTTTGGTGGCGAGATACTTCAAGTTCAGGTTTAATGAATATTCCAAAATTGGCTCGGAGAAGTACGACTGCTGCCCAGGATGTGAGAAATGAATTTAAGGCGTATTTCAGTTCTCCAGAAGGAGCATTGCAATTTCAAATGAACATGTAACTGCCTATTTCCATGGTTAAATATTCATTGGCACTAACGTGTATACTGTATCTATTAATATGTGAATTCCATTCTAAATATTTTGAATAAACTTACCTCTTTGTCTGAAGTCTCTCTTGATTTGCTTCTGTCCTTCAGGAATAGCATAGCATTGTATGCAAACCATTTACTTCTGTAACACATATCAGTTCCACTGCCGGACTAACAAATGTTATTTTCCTTTTTGCACACTCTTGCGAAATGGCTTAGCAGGTTTTTAATTTTTCGTTCAATTTCATCTGTGGAACTTCCAAATGAAACCGCAATTTCCAATAACGCGCCGTGCCGTTTGTCACAATTTTTGTAATCCTGCAATCTACAGTCCCATAGCAGAGGACGATCATAGTATAGATGTATTAACGTGATACATTGTGCATTTGTCAACTCCACGTTACTGACACAATAACTCGTTGCTACGCACTCATGTCCCCATTACGCGTATCGGCAAGGTTTCCTTTGAAGCAGACCGCCAAATGACGGATCGCTATCAGCATGCCGTGCGGCTTGTTGGCACGGGACTATCACATGCCCCCTTTGACAATCAGCATAGTGGGGATGCGCCTTACCTCCTCCCAGAGAGGAGAAGCGGGTGACAATCTGGGGGGGGGGGGGGGGAGGATTTTCAAAGAGGAAGGATGGGGGATCAGTGAGGGGGTCCGATCCCCCCCCCCCCCCGTCAAACGTTTGCCCACAGCGGCCCTCCGAAAACAGCGTTTTTGTGCAGAAATTTCCGTTGGTGATTAATTTTACTACACAATTTTACTAGTTCCGACAAAGGATTGACTTCAGAATTCTCATTGACTCGGCAAAATGTAGAAGTAACTTCACACGCAGCCGACAAACTATAACGAAAGAAAATGTTCACACATGCGTACAGTTTGTCGAAGCCTAGGAAGCGATCAAAATTTCTACAAAGATTGACCATGATTTATACTGACCGCAATACAATGCGAAAATAAAAATTTGCCCGTTGAATCGTCCAAAATTATATAATTGTGTTCGGAAGGGTTGCAGAAATACGTGCATATTCCTGAACGTGTCATCGCACTGGAATACCGGGTGAACGATTAAAAAAAATAGCTATTAACATTTTGGCTCAGGGTGAATCAGCTGCTTATTCCGCGAACTCCAGCCGCACACGACAGCAACATGGCGTCGTTGTTAGAGCCCCGACAATTTCGTAGGTTCAGTTCCGGACAGTTGGAATTCACACACTTGTACGTTCATGTTACTTTTGTTATTGGTCGACGTGTTGTTTGACACTTCCTGGAGATAAATGAGCCAATATAAAACATGCAATAAATTGTGCTGCCCAATCACCGCATTTTACTACCACAATCAACTATTGAAATCAACCTTAGAGAAATGTCACTGCCTATACCTGCATATACTTCAACGGGCGCACTGAGTGACATGCGCCCGGTAATGTTAGTAACGATAAACGGAAAATTGTTCTATATCTTAACGTCGAACAAAAAGTATCAGATAATTATTTGTGATAATTAAAATCATTTCTTTAGTTTTCTGTTTTTGAAGCACCGAAGTGTAAAATGAGCAGATTTGTAAAATGTTTACTTTTTTTTTTTTTTTTCTCAGTTTAATTTGACCCACGTATGAATAAAGTGATGATGCCCACAGCAATGCTAATTTTGCATATGGCGGAAGAAGACACAACGTGCATACAAATAGATCTTAAGCAGGGCTTTAAAAAGTGCTTATTTTACCGTGAACAGCCTTTGGGCGCTACTTAATAGACACGTTTTCTCACTCTTTTTATTCATAATAATTATTAATTAAATACTATAACTGATAAATAAAATACAGGTAAAACTTAAATTTAACAAAAAATAAGATAATTTTATCTTGACAGAGGTATAAAACACTTTGCGATACATAGCAAATCCTATATAATAAGTAGACGATCTCTGTATGTCCGTCTTTAATACCTCTAGTCCCTTGAAACACAATAGAAGTTCAAGTTTTGCAGAGCGAATCCTCCGGGTAAAATACAGGTCAAGTTCGAATTTCAGCAATATCAGAATACGCAATAATTTCCTTTTACTCTAAAAACTCATTTTTTAACTACTTTTTCCTTATGAAAAGTTTTGTATGAATGCATAGAGAATATTGCATAGATATATGAAGGCAATGGAATATCATTTTTGTTTACTTTAAATGTCTCTCTTCAATGTTGCGTTAATTAAGTGGGGCCGCAGTGGCCAAGTGGATAGAAATATATATATATCAAATAGGGCCTTAGTAGCTCAGTGGATAGAGAGATTCTAAGAGGGGCCGCAGTGGCTCAGTGGATAGAAATATAATTTAAGTGGGGTCTTAGTGGCTGAGTGGATAGAGCGATTCCAAGTGGGGCCGCAGTGACCAAGAGGATAGAGAAATATCAAATGGACCCGCAGATGCTTCAATGTTGAGTTAATTTCACATCATTTCATTATTACCTACAATTTTATTCTATACAATTTTTTTTTTCAGCCTTTGTCTGGTAACCAAATGCTTTAACATGGTAAATATTCTAGCCCCCTGACAATACAAAAAAAAAAAAGTCACGGGCTGGGTTCCCTAGTTTAGGAGATAACTAAACACTTCATACATGGAGACATTTTTCAAAGGTTTGATTCAAAAAGTGTGAAGAAACCGCGAATAGACAATATCCATTCTCTGGTTGGCTGCGTGGGGATCCGGGAATGGGCATTGAGTTTGGTTTGCAATTGCATGCTGCGAAAGTTTCCCTATTGCCTGGGCAAGTTGCCCAGCCAACGGCCAGCGTACGGCGTAGCAACATTTCGCTGGCCAGTCACGTCGTTCTGCTGTCGCGTACCCTGGTGTTCGCGGTATAATCGCAGCTGTTTAAAATAAAATAGACCAGCTGCATTTTGATAAATTCTTGAAAAAAAACACTGGCTTAAGTTGTGACTCGTTGCGGAGAGACGGCATGTGTTTTGTGGATGTGATTATACTCAGTTCACGGTAAAATGAGCACATTTGAAAGCCCTGCTTAAGATCTACTTGTATGCACGTTGAGTATTCTTCCTCCTTATGTAAAATTAACATTGTCATGGTCCTCGACACTTTATTCACTCGTCGGTCAAGTGAAACTGTGAAATTATTACAATAGGAAGCATTTTATAAAACTGTTACTTTTTACACTCGCGTGTATTAAAAAAACAGAAAGCAAAATATATAATTTAAATGATCACAAATGGTTACCTAACATCTTTTATTCGACGTTAAGATATGGAACTACTTTTCATCAATCGTTAACAATTTTACCGGGAGCATATCACTCAGTGCGTACATTGGAGTATATGCAGGCATGGGCAGTGACCTTTTTTCTAAGGTTGATTTCAAAAGTGCTCACTTTTTCGTGGACAGCCTTTACCTCTCGTTCAGCCGCGGTGATGGAAGTGATGAACTGATAACAAGCCGCTTGTTTTTGGACTTGCACGCCAAGTCAATGCAAGATTTGCCGGAGGAGCAGGCGCGCAAGCGGTGATTATCTTGACGAGTGCATTAACGTAATTAACTACGTCTACGTCTTGAGATTTTTTTTTTGTTGCATTGTGCGCAAGACATGCTATTCAGTCGTTAGCTACCCGTCTTCGAGCTTCGTGGCGATCGGGAACTTCCTTCTAACGAAGGAAGGAGGAAGGGAAGTGCTCTGACTGATTTATGACTTCACTGATAAAATATTTCATCTGTGGATAAAGTTCAGAGAACTGTAACAATTAATTTCTGGGAAATTGAAACTTCACTTTTCTAGAACCATTTCCAAAAGTTGCAGAATTATATCACTAGCTTGCGAATACATGTACTTCTCGACTAGAACTTATACCTATAGATACGAAAATTTCGCGAGTTCAATGACCTGTAGGTTAGACTCCACAGTCCTGTGTATAATCAAGACTCAGATGTTTGTTCATTGGCTGCTGCCCCACAGAGTAATCAGTGTAACCTCACACCTGGCAGTATGGAGTTCGCTACTTGTTTCCTTGCATGTCTGCTATTGGTTCAGAGTCGTTCAGGGCGTGTCTAATAAACTGCGATCCAATTACAAAGGTGTCTTCAGTGTACACGTGTTTAATGTCTATCTTGGCCTGAAATGAATTCGCGAAATTTTCTTATCCTTACTCATACCATAACTCGTAATTTCTGTCAGCAAAATATTATTTACAAAACAATAAATAATGACCTGTGCACATGCAAACAGTAATATTGAAACATTATAAAAAATATTATCTTATAATGATAGCTAAATATTTCGCCACCAACCTCGATACCCAAAATAATTATGTATATATTTTTACTTTTAAATACGAAATTTTCACAAAATTGTATACGGAGTTCTCCAAATTTTTTTACTAACTTTAGTAAATGTTCCATTATTTTCGTAAATTAATATAACTATGAAACAATCGTATCATACGTATATTCTTTATTGTTTCCATTCATTTGAGATCGTAGATATGTCCTGAGCAATACATCCTATTTTCAACATACTAAAACGAAAATATATTTTCGCTTACTGTGTCTATTAATACTTATACGATTAAAGGTTATGAGTTAAGGACCAAGTGACGCTTGGTGTGAAAAAATCAGGTAGATAATTATCTTGATAACACCATGATAAATAGGGCTAGTGAAATTTCGCGAAAAGATTTCACGATATGTTATATTTCAAAACATTGTAGAGTCATTTCCCTATCTTAATTTGTTGATTTTTTTGACAGGTGTAAACGGCCTGTATACGAATCGCCTCGGAGCCGTGACGATGTCGCCGAATTCTGAGTGGCCCGGTCAAATATGAATACGATTTTTCAAGCAGACAGCATCCAATGGCAATAGACAAACTGCCATTAGGTGCCTAAAGTATTGAAACCTATCGTGTACCCAAATTTTTTTTTGCGAAAAATCACTAGCTCTAGTGATACATAACGATGTACAGATAATTGGTACACCCACATTAACGGGAGCACAACACCATTTAATTTCTATATACTTAGTTGTCAAGGATATTCAACATTGCTGAGTGAAACGCAAACGGGCACGTAGATACCTTCTGTGGGATTCTGTGCTGGAACCAGTAGTTTATTGAACTGCACTATCAACGAAACTAGTTACCAGTTGTGAATCATATCCGTTTATTGTGCATACAACTTTGGTGAATTCAGACCTACGTCAAAAGTTCTAGCTTAATTCACAATTTTGTTTACTCTGTCGATTGTAAAATGCATGTTCGATAACGATTAGAAAATGTGCAATTATATAACAGTTAAGATTCAGGATACGGCAGCCTACTGACATATAAACTACCGCTAATTTCGGCAAATACTAATTAAACGCTAATAGATATCTAGCAAAACGAGTGAAATATGTAAATCGTATACTCTACAGAGCAAAGTTTACTTTCTCTAGTCTACACTTTGAGTGCTATTTTGACGTAAAAATTGCGCTCGTTTACATTAATTATTTAAAAAATATAAACGAGTGAAATATGTAAATCGTATACTCTACAGAGCAAAGTTTACTTTCTCTAGTCTACACTTTGAGCGCTATTTTAACGTAAAAATTTGCGCTCGTTTACATTAATTATTTTTAAAATAAAAACGCTGACTAAAAATGAGCGTTAAAGCAACAATTCAAACCGACCACCAGTTTTAACGCTTCATTTAAAGGTTTCAGATTTTCCAATAAATAAGTAAATAAATAACACACGTAGAGAAAATTTCTGTAATTCAACAGCATTTTAAAAATCTATACATTGAAATTTATGCAACTCTTTAGAATGTGTACGATTTAGTCGCAGATGAATTTACTACGCTAGTGTGTGTGTGTGTGTATATATATGTTTTTTTTTTTTTTTTTAAGTAAAATTCGTAGAATCTAAATAGGATGAAGATATCAGTTCACTTTCTGTTTTTAAAAAATACGCGATTTGAAGCAAATAACACTGTGAAATTGTCAGTGTTTCTGACATAATCGTGGCCTCTCGTGGTAGAAAAATTAACTGAGAACATAAAGGTAAAAACAAAGGTACTTTTTCAGCGTTTCGAGTGCGAAAACAATTTTTTTCCGAGCCACTAATAGCCGCACTTCTCCATAAATTTCTTTGGCAACGAGAAAAACTTATTAAGGAATCAGTCTGGTTCGCAATAAAGGAGCGGAAGCCATTAGTGTTAATCATTAAACGCGCGCAGCGGACCACTTGTTAGGACCGGGCTAAGCCAGGCTGGCAGTCAAAAGATCTCGCGGCCTGATTACCTACCGTTCTCTAGATCCTCAGTCGAACCGACTGCCACCTGAGACCATTCCACTTGGTTGGCTCGCGGTGATAACCGAACTTGGTTCCGCTCCAGTACGGGATGTGCCTTCGACTCCATCCACCCACATAAAAAAAAAAAAAAAACCCAAGAAAATGTTTACAGCAGAATTTGAATATAGGGACCATGGTGATGTAACGTTCAAACCAGACACATCCAACCACGGTGAACCGGGTTTAATTCCCTGCGGGGTCAAACCAGGATTTGTGTGTTGTGAGAAACGCTTGTTTTCTCTGGGTGCTTCTGCATGTTTATTTCCCCCCTTTGCATTCCGCCACTGCTCCATCTACATCTCACTTCACTCTCGTGGACGCCGAAGACCTCAGCTGTTAAGCGCCTCCCTAATTTCTTTCACACATTTTCAAAATTCGAATTAGCTACAGTCACATGCTTAGTTGGTCATAGAGACTCGGAAATTTCGCGAATTCATTTGAAGACAAAGTAGACTTCAAACACATCTATATTTAATTTTCTTTTCAATTGGATCGCAGTTTGTTAGCCACGCCCTGGACGCATTTGAGCCAATAACTAATCTGCAAGAAAAACACGACAGACTACCGTGCTGCCTGGTCTGGGGTTAAACTGGATCATCAGCCAATGAACAACTTTCTGAAACTAGAGTACACACAAGATTGTGGAGTCTATCTTGTTACCGAATGAATCCGGGAAAGATCCGGGTCTCTATCCATTGTATTAAATCGAACGTGGTATGAATTTTACTATGCGAAAAAAATTAGGCAAAATTCCCTTACATGTAAGGGAAGCTAATTACCTCTACATGTAAGGTAATATTACCTCTCAAATGTAGGGTAAATTTACATAACAAGTAAAGTATTATTCCCTTATCGTACGGCATAAGTACCTGACAAACGGGAAAGGGGGGATTCCATAAAAGTACGGGAAAATTAACAATACTGTATAATAGAATTATATTTATAAATGGCCCGTGGTACTAGTACTGTACATTTTTTAATTACCTATATCCTCTGACGAATAGTTACAACACTATAATCCTCGAGTCTCGCTGGTGGGTAGCCGTGAACCAGGTTTCTCTATCACGTTAGGTCGATGCGCTATCCATTACACCACGACAACAGCGTGAGAGGATTAGTGAATATTAGCTGAAGAGATGCACGCGTCGTAAGGTCATTTACATATCCATTTATGGGGTTTCCCACGGCTATGTAAGTGAATTTTACTCCAGGGTGCGGTAATTATACCTTACATATAAACAGCTATGTTGGGCAACTTGTATGACTAAAAAATTAAAATTAATTTTAAGGTAAAAATATATATAAAATGCAATTATCAAAAAAAGTTACAAATGTACAAAGAGATCAACACGTCGTAAGGAAAATTTTCCGTCCATGTATGGGATTTTCCACTACCATGTACGTGAATTATACTCCAAAGTGAGGTAATTTTACCTTACCCGTAAGGGAAAATATGTTTCCCCCCAGAAGTTTGCGAATATTACCTTACACTTGTCAGGTAATTTTCCCATTATTTTTTACAGTGATACTATATTATTTTCAAGAGACGGTAGATATGTTGTATACCCCTAAGAATAATCTATAGTTCAGCGCTACCCATTGGCTGATTTTCCAATGTACATTGTTTAAAAGAATTATTGGGTAAAGTCAACGTGTATGTTCTCGTGTTTCATTATTAACAATTGTATTCAAGTAAGAAAATACTCTCACGATATCTAGCTGTTGCTTACATGCTTCACAAAATAAAGAAAAAATGTTAATTGGTGTGATTAAAATAATTTTGTTTTCAAATATATTTTTATGTTTCTACATGGATGTACATTACTTCGCGAATATAATCTTGCGCAGCTACAAATAACAACCTGTACCACAAACCGGCCATATTTTCATAGTAAATCTTCGTAACGAAATGCCGAAGGGCTTCATTATCGTTTCGAGTGTGATATCGAACATGGCGACGTCAAACGAACTATATAGCTCCTTCCTTTAGGAAACGAAAATTGGAGTAGTAACGAGTATTTCTGTCGAAAGGAACGAAACGCCCAGAGACCCGGAAATTTCGCGGATTCATTTGAGGACAAGATAGACTTCAAATACATGTACATTTGACTTCCATTTAAATTGGATCGCAGTTTGTTAGCCACGCCCTGGACGAATTCGAGCCAATAACTAATCAGCAAGAAAAACCTGGTCTGGGGCCAAACAGGAGCATCAGCCAACGAACAACTTCCTGAAGCTCGAGCACACACAATATTGTGGAGTCTAGCTTACCGGATGAATCCGCCGAATTTCCGGGTCCCTACGCATTACTAGGGGCAGTTATACTTAAAAAATAAAATACGCTCGTTTACCTATCTTGAATTACTTTTTGACACTTGTTAACTGCCTGCACACGAATCGTGTAGGAGCTTTGTCGATGTTGCCGAATGCTGAGTGGCCCGGTCAAGCATGAAAACGCCTTCTCAAGCAGGCAGCAACCAACTGCTATAGAGAAACTGCTGTTGGATGCTTATAGTATTGAATTATACCATGTACTCATTTTTTTTTTTTCGCGAAAAATCACTAACTCTGCGCATAACTAGGGATAGGAAAATTTTGCGAGTTCAATGACCTGTATTTTAGACTCCACAATACTTTTTTACATCGAACCTCAGATGTTTGTTCATTGTCTGTTGCCCCAGTGTTACCCCACATTGGACAGTAAGGTACTCGCTTCTGGTTCCCTTGAAAGTCGGCTATAGGCCCGGATTCGTCCGGTGTGTGTCTAATAAAATCTGATCAAATTGCACACGGTGACACGCGTTTGAAATCTATCTTGTCCTGAAATGAATTCGCAAATTTTTCCTATCCCTACGCATAACCTATAAGTAGAGCCAAGAGTATTTCGGGAATTCATTGGGAGACGAGGTAGACTCAAACACTTGTTTTTTCCTCCTAGTGTTCTGATTAGACGAGAGTTCTTTAGTCACGCCCCGGTTAACTGTGAGCCAGTGATAAGTTGGAAGCAGCAGTGTGAGTGTTTAACAGTCCTGCACAGAGGCCTCAGTTAATCATAGCAACCAATAAGCAAACGATAATGTCTGGAGTGTATAGAGAGGGCTGTCCAATCTAGCTTGCTGCCAACTCAATACGCGAAATTTCGCGAATTCATTCGGTAACAAGCTGGACTCCACAATCTTGCGTGTACTAGAGTTTCAGAAAGTTGTCCACTGTCTGATTCTCCAGTTTAACCCCAGACCAGGTTGCGCGGCATTCAGTCGTGTTTTTTTGCTGATTATATATTGGCTCGAATTCGTAAAGGGCGTGGCTAATAAAATGCGATCCGATTGAAAAGAAAGTAAAATGTAGGTATATGAGTTTGACGTCTAGCTTATCTTCAAATGAATTCGCGACATTTCCTGGTCTCTACCTATAAGCCCCCTGAGCTCAGATAGTTTGGCCCCACCGAGTTAAGTGGGAATACTTGAGTTTGCCTTTTGTGACGATAGGTTATGATTTTGGCGTAGGTTCAAACTCTTTCCGAAAACGCTTTTGGATTTTACCATCAGTAATGCTGAGAATAATTTATTTTCTAACTTTAAAAGCTTGCTAAGGCTCTCATTAATTAGTCAATCTTAACAAACGTCTTTCTTCAAAAATTACGTAAAGAACCTACAGAGTACTTCTGAACTAAACGCGAAAATGTTATGAGAGCTGTGAGATGACTTATTATAAAAAAAGAACGAAATTACTATAACGTTTATAATTTTTTCAATAATTATAAAAGGAAGTATGCTCCCTTGAAACTCGAGTTTTCCCAATTAATTTATTTTAGCATATTATTTAACACTAGAGAAACCACAAATTACTGAATAGGTTAACGAGGTTATGAATTGAAATCTGACGTATGTGACAATCTGTTGTGTTTTATCGTTCTATAAGAGAAACATTTTTGTGTGACGAAACTCCATGACTAGTTGTAGGCCATACTCCAAAACAATTTATCTCAGGTCCACTTCCATGATTGATTTGTTTTAATTGTAACGAGTGGCATTTGAATGTCTGCGAATCACGGACATTGAATTTCGGAATAACTTAACTCTGGTTAGGCCAGTCGCGTAAATATATATATCTTCCCCGCAAACACACGTGGCCGATAATCAGAGCCACCTGTTTTTCGCGAAAATATTCACGCGAGTGCTGGACTCCATGTCCTACGACAGGCGTACAGATTTTCTTTCATTATTGGCCACGTGTATTTGCCGGTAGACAGTTCCTTACCTGGCTGGGCCAATCAGAATTCGGTACATCCGATACTGTACGTCTGTAATTCGCGAGCACACATCTTAGACGTGTATCACATGGGCCAGCCAATCAAGAAAGGTGATCTGAGCTAAAGTGTTTATGAAATACAACTGGTCGCGAAATATTTTCGTTAAATTCGGGCGTCCCTACTGATATGTGATAACTAATGAGCCTACTTTCCTCTACATGGGTGCAAATAAATTTTAGTTGATTCCTCTAATACATAGATAGCAGGTAGGCGTTGACGTATCATTGACAGCATTATCATTAGGCATGAAACCAGAAACAAGTGAAAAACTACCAAGACAATTAAAATACACGAGTGACTTACCCGGGATTCGAATTCAGAAAAACTCTTAAAATTAAGCTAGCGCGCAATCAACTGCATCACGGAGGTAAGATTCGGAGCATCAACCTAGGATGTAATCAGTTTAATGTTTTGAATGATAGGGTTCCCTAACCAGAAATATTTACACTGCCATCATTTTGAAAATAAGTTAATGGGCCACTAAAAACACATAGGTCTACGTTTACATGGCCTGCCATAATGCCACTTGTGTGAAACATTGGTGGAAATCGGTTGATTGGTCTCCGAGAAATGGTATAAAAACTTTATTTTTTTAAACACATTGAGGTCTGCACACATTTCCTAGCACTCGAGATAAATTAGAAGTGAGTCACCTACAGTATATCCACTACTGCAAGAACACCGGGTCTAGTGCTGTCTGTGTTAGAACTCACCATTGTCCTATTGGTCCACTACCCTGTAATTTACAGCGTTCGTTATTGGCCGGTTATCTACCAATGGAGAGCCGAGTTGAATTTACCCAATCGAATATCCTTTATCGTATAAAAGGATTTACTATCAATCATGTCCAATTGAGTGGCTTTAAAAAGAATTCTATCGTTAGCAATATCACGTGTACTTGACCGCCGTGTTGTTGTGAGGTCTTGTTGAACATTAGCCGAACAAAGACTGCACATCCATGCGAATTTTGTTCTGAACAACAAAGAAATTTTCAAATGAGCTTTGCTCGAGCTACACTCGAGCGTAGTCAACAAAGTGTTAACAGGGATATCTTATAAAACTGCCTAAAATGAGTCTCTGCATAGGAAATTTCTAATAGATACTATCAGCATAGAAAGTTTGATTGAATTTGGTTAAATTGTTAAATAGGTATGCCAAAATTAACAAAATATTTAAATGGCCACCATTTTGAAAATCAATGTCTGGTCCTATTTAAATCACGCAAATTTGCATGGCCTTCTGTAGTGTTGAAAAATATCGTGTAAAGTAGTAGAATTTGCCCGGAAATATGGGAAAACGTCCCATTTACTCACTTGACACTATTTTGCAAAATATCCGGCAAACGATGATATCTGTATCCACAAATAATGTTTCTAATTAATATTGTTAGCGAACAAAATTTGGTTGAATTTTGTTGAAACATTTCGTAGATGTAACAAATTAATCTTAATTATTTATATAAACACCATTAAAACATGCCTGCCACGCAAAAAAAAATTAATTTAGATAACCTGCTGTAGAAATATTTCGTGAAATTTTTGTATTAATAGGTATATTGGCTCTCGATATATTGCAGAAAGCCTCCAATGTTCATGTGACAATCTTCATTAATGGAGGACAAATTTTTTAGCTCATTCGATGATTGTCATAGATAAAATTAAATAATTTACATTGATTCTCAGATATAGCAAATTAAGCTAAAATGTTTGTATAGGCGCCATTCGGAGAATAAGACATACACTTAAAACAAATAAATTAATATGGCCTACCACAGTACAACTTCTTCGCCAAATTTGAAAGAAATCGGTTAAGGGGTTCCCAAGATAAGACAAAAAAATCCATTATTTCACGTGGGGCTATCTTACAAAATGGCCGTGAATTAAGGCTTTGCATAGACAACTTTTATGTATATAATTGAAACTGTCGTCGAGGTCAAAGGCAGACCTTCGTTTTCGCAATTCATCTTCGTGGTATGGTAGGACTCTGAGAAAATCCACTTACATCACTATCAGCATCTACTGCCGCCAGTGTAGCACGATCATCTACAGATGCAACAGTACCATCCAGTTCTTCAGCTGTTACAGCTACGAAATCTGCAATGGAGCCATCGAAATTTTCGACTGAGGTACCTAGAAGAAAATTGCTAGATATTGATGGAAAGATTGCTAAAGATTGATGGAAGGAATGCTAAAGATTGATGGAAAGATTGCGATTGTGGAGGATTGCTAAAGTTTGATGGTGGGATTGCTAAAGATTGATTGAAAGATTGAGATTGTGGTACTGATTGTGGTGCTGATTGCGATTGTGGTGCTAATTATGGTGCTGATTATGGTTCTGACTCTGGAGCTTATACAATTTTAGTGCTGATTGTGGTGCTGATTGCTATTGTGGTGCTAATTCTGGTGCTGATTATGGTTCTGACTGTGGAGCTTATAGCAATTTTAGTGCTGATTGTGGTGCTGATTGCGACTATGGTGCTGATTACAACTGTGGTGCTAATTGCGGTTGTGGTGCTGACTGCGATTGTGGTGCTTATAGACGGAAATATTTACGAAAAAACAAGTATTTTATTAATTTTTTAATTTTGAAATATTTTTAGCATTTTTTGGATTTTTAAACTATTTTTGGGGGTTAGGGCTATGGGATCAAGGTAAAAGGTCACCTTCATACAATATAGCAGTAGTCTGTAATGTAATGTACTTGTTGAAGTTTATGGATTTTCTTCGCGAGTTTTTTTAAGGTCATTCAAGGTGATGAGGTCAAGGTTGAGGTAACCTGCATTCAATATGGCGGACAAGAAGGTGACAGAACCAAGATTGCTGATGGATCGGTCTGGCTCCGATTCTGGATCCTTTGTATCGATTTGGCATATCTTATGCCTATAAAACCAATATGGTCTCCACTGCTCTGTCGGTCCTAAGGAAGTCCCTCAAATCACTCAAATTGGCCGAAAATTGCTTTTCAGTGGCTTCTTTTTGTAAATTAGGGGCTTCTACTTTTTTTTTTTTAAGGGAAAATTGGACATTTTTATGTTAAAAGGCAAAATTTGTAGGGAAAAGAGGACTTTTTTTTTTTTTTTTTTTTTTGGAAAAAATGAAATTCTTATGGAAAATGGCTGCTGACAGACCAGAATTTTTAAATATTTTAAAAATAATTGTTTAGTAATTTTTAAATAACTTTTTAATAACAATTTTTTGAAATTTTTTAATAATAATTTATTTTTTATTTTTTGGAATTTTTTTGGATATTTTTTTTGGATTTTTGGGGTGATTTAGGGGTAAACGTTCAATAGTCAGAGGTCAAAGGTCAATGGCATTCAGGCACTGGCTTCCCAAATGGCGGACGGCGACGTCACAACATGGCGGTTGGGTGGCTCCGAGTCTCCAGTGCCCTGTGCCCTTATGTCAGAACCGGCCTAATCATTCTACTGGCGTGAATATCCTAACTTTCGTAGGGACGATAATTTTCTAGTTCAGCGGCCAAGAACTATTCGTGTATCTTCGTAATTGTTCGTTCCGGAAACCCGGAGCTATTGGAAATACAGAGAAATGTTATGTCATTACAGAGCGTATTTCAGTATATTTACCATACATACCCGTAAAACTGCCTTCAATTTATGGACCTTTTTAACATCACGCGAGACTGAAATTCACTGAGGACGAGTCTAGCAGGTTGAATATTTACCACGTCACTAGCCAATAAAAAGAGACCTCTGTTCGTGTGTGTGTGTAAAATATTGTCAAGTCCCTATATTGTGTTTCTGTATTGACCCGTTCGGTTCGGTATTTATCTACAAGCTCAATAGCTGCAATCGTGAAATATTTTGGCGTGGCTGTACTTGTGACGAGCGTGCATCTCACAGCCAGTACACAACGTGCTGCGTGTTTGGTGTTAAAGGTCGTCCACGATAAAATGAGCACTTCTGAGATCAACCTTTGAAAAATGCCACTGCCCCTACCTGCTTGTATTTCCGCGGGCACACTGACTGGCGTTCACAAGTTGGTAACGACGGAGAGAAAGTAGTTCCATGTGTTAACACTAAATTAAAAGTGTTAGGAAAACATTAAAGAACACTGAAACCAATGTTTTTACTTTATATATATTTAATGCTTAAGTATAAGTGTGTGCATGAGCAAAATGGTAAAATATATAAATAATTGCACGGTTTCACTAGACCGACGCATGAATAATGTGACTAGGCCCATGGCAATGCTAATTCTACACATGGCAGAAATATACGGAATATGCATGCAAGTAGATCTTTATCAGGACTTTCAAAAGTGCTAACTTTACCGTGAACAGTCTTTATCAGCAATAACCATTCGAAAACGAGAGGTGCGGGAACTTTGGCAAATCAGAAAACTCACAAAGAAGAAGTCCAAAACACAGATAACTGATTCCTTTCTGTGTACAGCACCGGCCATAAATAACATTCCTTTGCAACAAGTCCATGATCGTGGACGCAGAGACTGAATGGGTTAAAACCTGAAACGATAATCTCCGTATTTCACGGTGTGTTAATTTATTGCGCGACATTAACACTTTATAGACTATCCTCGAGTGTAGCTCGAGAAATGATAATTTGAAAACGTCTTTATTGTTCAGAACAAAATTCGCATGGATGTGCAGTCTTTGTTCGGCGAGTGTTTAACATGACCTCACAAGAACACGACACAGCAGTAACAACGATATTGCTAGCGAAAGAATTTTTTTATAGCTATTCAAAGGGACACGATTGATTGTAAATCCTTTTGTACTATAAAGGACATTTGATTGGGTCGATATCAGCTCGGCTCTCCGTTGGTTGATGACCGGCCAATAATGAACGCTGTAGAGTATAATACAGGCTTTGTGTCCTGTGTGGTATGGACCAATAGGACGATGGTGAGTTCTAACACATGCACCAACAGAACCGGTGTTCTTGCAGTAGTGGATATAGGTGACTCACTTCTAATCTGTCTTAAGTTCCAGTAAATGTGTGCAGACCTCAATGTGTTAAATTATTGTATAAGTGTATAAGACGACACGAAGGAAAATCACGGGAACCGGGATGATACTACGTGAAAGGGCAAATGACACGAGAAGACTTACATTGATTTACGGCACGTTCCAACGGATCGTTTAAAGTATTATGTAAATGTGTGTTTTTGATCAAGTCGGCCGGAGAAGGCGATTAAGGCGGGAGCTGTTACGCTGCACACGTTGGAACTTGTTTCCTTGCTGGTTTTCCGCTACCGCCGCAACGACTTCTACCCAATGTCCAATGTGTTTCACTCATTTAGGCTCCATCAGCTTTATTTGCCACGCCCCGGACCAAATGGCATACGTGACTCGTATTACAGATTAATGACTAGACTAAAACTGGTAGTCCGCGTTTAATAAGTTTAGCGAAGTTCCCCAGATTACCCCCGGGCACGTACCGCTGCTGCTTCGCTACAGAAACTGACAAGTCCTGCAAGACGTCATGAATATTTACGGGCTATTATTTCGGTCATTAAGTCATTAGGTGTAGGCAAAAATTCTAAATGAGAGAGCGCTTCACGACATTTCCTGACGTTAAGGTATACTTGGTACAGTATGATGACTAATGACGGCGATTTTTCATCAAAGTATTTCGCTACTTCATATTTTTCACGGCCTTGTATTTCCATTTAGCGTATGCACTAAGATTACTTATTTTTTGGGCCTGTCAACAACTTTATGGTGAATCATGGAATTTAAGGTCCAAGTAACCTAATTCTGAGAGCCTTTGTATCACAAGCATTTTATACACTTGTTAACATAAACGTTCGCATGTGGGAATCGTGCCGGACAATGCCGGTGGTTGGCGGGTTTACTCAGGGATCTCCCGTTTCCCCCGCCATTTCATTTCAGCGTTGCACTAGACTCACCTCACTTCACCCACATCGGCTCTCAGGACCTCGATGTTAAGAGCCGCCCAAATCTCTCTCCACTCTTCTTCACTTAACATAAACGTATCTTATTTTTGGTTAAGCTGTACTTTCGCTAATAGAGTTTACCAATAAAATACAATAGGCCTATTTAATTTATAATTAATACCAATAAAAGCAAATGGAAAAAGGTGTGTTGGTAGTGCCTCGTGGGAAATTGTTCTCATGCAAAATATTATTAAAATTAGTGCGTACAAACGCGGTGCGTTGTCCTTATGGTGTTAATTTTCTAGACTAGGTTTCTCTTTGTTAGCATGAGACGGAGGAATAGCCTGGAAGCATAACTTCAGTAGGCCTTCAGGAAAGTTATATGTAGCCATAAATGGACTAGAGGACTACAGAATCTAGCCTACCGGTCATTTGATTCATCAGAAGAGACCCGGAACTTTCGCGGATTCAATCTGTAACAAGCCAGACTCCACAATCCTTTGTGCTCTCGAGCTTCATAAAGTTGTTCAATGGCTGATGATCCAGTTTAACCCCAGACCAGGTAGAACAGGATTCGGTCGTGTTTTTCTTGCAGATTAGTTATTGGCTCAAATTCGTCCAGGGCGTGATTAACAAACTACGATCCAACTGAAAAGAAAGTAAAATGTACATGTGTTTCACGTCTAGCTTGTCCTCAAATGAGTTCGTAAAATACCCGAGTCTCTTTTTTATCTAATCCTTACATATATGTACTGTACATTGACCACCGCTTCTTTTATAAATAATTTTCCTGCTCGATTTGACCATGTGGGATTCTGTCGTTCAAGATCTCAGACTTCCCATAGGCTTATCAGATCGATAATCAACTACAGATTCCTTAGGTTAATTGAGCACTTTCGCAAACAACTTTTGAAAAATGTCACTGTCCCTGCCTGCAATGTATTTTAACGGGCACATTGAATGGCAAGCGCCAAGTAAAGTTGGTAACGACGGAAGAAAATCAGTTCCATGCCTTAAAGCTGAATTAAAAAAGTGTTACGCCAAACATTCGTGAATACCGAAATTATTAATTTTGCTTTCTGTTCGTTGTCCACATAGCGGTTGAATGATCAACTTTGTAAAACATTTACTTTTATAATAATTTCACAGTTTCACTTTACCGATGCACGAATAAAGTGAGCAGGCCCATGGAAACTTCATTTTCTCATATGATAGAAGATTATATAATGTGCATACAAGTCGATCATAAGTAGGGCTTTCAGCAATGCTCCGTTTACCGAGAACAGCCTATAGTTGGGGGTAGAGACATTTCGTGGTTCCAATGATCTGTAGGCTAGACTCCCCAGTCCGGTGTATAATCAAGCCTCAGATATTTGTTCATTGGCTACTGCCCCACAGAGTAGCCAGTGTTACCTCACACCTGGCAGTATGGGGTTCGATAATTGTTTCCTTGCAAGTCTGCTATTGGTTCATAGTCGTCCAGGGCGTGTCTAATAAACTGTGATCCAATTGCAAAGGTGAATTCAGTGTGCACGTGTTTGATGTCTATCTTGTCTTGAAATGAATTCGCGAAATTTTTCTATCCCTACCTATAGTTACTCGCGTGGAAGAGACGTAAAATAGTTTGGGAGAGATATTTAGGTGGCGCTGAAACGCTGAGGTCTATACCGTTGATGGCGATGAAATGAAACACCGTTGGATTGCGGGGGGGGGGGGGGATACAGGAATTCCTCCAGGAAATCTGCCGGCCAACGGCGACTGCCGCCATGTTTTCCGTTTAGGAAAATTCAGTGTTCGGCCGCACACATTGCGTCAGCAGCAACACAGAGCGCGGGTCATCCGTTTGAAACAACGCGCTCATTCTGCTATAGGCTGCGTGATTCTTCGAAAAGGGCCTTCAGTCTGCTTGATAGAGTTTTGGAAGTTTCACTAATCATTACGGTTACAAGACTGACTTCACTAACTTAGGTTAATATTATTGAAATATTAAAAAATCTGTATTTTAGTTATTATTGATAACTCTGACTGGTATTTAACATGTAACAATTTTGAGTCTGAATTTTGTGTGATGTGGTTTGGCATAAACATTTTTCTTACCAAAGCAACAACCAATATTAACGGAAGGTGACTTGAGACTTCGGATTCTATCGTAAAATTGACTGTTGAATTATCCAAAAATTACTGATGTGTTAACGTCCACAATTTTTTTTTGTAAATTCGTTATGTGAAATATTGGAGTTCAAGCACGCCTACTTAAATACTACTTTCATGATTGGCTCGCAACTCTTTTGACACTCCTTGAACGACTATCAAATAAAAATAAACAGGAAAACTTTTGTAAATACATTATGAGTAACGTAGTCAAGAATAAACAAAAAGGCTCCTTTTCCATCGCAAGAACCAATAACTGAACTATAGTGGCATGGAATGCGTATTACGCCTACTATGAAATATGGGTTGATACGTAATTAATTTGTGAAAATCATGGACTTGTGCTAATGATCTGCTGTGAAGGTATATGGACGATGTCCTACTGTCCAATTTGTGATGTGGATTCTGCCGCGCCACATAATTAGTGAGTGCAGCAATTTGTCTCGGGACTGCGACTGTATTCTAGTATGCAACTCTGTATTCTGCGGTGTTCTTCGACGCGATTCTCACCTGCCCCGGAAAACCGGGCCAGTTTTAAAAATACTCATCCCCGCAGCTGCCCGAGTGCCGGCAGGCAAACCAGAAACACGTTGGACGCCTGACCCATTTGCTATTTCGGCCGCTCGCTGGAGCTCCGACCTCGCGAAGCGAACATGCCCTCTCGACTTGTGGTTGTCGCCTTACTCGTGAACACAGGATATGCAAATACTCAGAAGCATTGGCAACAGAGCATTACCTCGACCCGATGTGGTTATAGTTTCCTCGATACCCTTCGACTGACCCTAGTTTACACTTTGTGATCAGTAGGGACTGAAACATTTCGCGAATTCATTTTAGTATAAGCTAGACTAAGAACACATGCGACGTTTTATAAAAATATGAATTGTTTTTTGTTTATAATAACGTACAAGTTGGGTTAGGAGTAACTCAATGGTGAACACTATTTGTCTCTTTATAGTCTCTATATTGAAATCCTTAATTTACATCTCGTTTGCAAAACTTTTAGTTAGTCTTTAACTCGGAGGAGCTGTTATTATATTAATTGGTTACATTGTGTTTACTATAATCATTATTTTTTACTTAATTCCTTTAAAGCCACGCCATACTAACTAGTCCATAAGGAACGTCGTCACCTTATTCATGATGCCGTAGGCTGATGACTAGACGTATGTTGGCGGACACGCCCCATCTCTGGACGTCTTCCTGGTGCAGTGTCTCCACGACAAAGACCTCGTTCGCCGTGTTTCCAGCTGTAATATTTGGCCCGTGTTTAGTAACAACGGGCCCTGCCTTAGAGCTGTTGGAGGGTGGTTTGTCTTAAGCCGTAATATTTGGCCCGTGTTTAGTAACAACGGGCCCTGCCTTAGAACTGTTGGAGGGTGGTTTGTCTTAAGCGTGTTTAGTAACAACCGGCCCTGCCTTAGAGCTGTTGGAGGGTGGTTTGTCTTAAGCGCTCGAGGATTCGTTCCACTCCCTCGTGGTATGTTCGTGCTCTCGCAATCAGGCTAGCACGCCCGTTGCTGCACATAACAACATGTATGTTTCTAAAATGTTAGCAATTGGACACTATAGTTAATTAGATTCACTCAGGGGAATTCTGAGCCAGTAAAAGTCCTGCAAAGTAACAAGCACCTAATCCCGTGCAACCTGGTCTGATGTATAACTTCTACACACTGGGGCAGCAGCTAGTGGAGAGAAACACGAGGCTCGAAAATACATAGGACCATGGAATCTAGCCCACCGTTCGTTTAAAACGCAAACTTTCCTGTCAATATAACGATTAGTGCTTGACACCTCATCATTCCGCTTCACAGTGGACAACTACAGAGAAACGAAATGTAGAGGCGTTTCCTTTGACATGGGCGTACCCATTTCCTGATTTGCTGCGTAGGTTCTGGGAACTAGTCTTGTCTATGACTAGCTACTGCATGCTGCGTAAGGTTGCCTATTGGCTGGGCTGCCCTATGACGAGTAGGTTATCGGACGCTGACATACGAACGGCGTCCCAACATTTTGCTGGTGCCGCGGTGGCTGAGCGGTTAGACTGCTCGCCTCCAATCAACTGGTTCGGGGTCAATCCCCGGTCGGGTCATTCTGGGATTTTCGCAAGTGGGAATCCGAGCCCAACGATGCCTCTGGTCGGCGGGTTTTCTCGGGGATCTCCCATATCCCCCGTCCTTGAATTCCGGCGTTGATCTATTCTCACCTCACTTCACACTCATCGGTTCTCAAGACTTCGCTGTTACGAGCAGCCCGAATCCCTCCACTCCTATTCTGCATCTTAGGCTCTTACGAAGTGGCATGAAAAGGTTAACGCGGTAACCCTTGAAGAGAGAGAGAGAGAGAGAGAGAGAGAAAGAGAGAGACGGACCCCATCGTGGTCACGACCTCGGAATTCCTTCAACTGAGCTCAGCATACAGTCTGGAACAGCGCACGCCTCAAGTCTAAATACCGACAGCTTCTTTCTTACGAACGACGATCTCTAGCGCAGCTTTTGCCCACTCTGGTTCCACGAATAGGTCAGCAGCATCACCGGCATGAAATTACGAGAATTATGCACACTAGGCTAGCAGAGAAGTATAATCCATTCACGGTTACTTCACACTTTTCTGAAGACCTGATCAAGTTCTATTACCCGGATATTCCTCCGCCTCGTGCAAACTAAAGCTTATTTAAGTCTGGAAAACTACACCAAAAGACAACGCCCCGAGTTCGTGCGCACTCACTTGAAATTATATTTTGCATGAGAACTATTTCTTACTAGAGGCTACCAACACACGTTTTCTCACTGTTTTTTCATATTTATTATTGATTTATTATTATTATTTATAAATAAAATACAGGCAAAACTTCAATTTATTGAAAAATAAAGTACTTTCATGTTAACAGATGTATAAAACGTTTGTGATACATGGCATATTTAAGAAATTACTAAACACGTCATATATGGGGTGGTTTTTCAAATGTTTGATTAAAAATTGTGAAGAAACCATGAACAGACTATAGGTGAATCTCGTGAAATTCAGTGCCTGCTGCCATAGTGCGAGCTTCTTCTGTTATTAAATTGTGTTGCACCGTGATACTGTTACGTTATTACTACCTGTTGAACAGGACTTGTGGAAACTACTGTGGCTCAGTAAGATAATTAACATTAGAACTAACATGCTTGGATTCTCACCTCTACACTGAAAGAATTTATTTCATATTTCACGTTCCTTGACAAATGAACTATTCCGTTCAAGTCACCAAGTCAACGATCGTGGACCTGTTGCAAACTAACGGAAGTTACGACCGGTGCTGTACACCGCCTGGTGCCAGTGTCTAGTTCTTTTCAGTCTGTTCCTTGTGGCCAGCCTGATATCTGGAAATGTACATACCGATATCGGCTTGCACGCAGCACGTTGTTCATTAGTAGAGAACCGAGAAATTCGCGAGTTCAGTGACCTGTAGGCTAGACTTCACAGTCTTATATGCTCTCATACATATATCAACTGTTTATTAGTTGATTGTTGAGGTAGTAAAAGGCGGTGGTTGGGCGCACAATTTATTGCATGTTTGTTATTGGCTCATTTATCTCCAGGAGGTGCCAAACAACACGTCGACCAATTACAAAAATAACATGAACTTACAAGTGTGCGAGTTCCAACTTATCTAGAAATGAACCCGCGAAATTCTCGGCTCTCTATTCTTTCGCCGCGAGAAAAATACTGAGTACATGTACAGAGCACACCAAAAAAGTCCGTGATTGCAACACTTGAACTCAGAGAATTCAATGTGCGACCGAATGAGTCGATGGTCACGATTACTGGCCCGCTCTAACACATACTAGACGCATTACACTACCCTCCCAAAGTCATACAATTGACCCATATTTAGAGCTAGTGATCGCGAAAAAAATATGAGTTCACGGTAGACTTCAATAATATGAGTTCACGATAGACTTCAATAATATGAGTTCACGGTAGACTTCAATAATATGAGTTCACGGTAGACTTCAATAATATGAGTTCACGGTAGACTTCAATAATATGAGTTCACGGTAGACTTCAATAATATGAGTTCACGGTAGACTTCAATAATATGAGTTCACGGTAGACTTCAATAATATGAGTTCACGATAGACTTCAATAATATGAGTTCACGGTAGACTTCAATAATATGAGTTCACGATAGACTTCAATAATATGAGTTCACGGTAGACTTCAATAATATGAGTTCACGGTAGACTTCAATAATATGAGTTCACGGTAGACTTCAATAATATAAGTTCACGGTAGACTTCAATAATATGAGTTCACGGTAGACTTCAATAATATGAGTTCACGGTAGACTTCAATAATATGAGTTCACGATAGACTTCAATAATATGAGTTCACGGTAGACTTCAATAATATGAGTTCACGGTAGACTTCAATAATATGAGTTCACGGTAGACTTCAATAATATAAGTTCACGGTAGACTTCAATAATATAAGTTCACGGTAGACTTCAATAATATAAGTTCACGGTAGACTTCAATAATATGAGTTCACGGTAGACTTCAATAATACAAGTTCACTGTAGACTTCAATAATATGAGTTCACGGTAGACTTCAATAATATAAGTTCACGGTAGACTTCAATAATATGAGTTCACGGTAGACTTCAATAATACAAGTTCACGGTAGACTTCAATAATATGAGTTCACGGTAGACTTCAATAATATAAGTTCACGGTAGACTTCAATAATATAAGTTCACGGTAGACTTCAATAATATGAGTTCACGGTAGACTTCAATAATATGAGTTCACGGTAGACTTCAATAATATGAGTTCACGATAGACTTCAATAATATGAGTTCACGGTAGACTTCAATAATATGAGTTCACGGTAGACTTCAATAATATGAGTTCACGGTAGACTTCAATAATATAAGTTCACGGTAGACTTCAATAATATGAGTTCACGGTAGACTTCAATAATATAAGTTCACGGTAGACTTCAATAATATGAGTTCACGGTAGACTTCAATAATACAAGTTCACTGTAGACTTCAATAATATGAGTTCACGGTAGACTTCAATAATATAAGTTCACGGTAGACTTCAATAATATGAGTTCACGGTAGACTTCAATAATACAAGTTCACGGTAGACTTCAATAATATGAGTTCACGGTAGACTTCAATAATATAAGTACACGGTAGACTTCAATAATATAAGTTCACGGTAGACTTCAATAATATGAGTTCACGGTAGACTTCAATAATATAAGCTTCCTACAGCAGTTTTACTATTGCTATTGGTTGCGGTCTGCTTGCGAAGACGTTTTCATATTTGACCGCGCCACTCGGCAACATCAGCATGTCTCCTACGTGATTCGTGTACATGCAGTTAACGGGTGTCAAAAAGTAATTCAGCCAATCACGTTGGCGAACGACCCTACAGTGTTTTGAAATATATATTTCTAGAAATATTTTCACGAAATCTCATCACCCCTACCCATATTGTACGAAATTAATTATTGCTAGTCTACCTTGAAGTTTATTGTTACAGTTAACTGCAAATTATGTCGGTTTCTCTTTGTCGTACTGAACAGAAAAAGGACTAGCTTAACAGGAACAGATATACTCGTATAACAACTCTGATTGAAGTTTTGATAAAATACATTAGGGACATGAGAAAGTTAGTTTTTCTTTTCGGTGTTACAGAGTGGGAAGAGAAATAAACTAAGTGGTACTTAAAAATGCGCCAAATCCATCGTAAATCACTTGTAACGTTACATTGTATTAAGCGTGGAAGAATCGCAGGAATTCCTTTTATGCGTCAAATCGCAATGACATGCTCACGAATAGTGTCCAACTAATCTCGATAAACCGCAGAGTCGACTCCATTCGAAAAGTACTTTACCATATTTTATGGGTAGGGTGTGCGTATTTTTACTGAGGGGCCGTTGAACTATTTCATTGGTGTAAACATATTTTTCATAACAGAAGGGCGAATGTGCATGCAGTTAAAAACTGATATGTATTTTGCCTATTGCCGATCATGCAAAACATCGAGGAGATATGTTAGTCATTTTTGTTTTCATTTTGTAAGCAAATAAGCTTAAGAAATGAATTTCCAGTTTACTAATGTAAACTAACTCCAGTAAAAGGATTAATGAGGCAAGTAATTAGAAATACGTATTTAGAGAATGCTACGTGGTTACCATGGTTGACTGCATTTTTACATCAATTGTAAATTTGGTTAATCCCTTGGTGGCTTTTAACTAAAGGATGTATAATATTTACGACCCATGCACATATAACGCGTTTGTGTCCATTTATATTTTGATAGCATTTATATTCCGTAAACGATTTTTTTTAAACACGTAGGCCTGTATATAAATGCATTACATTCATCTCAGTTTCTTTGGCCTTCTTTTCAGTGCCTCATTAACATCTCACGTTGTATTTTATTCTTTCCTACCTTAGTGCAAAAGCCTTCCTTCATTATGGTAATGGCTTTGGAATCCTTTTCTTTCCGACTGTTTAGGATTTCTTTCTGTTCTTAATCTCCAGATCCTCCCTGCCGGATGAGAATTACAATAATACATTCTCTTTTGCAGGGTTTTCCTTTTTCTTCCTTTTCTCATAAATAATTCATTAGCTTCAATCGTTATTGAAAATTTTTGCAAATATGGCTGATACTTAAAAATTGATAACGTAAGATGAGAATTTAGTGCAAAATACTAACTGATTTATGAGTCAAGATGAAGATACAAATGTTCTGAATCACTTGTGGTTAGACTACTCGCCTCTCTTCTAGGCGAACAGGGTTCTATTCCCGGCGGGTTCGCTCTTAGGTCAGCCTGTTTTCTCGGGGATTTCCTGTTCCTCCGTCCTTTTATTTCGCCAATGCTCCTTTCACAACTCGTTTCACCCTCATCGGCTCTCAAGACCACGATGTTAAAATCGTTATGCCAACAAACAGTTGAATTAAAAAACAAATGGGACATATGTAAATACCAATGGGCATATACAGTAAAATAAAAAAACCCTGTTTTCGAACCGATTAACCTCTCAAAGGGGGCTGGGACCAATCAAAAATAAAATTTCAAATGCGCAGCACATTAGAACCCAAGAATATTCGATTGCCAGTGGAAGAGATAGGAAAGGGGAGACCCAGTTAGTAAAGTCCTGCAAAATTCGCGTTATTTTCTGGCAGCACGCTATAATTAATAGTCCTATAGGTACCCGGTTTGGTGCCATTTGTTTATTGGCTTCTGCATCTGTGAGGACACACTTTCCCTTTTGACTTCATTGGACGCGATTGGGCCAGCCTTTCATTAGTGGTTTCCTATTGGCCGAAAGCCGCCCAGGGCGTGCCCGAAAAAACCGTAAACCAATGACAATCGCAATACAAAAGCACAAGTGTTTGAAGTCTAGCCTGTCTTGAAATAATAACGCGAATTTTGCTCGTCTCTACCAATCAGTAAATCCCACGGTTTTCTTTCTTGCTATTCACGATCAGTCTGTCTGAAGATGGAAACATAAACCGGTTCCCGTAGCCTCCCTACTGTTTTGTCACAAGACATGTGACGTGATCCTCTGTATTTCATTGGTTGTTTCGTCCAGAGTTACGTGCGTATAAAGGCTGTTCACGATAAACTGAGCACTTTGGAAACGAACCTTAAAAAAATTGTCACTGCCCTTGCATGCATATATTCTAAGGGGCGCACTGAGTGATATACGCCCAGCAAATTTTGTAACGATGGATGGAAAGTAGTTCCATATCTTAACGTCGAATAAAAAGTGTTATGAACTTATTTGTGATAATTTTTAAAATTATTTCTTTCGCTTTCGGTTTTTCTAATGCATCTAATAGTAGAATGAGCAGATTTGTAAGGAATTTACTTTCTTAATAATTTCACAGTTTCATTTGACTGACGCATGAATAAAGTGATGAGGCCCACAGTGATGTTAATTTTACATAAGGCGGAGGGATGCACAAAAGTGTATACAAGCAGATCTTAAGAAGGGCTTTCAAAAGTGCTCATTTTTTGGTGAACAGCCTATACGTATGTATACTGTCACTGCAAGTTCGACTCGATTACTCATTCAATTTCTTTCGCGTTGACGCATTGTTCGATGCCAAAATAAATGAGTTAATGACTTTTGCGAAGTTATATATGTTCTATTTACTGTTATGTTAGTAAGATCTAGTTTTGGTAGAGGTGATGGTAAATCGCGGGAAAAGTTGACTGTTTAGAGTCAACATACTGTGAACATACTTTCCTTAACGGTTGTCATGCATGTATGAAACTAGCATCCCATTTCATTGCGCCAATGAGTATTCTGATACTGTAAAGTGGAGTGTCTGTAATTGCTAGAGCGTTATTGAAGACGTGCTAGTTTAAATTTTGTTCGCGATATTCAATTCTTTTCGGCGTATGAGATTTTTTTTGTACCTTTAACTGGCTGTACTCTGGCGTGCGTTCACAATATATATATATTTTTTAATCGCTTGCCCATCCAAAGAACGTAAAAAAAGCATAGTTTTTATTTAGTTAAAAAATTATCGAAGTAAATAAAAATAATAGTTTTACAACCGCAATAGTTTCAATATATTTTAATAGGATATTATATAATCAGTATTGAATTCTGTTCTCCGTGTCCATTTAAACGCCCATCGTCCCTGCCTCAGGCATTAAATAAACGTGCGGATACTCCTGTAAGGAATACAATATCCGAAAAGATAAAGCGAATAGTTACAAACAGCACAGTGAAAAGAATGCGGAGCAACTTGCGCGTACTACTGAATGGATGTTCCCTTCCAACCACGGCCTCGATTGTATACCAGCCAATTTACGGACCGGTTTCCATAATGTTCACAACTACTGGACGCTCGTTCCAAAACGAATTCCCCTGTGGCTATCGCCACTACAAGCCAGCCACTGAATGTGACGTCAGAGCTCTGCGATACAGCGTGTCTTTTTTTAGTACCCACAGAGGAAAAATTTTTTGTGTACAGTTGCTTAACAGCGGGCTAATTTGTAAGGCCGTTAACATGTTTAAAAAATTTACAACTAATTTCTTTACATTTGTGATATATATATCACAAATGTATATATATGTATGTATATATATACACACACACAGACTGTTAAAACATCCGAAGGTCTACACCTGTAATTGTAATTCACTACTTAATTTTTAAATGTTATTGTTCCCGGCTATTCAAAGTATTTAAAAATGAAACAGTTAAAAGATAAACGTTTGTCTTCCTGTTTTGACATCACTCGTAAACTACTAGACGTATTTTTATGAAAGTTTTTTTTGTTATGCATGTCTTTAGACATTTTAAGTAACTGAATAAACATATCATTACGGTTTGTCAAAAGGAAGCTTAGTAGTAAATAATAAATAATAATTTTCTTTTGAAATTTTTATTATTCTAGATAAATGTTTATAAATAATTTCATTGTTATATCACGGTTATTATATTATTAAATTGTTGGATTACAACCGATGCCACATTGACTGTGTATAAACACACTATACCTAGGGACAGGTGTTTTTCGTGGAAATATTTATGGCCATGTTAGACTTCAATATGTTACGCACACAGCCTCAACTATCTTTGGTTATTGGTCGCGTGTGTACGTGAGAAGACATGCTATTGTTTGACTGGGCCAATCGTAATAAAGTACTCCGATACTGAACGTCCGCGATTCGTGGACAGATACTTGAGTCACGTAACACTTGAAATCATCCAACCACTAAAGTACGTACAAACAAGTGTTTTAGAGTACAACTGGTCTTGGAATCGTTTCGCGAAGTACACCTGTCCCTAGCTATACCTATTAATAATGACCTGAACAGTAGCAGTCATGTTATTGTATTTTTTTTGTGATATCGTATTACTGCACGAATTTTCACGTGTTTTTAATTTTAAAATATTTGATTTCTTTAAACCTGTGATGATGCAGGCTGGTTCTACGTGTTCAGCACATAGTTCATTAGCAAATTTGTATTCCGGGCGAACGTGGCCATAGGCGGTAATCTGGTTTAATTTCAATCTGCACACACAGAAAAATCAATAGCAAATTCAAATTCTGGGTGGGTTTATGTACGCAGGAAAATAATTAGCGTTGTTATTGGGTTTCAGCTGCATGCCCCGAGAGTACATAGCATCGAGCGAATCAGCGTGCCTTGCACGTCCGCCAGTGCGGCGATGTCAGTAGGTAAAGGCTGTTCACGATAAAGTGAGCACTTTTGGAAACCAACCTAAGGAAAAAAGTCTCTTCTACTCACGTAATATATTGTCACGGGCGCACTGAGTGACATGCGCCCAGGAAAGTTGGTAACGATTGATGGAAAGTAGTTCCACATCTTAATGTAAAAAAAAAAGTGTTAGGTTACCCATTTGTGATAACTCAAATTATTTATTTCGCTTTTTGTTATTTTCTTTGATGCATCAAAGTATAAAAATGATCAGATTAAAAAAAATATATATATTTTCCCATAATTTCACAGTTTCACCTGACCGGCGCATGAATAAAGTGATGAGGCCTATGTCAATGTTAATTTTATATAAGGCGGAAAAATACATTACGGGCATACAAGTAGAGCTTAAGCAGGGCTTTCAAAAGGGCTCATTTTACCGTGAACAGCCTATAAGCTATAGTCTATTCGCGGTTTCTTCACGCATTCTGAGTCAAACCTTGTAAAAATCACCCCATATATAACGTGTAAAGTTATTTCCTCAATATTCCATATATCTCAAGCGTGTTATACTTCTGTTAACTTAAAATTACCTTATTTGTCTTTAAATTCAAGTGTTACCAATATTTTATTTATAAATTATAATATTTAATTAATAATAAATATGAATAAAGTAGTGAGAAGACATGTGTGTTGGTAGCGCCTAGTAAGAAATAGTTCTCATGCAAAATATTATTACAACTGAGTGAACACGCATTCAGTACGTTGTCCTTTGGAGTAATTTCCTAGACTTAGATAATCTTAGTTTGCACGAGGCGGAGGAATATCCTGGAAGTAGAACTTTAGCCGGGCTTCAGAAAAGTGTGAAGTAATGGTGAATGGATTATATCTTTGAGCTAGCGTCGATAAACCTGAAAGACTGTAAAATAAGCACTGAGTTCCAGTTCACGTAAAGCTTGTGACTGCGCTCTCTAGGAATTTGCAAATGAATAGTAGGCAGGGTTTCTAGACTTGTAATGGCAAAATACATTCGGCAATAAGTCTTAGGAGGATTCAATAAAAATGTAATGTTATTTGCTGGACTTTTATTTACTATAAATTATCATGTTAAAATCCACTGTTAATAAACAAAAGAAATCAGATCATATTGCAATCCAATCAATAATCATACACAAATATGCCACGTTCTTTATAAACACAAATAAATTTTTGCACTGACAAAATTCCACTCTCTCCAAAATACAATCTTTGATACTGAACAATAATCATGAATTTCCAGTCTCTTCTCGGCGTAACGAAACGAGTTCAGTTTTTTGAATTGTTATTTGATGGTTGTTGAAACACACAGCGAAACTATAATACGTCTAATACATTATTTTCCCCCAGTTTTTAAAAGCTGTGCACTACGACAGCAACTTAAACTTTTACTAGTCAAATTTCGAATGTACAATTCAACGTTCTCTATGAGTTTATATAAGAGCCCCCTTCAAAAACTTCCGTGCAGGGCTATGAAAAGGAAGCATTTGAAACAGGACTACGTTAACGCGTAGTCATTCAGAACACGTAGTTAAAACAAAACCACTTAATCGCAAACACCAACCGCACACACGAGGAAAATGGCTTCTTTTCATACTGCCACAAGACACCAGGAAGGATATCCGAATTCGTGAGGGATTTGTGCCTTAATAAAATAAAACAACTAAATTAATTTTTATATATTTATAATGGTATTAACGGAGCCACCGGTTTTTCTAGAAAAGATTTACGCGGAGGCTAGACTTCAATATTCTATGTGCACGCTTGCAGTCTTCATTTGACTTTATCCGCTTGTCTTTGCGTGATGACATTACGTTACATGAGTGAGCCAATCAGAGTTAAGTTTCTCTGATACTGATCGTCCGTGATTCGCGGGTAGACAGATGATTCTCGTAACAGTTCAAATGACCCAATTACGAAAGTGATTCTGAACTAAAGTGCGTTGGACCACAACTTTTTCTGAAATATTTTCGCGAGATACACGTGCCCCTAGGTATTAATATTCACATAACTATTATTTACAGTATTTAACTACATATCTGTCCTATTACTCTTATTATTCTCAGTGAGAGCAATATTTAATGTTTATTTTAATTTTAATTAAAGTCCTTAAGATTGAAGTAAGCAAACTGCCTATGGATCACTGCACGCATTTCCGTTTTGGGTACTTCAGAAAGCAGAATTTACAAGAAAATCTTCTTCAAGAAAGATCGTCATAATACTTACTGTGATCATGTGTAATAAAATCACAGTAATAATGTACAATATCTATTTTATAATTAACTTTATCTACCTCAGTTTCAGCCATAAATGTTTGTGGCAACTGGACGCACATAAATTCAGTTCTAAAAATTACTTCCTATATTATTATTACAATTATGTTACACACAATCATAGTAAACATTATGACGATATTCCATCACGAAGATTTTCCTGCAAATTCAACTTTCTGTAGCATCCAAAATGGAAAAATGCTTAAATTTCGTTTAAAAATGCACACTATTTTAATCGATTATTTTTTACATTTAAAAATGATATTTTTGGTAAATTGCTTATTATGTTGCAAAATATATACATTATTCTTTCACATACAGCATAAATCGTACTTTTCTGACAATTTTTAATGTGGCTGTACTAATTTTTTTATGAGTGCTTCACGTTGTGTAGTCGGGTGCAGTGCTCCATAGGCAGTTGCTTTAATTCAGACTTAATTATCTCAATATTGGTTACAGTCAGTTTACACTGATATTTACACATATTTAGTCTGCCATCACTCCAAATATCTGTCCCTCGCGCATTCAGTTCAATAGTCCCTCCCGTCAGTCTCACCTTTCACTGTACCAATGCTCGTAGTCCCCAGACTCCACTCTCCTTGGTCACTTTCATCGCCTCTCATAGCTTTGATGGCTCGTCGTCTCGCTGTGTTCGCACGCATGGCTCTTAAGTTCGCACAATCCTCCAAATTATAAACTCTAGGCTCGGAAGTCCGTCGCAGCTTACGTAGTCTCGCTGGTTCGATATAGAATGTTCCCCGAACCCCGAGTGTCGCCGAGAGAGACTGAGCAATGACCAGAACATTCTTTCATTGACAAACCCCAGAAATGCAATCCGCTCAAGGTAGGGAGGGCACGAGTCCCGACAGGCTTATCTGGCGCAAGCGGCGTCTCGCCTTTGTAAATCTCCGTGCGCTCCTCGGGTTACTAATATGGCCTTGACACTCTCCTTCGCAAAGGAAGCCAAACCCTGGACACTGTATAGGAGTAAACCGAAGGCTTTATTTATTTCCGATTCGATTTTGTTTAATTCCCCAGTCCAATATCGGCAATTTAAGAACAGAAAATTTCTTGATACAATGTAAATAACTGCCTATCGTTTAAGGAATTTTTTTCAACGGAATTGAAAATAAAATTATAGTAATAATGATGCAATTGTAGAAACTGAAATACAGTGATTTATATAAGTTCACATTTTTTTTTACTATGTCGGTGGTGATGTGAGTTATTACATTCTTGTGGTCGTGTATTGTCGTTGATGTGAGCTAGTTACTGTTTTAACAACGATTTGGTGTTTCTTACTGGCACTGGACAGCCCACAGTGGCTGCTTATTTTTGGATGTAAATCTACATATGTTAGATGTGAATATTGAACACATTTTTATTCAAATGGGTGGCATTAGACGATTGAAATGTTATGCTGAAAACTGTTCATGTGTACTACTGCCAACCTGCGAACACATTTTATTTTTGTTTTATCATTGGCACATTTGCACTGGGGAAAAAAATAAGCGTTCCGTTGCTTTGCCTTCATTGACGTCTCTGGTACTTGTAGGCTCGTTGAGGAAAGCGATGCAGAGCAACAAGCATGTGGCACTACTGTATTATTTGTAATTCGTTAGCCAACCAGGGCCTGGTCACATATTCGACAACTGGCAGCCCAGTAAAAAAAGGGGAACATTTCGCATCGTTCAGTAGCCTATCAAACACGAGTACCGTTTCCACAACCTAGCACAGCCGAGAGTGGGGTACGCCCACGTCGACGGAAATGCCTCCCCGTTTCGCATCTGTATGTTTGCCTACCCTGTGGCTTCGGCGTCAGCAGGGAAGTTCTTTGCTGCGCTCTCCAGCCACAGAGGTCAGCGTTCTGAGGCTCGGCCGGCCCCTGGGGCTAGCAATCACCATCGTCCATTAGCGGCTCGAATATCCGTCGAGCCCACGCATTGCAGCAGCCGCCCTCGGCCAACTTCAGTTGACCCTTTCAGCTCCCGCACACTTCCTAGAGCACGGCGGTTCATACTGCAAATACCCCGGTTCACTGCTCATTTCTGGAAGCCGTGCTACCTTATCGGTTTACAGTTTCAGCCCGTTGATTTGATTGATATAAGCAATCCATGGTAAACTGAGCACTTTCGAAAGCCCTGCATACGACCGACTTGTATGCACGTTGTGTATTCCTTAGCCTTATGTAAAATTAACATTGCCAAGGACCTCATCACTTAATTTATGCGTCGGTCAAGTGAAACTGTGAAATGATTACAAAAGTAAAAATTTTATAAATCTGCAAATTTTAACACACTGGTGCATTAAAAAAGAACAGAGAGGGCATTAAATAATTTAAATTGTCGCAGGTGGTTAGCTAACACATTTTATTCGACGTTAAGATATGGAACTACTTTCCTTCCTTCGTTGCCATATTTACCGGGCGCACGTCACTCAGTGCGCCCGTTGAAGTATATGCAGGCACGGACAGTGACTTTTTTTTCTACGGTTCGTTTCAAAAGTGCTCACTTTATCGTGAACAGTATTAAATTTTATTTATCTGACATGACAAGGTACATACAGTGACATAAAAAAGACAAGACAATAGTTGACAAGTATACGACGCTCTAACCATAAATAGAGACCCGAGAATTTCGCGGGTTCATTTCTAGACAAGTTGGAATTCACACACTTGTAAGTTCATGTTACGTTTGTAATTGGTCGACGTGTTGTTTGATACCTCCTGGAGATAAATAAGCTAATAGCAAACATGCAATAAATTGGGCGCCCAAGCACCGCCTTTTACTACCACTACATTCAACCTATAAACATTTCATATCTGTATGAGAGTATATAAGACTGTAAAGTCTAGCCCACAGGTCATTGAACTCGTGAATTTCTCGGGTCTCTAGCTATAAATATAGGCTCTTCTGTCGTACATTAATAGTAAAACTGAAGACAAGAAACGAATAACTCGAGAAGTGACTGGAACAAAAACCTAGCAATTACGTAATAAAAATAACAAAATCCTCAAAAAATGACTATTAATACAAACAAAAACACTTCTAAATCTAACAAAGAGAAACGAGCGAGTGAAGATATTTGAGCGGCTCTTAATAGCGAAAGAGAACTGATACAGACGAAGAAAAGCTGTGACTGAGGACACCACAATGACAATGTATACACAAAATTAAGCGAGATAAGGAAACCAGGTTAGGCATGAACGCTCAATCAGTAGGGACGGTTTTTTTTTTTTTTTTTTTTTTTTCGCGTAAATATTTTATCATCAGTTGTGCTCCAAAACACGTTGGTTCATATGCACTTTCGTGGTAGGATAATTTTAAATTTCACGTGTCTCAAGAGACTGTCCACGAATCATGGACGTTAAGCATCGGAGTACTTTATTGCGATTGGCCCAGTCAAAGAACATATCTTCTCACGTAGACACGCAGCCAATAACAAAAGAAAGTTGTGGTTGAGGGCGTAGGATATTGAAGTCAAGCATGGTCATAAATACTGTCGCCAAAAACACCAGTCCCTATCAATCAGGGAGGGACATGTAGCAAGAATGTCACAAATGCTCCCGCTGCCATATGCACAGCGACAATGAACGTAAAACATACATATAGACTAAATAAATAAGAAATAAAATTAAGAAACGAATAACAGTGACAACAGAAAAGGAACAGCAAAGGAAAGGGATAGAGCAAGTATCTCTGTGAAGCAGGGTTATCCAGCATCATGATACCATACGTGTAAACGTGTTGTAAAAGCTGTGAGAAAGGAAAAAGAATGGTGATAAACAACATTTGAAAGCCGGAGGAGAGGTGTACTACTCAAGGGAAAGTAAAGGAACAATCAGACCGTGGTACTGACGTGTAGGATAGATTTCACAACTATGTGAAGTCAGTTAAATGTTCACTGTTCAATGGCTACTCTCCTTCGTGGTGGAAAGCAATGAAACACCGTAGATAACTACACAGCAGCGAAATGGCCTGGCGGTTATTTTGATGAGCGCGTTCTCACTGTCTGATTGGTTGCGCGAGGATCTGGGAACGGGCCATTTGTCAAACTTACTACTGCACACTGCGAAACGTTCCCTATTGGCCTAACTGTCGGCTGGCGATTATGTTACTAGGCGCCGATTGGCGGACGGCATTCCGACATACTGTTTCGCCTCTGCATTCATAAGTATAATCTATTCGCGGTTTCTCGACACTTTTTGTATCTAACCCTTGAAAACTCACGCGATTGGTTATGCCCTATCTATGCCAAATACAGAGACCCGAGAAATCAGTGCGTTCAATGACCTGTAGGCTAGACTTCACAGTCTTATATACTCTCATACAGGTATCAAATTTTTATAGGATGATTGTTGCGGTAATAAAAAGGGGTTTCTTGGGCGCACAATTTCTTGCATGTTTGTTATTGGCTCATTTATCTCCAGGAGGAGTCAAACAACACGTCGACCAATCACAAACGTAACATTGACGTACATGTGTATGAATTCCAGCTTGTCTAGAAATTAACCCGCGAAATTCTCGGGTCTCTAGCTATTTATCACCAGCTCTTGGAAATTCTGTTAATATAAAAATACCCCTTTTTTTTTTTTTTTTTGTTAAATTGGACTGTTACATGTATTTTATGTTTGAGTTATAAAATTTATTTTATATTTAGTATGAATGAAAATAGGGAGGAAATAGGTGTGTTGTAAATGCCTAGTAAGAAATAGTCTTTATGCAAAAAAAAAGTCATTACGTTCAGTGCGCTCGAATGTGGCTTACCGTCGCTCTGGTGAAATTTTCTAGACTCGGTTTGTGTATATGAGGCGGAGGAATATCCTGGAAGGAGAAGTTGAGATAAGTTGCAGACTTTGTTGCCAATGACGACGGGGGAGCAGGCGCAGATGTTGGCACTCCACCTCGCATGCTTAATTGCGTGGCGACGGCTCCGCTCAGATACGAGCACGGCAACAAGTTGTTATGCAAATCTGGAGAGTTGTGACAGGCATGTCATCGGCCGGTTACCTTTCAAGGTTTGTCGACGGAGGAAGGTGTGGAAGGCGATTGTTACACTCGTGAGTCATCGTGCACCGCATGTCTACACTGCAAAAAAAAAAATTATGAAGTAAAAATTCCCTTACATGTAACGGAAGCTATAATCCATTCACTTCTTCTGCAGCCTTTTCTGAAGCCCTGCTAAAGTTCTACTGCCAGGATATTCCTCCGCCTAGTGCCAACTAAGCCTGGAGAATTACGCCAGAGGGACGCCGCACTGAATTACGCCAGAGGGACGCCGCACTGAATTACGCCAGAGGGACGCCGCACTGAATTACGCCAGAGGGACGCCGCACTGAATTACGCCAGAGGGACGCCGCACTGAATTACGCCAGAGGGACGCCGCACTGAGTTCGCGCGCACTAAGTGTAACAGTATTTTTCATGAGGACTATTTCTTACTAGGCGTTATCAACATGCTTATTTTCTCCCTGTTTTTTGTTCAAATTATTTATAAACTAAGCATTATAATTTATAAATAAAATATGAATATCATTTCAGTTTAACAGGAATAAAGTAACTTTTATGAACACAGGTATAAAACTTGTATGATATAAGGCGTATTTAGGAAATAACTAAACAAGTCATACGTGGGGAGATTTTTCAAAGGTTTGATTAAAAAAAGGCCAAAGAAACCGTGAATGGACTATAATTACCTCTACATGTAAAGTAAAATAACCTGTTAAATGTGAAGTAAATTTACATAACAAGTAAAATACTATTACCTAATCGTACGGGAAAGGTACCTGACAAAAGTGGGGGGAAATTCCATACAAGTACGGGAGCGAAACCTCAACTCTAAAATCCTTGTTACTTGCTGGTTGGTGGACGCGAACTATTGTCCTTTATCACGATAGGCCGATGCGTTATCCATTACACCACGAAGACAGCGTAACAGCAAGCGTGAATATTAGCGTGATAGATGAATGTTTCTTCCGTCCGTCCTCCCACTTAGCTGTTGAGACAGTATTGAAGAGATGCACGGGTCGTAAGGTAATTTTCCCATCCATTTATGCGATTTTCCAATGTTGTGTACGTGAATTTAACTCCAGAGTGTGGTAATTTCACCTTACTTCGTAAGGCAAGCTGTATTTACCACAAACGTTTTCGAATATTACCTAACACTCGTCAAATAATTTTCCCATTACTTTTTACAGTGTACCGTCGCTCCGTGAAACACTCCCGCCTCACGAAATTATCATATCGCCTCGCCATGGCGATGGCGGCCTGTGCCCTCCGCCTTGAGTGAGAGCTGGCGATAAAGTAGACCTTCACTCGTGAATCACGTAACCTTTATGACCTCCATGCTGGGTCGCCCAACATGGAGCGTGGATGGAACAGGAGGGATTGTGGCGAGTAACTTCCCCTTGCCTTTTGTATTCAGGGCGAAGAAGTTCAAGTTTGTTCCTGATATGCTTCACCTCCATTATTTCCCAGAATTTTGTACCATATTAATATATCTGCGTATGACTTGTGTGGGACCGCTTGGACAAAAAGATTGGGCCAACTTTCACCAAATTGCTTTTAAACTAAAAAAAAAAAAACACTTCGTGCACTTTGAAGAGCTTTACATGCTACAAGACAGGAAGTAGAAGTAAATTAATAATAGATGGTGTTGGTGTCATTTTTACTCTATAAATCTTAATTTAACGGCAATTTTCAGGGTATTATTATTATTATTATTATTTTTAGAAATGTGGCCCGGGCACAGATGTATGTATGTAGTGCAAAGTGTTTATTGTTTGATAGTGATACCGTTAAAGTTACCTAAGTCCAGCCTAACATCAGTTAAAATGTAAAAATCCTATCATTTCTGCCAGTTGGTCCCGCGTTAAATCTGACCAGGTCCTTAAACACACCGCAGAGATTCAGTTGTAGGTATAGCTGGCATCTAAAAACGGTTCTTTTTTTTTAAGAGTGGCGTCTGCATACGAATAGCATTTAGGAAATTGTTCACGTCCGAATCTTGTTCCCGTTTTCTCTTTCCATCTGTGACGTAGCGTACGGGCATGCCACACATCTTTGTCGTTATTACCACATTATAAAATGATAGGGTCGCATCTGGAAGTCCTGTGAAGACGAGGCGACGAGAAAAACAATGCTCTTCAGTTCGGCGCCTTGTTCGTAAAGACTACCAGACATTCAGTGCGTGTGAAATAAACAGCGCTCCAGTGATGAAATGAAAAAATTGTAGCTCTTTCGGAGTTCAGGCTATCACTCAACTACCTGTTACAAATAAAGAACCGAATAATCCGCAGTTTCATTAAGATACAAGCTAAATCACACAATTATTTGAACTCTCGAGCGTATTTCATATGCTCATTGACTTCCGGCAAAATAAAAATCTTATGTTAGGCTGGGGTGTATTTTTTTTCGGCATCTCTTTAGCTGGGGATGTATTGCTGGCTCTGTACGTCCAGGCTGCTACCAAAAGCCACGGCCTACTTACAAAAAATCACAAATATGTTACATGTTTGAAATCTGACCTTTCGAAACATTGGTGATTTTTTCTTTGTTCCTAGCCATAATTAGAGACCTGAAAAATTCGCGGATTCATTTTGAGACAAACTAGAATTCGAAACTCGTGCGTCTATGTAACTTAAGCCATTGGTGCACACGGTGTTTGACACCTCCTGGAGAACGCTGGCCCAATCGCCGCCTTCCACTGTGTCAGCACACAACCAATGTGAAGTTATCATCAGCATATTTGTACATAAGACTGTAGAGTCTAGCCTGCAGGTCATTGAACTCGCGAATGCTTCCAGTCTCTAGCCATAATTTATGGTTAGTAATTTTTATTATCTTTATATGTAGTCTATGTATAGTGACGTACGTAGCCAGAGACTTAATAACTACGTCAGTTTTTTGATTGAATCTACCTAAAAACATGAGTGCAAACTTTTTTCCTAATTTTTTTTCCACCAAGATGACTGGTAATTTACTAGGCGCGTTTGTTTGGATTAGAAAGTGCCTAGCTTAAATGAGGGTGGAAAATGCAAAATTCAAACTTCAGTGACAAAAATTCCTTGATCGCTCGTTTAAGATAAGCTTCATTATAAATGTTCTTCATAAGAATCTTAACGTTGTAACTTGGATTGTAACAAATTATATTTAGAAATTTCACTCCACGTGAGATAAATAATGTGAAACTGAACTGTATTGTTATGCACTTACTGCTTCGTATCCCGCGCGAGCAAAGGGGAAGACAGAGAATCGTTATAAGATAGCGGCGGCAGTGCGAGCGATTAGGCCCTATAGGCTATAAAAAGAAAACCAAGATCATATCTTTTTGCGGCATGCACTGCTGACCATTGCTCTATTTATTTATGCATTTATCTGAAGAATGCTCTGGATTACTGACCTCGTTCTCTCAGCGTAACTCGGGGTGCGTGGAACCTTCGAGATTGTCAGGGCAAGACTAAATATATTGCGACAGGCATCTGGGCCGGGAGATGAGGGGAGTTGAGTTGGAGCTTATGAGTGAATGAGTGGCTGAGTTCCAAGCGATAAAAGAACGAGCGGCAAGAGAAGTGAGCAGCGGAAGGGAAGTCTGCTACTGCGAGTATCAAGCAGTGAAGGACGCGGCTGGCCGGCCAGCCAGCTGGACTAGATGGGTGAGGGAAATACATTATAAACTATGGCAACAGATATACTGAATACGTTCTAACGATGAGTATGAGTTAATGACTGTAACCAACAGAGATTATTAAAAAGGACTTAATTAGAGTAGAAATAGACATTAAATAAAGCACTCACTGTTAAATGAAAAGGGTAAAAGTGGAGACAAATAATTTAATGCTCTAAATAATAGCTGAGTGAAGAAATTAGAAATCGAATTTATAATTTTTTACTTTTTTTTGTTAAGACCTCCATCCATCACAAACTCAGATATGCCCCTCAGACGTTCCATGTAACAATATTGTTTTTGATTAAGGAAAAAAATGGCGTGCCTCGCATGTTTTCAGAATTTGTAAACATTTCAAATTGTAAAAAAAAAAAGAGATGAGAGAATTACTTTACGGTAGTTTTAATGCTTTCATCCAATTAATTTATTTTAACGATGTAACTAAACGATCGCAAAGAAATATAGAACAACTTAAATAGTATTCAAGGTAGGAAAAAAGAAGCCGCAGTTTGTTGGAAGTCAAGCCCAGAAAGGAGAGTATTAACCCATTCAGACCCAGTGTACACAATTGTGTAAATTACACACGTGTAGGTAATTTATAGTCTTTACTGCACACTGCGAAGATCAATGACCAATGATCTTACTTGTGGATAAATTATTCGTAAACCGTCATACTAGTCTAGGTCTAGGTTGGTTCATATAAATGTAGCCGAACATATTGCCTACAGCTCATTGGCTGTGACAGCGAAACAAGTGTTGTTTATACTTACGTACAGTACGCATCATAAAATGTTTTGTTTGCAACATATGAAACCGTAAATTTAAGTGGGTCTGAAAGGATTAATCAAGCAACGACAGTTAAAATAGAGACCTCTAATAAAACATGAGTACACAGTTTACTTGATTACTATAAGCAACCAACAGCAGTTGTCTCTTGTCATTGGTTGCTGTCTGCTTGAAAAGGCGTTTTCATATTTGATCGAGTCACTCAGAATTCGACAACATAGGCACGGCTCCTGCGTAATTCGTGTGCAAACACTTAACAAATGTCAAAAATAAATTCAGTCAATCGAGATAGGTAAACAATCCTGCAGCGAACTGGAAATTAACTTGTCTTCAAATCTTTTCGCGAAATTCCATCACGCCTATAAATAAGTTTTTGTAGGAAAAATTTGTTTCATCACTCACATCTCTAACTTGCGAGTCTGTGCATAAGATGAAAAAGCATTTTCTAACAAACAAATTTTTCATTCAATAATTTCCGTGTGTTCACTCAAATAATAATGCAAACCAATATTTATCTTTAGCGCTTTGACACAAAAAAATAGTGAAATTTTACTTAATTGCAATGTACTTGGACTTTCGTGGCATATTGATAAGATCAGCAAAATATAGTGACTTAATTTTAAGACACTTAATATTTCAAACACATCTGATACTTCCAGTAACTTTTGTATCTAGAACAAAGTTTATTCGTTGCTCATTCCGAAAACCGCTAATAAATGAATGGTTAATACGCGAAACAGATAGGAGAGTAAGTCTTTAATTAGATGGCTCTGAGCTCACAAAGGTTTCCTGTTAGGGTTAGAGGTATTTTGACGAGCTTCCTTTTTACCAAAATATCACATACTAAATTAATGGTATCTTACTTATATGTGTATTTCAACTCTGTAATGTTCGATACCGTTGAGTAAGCAACATTATTCGTAGTTGATATGTAGGGCCTGTGATTTTTTGCCTAAAAATCGGAGCACACAGTATACTTTAGTGTATATATATATATATATATATATATATATATACACACAGCTCAACTGTTGTCGTGCCACCATTGGCTGCTGGTGTCGTTCCCGCATTTGAGTAAGCCACTCAGGAATCTGTAACTCCGACATTGAACCTTCGTGATTTGTGCTTAAACAGTAAACACGGACCAGAACGTGCTTCAGCCAATCAAATAACCTGGACAACCCTACAGTGGTTTCAACTGTATCTGGTCTTGAAATCTTTTCGCGAAATATCACTGGCCCTACAGATATGTTGTTTGTAAGGATCTGTGTAAATTTCATGTATGGTGAAAGTGGCATGTAAGTGGACTGTGTATTACACGTTTTCATTGAACAGAGTACTTAAAAATGCACAGGTCAAATGACCGCTTATACCGGAAACTCTAGCCCCATGCGCCAGCAGAATAGCGTCTTTGGTCAGCCGCTGGAGTGCCGTTCGCCTATCAATGCCTAGTTACCTAATCGCCAGCTGGCAGCCCAGCCAATAGAAAGATTTCGCAGTACATAGTACACTCTAAATTCGAATCAGTGGGAAACCACTGATTCGCAGTGAAATTCAACCACTAGAATCAGTGAAATCGCTCCACTTAGAATCAGTGGGAAAACCATTGATTGTTTCAGTGAAAAAATTTCACTGATTGAATAAGTGACGCCCGATTACAGTGGTGAATTAAATATTGTTTTTACTGAATGTAGCCAAATAATTACGTGAAATAAACATATTTATGACAGTTTACTATTTATATTGCACAATTTACCGTAATTTAAAAAGGAAAATATTCGGAGGTGGCCGGGAATCAACTGACACACCATTCGACTCTTGGCTGTTACCTGACTACTTACGCTAGTCTGCCAAGTTGAAAATAAGAGGAAAATATATGCCTAATATGTTTTATGCGAAGTCGTGAAGATTTAAATGGTATGTTCTTACTTTTCATGTTTGGTTTAATTGGTACCGTTAAGATTGTTAAAACGAATAGTATATATGAGTGCATTCTCTTCATTACATTTTATGCAGTTTAAACCTTCATACAGAGCGCTGTGATGATTACATGAAAACGAAATGAAAAACGTAAAAAAGGAATAAAAGGCTGTGTGTGCCTATTACCTCATAAAATGGCGTTTTGAAAGATGAAATACATTTTAGAAAGTATTTTGTTTTGGTTTTATTAGTTTATTCGTTTTTATTTCACTTGGTACACTTTGTTTAGCGGCCATTTGTAAACTTTGTTTGACGGCCAATTTTAGACACTGATTAACTGATCAATCAGTGAAAAATAAACCACTGAGGAAACAGTGAAAAAATATGAATAATGAATCAGTGGAAAAGGTCACTGAATCAATAAGTGAAGGAAATCTGGCATTTCTTTGCCGATTCATTAGTTAAATGACTGTTGAATCAGTCAGATACGTTTGACTGAATGAAACAGTGAAATTATCACTGACTCAAGTTTAGAGTGTAGTCAATCAGGTACCAGATCCGTTCCCAGAGCTTTGCCCAGCCATTCAGAATGGGTACGCCCACATCATAGAAACGGCTAAGTCATTCTGTCTTTGTGAACTTATATACTGTGTGATAATAATACTTAGAGATAGGAAAATTTCGCGAATTCATTTCAGAGCAAGGTAGACGTCAAACATGTGTACACTGAAGTCACCTTTGCGATTGGATCACAGTTTATTAGACACGCCCTGGACGACTCTGAACCAATAGCAGACTTGCACGGAAACAAGTAGCGAACCCATACTGCCAGGTGTGAGGTAAAACTGGCTACTGTGTGGGGCAGCAGCCAATGAACAAACATATGAGGCTCGATTATACACAGGACTGTGGAGTCTGGCCTACATGTCGTTCAACTCTCTTGAAATTTTTCTATTCCTAATAATACACCATCCATAGCCTTAGCAAGTTATGTGGTTTACAGATCATTTAGACCTGCTCACTGAGATGGTCAAGGAATACTAAGCCTCGCTGTGTATACAGCGCAGTCACTGTTTCAGCGACTGAAATCACTCTTTCGGTGAGTGAAGAATGAAGACATCTGGCCGACTCTTAACAGCGAGGTTTTGAGAGCCGATGAGGGCATAGGAAAGAGGAAATCCCCGAGAAAACCCGCCAACCAGAGGCATCGTCCGGCACTATTCCACTTGTTAATATTCTACGGCCCGCCGGGGATTGAACCCGGAACGTCTTGGGGTGGTAAGCAGGCTAACCACTCAGTCACCGCGTCCCCCACACCTCCGGAGTTTAAAGTATAGTTGTTTCAGTAAAGTCCAAATATATTGGTGCTAAAGGAGTAATTTTCCTCAATGACGTGTTTCTATCGCTATGCTTATTGTAAGCCTGCCACTACGGAAGAGGAAAAAGAAATTCGTCCAGAAATCAAATTGTTTTTCTTTCCATATCCTGTATTGGATTCAATAACACTGCAGTTCTGAACTGAAGACAAAGACGATGTTTTCCTGAATATAAGGATTGTCTTCATTTAGCGGAAACTGTCATGCGGGGATTACTTCACCATGCCTTACGTAAACGAGTTTTTTATTTATGGTAACTTCGCCATTACGATTTAATGGTATTAAAACCACTGCCATGTATAAGTCAGTATTTTGTAATTTTTCAAGTGTAGTAAGTTCGCTACACTGGAAATATATACTAGAATAGTTGAATAAATAGCTCGTTCCTCGCGCGCGTGCGGAGTAGCCACGGCACAGACTGTACACAGACGCCTATGTACAGGCTGTTCACGGTAAAATGACTACTTTCGAAGCCTTAGTCGCTTTTTCCTTTCAGCCATATTTTATACTTTAACCACCCTCTTTAAAACAAATATTGCCACGTAAGAAACAAACGAAGTATGTATATTTCACCGCACTCGGAAGTTAACATCTAGCGCTAAATTGACTATCATTCCAATTGAGAGCGCTTTCAAAATTGCTCACTTTACCGTGAACAGCCTACAGTTATAGCCAATTCGTGGTTTCGTCACACTTTTTGAATCAAACTTTTGTAAAATCTCTCCATGTATAACGTGTTTGGTTCTTTCCTTAATGTGATATGTATAGAGACCTGACAAATTCGCGGATTCATTTCGGGACCACCTAGAACTCATAAACGTGTACGTATGTGTCACTTTTGAAATTGGTCCGCTCGTAATTTTACACCTCCTTGGAATCTCTGGACCAATAATAAACTTACAACAAATTGCATGCCCAATAAACGCCATCCACCTTGACAGCAAGCAACCAATAAAACGTTGATATCTGATTGCTTGGACATAAGACTGTGAATTCTAGACTACATGTCACAGATTTCGCAAAATTTTCTTGTCTCTAGGCATGTACCACAAGCGTACCTAATTATCGGTTAAAATTAACTTTCACTTATATTTCATCTGTAAATTGTAAGATTTAATTTCTAGTTAGTATGAATATAAATAGTGAAAAAATACATGTGTTGTTAATGCCTAGTAAGAACTAGTTTTTATACAAAATATTATTTAACGGAGTGCGCAAGAATGCAGTGCGTCGTCCCTTTGGCGTAATTCCACAGACATAGTTAAGCCTTGTTTGCATGAGGCGGTGGAATATCCTGGAAGGCGAACTCTATCAGGGCTTCAGAAAAGTTGTAAATAACCGTGAATAGACTATACACGTGCAAAGCCAATTTGTAAAGCGTTCACATATGGCTCTGTAGTGTAGCGGTAATGCGGAAGTGCTCGCCTGTGGCCTGGTTGACCCGTTGTGCAACGCGCATTGCCGGGCGATGGAGCGTATGACGAAGGGGGAAGGGAGCAGTTTGCGATATGCGCAATAAATGCGGTCTACATAAGAGCTGCGGCGAGCGCGTACTTCTCCCGAAAGGCTGGAGAGGCGGAGGGGTGTTGGGAGAGCGAAGAGATAGAGAGAGAGAGAAAGCTGCTCTTCTGGTTCCCTTGATGCGGAGCACGTGCGGATAAAGCCGCAGAGAATCCGGGCTGATGTCGAGAGGGGGGAGGGGGTTCGACCCGTACCCTCTCCTTGGTAGCATCTCTCACCCCTGGGGTTCCGCATGGATAGCCCCGGCCCGGGAGCACGCCCCTCTAGCTTGACGTCATCTGGAGCGATCCGACACACCGCCTTCCAGGCCTCGGCGCTGTGGTACACAGTCAGGGTTCAAAGTCCATTCCTGTCATTAGCTTCGCTGCGGTTCATTTTATTTCGGAAGTTTCTATGGGCTACAACTATGTTGTAAACTATCGATATCGTTACTGAGTACCAGGCACGAGCTAACTGTAAACTACAATAAATCTACCGAAATAAATCCTCGCCAAAATGTTAACGCCATTGCAGCACCGAGCTCTAAAATATAAAATTCGCCGATGGGATTTACTCGTGTCTTGCTCTTACGCTTGTTCTTATAGCTAGTAATGAGCTAAAATTTTGTCCATTCCTAATTTCATTTTCTTCAACCTCCCTCCTCTGATACTTTTTTTTTGTAATCCGCAATTTTGAGCAGATTAATTTCTTATGCCTTCAAATACACTCGGAAGTCATCTTCTACACGCGTGTTTAGTGCTTTCGTGACACCGTCATTTCCTTAAGCCTTCATTTACCTCCTATTGTTTTACAACCCTTTCTTCCACAAATGCTGCCTCACGAAAATTTCCATAACATTGTTGTGCGGTTTGCATTATTACCCTTTTTTTTATCGCGGTTTTCCTATAATATACAGAATGCTCGGAAATACCTCTTACAAACTCCTAGGACTGGTAAAGGGGACTGAGTAGACGATCTTTTGAATAGGATTCCTGTCCGGAAACGACGTACCATTTCCATGTTACAGATATTACAAATCAAGTGTTTCACACGTTCACTTCTGTGTACGTAATTGAAATAGGTGTGGATCATTGCATTACATCTCTAAAAATGAAATTCATTTGGTAACAATGCCAAGAGAACAATAAAGAAACGTATTAATTTATCACAATAACACTTTTGTCTACAGTTAAACGCAACAATCTGTTTCTGTCTTCCGCAAAGGATGTGTAGCATACGGTATAGATCAACAGCGGCTCGATGTGGCGACCATCAACGTCGTTGCATACATTGTAACTACCAATCATGTTCCAGTACACTCGCTCCATCACACCTGGTGTTCCGTCAATATGTTGTGCAGCGACTATAACTCGTGCCAGCAGATCTTCCTCTGTCTCTACAGGAGTCTCGTACACCATACTCTTCATACGACCCCACAAGAAATAGTCCAATAGAATTAAATCCGGCGATCGTGGGGGCCACAAAGTTGGACCACCTCGGCCGATCCATCTTTGCCCGAATCTGCAGTTAAGATGTCTTCGAACGTCACATGTATATTGCGGGTGCACCATCGTTCCGAAACCACATTACGTGACAGACATTCAGTGGCACAGCATCTAAGACCAGGGCCAATACTTCTTGTAGAAAGACCAAGTACTCGGCATCTGTTAGCCTGTGTGGTAGAAGGTACGGCCAAATCAAACGACCGTCCAGAATATCTGCCCACACGTTGATAGAACATCTGTGCTGGAATCCCTGGACATGCGTGGCGTTAGAGTCACTGTCACTAGTGAATTTACTTTCATCTGTGAACAGAACGTGACGTGGGAACAGGAGCTCAGTGGTTCAGAGGGGCAAGAACTAAGTACAGAAGTCAACACGTGGTGCAGTATCGGCTTTAGAGGTGGTAAGGATGTAGTTATTACTCATGCAGAACCTCCCAGACGATGCTGGGAGCAACACCCATTGCAGGCGCAATTGTTCGCGTACTCGTTGACTGGCTCTGTTCAACGTGATGCACTACAGCCTCTTCCAATTCGGGAGTACGGCGTCTCTTTAGAGCACCACAGTCGTTCATGTCAGCGGTGAAGGTACCACGTTCTCGGAGACGTTGCATTATTGTGGAAAAAAGGGTATGCGATGGTGCCGCACGTTGGGGATAACACTCTTGATACAGCCGACGAGCTGCTCTTACATTGCCTTCAGCTGCGCCATACACAAGGATCATGACTGTGTATTCTTCAAACGTGTACTCGACCATGTTAATCGGAGACGTAACGGCGCGTGAATGGGGCTCGAGGAAGGAGAACGAGGCAGGGTAGGCATCAAATGAGATCAGGTGATTGTGCGATCGTCTGATGTAATGTACTGCCTATATGGTTGCATACCAACACACGCAGATCCTAGACATTGCTCTTTCCTTCAGCGGAAGTGGATGAGTGATACGCCTGATTTGAAATGGCTATAGCACGGTAACGGCACGTTTTCGGACATGGGTTCTTATTCAAAAGATCGTCTACATAGTTCCCTCTACAAGTGCTAGGAGTTTGTAAGGGGAATTTCCGAGCATTCTGTGTAAGAGTTCATATCTCATTTCTTCATTTACTTGTAACACTTCAAGACACCCTCTCTTATTCATTGGTATCCATTATTATGTTATTTTGCCTTAGTGGCGGCGGTAGTAGGTTATAACATATGCTGTGCAGAAAAAAAGTGGCTACTCACAATGCCTTTTTTTTTTGCGAACTTCAAATTATTTTGTAGTGGCCAAAAAACACCTGTTTTACAGTGACTACAAAATAGGAATTTTATTTATCAACAAAATGGTGTGGTCACCTGTAGCCAGGGCTGGCAAGCGATATGCGAGAGCGCAGGATGGCGCGGCCTCGACAAGCCAGCCCGGCTGTTACGAAAATATCTCCCCGGGGAAGGGTAACGAGGCCGGGGTCGCCCCTATATAAGGCTGGTGCAATGGCGGCTCGCGGACATCTTTGATCCAGCCGCTCGAGGGACGACTACGAGAGAGGACCACCAGGCCCGTGGTCCCGCTTCGACCAGGGGTGACTACTGAAAATTTTGGCAAGGCATGCAACACGAAACTTTCTTTGGCACTTCACTTGGCAGAGAGGAAATAAATGTTTATAATACCAAAATGAAAATTAAAGATTGCTGGAAATGTATTTTGAAGTGCTTTGGTGCCCTTTTCCTTCCACTCTCAATCCAATTGTCAAATAACAAGATTCGCTGGTGAAATCAAATAATTTTAAATTTGAAAGTTTAAAAGTTTAAAATTTGTTTAACACCCAAAGTCACAGAACACTTAAATTCGCTAGTAGAAAGTCACTTGAATTTAATCAAAAGCAAAGTTATAAGTATGGTTGTTAACAAGAATAATTTGAGATCTGTTAAAAATGTAAATTTTTGCATGATACGTAATTAAAAATTAAAATTACTTCTGAAAGTTTCAAAACATAATTTATTTTCGAATTTTAAGTTTTCAAGGTTTATTTCTATTGTAATATTTACCATCTGTTTTGTAAGTAATCATTCAAACAACAGACTTGGTCAATAGAAGAGTTTACACAACGTTTCGCTATTGCACAACCGAACTATTTCTTTTGTAAAGGTCAGGATTAAATGTTCGTACAAAGTTTCTGACTTAGTTCCCTGTCTAAATTGTTGAGAGAAGGAGTAGGTCTCCCATTTTTAACTTGTTCTAACTTCTCACTAAATGAGCATAAATGGAAAGATTTATTAAATACACTTATTACAATGTCACGTTTACAGTCATCACTCGTCTTGTGAAACTACTGTTTAAATTCTAGTTCAAATATAACAGTAATACACGCGACCCATCAGTGACTAAAAATTGATTACAGATATATAAACTCACTCGCTGACATGCTGAATGCAGTGTCACCTTGTGTGTGCATTCGCCCACATTTCGCCTGAACTTGCTGTGACGTCAACCTGATTTTTAATTTCAACCACGCTGTGGGTGTCGAGGTTTAAATTGTTAATTGAATTTCTTACATTACTATGTATTTCGTTCATTTGCACCGCTAGCATCTCTTCATTAGATAGTAACGATTTTAAGTGACGTGTAATTAACACATCGCAACACCATGTTGTGAGATCGCCAAGGAAGGTGAGGGATCTTTCAATTCTTTTGGGGAGGGAAACTTCAGAAAGGAATTGATTAACAATATTAACAGATGTGGCACTAAAAATGTCTCTCAGCTTGTCTGCGCTCTTGTAGACTGTGGGGTTTCTGACAGCGCAGGTGCTGTGGAATCATTTTTTTACATTGGCCTGTATCCTAGGTTCTTGCAGTGGCAGCATGAATGGAAGTGCAACAGTTTCTCCATATTGTATCTACGGCATCAGCTTGGTGAAGTAGACACCGTTGTGAGTCTTGTAAAGTTGTCCCACTGCTGCATTCGCTACGAACCCCAGCACACGTAGCAGAGCGCAGAGATTTCATGGCACATCCTGGAACTGGATTAAGCCTGGTTCAAAGTCCTCCCCTGTAACATAAAGACAAGTGTCACTGCCTGACATTGGCAATTTTAATATTCCGTTTGCTCACTGTTTCTATTTTATTTATACCCCTCTTACGTATTTCCACTGCTATTGTGGACGGCCCTAATATATCATTAATCTTGTATGGCCCTTGATATTTAAAGGAGAAAGACTTTTGGCACAAGTGGGTTTTTATCCAAACGAATTGGCCAATTTTTAGATCATTAGGTCGGTATTCAGAGTCAAATAATTTATTTTTCTGTTCTTGAGACACAATTAGGTTTACACGCGCTTGTTCACGTGTGTGTTGTAGCGTTAACACCAATCATTAGCTCTCTGGGAGTATGAATGGCTAATGACATGGGAGGGCTGTACATCTTCAACTCCGTGGAGAAGAAAAAAAAGGGGTGAATTTCGTACTGAGATTAACGGTGGTGTTATAATTAAATAAAATGTAGGATATGTAATCATTCCAGTCTGCGGGATCGTCGCTGGCACAAGAAGTTAAGTGTTGAGAAAGAATTTTGTTGACTTGTTGCGTCAAGCCATTGCATGCCGGGTTGTATGAGGTGGTCTGGAGCTTTTTAATCTGTAGTTTACAAAGAAGTTCTGACTTGATTTCATTGTTAAAGAGTGTTCCCCTGTCAGTAAGGATAGATTTGGGGACAGCCGAACAGTAAATTAATGTCTTTGACGAAGTTTGCACAGGTTATAGTGTCTATAGTATTTCCTGGGGGGGCGACAGCATAACGGGTGGGAAATTCCTTCATTAAGGGTACATATCCGTTGCCAAACGATGACTTTTGTAATGGTCTTTTATCGTCTAGGCCCCAAGAGCGTAGGAGAGGTGGGAGGTATAGGGGTCATCTGTCCAATTGGTTTTTGATTCGGGGCTTTAATGTGTTGGCAAACGAGACAGTTCTTTATATATTCCTTTACAGCCTTACTCATGGTGTCCCAAAAATAGGCCTTTTTAATTTTTTCAAGAATTTTAAAAACACCAAAGTGCCCCCCCCCCCCTCCTAAGAAATCATCGTGATTTGCTGTAATTATTTCGGAACATAGTATTTCGGTACAAGAGTAAGCTTCTTTTCTCATTGGGCGTGTGTTGCTGCATACAGATTTCCCCGTTCCCGGAAATTGCTTGTCTTCTGGCTAACCATCTGTATTTATGGGGTAGCTTTATCTGGTTCCGTTAATGCTAATTTTAATTGTTTGATATAGAGGTTGTTAGCATACTCAGCAAGAAATGGTGACGTTACTTTGTCAACCATAGGTGCTAAAAAAATACGTGAGTCGTCGTCGACTTTAACATATTCTTGTTCATGGATATAAACTGGGAAGTAATTGACTTTCTTAGGGTTGTCATAAGTAATCAAAATGTGGCATTGTAGTCGGGGCTCAAGGCACGTGACATTTATCGTATTGTCATGGTTTTGCATGATGATGTCTATGTTTACTTGATAAATTGAGGTAATGGTTTTTGCAATGGCTTGAAGAGACAGATACTCTTCATTACTGATCATTTTTGCCACGCGAGCTTTGTCCATGGTGTGGGGATCATACTTGATTAGTGGTTTAATCTCGGCCCAGTTATTTGTTATATATTTTATAATTGTGTTCTTTATTTCATCTTCTGTATCAGGATTTTGAAGAAGTGATTTCGCTAATGCTTGGTAGAATGACTGGCAATGGAGGTAATTACATTTCACATTATAAGTGTTATTGTTAAGAGTAACATGTGTATTGTCAGTTACTCCTACTGTGGGTATACGACTCATTGCATCCGCGAGCATATTTAATTTACCTTTTACTAGTCGTGCTTCAAAATCAAACCCTGTTACTGCGATTGCCATTTTCTGTATGTGCACATTGTGTAATGCCATTGTCTTCAGGTACCATAGGCTGGCATGATCAGTTTCGATTACGAATTTTCGTCTGTAAATGTATCGCTTAAAATATATTAGAAAATATTTAATAACAGATAATTCTCGTTCAGTTGCAAACAATTTTTCTCGTTCAAGGATAATGTTTTTGAAGCGAAGGCAATGATGGAACGTTCATTGGTGTTCGGCTGTTCTTGCTTTAGAACCGCGCCTATCGCTGATTGAGATGGTACGGCAAGTTTTGTTGAATTTGGCAAAGATGGATGAGTTAGTCAATGCTGTTTTTAGTTTTCCAAAATCTAATTGTTCTTTCTGCAACCATACAATTTCTACAGTATCTTATGTTAGTTCCATTAAAGGTTCTTCTATTTGTGCGTAGTTCAGTATATATCTACGCAAGTCCGAGAAACGTGCGAACCTGTTTAACATCTAGTTAGAGACTCAGGAACTTGTGAGTTAAAGCAGTGTTATAATAGGCTTCAAACACTTGTGCTTTCTTTTTACTTTTATGATTGTTTATTGGATTACTCGTTTCCTGAAATACCTTGTATGAGTCTGAGCCAGGAATACACACGTAGAACGGAGCGGAGCGAATCACTATTGAAAAAAAAATTTTGTAAGGGCGACAAAGTGTTTCGTTAGTATTAACTACGGATACGAAAATTTCGTGAAATTCTTTTCAGGATAAGATAGACGTCAAACACGTAAACACTGAAATCACCTTTGCAATTGGATCACAGTTTATTATACACGCCCTGGGCGACTCTGAACTAATAGAAGACTTCCAAGGAAACAAGTAGCGAATTACATACTGCCAGGTGTGGAGTAACACTGGCTACTCTCTGAGGCTTGATTATACACAGGATTGTGGAGTCTAGCCTACAGGTCATTGAGCTCGCGAAATTTTCCTATCCCTATTATTAACCCTGCCAAAATTTCTTGTCGAGTAAACTAAATTTTTTTGTTGTTAGCACTAAACTTTTATTGCAACAAAAAATTGATTTTGGTGAGGCTATATGCCTATAAACTTTGGCTATAGGCCTATAAACTTTTGTATTCAGCACAATAAATCGGCAGGCTATAGAACAAATGGCAGCACCTGAGGTGTATACAGAACTGTCAAGTATAGCCATGCCATCAAATAAATACGTGAAATTTTCGTCTCTCTCCTCACAAGAGACATTAGTTTATCGTGGGAATAGCTGACTGTTTGCTAGGATTCAACTTATTCTACATATACCCGGTAGTTTCGTTTTTGGATTTTGTGCATGTATAAAGTTACTATCCCATTACAATGCGCCAATTATGATTATGACAGACTAAAGTAGAGCATATGTGACTGATCTGCAATGAACTTGGCCTAGTCGTAAACTTGTTCAACCATAAAATAATAAACTGCCAAGAATGTTATCGAAGATATTTTGTCTGAAAACTTATTCGCGATTTTTCAGTGTAACATTTGCGACTTTAAGTTAGACTATACATAAGTTTATACTTCCACGCGGATATCCGTTGCTCATTGGCTCCTTGCTGCAAGAGTGGGAGATCGTGAGTAGGCCCTTATTTTGCAACATGTATCTTATTGGCTAATAATCATCCAGGATGTGGCAAAAACATGATAGGTCAATTGTAAAAGTCACATCAACACTAAAGTTTTTGAAGTTTAGCTTTTTCCGAAATGAATCCGCGAATTTCTCAAGTCTCTACTCATAACCAGGGACATCTTATTTTCTCAGAAAATAGTTCTAGGCGCGCTAGACTTCAATATCCTGAATGCACAGCTGCAATTTTTCTTCGGTTATGGGCCACGTGTCTTTGTGACGTTTTAGAGTTTGGCTTGCTAATCAGAATTTTGATACTGCGAATATGAACGTCTTTGATTGGAAGGGCGAGCGTCACAGACCCATATCAATAGCAGCTAAAACCACCCAGTCGCCAAATCAGATCTGAGCCAAAGTGTTTTGAAAAAACAACTGTGCAGGAACTCCTTTCGAGGTAATAAGGTATCCCTACTCATTTCTTAAAGTTTACCTAATGTTCATAACTGTATAAAATAAGTTAATTGATAGTCATCTTATTTTTTTTTAATTTACAGTCATGTAGCAAGGAATTAAAAAGTGATTTGATAGATAGATTACTTAACTCACTTCTATTTCCCAGCATATGACTGCTCGACGCGAGTAAGTTGCTTCTCCAAACGTTGCAAGTTATACACTCCCAGGCAGATGAGTGAGCACGTTTGGTTCAAGCCTCAATCCCCTCTTCTTTAAACACAGCTCATCGCATGAGAAAATGTGAGAACCCTTTCCCCTTTTCATAGAAGCCCTGAGTGGCAGTTCCACCTCTGGACCAACTTCCACAAGTATTGGAAATCCATCTCGGCGGCTCTTCCAGATACTAAAGGGGAAACTTTTCAAAAGAAGCAGCCGAAGGTTCTGCCAGCTATAACCTTGAGCTCGAATTCATTATGTGACCTAGTGTTTCGTAAGAATTTAACCACTGTGTTGTACTAGTAGTTTGTTCAATCAGCCAGTGCAAATAATAACAATAAAGTGGTGTGTCTACATGTTATAGTCATTCGACTGTAGCTTTTTCTGAATGTTTGGCATATTCAATATACTTAAAATGTCACTGAAGACTACAGATCAAACTTTACATAGTCTTGGTGGGTAAAACATACAGTTATGTCTCCATCAAATTTTCAACGTCATTAGCAAAAGCTGTACTCAACACACAAAACTTTATATAAAAAAAAAAACAATTGCATTGTACAGTACGTCGGAAACACACAATATTAGATCTACATTTACGATGTTGACGAATTCGGGCCACTGTGGAGATTTTGTAATATCAGGGCTATGGTAATATTTACGTTCACACAGGAGCTGAGCAACTTATGCCTTCTTTATTATTAGTCATATATAACGAATGATCTTTATTATCACTAAGATCTTTTCATTTAGCATTTTACTTTATAGGTCATCTATAACGGAATTATCTTTATTATCACTACGATACTTTATCAATTAGTACTTTTTAAAATAAGTGTTCAATTTTCGCTTCAAAATAATTTTTTTATACCTTACCCTGTTCATCATAATATACGTACTTGTAAATGTTCTGTAGTCTCCAAACACGGATCTCTTTCCATTTTAAGTAGATCCCACAACTCAGATCCTCAAGCAAAAGGTATTTACGAACCTGTTAATGGCTGCTGTAACTTCTGATCATTTGTTATTAGTTTATAAAATGAAAAATTCACACTTGACCAGGTTACGCGAAACCACAAAGTATAACATTACACAGAAACTGAATGGTGTGTCGGTTACATTGACGTGGGCGTACCCATCATCTGATTGGCTGCAAAAGGCTCTGAGGACAAACCTAGTTTCCGACTAGCTACTGCGTGGTGTGAAAGACTCCGTACTGGCTCGGTTGTCATTATATACCTATAGACCACCATGCCTGAAAGGGTTAAGTGGTAGACAAGGCCACTCAATATTAAAGTTTTTGTTGTTATTAATTCGCGGGCTCGCTAGGGAAGATGGAGATACCTGGAGAGGGATTCAGTGTAAGGAAGGGCCCCCAACCCCCCAACACAGCACATTGGTGTCGTCCTCTGCGCCGGCTAGCAGCTGTGCTCCAGGCTAAGTAATGACCTCGTCCGCAGGGCCCGCGGCCGATGATGCATAGGCACGTCTGCTGCCTCCATTAATCCCATCTGATTACCTCGTGCAGGAGCTCGCTGACGTCCGACGTCGAGCCCTGTGGCGCCCTCGGAGGCGGACATCCACCCCGGGCGTCGGCGTCGTCCCCCGGGGTACACGCCGCTGGACCACATCAGCCCCACACAGTGGATAAGCAATCGGATATTATCCATTCACGGTTTCTTCTGGTGTTTTGCAACCAAACTTTGAAATATCACCCCAAGTGTAACGTGTCAAACTATTTTTTCAAAAACTTGTATACAACAGATATATAACACCGTGATTAACTTTAAAGTACAGTATTCTTGAATAAATGAAACTTTGGGAACTTTCGCAGCGCCTGTGGTAGCAGTATAATTATACATGTTTTCAATTTTAGCATATTGCGTACTTATTTCAGCAAAAATTATAATTTTTGAATTTGTAATTTACAACTGAAAAGTGATTTTATTGTTTGAATGCTAATAATAATATATTTAGATGTGAAAGCGGGACAGTTACAAATCCGAAGTTGGCATAATTTGCGATTGGCGATTCCGACGACATGACATTGCGTGTTTCTGAACGAAGCGTCAAGTTCGTACTCGTGATTTTTAAACCTGCCTAGGCAAGTTACGATGTTGTGAAAAATATGTTTTACTACGGCAGGAATAAATATGCTGTAAAGTGCGTCGTGTGTGAAAGAGTATTGTTGCCATTACGTTACGTTGGACCAGCGTGTGTGTGTGTGATTGCAAATATTGAGGTGTGAAATTTATTATACATTGTAACCGTGAACTGTTTTAAATACGAAATTAGTTGTTTGAATTTCAAGTATGTTTATCACAGCATTGAAATATTGTCCTAGGTGTTTGAAACACCATTTTGCAACGTATTTACGTTTCTGTGATATGAATATTTGCCACAACCCCAACAAAATACTAAGCTCAGCCAGATAAATTAAAAAAAATAGTAATTAAATAAACCTGAAAACAGTATTTACTAATGCATATAAATATGAGCAGAATGAAAGTTACGGTAGGCATATTTGTGTGCATGTTCACCACTGTTCATTAAGTTTGTCGTTGCTACACACAATAAATAAGAGACACGAGTGTCTTTTCGTTGAACTTGTTGTTCCTTCGTTTTAATTTCTATTCCAACTAAGACCGTCTGTTTAACGAAATAACCCAACACAAATTAGGGTCGGTTTCACCAACGAAGATGAACTTTTCGGACTATCGAGATAATTTTATCCAGATGAGAGGTTTAACTTCGATTTTAATCTCGATAAAGTTGAACTTGTTTCATCAGATTTAATCGCAGTCAAGAATATCTCGTTAAAATTATCTCAATATTCTGACTTAATAGCGATTTGCTCTTGGTAAAGACTAGAGATATTGCTTTGAGATTACACGGAGAATTCATTTTGAGAAAGTATGGCAAGTCGTGCAGGTATTGTGGTCGTAAGGAAACGGCGAAGCAGAAATTATCATCCCATGAAAAGCACATTTTGTTAGAATTAGTAACAGATCATTTCAATATCATTGGAAATAAACGAACTGATGCTGTGACACAACAAAATAAAGCGAAACAGTGGCAAAAGATTGCAAATAGTTTCAATTGTACATCTCGTGATCACTACAGGAGAGCAGCAACTTGAAGGCGGTGTGGGACAACAAAAAAAAAAAACATATGCGAAAAACATATGTAGACGAAAGTGTCCATGTCATTCAAATAGCCACCCACAATCACTGTATACTGCCACTAGTAAAGCCAGTGGAATGTCATTCCAGTAGAGACTCAGTTGTCATAAACACAGCTCAGATGAGTAACCCTGAAAATGCTTCAGATAACTGTGGCTCGACTGGGTCCGGTGGTTGAGGACAGTCTCTGCCAGCCATATGGGAAACCGTATGGCAACATCTCCCTGGACTAGTAAACGACGACTAGCAATGCACTCAAACAAAAAAAAAAGCTGAAGTAAGTGCCCGACATAGAACAAAAATTGAGTTAGCAAAAAGTTTGCAATTGAAGAACCCGAGGCAATGAAAGAGATTCGTCAACTAAAGTTACAACAGGAACAAGAAAGAATTAAACCGGAGAAGCTTCAAACCGAGCTCTTAACTTTGCAGATCCTAAACCTAAAGACATAACTAAGTAACTAATGTGTTATATGTTGTTGTTTAGTTCACAACATCTTTTTTCAAGTATATTCAAAGACCATTTCAAATAAAAACACTACCTACTGGTGTTAGTCACTTTCTTGATTTGAATTTGGCCCACAAAAGTAATTTGCTTTTTTTTACGTATACCTTATATTAATTCAGAATAGTTGTAGTATAGGAAAATAATAAAACAATATAGTATGTTTGACAATCATGCGTTTGACTTAAACAGACAATCATGTGTTCACGTAAGGCGAAAGTGTACTTTAACCACTTCATCATAAAGCTCAGAATAATTTGTTCTTTCACGTAAACATTGCGGACGACAAATAAAATCCTCGTCATCACTTTCCTCTTCAAAAATTAAATTGTACGTTGCCTGAGCCATTTTCTCTTTATTCTCGATTAAATAACTTTACCCTCTCGCCACCTTCTCAAAGTATTTGTTTATATTTTACAGTTTAATCCCGATAATCCGACTTAAACCACCGAAATCGGCGGGTTAGTATTTTATCTAGAAATTAAGAGAAAATCGAGATTAATGTGCGTGTCAGTTAATCTCGATAAACTACCATTATCTCGCGTGGTGAAACAGGCCCTTAATAACAAGAGGTTAAATACTACAGTTCTTTCCCCGGCAGTTATAACAGGGTTAAACACAGTCGTGGCAAAATATTAAAGTGAATTATGTGTATTGTGCTATGTCGCGTATATCAAATTGTAAACAATGTAATTCTTACGAAATGGTTTTTGAAACATGACTAAATTCTCTGAACATCTGAAAAGCGTAAACAAACATCTGATAGTTGAAACGTAGTAGTCACATGTCAGTGTTTATGTTTACATGTTGCGGAAGGATACGTAATCAGTAACCAAAAGTGGAACTTTAGCAGAACTTCAGAAACGTGTGAAGTAATCGTGAATGGCCTATACTTGTTGGCGTGGCGTTTCCTTTCATGTACGCGTATCCATTCCCTGGCGTGACGGCCCAAGGCTCTGGGAACTGGTCCTGTGCCTGATTGGCTACTGCGTGCTATTGGCTGGAGGGTAGGTGACCAGGCGCTGATTGGCGAGCGGCGCTCCAACATTTAGCTGGCGTGTACGGCTAAAGTTCGATATATAATATTACATATATGTGTATATATATGTATATATGTCTGTACATATATAAACGAGTGTTTCAAATATGTACTATATGGTCTTCTGTATCGGTGTCCTAAATGCGCACATGCAACCTTCCTTTTTTGATCGGCCGCACCTTAATGAGATGGCATACTCTCACTTAAATGAGCCAATGGCAGGATGTGGAGAGTGACAGAGTGTGGAGAGTAGAGAGATTTGGGCGGCTCTTAACATCGAGGTATTGAGAGCCGATGAAGGTTAACTGAGGTGAGCACGGAGCAGCGCCGGAATGCAAGGGCGGGGGAAACGGGAGGTTCCCGAGAAAACCCTCCGACCAGTGGCGTCGTCCGTCACGATTCCCGCGTGCGATTCCCCCCGGGAATCGAACCCGTTTCGCCTAGGTGGGAGACGAGTAGCCTGACCACTACACCACCGCGGCCCCAATCACAGTCAGGTCATTCTGAACTAAACAAGTGTGTTTCTTGTTCGAATACCAAAGACACGCAAATATTATATTAATACACGATATCAGCCAAAGTACTTTAATACAACTAGTCATTGATAATTTTCACGGAAAACTTATGTCACTTGTCATAAGTTAAGAGGATCCTGCCACAGCAAGAAATAATTCTAACTGTTGATTGTATTGAGAATTATACTTAATTAAGTTAATCAGGTATATTAAGGACCCAGATAATTCGGAGGGATGACAAAATATTCATTCACAAAAGCATGTTAAAGGTGTACGCATGGAAAGACAAGCTTAGAACCAATTTCTTCGAATATTTTCTTGTCGCCATTTTTGACGGTACAGGCAGACGCTCACCTAGAGTCTGAAATTTGCTAAACTTTTGTCCTGTCGGTACAAATCTAGTGACGTTTGAATGGATTTTGTCAGCTAGTGAACGGTAACCTTATAGCATGAAGAAGGCCTCAGTAGTTACTCTCATGCATAATAACTGCGCCAATTAGCGTGGATAAAAAAAATATGCAGCACAACTACTTTCTCCTTGCTGTTACATCACCCAATTAGCCAGTATATTATAATACAGGGCGGAAATCTAAGCAGTTGTGAGCAGGTTTTGATAATGTTCGTCACGCCTTCGTGGTACTTTCTCTGCCACTACCCAAAGCCATTTTATAGCACAGTCAAATTGTCCAGAACTGTGGATATGTTGTACAAGACATAAGCACAGGATAATTATAAATACAGAAGTGGAACAGCCGCGAGCTCCAGACGTACGCCCCAGAAAAATGGCAGCACTGGCTACCAACATGTCAGAACGCTGTTCGCCAATCAACGTCTGGTAGCGTATTTGTCAATCGGCAACCCAGGAGTAATAAGGAACCTTTAACAAAATTCAGTAACCAATCAGACACAAGGCCCGTTCCTAGAGCCTCGCGTAACCAATCAGAGTACGGGCACGTCTACATCAAAGAAACCGCCACTTCACTTCATCTCTGCCTTCATCGCTGTGTATTATTTACATAGGTACTCTGTTACGGCAGCTAGGAGCCTGACACAGGATACAAGATGCAAATCGCTCCAAGATGAAAACAAATATGAAGTCTACTGTAGGCGACATGTCATTGAATTGGCGAATTTTTCTTGCTTCTCTCTATAAATGTCTTGACATAACGAGTATCATCGGGCCTGCAATACACTGACCACTGCCTGCATCTGATTGCCACAAGTACCAAAACACCTTCTCATTTGCAATACCTGAAATCGTAAACCAACGCTTGACCGGATAGGTTAAATGTGTAGCATGTATACAAACAACAGCGCAGCAAAATTCCTTCCGGTAAAACATCAGGTACAATGATTGATTTGGCACAGTCGCCATGTTATCGTTTCGCATTGCCAGTGTTTACTACCATCACGCAAGCAAAATGTATGCAGGAGCCAGGAAGATTTTCTAATTCGGAGTCATTCGGCAATCATCGCTTGTAGGCGAACAAGTCAGACTCCACACGAACAAAGAAGAATCTCCCAAAGTACGAAGCTGCCAAACATGCGTGAACCATTCAGCGAAGGCAAACAAATGCCATCGTCGAAGAGACCGCCTTGCTATAAAGCTTTCGTTAAAATTTTTACAGTGAAGAATATTCCCACCGCCACGTTGGGACAGTAGTCACTTAACAAGCTTTCCAACACAGCGAAATGGGTTCGATCACCAGCGGGATCTAACTGGGATTTCCACATGTGGGAAACGGGGCGGACGCCACCATTTTCCTGGTGAGTTTTCCCAGGTTCCTCCAGTTTCCTTCGCTGTTGCATTCCGTCGCTATTTCATTCCTAAATCGCTCCTTTTCTATCGTAGCACAGGGTCAGCTAAGCGACACCGAAATCACAGAGATAAGAACACAGACGAAATGGAGTTGCGGTTTCATTGCGGTGGGCGTACCTCTTCTTTCATTGCCTGCGCAAGGCTCTGGGAACGGGCCTTTGTGTCTGATTGGTCACTGCATGCTACTAAATATTTCACAATGGCTGAGCAGCCGGATGGTTAATAGGTTATCAAGCGTTGATTAACGCGTTGATTAATGAATGGCTTCCTAACAGTTTTATGTCAATAAGAAAAATATATGGTTGTAGGAATCATCTAGACTGTCGAAATAGCGACAGCAATCTGATGGGTTGTATGTACCTTCTATATAGTGTTAACAGGTAGTAACACCAACTGAACTGTCAGTTATATTCCTGTATATGATTGTATTTGCTACTGTACCCATGGTTGCTACGGCAGAGTACTGTGTTCCTACTATAAAAGAGATAGTATCGTCTACAGAACGAGTACAAAAATATTTGGATTGTGCCCACAACAATCAGAATTGTAATAACCTAACAGAGTGTTCTGTTGCTAATGTTGAACAGTTCTGTAACTGGGTTTGATGGTAGCAGCCCCAGAATACTGTGTTAAGTTAATATAATACCAGCGGTTGCGGAACTGTCCAAATATTATGTTGGTATGTTTACGCTGACAATTTTTATATTTTACCTACAACCCAATTGCGTGTCTGTCCACATTTTACCTACAACCCATCGCGTGCCTGTCCATATTTTACCTACAACCCATCGTGTGTCTGTCCACATTTTACCTACAACCCATCGTGTGTCTGTCCACATTTTACCTACAACCCATCGCGTGTCTGTCCACATTTTACCTACAACCCATCGCGTGTCTGTCCACATTTAACCTACAACACATCGCGTGTCTGTCCACATTTTACCTACAACCCATCGCGTGTCTGTCCACATTTTAACAGTCTAGATTCTTCCTATAGCCGTATTTTTTTTCAGTGAGGCTGGTGACGCAATTTAAGGTCACTTGCATGGATTGTTTACAATGGCAGGCAGGTATCTGGATGCGTGAGCTCCGTAGTCTTGAGGGTGTCCCCTTTCCCCTTTGGAAACAATTTTTTCCATTTTCTCCTGGGCGACCCGCTACCCGCCACCACGCGCTGAGACGCACCCAGATAATTACTCATCCCCGCCTCATTCAGGGTGAGGATTATGTTTTTCTTTTATCAGTGACAGCAATTTTTCGAAAAAAGAAACGGCCGGATGCAAAGATTCAGTTTCCCATCCGCACTGCTGCGGCCGTTAGTTTCCTGGTGACTGCTGTTAAACATATTTCTTATTTTACTTCAGGTATATTTGTCTGAGGTGATTATAATAGGAAATGAGAGCAGCCGGAGGAAACAACGATCATCAGCGACATTTTATCATTTTCCTTCCTCGGAGACTGTAAAGGATCGGAAGATTTAATCAATGGTTAAAACCAAATACTAGTAGCAACATGTTGAAGTGTACAGCACTGCCACGTGAGACAAATTATTTCTCATGTACTCACCTCCTCCGTGTATGTTAAATTAATTTGAATTTAGCTGTGCATGTGTCTGTTGAGATAATATTACCAAACAGCCAGATACAGTTTGCTACACAGCTCCTTTTCCACCGTGACCACGAAGATAACTATATAGTTGCCTATTTCCTACTGCGTACTTTTTGACTTCTCTGTTTCTGTTTTGTTCTTGTTGATTTTTTTTGGGATCACGATACGCTGACCAAGATTTTCATTACTGAAGTAAGAAAACAGGGGATTTTTATCACACTGAAATCTTTGTTCCCAGTTTTTTTGCAAGATTTATTGCTTAAGGATGTTATCCTTTTTGTTGTGTTGTGTCTTTTTATGATTCTGTATTGCAGCCTGAAACGGCAGTGCACGAAGTCCAGTAAAATCCTGAATGCGAGTTTGATCAAACCAGAATCGTAAGGCATGCCGCGCGCGAGGTAACTTCTTGGGAAATCCTCTAGGGGTGAGGCCTGTTCGCCGCGCGGTATAAACTATCTCCTTGACAGCTAACAAGGATCTAAACAGACGGGCTCCAATTATCCTCTTCGCGGCGAGGCCAGCCCCGCTTCGCGTTTCTACGTGTGTGTACGTGTGTGTCCAGTCCGTTGGTTCGGCCCGGCAAGCCGCACCAAGTTACTGTGGGTGGCCGCAGAATCCGGTTTCTCGTCCGCTGCCGTCATTATGTTAGGGAACGAAGCTACCCCACCTGCAGACAAACCGTAAGGACCAACTACATCTTAACTGGCTAGTCCAACCTCACCAGTGGAGGTATTGGTTTCTAAAAACTGTTCACGATAAAGTGAGCCCTTTTGACATCAGCCTTAGAAAATATCACTGCCCCATCATGCATATATTCTGACGGGTGCACTGAGTGACATGCACCCAGTAGAGTTGGTAACGATGGATAGAAAGTAGTTCCATATCTTAACGTTGAATAAAAAGTGTTAGGTAACCATTTGTGATCATTTAAATTATATCTTTCGCTGCCTGTTTTTTAATGTATCGAATTTTAAAAATATGCAAATTTGTAAAATATTTATTTTCTAATTATTTTACACTTTTCACTTGACGGACGCATGAATAAACTGATGAGGCCCATGGTAATGATAATTTTACTTAAGGCGAGTACACACAACGTTCGTACAAGTAGATCTTAAGCAGTACTATCAAAAGTATTCATTTGACCGTGAACAGCCTACATGAGAAAGACTCCATACGAGAGATGAGTTTGAGACGTCACAGGGTAGATAAGTACTCAAGAGACGAAATAACATAGCGGTTCCTTTGACGTGGGCGTATCCAATCTCTCTAGGAATTGGCATTATTTCTGATTGACTACTGCATGCTGCGAAATGTTCTTTATTGGCTGGACTACCTGCTGGCGAGTAGGTCAACAGGCGCTGATTGGCGAACGACGTGCCAACATTTTGCTGGCAAGTAACGCCATCTCGCTAGCTTGTGCGGCTGGATTTTGTGGTATAAGTGCCTGTTTCACCTCTGTACACTGATATACTCTGTGATCTTCCGATAGATGTTGGCAGATAATTTGTTTACGCTGCTGCTTTTAATGATACTATGAGCCTGTTAACCTGTGACGTGGCCAATCTCTTATAAAAAAAACCGGACAATGACTTCAGTAAGAGAGCTGTCAATGAAATGCTGTGTTGTTCTCATATATTTATAAGAAATAGCAGTCTACCCTGTCACCCAAAGATAACGAGAATCTTACAAATTTCAGTAGAAGACAAGTTACATGATACACATCAGCTGCTTCAGAGAAAAATGCGGACATCCATTACTTACCCAGCAAATTTAGCAAATATCTTCTCGCGTAGACAAGGGGCCAACAAAAAACGGAATTTTTCAGGTGTACGCATATGATGCTGAAACCTGCATTGCACTCATTTTTTTCTCTCGTATCCAAAATGGTGGACGTGCTTGCACTTGTGGCGCTATACAACTCAAGCAAGTAGGACCCTAATCAGTTTGTTAATTTCTTGCCGGCAATTAGATTTGATGATGTTTCAGTACATACGGTTTACTAGTGGTTAATGCTATTAACTTTAAAAAAGAACGCAGTTATTTGTTTAAACGCACCTTGGATCCGATTAAAGATACGGCGTTTCAATGATTCAAGTACAATTCCAAACAAAAAATGCATTTCAAAGGGTCAGGGAATTGCTCCGGTATTTTTTTTTCATGGGAAAAAATCCTGGTGAAAATAACATCCACACTGTAGCCGCCGAAGTTAGAACTTTCGACATTCCGAATGCATTCAGGCACGCTACCGCAAGGCCAAAATACTCGGTAGTAAGTTGTTACTGTATTTTCACCGAGTGAAGACATTGTACTGGAATACGAAGTTTACTTCGGGTAACTCTCTACTCACGACATTTATTCTTTTGGAATATTAGTATTTTGTGACTCTAGCACAGTAATATTCTAAAATAATGGCATCCAATCACTATTTCTCATGCGCAGAGAGCCATTCGGCTCTCATGCCAGGGACTCCTTTCAACAACAACTGGCCTGCATTGGAATGTACTCTGGGTGATGGACCCGACTACAAAGGGGTGAGACACTCAGTCACCTCAGGCACCTTCAGCTAACACAACGGTTGACCGGACATAATCCCCAAGTTTGGTACACTTGTGCCTTGATAGAACCTTACCACATTGTCACTAAGACCCTCACGCTTGGATGCACCCGTGGCCTAGCCGAGTTGCTGTACTCATCTCCACGTCACCACTCACTGCGCCTACCCATAATAAGTTGGGAAACCCTAGACGTCCTCTTCAGCATGCGGAGTATCATCTACTGACAGAAAGCGTCCGACTTCAATGGATCGGCCACCAGAGAAAACCTCTGGTGAGGTCTACCGATCGTACCATACTCCTACTTAAATTTACATGGCACTCGTGGGTTTTCCTTTTCCATAGTCAGTGGAATTTATTTACAGTGAAATGCATCCTTTGATCTCCAAACGGTTTAACTACTCAGTGGTCCAACTCCCTGCCCAGTGGCAGGATTTGGTGTCGTGTATTTAGCTTCCCAAGCTGTCAATGCAGATACTCATTGCCTCGGTTGCGAGGTGCCCAGAAGGCACGAGCGGTGTGGGGCGTAGCTCTTTTCCACTAAACCCAAAGGGTTGAGGCTGTCGAAAGACCACTTGATGAGCCTCGGAGTCGCCTTGATGGAGTGAGTAGGAGTGGAGTGGAGAGATTTGGGTGGCTCTTAACATCGAGGTCTTAACCCATTCGGTCACGCATTAATTTCTGAGTTTAAGTGTTAAAATAAAATCATTTTTGGGTATACGCTGAACTTGCGTTCAGCACATGTCTTGCAACCACTGAACAACGTGCTGCGATACTCTATGATATTGGCATTGACCATTCAGGTCTAAGAAGTGTAGAAAATTCCACTAATGAGACTAGCTTCGAGGAAGACTCTCAGAGTATTGGGCATTGATGCCCCGCTGGGTACAAAACGGTTCATAAATATCACTGACGTGCAACAAGTCCATGATTGCGGACACGGTGACTGAACGGGTTAAGAGCCGATGAGGGTGAAGCGAGGTTTGGAGCAGCGGTGGAATGAAGGGATGTGGGAAATGGGAGATCCCCGAGAAAACCCGCCGACCAGCTGCATGGTCCGGAACGATTGCCACAAGCGTGCTGTTAAAATATAAAACTACCTCCGAATTGAATAGGTTTTATAGATAGAGCGTTGCAGCGTTAGTAACAGGATGGACTTCACAGTACTCTGCATACTCCAGGCATTATCACTTGCGTAATGGCTGCCGCCATAGTGTGAAAACATTGCAGGGAATGGTCAATAGCTCGGTCATATTTGCTGCTTCTTCTTTTTTATTGACCGACAATAACATAAGACGTGTTTAACAGCGGGCTAATCGCAACAGAAAATGTAACTAGCGAAATCATCGGGGCTTTTGTGTAAGTTAGGTTTCACAGTTCCCCGCATCGAGAGTAAAGCCAAATATATATATATATATATATATATATATATATATATATATATATATATATATATATATATATATATATATATATATTTGTATAGGGCCAAAAATACATTTAGTTGCCCCAACAAAATGTTTTTGTTCAGTACACAAAACTATAAAAATAATTAATTTTGTTCTTCTAACAAAATATACGATTGACAATACCTCAGTGTTGGGCAGAGAAATTAGGCTGACAACAAAATATTTTGTTGAATCACCTGTATATATTTGTTTAGTTACTCATTTGATTGCCTTCATTTGAAAATACAGCTCGAGAGTTTGTTTGTATTTTTGTGACAATTAGAATTGGAATATGGTTTGTTAGTGCATTTATTGATACTTAATAACGGTATGAAGATCCTAATAAAACGCGTTCAACAGGAAACTAAGAAGTTAAACTGTAAAACTTGAAACGTTTGTTTGCGCACGTTGTCCAGTATTTAAAATGTATGTATTTAGAAGCATCGGTAATTCACCGGTAGTCACTTTAATGCCCTGCTCCTATAGCTTAGGGTTAGGGTCGCCGACTTGTAGACAAAGGGTCGTGGGTTCGCGCCCCGGCCCCTCCGCGGCAGATCCTCAGCTCTCCTGTCGCACTGAGAAGCTGTCTGCAAGTCGTTCTAACTTCAGCTCGACAACGTCACTTAAATACAACAACGACAAAAAAAAAAGCCGCAGTTGCTAAGGCGTAGCGATCGGTTGCAGCTGAAGACGGTTCGAATCCCAGTCTCGCCTCAAATGATTTTTTAATATTAAACGAGATTTTCTAGTGTACGTAGAGCCAAACAAATCTTTAGTTGTGGCAAACAAATAAAAACAAAAAAATAATTTGGTTTCAACAACAAAATATTTAATTGTCCACATACAGACAATTAATTTGGTTGCGCCAACAAACTTTATTTGATTCAACAAAACTTCTTTCTTAGTGCGTGTACACGAGTCACCCTTTATTTGCTCAGAGTTGTTACTTTTGTCGGGATACATGCTTACATTTGACTTACCTTGCGCATAATTTGCGGGTTTTTTTATTACCTGAGCGTTATCCAACGTCTGCCGTAGTTACAGGAACAGAGTCGTAGCAAAACTATTCTGTGCAATGGTGTTTTTCAAAAGTTACAACTTCTTTAGGGCCTATATATTTTGTTCAGTAAGAAAACTTAAAAAAATAGCAATTTAATTTTGTTACTCCAACAAAATACACTGTTGAATTAACAATACTTCTATGTTGGGCCGAAAGAAATTAAATTGTCAACAGACCATGTAGTTGAATCACCTGTAGGTATATATTACTGAAATGTACTCGTGTATCAAGATTTCAGCAACAAAACAAGCGACTATTTTCTGCCCGTTATTCTGAGTGAGGGTGAGGCACTTTCTTAGTAACATGATGATGTGGGTTGTTGTAACGAGAAAACAGGAGTATAACAATTCTACGAAGTCTGACAGACTGCAGTCCATGTCCTCGCTTAATGAACCGGACGTGAGTCGGTCAAAAATACCCTGCCGTTAATCTGGTATGATGCAATTAAATACTACAGCTTTGGGACAACTTCATCCCTCCGGGAATCAAAAACCGGCCTTCGCGCATGTCGGTTTATGCCGTAGTGTTGTCTGCCAAACCTGTGCAGCTTGCCTTAAAAAAAAAAAAAGGCGCTGTTTTCTGTGAATCCAAGAGAGGTTCATCTCCTTCCTTCTTGTATGTCCAACGACTTCACTTCGGAATATGGATGAGTTTTTTTGTGAGTCGAGCCGTTTCTACGACACCTTGTCAAGAAATTAAAGTACCTTCATTGTGCGGACTTTTTTTTTCATTTAAAAAGCAGTCGTGCGGCAATTGAACGTGCTTTGGGAAATGAATACATCCAGAAGAGGATTCTACAAAAGAAGTCAAAATTATAGGCGTGTCTTTTTAAAATATTAGGTCTACCTGAATGCAACACCATATGTGACGAATGCTGTGCGTACATGCATATGTGACGAATGAGCAACATACTATTTGGAATGACATCCGCCATAACGCAAGTCCACTGATATATTTAGCCATCTTTACTTGGACATACATACGTAGGCAATCACGCGAATGTCTGTCTGGGATGTAATTTCCGCCATGATAAGTTTTTAACCCCAAAAATCGAATTTCACCGAACTTGGTACACATGGCGTTCTACAGAACTTAGTAAGGACATCCTACTTGCATAGTTTTCTAACACGCCGTTTGCTTATTTGCAAAATGGTTTCGATTCAAATATTTCATGCGCAGTTTCATATCTTGGGAACTATTCAATAAATTTAGATCAAATTTCACATTTTTTTGCTGTTTATCATATAAATGTGTAATTTAAGAAGTTATAGTATTTTTGATCCGCGATTTTGGAAGAGAACACTAAATAAAAATCAATATTTTACATCATATTTAGGAAATAACTCAATCGAGTCCCGCGAAATTTCGTAGGTAAATAAAACTGTGGTACGCCATGTTATCATTTACGACTTAAATTGGTGAAGCTTTTATTTTCAACAGAGCGGTTGTATAAACATTTTAGGTTAATTGGCATATATGCCATATTGGCCAATTTCGACCAAACTTGGTATTCTGGAAGTATGAACATTGCAAATGCTGATGCATAGCATTTTTGTGTGCTTTTTTTTTAATATAGCGCCACATAAAAGAATAAATTTTTTTGTCGTATCTCGAGAAATAAACAACAGATTTTTAGCAAATTTGGCAAACAAAAATAATACTTTTCTCTATGTAAAATTATATGTTATATGTAGGTCAAATACTTAATTTTAAAATGGCAGCCATATGAACATTTATTATTATATATATGAAGTTAAGTAGGCCTTTTATGTCATATTGCGAGAAACAATCACCAGATTCCCACAAAATTCTGACAAACAAGTATTAGTCTACTACTGTATGTCATGTAAACTGGTGTATAGTTGGTCAGGCACTTAATTTCAGAATGATGTCTACATAAATATTTTATTTTTAAACGTAAGTAGGGTTATTTCAGTCTTATAGTAGGTCCTAACTCAACAAATTTACTCAAAAACATACGTAGCGGAAAGTAGGCAAATTGGTTATGCTAGTAACTTCTTGTTTACAAATAAATTACTAACGTCTCTAGTAAGTGTTGAAGTTGTCTAGCTCATAGGACTCAAGCCTCCGGTACATTTTGTCACTTTATCGTTCACAGGTGCTTTAGGTTTAAGAGCAGGGAAAGTGTTCTAACTCATGTAATTTTCGAATTTCGAGACATGATTTAGGTTTTAGCAAAATTTCACATAGTATTTCATGGTAGGGTTCGACTATTTCGCTTACCTAATACAGTATGCTCTTAGTGAGGATCACTCTGGCTGAATTTTGTACTCAACAATCTTTCAAATCCTGCAAATTATTAATATCATTTCATTTACGAAAATTTTGTGACCATATATAAGATAGTTTAAATAATTTAAGTGTTTAAAGGTGCGTCATTTTTAATAGTAATTAAATAATAATTTGTTTTGTGTACATTCGGCAATTTATTTGCAACCTCAGCTCAGTATTTATTGTCATTCCTTTAGAGGAGTTGTGTTTATTTTAATCACTTTTTATCACCTGTTAGTAAAACTTTTGAGAAAAACGATTATTATAAAGCCACTGCGCACTTTACGGCCCGAGTAAAATAACGCGTGTCTTACGCGACAGAAATACTACATAAGCTAAGAAGAAGAGAAAGAAGGGAATGAGTGTCCTCAAATACGAAATATGCAGAACGAAGTAAGGCTGAGCGCGGTCGTATTGCGAGTCCAGGGAGAAATCGTCAGTAATCGCCACTAAGGTTACCCGTCCACTTCAGTCAGCGAATAACTGTTCACTGGAAATTCAGATAATAAGCAGCCATTGGCTGGTATAGTCCACTAATGGTAACTTCAAACTTTTCTGAAGCCCTGCTTAGGCCGTTCCTCCGCCTCATGCAAACTAAGTTTAACCGAGTCTACAAAATTACACCAAATGGGCAACGCGTCCCATTTGTGCGCCCTCACTTCAACAATATTTTGATTGGGAACTATTTATTACTATGCATTACCAGGACAACCATTTTCTCTCTTTTATTCATATTAATTACAATTGAAATATTACCATTTAAAGATACAATATAAGTGAAAGTTCAGTTTAACACAAAATATAATAACGAACATAGAAAGGTTTGCGATTCATGACATACTTAGGAAGCAACCAAAAACGACATACTTGGGGTGATCTTTCAAGAATTTGGTTAAAAAAAAGTGTTTACAAATCTCGAATAGGCTGTATATAGGCAGAGTGAGCGACGAACCTGAGGTTTGAAGCAGTGGAGTTCGTTGGGAATTGTGGGAATTATTGTTAAGATTCAGGGCATTTACTACAAGAGTTAAAACTAATTCGTAAGGACACAGTAAGTTTTAGGTAAACAATTCTGTGTAGTTGTAGTTAGAAACCATTATATAACTCAGATTCGTATTAACCCTTCTCCAGCTCCGAATGAATTTCCAAACTCGAGTGTTGAAATCGTTAAGTTCTATAATGAATGATGTACGTGTGTCGAGCTTGTGCTTCTGGCAATTCAGCGAAACAACTTGATGCGTGTTAGTTGATGTCAGCATTAACCATTCAAACTGATGTATGCAGAAGTTTCAACAAGTCAGATTTGTCACAAGGGAGATGCTCAAATAACTAACTACTGATTCCTTGTTGTGTACAATGCCGAATATTCTTCATGCACAGCGATTCCTCGGTCACGGATACGGGAACTGAACGGGTTAGTGATTTGATGATTTTAATCGTTACACTTCGCGACCCTTTCAGTCACCGACTCCACGATCGCGGTCACGCTGGTGATGAATGATAAAGGCTGTTCACGGTAAAGTGAGCACTTTTGAAATCAATCATAGAAAAAAACCACTACTCCTATCTGCATATATTTTAACGGACTAAATGAGTGACATGCGCCCAGTCAAGTTGGTAACGATGGAAGGGAAAATAGTTCCATAACCTAACATCCAATAAAAAGTAACCATTTATGATAACTTAAATAATTTCTCTCGCTTTCTATATATATATATATATTTTTTAATCCATCGAAGTGTACAAATGAACAGACATAAAATATTTACTTTTCTAATAATTTCACAGTTTCACTTGACTGACGCATGAATAAAGTGATTATGCCAATGGCAATGTTAATTTTCCGTAAGGCGGAAGAACACACAACGTGCATACGAGCAGATTTTAGGCAGGGCTTTCAAAAGTGTTCATTTTACCGTGAACAGCCTTTACTTATGACCGGTTCTGTACACAGCAAGGCAGCAGTCTTCCTGGAGGCTAATCTGTCTTGAGGAATTTTCTACATATTTTTGACGTGAATAGTTAATGTTAATATAGGCTATTCACGGTAAAATGAGCACTTTAGAAAGCCCTGCTCGTTGTATATTCTTGCGCCTTATTTAAATTAACGTTGTCATGGCCCTCATCACTTTATTCATGCATCGGACAAGTGAAACTGTAAAATTATTAGAAAAGTATATATTTTACAAATATGGTCATTTTTACACTTCGATGCACAAAAACCAGCAAGCGAAAGAAATAATTTAAATTATTACAAATTGTTACCTCACCTTTTTATTCGACGTTAAGTTACGGAACTACGCTTCATCCATCGCTACCAACTTTACTGGGCGCATGTCACTCAGCGTGCCCGTTAAAATATACTCAGTGAATATTTTCTAAGGTTGATTTCAAAAGTGCTCACTTTATCGTGAACGGCCTTTATCAACCCGCAGTCGGATTTCACTTAGGGTAGGGCAGGGCAGCAGCCAGAAAGGGTTGCTTCAATTTACTTCGATTTTCGGCAGTACGGGAAATTATTCAGGTGCGGAAAATGTCCTTTCCGGGCTCAGGGCTGGGAGTCCTGATTGAATTTCCATCACCTCAGAAGCAAAACTGACCCGAGATTAGCAAACTCCCAGCTTCACACACAATGCAAGATGACCTCAGACATCAGCAATGTAGCGGAACTTCGCTTGCTAATCGGTCGGTTTTTCCTTTGTTACCGGATGTCTTCTGCGTGAGAAAATGTTTAACCGTTTGTCTGGGCCAGCAATGATTCGGATTCTGTAAATATTGAACGAACCTGACATTCTCTTCTGCAGCGTGCCATTATAAGCATCGCCACATGTGGTGAACTGTTGCAAGGTGAGCTGTGTTTTGCTCTGTGCTATACCTAATCATTTTCTATTTTACGCATCGGCCACTTAAACTTAGTGGTGCAGTTGACGTCTCAGCACGTGTGTAATGGGCGCCTCGACGCTCTTTCGCGAGTGGCCGCAATACATTCAGTTTCTTCCGGTTCCACTCTGGTTACTGCGTTCCTGCTGCGTGCACCGAGCGTGTACAGCAATGAGCAAGCACAATATTACCTCGCAACACTTCACCACACACCACTGCCACGTGACCACATGAGTAGAACGGCACACACAGACGAAATGGTGTGGAGTTTCGTTTGACGTTGGCGTGCGCGAGGCTGTGGAAACTGGCCTTGCGTCTGACCGGCCACCGCAGTCTTCAGAAGGTTCCCTATTGGCTATTGTTTTATTTGATACAAATGCCTCTCAACTTAGCAGTATAGGTAGAGACACAATCCTTTGTGTACTAGAGCCTAATTTAGTTGTTCATTGGCCGATGACCCAGTTTCGTCGCAGATCAGGTAGAACAGTATTGGGCCCCAGTTTTCTTGCGGGTCAGTTATTGGTTCAAATTTGTTCAGGACGTGTCTGACAAACTGCGATCCAATTGAGACAGAAAGTCCAATGCACACATGTTAGCAGTCTAGCTTGTCCTCGAATTAAATCGCAAAATTTCCGTGATTCTAAGCATAGGACTACAACACGCTTAGCAGTTTTAATAGGCCTACTTCCCAGCCGTACGTACGTCTCGAATTTACACCATCCGTAGGTATCCTAGGCACAACGCCGTAGATAACTAATAATGTCAAAAAAAATGTATTATTCAATAACATAAGCAGAACGAAACTATGGCATTTAAGAGAAATTGCTCTAGGCAAGAAATACCGTCTATATTAATGCGTCGAGAGGCCTGAAATATACCCCAAGATAAGATTTTCAAAAGCTTCTGTCAGTGGAAGTACGTGTCAAAAGTTCGTAAGAAGACTGTAGGCCTACGATAAATTAAGAAGTTTAATACCCGATTCTTTTTGTTCAGACGTCGCGCATATGTTTTATTAGAATTCACTCTTCCGCGTCTTTGCTAGTCTTACTTAGAAGATAATTATCCACGAGAGAAAAGTAACATCATAATAAATCAGGCCGAAGTTGTTTGCAGATTTTTGTAGCCATATAATATTTAACGAACAGCTAATATACGTTTTAAATTTCTTAGTGTCAGTATAATTACGACAAGTTCTTAGCTGAAGATGTGAATTTATTGGTTAATAAATATTAACGAAAGAGCTCTTAACATCCGCGCGAGGAAATTGAAAATTTTCACACGTCTGAAAACACGCATAACTTTTGCATTGCTATCTTTATGAGGTAGGCGCTGTCAGGTTGATGGGAAGTGGAACTTTTGTTTTGTTTTGGTGCCCTACTCTACCGCTACAGTTCGTTAACGGATAATTGCTCACATTTGTTTCTTGGTTTCTGCCACTTACATACATCCTTCTGCCACATCTACAAATTTATGTTGCAGTTTACCTCTTGGCTGATAGCCATCTGTCGATCTGCTGATATCGTGAAATAGTTTCGGACTTGAGTCGCAAAGTTTGCAGTATAAGAATTTATACATTATTACTTCGAAAACGGTGGCGTGTAAAGTAGAAACACAAGGCCGTATTTTTTTATTTACTATGTATTGTTTATTACTGAACCGCAGGGAACAACCCAAAATATCCAGAGGGTTGAATTTTTCAATGTACAAATTGTGTTCAAACCTTCATTCGTTATGGGAGGGGATTAACATAGGCACCTTTTCCCCCCATCTTTTTTAGTGTTTTTCGTTTCGTCGTTTAATAATGGATTATCCTAAACTCAGAAATTATCTTTCTTTTGGCTGTTACTTTATCTTCAGCTACCTTTTCGAAGGAGTGAAGACCTTACGAAATAGACCTAGGTTATAGGCTGTTCATGGTACAGTGAGCACTTTTGACAGCCTAGTTACTTTTTCCTTTCAGCCATTTTTTATTACTTGACCACATTTTCAAATAAATATTGCCATTTAAGTAATAAACACAGTATGTTTGTTTTCCACCGCACTGGGAAGTTACCGTATAAGGCTCAAATAAAATATATTTGTAAATTTTATTCCAAATGATAGGGCTTTCAAAAATGTCCACTTTACCGTGAATAGCCTATATATGTAGATCGTGTGTGTGCATATATATATTCTACCATTTTCTATGTGGAATCACATACCAAAGCTTGTCTGTAGAGCTCACTTCCAACTTGTATAAACACATCACTTTTAATAAAACGTTAACAAAAGCAATGACTTGCCCTTATTTGCTGTCAGTAGTGCACTATTGAAACATTTCCCGCGAAAAGTACGGAACAGTAAGCTTTAAAAAAAATGAGCAGGGATATTCATTACGTTACGGAGACTACGTTTTGTTCAATAAAGATCTCTTAGTAAATACAACTTCCCTCAAATTCACGCGCATCTACGTAAATTCAATACTTCAGAATTATTTTGGTTTTTCCGATTTATAAACAGGGATTACAAAATAAACGTTTTTCATTCGTTATGCGGGTATTCGACTGTGCATTAAAAATTTTTTAAATTGTTAAAAAAAATTTCGATTGAAGCGGGTTTTGTACACGTATGATAAATATGTCAGACCAAGACATTTACCGGTCGACTACCAGCTTTTATGGCCTTCCAAATTGTTTTGTTTCTATTTGAGTGCGTGTTTGACGAGGGAAATGAGGTAACCCTAGAAAAAGGGAAAAAGGCACAGAGTTGTGCGGATGTTAAAGTGGATTGCAAGGTCAGCAATGTAAAATGCAAGTCTGAGTTTCAAGAACTGCTATCGGAGTTTGAGGACGTTGTAACAAAAAAAAAAAAAAATAGAGTGTTGAGCCCATCAGATATCCACCATATCAGTGTTCTCCTCCTAAGCTAAGGGCGTTTAGGAATATTATTGCTGATCTTAGAGAAAAGGGAATAATCAAACCATCTGTTTCCCTCTTATGCAGCTCCCGCATTTCTTGTGGGCAATAAGTAACCTGGCCAATACCTACTTGTAGTTGACTATAGGCTGTTAAATAAGAAAGTCAAAGTAGATCACTTTCCATTGCCTTCTATTGAAACGATATTCCAGTACATTGGCCATGCTAAAGTTTTTTCTGTTATAGACCTATATTCAGATTTTCCTCAATGTGCTCCCCATTATAACAGCAAAAAATACACTGTATTTGTATCACCTTGGGGGCATTTCCAATGGGAGAGAGTTCCGTTTGGAGTGAATTTTGGTGGTCAATGCCTGACGCGTATATTACACAAGGAACTAGAAGTATTTCGTTTTAAGTTTGTGTTAATCTTCTTGGACGATATTCGTATTTATTCTGATAATGAAGAAGAACACATCAATCACCTAAGAGCTGTCCTTTCAATGTTAAGGGAGGCTGGTTCCACCTTGAATGCTGAGAAGTTTGCAAGAGTGAAAAAGGAAATAGAATATATTGGTTTTATTATTGACCAGGGGCGTATCGATATGGATCCTGTCAAGATTGCTTACATCGAAAATTTCCCTAAACCCAAAAATCTCAAAGGGGTAGTGAGGTTCATAGGAATATTGGGCTGTTTTTCTAAGTTCATTGAAGGTTATGCTGAGTAGTGCGCTCTGTTAAATAATTTGGGAACAGCCTTTTGTTTGGGGTCAGCCACAAATCGAAACTAATAACAAATTAAAATTTGCTATTTATCATCTCCCTGTCCTAGCTCTTTCTGACTTTAATCGTAGGTTAATTTAGCAAGTTGATGCTTCTGCATTGACTGTATGTGCTGTGCTCCTTCAGGATTTTGGTGTTGGCCCTGAACCTATTGCCTTTGCCAGTCGGGTTCTTTCTGTATCTGAATTACGAAATGGAGTATTTGAAAAAGAGGCTTTGTCATGTAATTTGTTGTTAAACAGTTCCGCACTTTCTGGAACATGCAGAATTTCATTAATTTACCAATAACCAGGCACTCGCCTGGTTATTTTCGCACCCGCATCAACTAGGGAAAACTATTGACAGATGGATTATGCGGCTGAATAGATTTCGTTTTACTATCATTCATCAAAAGGAAAAGGATGTGAGATTCGAATGAATTTGTACCTGTTCAAAATTCTGATGTCTAAGTCTGTGCTATTGTCAAAACTATTCCAGAGTTGTTTATCAGCATTGTCGAGTGGCAAAAACCGGATGATGAATGCCAATCCATCAAAGCTAATATTGCTGCTGGAAAAAAATGCATTTTGTGTTCGTAAAGGTGTTTTGTATTTTGAGGGGTGCAAATGTATGAGAAAGGTTTTTGAGAAGGTTTGGCCAATAGTTCTTCGTTATTTCCGTGACTCTGAAATAGGATGACATTTTGGCATTGTAAAAACTAAATATTTAATTAAGAGGGAATTTTTCGGCCAACCATGAACGACTATATTGAGGCCTATGTTAAAAGGTGTGTGGAATGCCACATGTCCAAACAATCTCAAAATAGTGGGGCAGGACTCTATTCTGTTGATCTCTCTCCCAGGCCGTAGGAACGTGCATTCACTGATGTTTTTGGGCCATTGGCGCGTTCGCGGAACAGTAAAAATTGTATATTGGTCGCGGTAGATGGTTTTAATAAATTTGCAGTTTTACTACCTATGAGTGACATGAAAGCCTTGAATATTTGTAAGACCTTGGTTAATCATGAATGGGATATTTTTGGAGGCCCCGAATTGGTAGTTTCTGACAGTGCGATATATTTTAAATCCAATAATTGCAAGGAGAGGTGCTTTGCTTGGGCTATAAAGCATGTTAACACTAATCCTAATTACCCTTGCCTAAACCTCATGGAGTGTGTTAAAAATATCAAGGTCGCCCTTAACATTTTTCATAGTCATGATCAACGTGGTTAGGACAAATCCCTGGTGTCATAAACGTTAGCTTTGAATTATGTTCTTCATAGTGCCTCAGGTTTTTCCCCCACAAAATTTTTTTCTGCGTAGGGAGTTAGTGGGGATTGCCATCTGACTGCTGTGATGTGTCAAATCCAAGGAAGCTGCAGCAGGTATGGCAGAAAGTTCATGTAAATCTTATTCCAGCAAGGAGGTAGTTGCAGAAACATTACAATGTGGTAGAGTGCAGAATATGTAGTACAACATTAATGATTTCGTGTTATGTAGGCAGGTCACAGCTAGTAATAATGCTGAATTTATCAGTCCAAAGCTTGTAAAAAAAATACTCTAGACCTTTTAAGATCTTAAAGTTATTGGCACTAGTCACAGTCCTCTTCGCTGATCCTAATAATGATAAAATTGTGAGGAAAATTTATCTTAGACAAAGCCAAATAAAGAGCTTCGTGGAGTAGGTGAAGTGACGGGTTTTGGGACTTTCATGTGTCTGATAATTTGATTTAATGCTAACTTGTTCTTGCTTGATAATGCTGTTATTTTGAATTTCTTACCTAGTTATTTTTTACTGTTTCTTCTTTTTTCTTATTTGTATATTTGTTAATTTTCTTGATGTTTTTGGGGGGTATTTGGTACTTATTGATTATTAAGTTTCTTCTTACAGAGGCCTGTAAGACCCCCAGAAATTTACACTTTTGGCTGAATCCCGCTTCCTTTTTGTACACCTGGTGATATTGTTTGGTGAGGGAGGGGGGGGGGGGGAATTGTGATGTGTCGTCACTTGGACGAGTGATCTAGCTGCATAGGGCCTTCTTTGCTGCATGTCTGGTCCTTTGGTTGCTGTATATAGATAAGCCTACTCATATATTTTTGCCTTGTATGTTCTTTGAATTTTATAGCAGAATGTAATTTTGTAATATTTTGGCTACTCTGCTTGTTGTAATATTTTATTATGGTAGTATTGCATTATGTAATCAGCTGCTCATGCTTTCATATATAATCTATAAGAATATTTGTGTACGAATGTTTCTGGGAGCTTCTTCTAAGCTTGATAGTTCTCGTGTTTGCCGTACGTCGCACCACCGCCTGGGAAGGAGGGTGCACGTGACAGAGTGAGAGTTGAGCGGGGAGTGTAGGCAGTGGTGGTGACGGCGCAGAGAGAGAGAGAGAGAGAGAGAGAGAGAGAGAGAGAGAGAGCAAAATGTTTATATGAGCAGAGAGCTGTGCAAGCGCCAGAGCTAAGAGGGTCTAGAATTGGGTTGTGTTGGCTAGACGACGTTTTCTGCCGCATGAAGACGGCTACCATGATAGCTTGTCATTTTGAAACATCGCTTTGTCTCCTACAATTTAGCTGTGCTTACCTGCACATTTTGAAGACAGTGCAGATGTTTTACTCAACAGTTTCTCCGGTGTAGGAAGAATGGTGTTTGATTCCTACTCTGCTGTGTGTCTCGTGTGATGAGACATTGTCATCGAGTGCCGACAGTGAATGGGGCATCCTGGCGGCGGGTGAGGCTGCGATTGCCACCAGCCCGATTCCATTGGGAGTCGGTGCAATCAACGCGAGGTGGCGTGCTTTCCCAGTTCAACATATTACCTTGAACGTATACATATGAGCCTTTTATACTTGAGGTACTGTGATAACTCATGCTAAATGTCTTGCCATGTGTATAAAAGGAAGTGGCAACTTTCGCAAAATATCAAGAGCGCTGCACTGTACCATTTTATGAGTACCGAAATATTCATATTTGGGTAGCTTTATTGTCGTACACTAAATATACTTGTGTTTTAACCTTGCCTAATTGATTTAGAGATTTTTATATAATAACACTTTTTGGTAGTTCTTTACGATATGATCATCTGGAAAGAGTATTATCTGTAACTATGCCCATATTGTTAAATTCTGCCTTCAAATTACTCATCAAATTGGATAGTAATGAATGTGTTTTTGCTGCTAATGTTTGCAGCCGAGTAAATCAAGTTGTGTTAATGCGCTGCCCGATTATACGGTTATGCAGTTTCTTAAATGAAAAATAGATTTTCCAGATTTCGAGCTTTTATGTTTAGAATGGAAATATTACTAGATTTAAATGAAAGTGTGCATTTGCTGCATTGTTACAAAGTAAATGAGAAGTAAATTTTATAGATTTTAATTATTTATATTTTTTTAATGGAAATATTACACTAACATACAAATTTTGATGAAAGCAATCATTTGCTTCTGTGCATTTTTATGCAGTGGGGTGAATTGAAACTAAATTTGTATTCTTTAGCTGTTTAGGTTTTGAGTTTAGGAGGCCTCGCTAAATCAACGATTCTAGTATATTGATCAATTGCCTTATACCTTAACTGTATGTATTACCTGTTCCTGTGCTGAAAATAATATACATATATTTACTCGAGAAATTAAAGAAAATTTATTTTATATCCTTGAATAATTTTGTAATAAATTGTTTTGATTGGACTTCGTGCATCTGTTGGTTGTACTTTCGGTTAAACCTTCATGACCTTTTTATTTCTTTAGTAGTAAATTGTGGTTCTAAGCCAAACTTTTACCCATAAATTTTTTTAAATGTATTTTTGTACACTTATGTATGTGATGTATAGGCACTGACCATGCAAATGTTTTCGACTGTAAATTGTCTGAAGATGAATTCGTTAGCGTCATTTTGGAAAACATCTCTCCTTTGGTTCTACAACAAAGTGCAGGGGTTCTTATTGCAATACTACTAGGGATTTGCATATTTGGGCTGTTCAGATGGAAAATTTCATATATACATAGAGCCACTAGTGTTTCGCGAATTCGTTCGGAGGCGAGACAGGCTCCCAACACTTGTTCTTTTCTCCTACTCTTGTGATTTCATACATGCCCCTTTTTGATGTGAGCCAGTAATAATTAGGAAGCCGTAGTGTGTGTGAGTGTTTACCAGCCCTGTACAGAGGCCTCACTTGATCACAGCAATCAATAAGCAAACGATAATGTCTCGAGTATATGGAGGGTTGTCCAGCCTGTTTTGCTGCCAACCCAATCAGCGAAATTCTCGGGGCTCTATATATACATCATGCTATTATGCCCAAAAGCTTCCTCCCCGAGATAAGGTACGGCGTAAAACAAAGGATAAACAACCTCGTTCTTGTTTTCTTGTGGTAAATCTGGTCACATGGCCAGAGACTGTAAATTGGAAAGCAGTGATGAACGTAAATGTTTTAGGTGCGGGAGAGCTGGGCCTCTGTTGAGAGATTGTAAGGCAAACGAAACTGATAAAAAGGTACATGGGGAAAAACACTTCAGGAGGTAAAAATTATGAAATTATTGCCGTATTAGGGAAGCAAAAACTGAGCAAAGCAGAAAGTTTAATGGTGGATTTGGTTATAAAAGAGCAACATTTTCCAGCTTCTATTGGCACTGGTGCAAGTAGCTTGATGCCAACTTTTTCTATCTTAAGGATACAATTTTGTTCCGAAGCCACACTTTTACTCGTAAGTTTTTTAAATATTTTCGTACACTTATGTGTGTGATGAGTGGGGTATTCTGAGGCTTTAGCCGGAGTTGACTCGGCTTGTAGTACTCGAGAAATCTTATCTAAATGGCGCAGTCCGTGCTGTCCAACTTTAAAAATTAAATTTCAAACAGCTCCACCCGGACAGCACTGCCCCGCTGGACTGCACCTCCTGCATCTTAAGTCAAAAGGCCAGATGGGTCCAGTCAAACACTCTATCGGGGGAAGCATTATCAGCTCGAACAACCAAGTTAATAGACGTGTCTGGTAGAGTCATTTCTATACAATGCCCAGATAACTGCGAAATCCACCTGCACATGACAGCAAGATGGCCATTAAAATGGCAGAATGCAGTTGAATACATTCGTGGAGACTAACTTGCCAATGGCAATGGAAAATCTTCTGCAAAAACCAGTCAATCAGATACCACCAACTTCTGCATACTTACCTATTCTGTGACTATACAGTTTACGGTTCCCCAGTCAAAATGCCCTTAGACCTACATCTGGGGTAACAATCTCTATTGGGTCTTTAAAACGATTTTGAAAATTATATTTAATTGCTTGTTTTTCTGGTGGACCGCGGTACTCATTTAAAATTCTGGTTATCCCATATAGTCCCCGCGTCCACGGTCGTGGACATGTTGCACATGAAGGATACTTATGATCGGTGCTGTACACAGAAAGGAACCAGTCCTCTGTGGTTCGAGCGTCGTCCTTGTGAGTGATCTGATTTGTCAAAGTTTCTGCTGTTCTCGTTCGTGAATGGTTAATGATGACAACACCTAACACCTAGCGCGTTGTTTGCTGGATGTGAGAAGCAAGCTCTACATAAGTACAGTGCACACCAAAAATCACTCACGATTGCAACATTTGAGATTTTAAATTAAGTTTGGACACAGCGGGTCTATTCGAAGTATATTCGCATTTTTTCTAATCAATCTTTTGAAATTCGCCCCATATATGACATGTTTGGCTATCTTCCAAATATGTCCTTTATCACACACGTTTTATACTTCCGAGAAAATTATTTCCGTACACTTTCTTAGATGAACGGTACTTAAAATAATAACAGCGATAGCAATGTAATGCAGTGTATGCATATTGACCTCACGCGCTGCAATTTGTGGAACAAATGTTTACTGCCGTCTTTCTTTGCGCAAATGAAATAACCTGTTGTTACCACGGCAGTTGAAAGGTAATACTTTCTGAGAATCATGTCTTTAATATTTATTTGCTCTTTTGTGTTCAGGGGGTGTGACGTTTGTACAAACAGGGTGTATAAAATTTTTATATTTTATAAATATGAGTTGGATAAAAGTCTGAATGTTATTTTTTAATGCATACTATAAATATAATATTTTTGAAAATTCCTTATATTTTTGTTTGCTCTTATCCTACTCCCCCATTGACGCAAAATAACGACGAAGTTCATCAGATATAAACGTACTGAATTGTCAGTTATCTGCTTGATACCACGGAGACGAGCTGTATTAGTGGATGTTCCATCCTGTGCGTGACCTCCTATTGGCTGTTAGTTCAGGCCTATCCGGAAAGTACGTGTCTGGGTCCTGATTGGCTGTCGACTTCTAGCCATACTGCCCGATGACTGGTCCATAATCTTACCGGACGGTACTAGCAAAATTTGTGCTTGTTAAGTACGTAGAGCCAGCATTGTTTAAGGCGCAATCATCTCAAAGTAAGGTGATTAGTGCGCTATGCTGACACTCACTGGTGTTCTCATATTATTGCTTCCTGTGCTCCTAAGTTTCCACTTGCCCACATACCCGGACAACTCACGACTTTTTTTTTAAATATAAGAAAGAAATGTTTTTATTTGCATGCATACGTATACTATGAACTATAGAACACTTTGAGCATATTTGCCACGTTATTGTATGTGCATAATAAGACAAGTACGAGTGGTGTAATCTATTCACTGTTACTTCTCACTTTTCTGAAGCTGTGCTCTAGTTCTACTAACAGCATAACCAAGTCTAGAAATTTACACCAACGAACAACGCACCGAATTCGCGCCCACTCAGTTGTAATAATATATTATGAGTGAGAACTAATTCTTACTAAGCGCTACCAACACACATGATTTCTCACTGTTTTTATTCATATTTATTATAGCTAAAATATTATAATTTATTTTAAAAAATATGTAAAACTTCAATTTACCGAACAATACGATACTTTCTTGTTAGTAGAGGTATAAAACGCTTGTGATACATGGCATATGCAGGAAGTAATTAAACACGTCATACATGGGGTGAATTTTCCAAGGTTTGATTCAAAAAGTGTGAAGAAACCGCGAATAGGCTATAAAATTTTTACCCATGCATTTATGGTTGTTTTCCTATATTAGTTCAGGAAAGTGTTAAATTAGCAGTGGAGTGGGGATTTTTGGTGACTCTGATCCTCATGGTCTTGAGAGCCGATGATGGTGAAGTCAGGTGAGTATGGAGTAGCGCCGGGAACCCAAGGGTGGGAGAAACGGGAGATCCCGGAGAAAACCTGACCACCAACGGCGTCATCCTGGAATGATTGCAAAATGCGAAAATCCGGGAGTGACCCCGCCGGGGATCAAACCCGATTCGCCAAGGTGGTATGTGAGTAATCTGACCACTGAACCACAGTATCTCCTTAAATGCGTAACGAAGTTCCCAGCTGTGTATGACAGCTGTATTGTTTTTACAACCTGATATACATAAATTTTTTTACTCTATATTTACGGTAAAAACGTTATTACAGTTTAGAAAGTTTACAGAAATAAATTTAACAGTGTGGAGGGAGACGTCACCCAACCATAAATGTTTAACTGAGAGAGTGTTTAAATCTATTCGCGAAATCTGGTTGTCAGAAATTACTGGGCCTGGCGAAACAGCAACTTTTTATTTTACCAAATAAATGACCACTAAGTATTTGTAGTTGTAGTTGGCTTATGTTCTGTGATGATTGTAAGTTTCGGCTTCAGAATCTCGATACGCTGGGAAACGATATCACAGTTTTGTTGGTAAAATAGAAACTTTAGCAAAATATTACTTGAGCGAGAGTTAAGCAAAAGATAACAGGTGTTTAAAATCGGAATAGGGGGGATATAAACATGATGTATTCACTACTATGCATTAACATGCCTGTACATTGCAATTATGACCAATTAGAGTAATTAATATAACAAAACAACAAGCACCGAAAGTATTCACAGATATGCTGATGCTAAATTACGGGGTGGTTAAAAATTTGCACTGTAGTCCCATTAGTCGAGTGTACAAGACTGGTTGTCTCGTTAATTCGTCGAGTCACAAATAACGTACAATTATTTTTTTTAGTCATTAATGATATTGTCTTGACTCCCATGTTGACTTGCCATGGGGTGTGCTATTTCCGGCTCAAGGGGATGGCCAATGAGATCCACGCTCGCCGGTTTTTTAATAAACAGTATACTTGTAGAGAAAAACCACATTCACTCGCTTTATAAATATACTATATTTGCTTTCCATACCTTTTTGCACGATATGGGTTTTTAATACTCTAGAACAAATGTTTTGTTTACTGTTGTTAAAAGAAGGAAATCCAATTTTCTGGGTTGTTTACGCCACCCTAAACAAAAATGGCATGATGTCACATTAATTAACACAAAACTAGTTTCGTTCTTCCGTCTTCTTCGCCCACTATTGCAGGCTGATAACAATGTAGAGTGTTAAAATGGGAACATCCCGTATTTCATGCTCGGCACCTGGCTAATCTACACTCTAAGATACACTTACGGATAAAGCGGGAATGGTAATCCCCCGCTATACATTCATTGTAGCGTTCCTATATTTGCTCAGGAAACAGTCAAATACGTATAAAAGTTCCCGGCATAATGTAGTAGTGACGCTGAACATTCCTATATCTGCAGCTTGATGTGTGATACTATTCCCATACAATGTACAGATTCAAAACTTCCATTACAGTTTAAGAAGTTTACCAGTTCAATTATTGCAAGCATGCGATTTTCTGATGTATGCTGTACTTGTATCAAAGAGTTCTTCCCTCAAGTGAACAACACTCTTCATGTTCTTGTTATAGGCTGTACACGGTAAAATGAGCACTTTTGAAAGACCTTCTTAAGATCTATTTGTATACACATTCTGTATTCCTCCGCCTTATGTAAAATTAACATTATCACGGGCCTCGTCATTTTATTGATGCGTCGGTCAAGTGACACTGTGAAATTATTAGAGAAGTAAATATTTAACAAATCTGTTCAATTTTCCAATTCGATAGATAAAAAAATAAACAGAAAGTGAAAGAAATATTTTAAGTTACCTTAAATGGTTACCTAACACTTTTTATTTGAGGTTAAGATACGGAACTATAGTCCGTTCCCGATTGGAAAAACACTCTAGCCTTTAGCTGCGTGCATAGACAGTAAGAAAATTAGCGGGCATGGGTACAGTTACGTTGCCAGCACGGAGAGAGAAAATAGTTCCAATGTTTTAACTTAATTGTTCATTTACCGCTTACAAATGGGAGTCAAAAAGGTTTGTCTGTTATTTCGCCAATTATTAAAGAGTAATTAATGACGTGTTCCTGACTTATTTATATTTAAAAATGTCTTACACAGTCACGTGATCGACACAAGGAGAAAGTAGCGCTGCCATTGTTTACTTCCTGCACTGTTCTTGGCTGGCTGTGTTTGACGAAACATGTGTCAAAGAATCTGTGCGATAATCTTTTGTAACCTATAATGATTTATTTGTCTTCTTTAACCTGCTCTTTATCACCAGGTTTTCAATCAAGTTATGCTCACGTTCAAATTGCACTGATTCCTTTTGTTTCTTGCGCAAGCTTGCTTCGGAAACCAGTTTAAGACGTTACTTCCAGTGCGTTCTCGCGTATTTAATAATTTTGTGTTCAATCTCAGGTTTGCTCGAAACTTAGCTTACTTTGTTTCACGTTGAGTGCTGCGGTAGTGCTTGTGTGCAGTCCTAAGTTGTAGCAAAGTGACGAGAAGAGAGAAGTCCCCACTCATCAACGCCAACAGGACATCATTAATGTCGGCGAGTCGTCGTTTGCGTCAATCAAGCGGGGAGAAATGAAACCCTGCAACGTCGCAGCAAGAGTGGCCGAAATGATGGGAACTCTCCAGAGCCGCGGTGCTAAGGTATGTTAACACACTTGTAGTATTAACCACTGCGTTAGTTAACTGTGTGTTAGGTTAAGGCTGGATTTGCAATGCCACGACGAAGTTGTACCGACACTGGCGTTCGGAAAATCCCGTAACTGAGTGTAAATAAATCACGAATTATTTTACACTATTTAGTTTTGATAACTTTGCAAACTAAGCATTTTTGAGTGCTGGAACAATTATTTTTCCAGGAGTATTTATTTTCATCAATTCATTTTCTTTATGTTACAGGATAACCAGGATGTACACATAAATTTCGCATGTTTAATGCGAAATTTACCACAGTAGTGAAATCCGCACATGTTGTTTTCCAAGGTTATGTTTCCTGTAAGGCTAGAATAAATATAATAGAATAAAAATAACTTTGCTTACAAACACATAATCTAAAATATAATAAGAGACCTACATAAAAGGGAGTCGCTATAGTAAAAAAATAGGCCATGCTTCAGATATATAAAAAAATATTAGAGGTTTTGGTTGTTAAAATCAGATTCAAGTCTACGTTATAAACTGCTACAACATTTACTAGTGATTTCAAGCAAATTGTCCTACCATATGGAAGATACCTAATAAAGTCCGGAACAGTTTTAAACTGGAGAGGGTTCCCACGCTACTTGAAAGTCCTTGAAAAGTGCTTTTAATGTATTCAAAAAATAAAGGGCCAATCTTAAAATTGCTTGAAAAATTTTCGTTTGCTTAAAGCATTACTTTTCATAGTGTTTATTTACATGGTATTCCTGACGAATTAAAAGTGGCGTCGAGCGATTGTATTTACAGGAAAATGTATTGTACGTTTGAATAGTTTCTATGGAGATGTTTACCTTTTTTCATTGTGTACAACACTACGCCTGCAGGTTTCTTCTGTGTACAAATATTATCAGCAGTTGTAATGCTATGCTCATATGATTGTTCCGATAAAATTTACTTTCCTGCATTGCCAAACGTAGGAGAATTCTAGTACACAGACACGAGAATGTAGGGTTTGTGTACAATGTACGATAACAACTGATCTCATATGCTATCGTACGAAAATTTCAAGAACCTCTCAAAATTGCAAAATAGTATGTTATTCTCTAATCGTGCCCCCCCCCCCCCCAGTATTTTCCGATATATAATGCATGTTATTGGTAACTGCAGTTATACCTTATTTCTTTAAAAGATCCTACATTCTTTTAACGTTCAGTCATGTTGATATCCCATCTGCACATGGACCATGATATGTTGCTGTGGTCATTGTAGTCGTAGCATTATTATCAATTCTTAAGGAATTTATTTCATATTCCCTCGTATGTAATTTATTTCTTTGGCTTCCAGACATGATATTGAAACACACTTTTAAAATGTTTCTTGTAATAGACATAGGACAAAAGTATATTGGTTCCAGTAACTGACATTCATTATTAATGTTTAAGATATTACAAGAAAAATGTTGTTGAGGAGAGGAAGAGGACATCGCAAGAGGGGAAATCCATCGCGAGCATCGATGACTTCACTGTTGGAGCGGTTCGAAGGACAATTTACAGGATGTACAGCGAAGGTACAACATGTTAAATGTAATTACTGTGTAATGTTATACAGTAAGACGGAGGAAGTTTTACAAAGTGTGCTGTTGTTTAGGAAATGGGTGTTGGCTTGTAAATAACAGAGAATGACAAAAAGTAAACGACAAATTACTACGAATGGCTAATTATGAAGAACAGAGGTGCTTTTTTTTGAAGGAACTGTTAGGCCCATAGAATAGTAAAAAAAAAAAAATAATTTGTATGGGATATATGTATGGGATATATGTATGGGATATATGCACAAGTTGTATAACAAATGTGGGGAAGTTAGGGGTTTTCTCTTACGCAGTACGATAGATGCTTACCTACAGCTGTGCTGATCAGGACAACTGTTCTAATAAATACTAAAACGTTGAGATGTTTAAAACCAGGAATAGTTTGAGGTTAAGATGTAAATTTTAATCCGTGAAAAATCTGAATTACCACACCAGCTTAGGTTAGCTTGCATCCTAAGTTAGCATGCAGTTTAAAATGTATATGTGGTTAAATACACGTGTATTCTACCATATAATGCTTATTTTGCTGGTTTGTAACCAATATTACCTCCATTGTCATTCCCCCCTCCAATTTGTTGGGGAGGGGAGCATTGCGTTAAGCAAACATCTGTGTTCAAGTGAATTTGTTGTTTAACCTATTAAGGACATAAGAACGTACTTATAATGTTTGGTATTTGTGGGATAAGCAACTGCACATAATTTACTCTATTCTTAAAATATTGTTCACACACAAAAACATTTTGTGCCTTTGGGCATCTGTAAACTTTTGTTTTCATATTGACTGTGCAAAAAATGCTTCTGCAGAACTATGGTGAAATAAACATTAGCCCTGCAGCCAAGGCAATTTCTCTGGCATTTCATGCATGGTACAATTACCTGCTTTTTGTTATTGTTTTATCTTGGCCCCTGTAAAAGTGTAACATTAAGGTGTTCCAATGTATTTACAACTCTTGTCATTGTTTTCACAGATAGTTGTGATAATACAATTCGGAAAATGTACGTATCTTATAATATAGTTAACACTTTCAGGGGGAACAGTACAGTTCAGTGTAGAAACTTACATATTACTGTGATAACACAGGTTAAGCTGTTTTAGATGACCTACGTTGTGTGATATCAGGTCTGTCGTATTATTTCTCACATAATCTTACAGGTCGTCACATCACCCTCTCGACACTTCTGAAGGAAATTCAAGAAACTGACATCGATTTCCTCGGCAAGAGGACACAGTCTTCTGCACAACATGGACTTCAAGTGGAAAAATGTTGACGGAAGAAAGGCGATGCTTGAAGATGAAAACATTGCGATCCACTGGTGTTTCTTCTTGAGGAGGTACATGGAAGAAAAGGCGAAGGGGGCCAACTTTATTTTTATCGACGGAACGTGGATTTTTGTAAAAGGTATGCTATGCTGTACAGTGTATGTTTTGGAACCATTTAACATCTATGTCATAATTGCGTACTAATTTCTAATTCTGCTTTCAGGCACCAAACCTAAGAGCTGACTGGACGATACAGTCCACACAGCAAAAAGGCAGTGTGAGGGTGAAGGTAAGCGTTTTGTCGTCGTACATGCTGGAGGGCGTAATGGCTTCGTGCTGGTAGCGGGCTTGTAGTTTGTTGCAGGCCAGGCGAAAGGGGACTACCATGGAGAGATGAAAGGTGACACTTTCCAAAAATGGATGAAGAAATTACTGAAGTGCTTGCCGGAGCCTAGCGTCATCATCATGGACAATGCACCATACCACATCACACAGGCCAGAGCTCAAACCTTTGGTTTTTAATAAATAAAATGTTTATTTTGTTTGTTGCATGTTAGATTCATTCTGTGCTAGTCAACACAAGTATCATGAAAACAATGTGATATACAACTGAAGTATGTCTAGCAGAGTAGTTATAGACGTTCTAATCACGTTTATGTTGTAGAAGTCTCCAATAATGAAATTTGGTCTTCAGTCAATACCTTGCAACCAACACACTATTTAAAACATAATGTTTTGGAAATAAATGTGTTAAATTCAAACATTGCTTACAACAGATGTACTGTCTGCAACATTCATAGGTAATTCATTTTAATTTGTTGTATCTTGTTCTAATTCAGCTGGAGAAGGTCCCCAACAGTAGCTGGAGGAAGGATGCCTTCATTAATTGGCTGCAGGAGCACAACATTTCGTTTGCTGCTACAGCCTTGAAGGTCGAACTGGTTGGGGTGGCGAAAGCGAACTTGCCCCCAAAGCGCTGAGTTTTACTCTCTGATGACATGGTGATTGTTTCTTTTCTGCGACCTAACTTTTAATTTGTGCTTATTAATATGTTGTGTGTTACACATAATTACTAGGTATGTGATCGACGAGACGACTCGTGAAATGAACCATCAGGAGCTACGTCTCCCTCCCTACCATTGCCACTGCAATGCCATTGAGCTTGTGTGGGCCCAGGCGAAGAAGCACTACAAGAGCCACATGTGCAAGGGGGGGGGGGGGAGTTTGATAATGTAGCGGTAGAGACCATTTGGAAAGATGCCCTTGATGTGGTCACCTCCGAGAGGTATTTTTGTCTCGTTTGGGATCCCAGCCTCAATTTCATGTGTTTCACCCAGTAGTCATATCTGTGTGATGTCCCTATGTGCTATCTTGTGAATTACACTTGGAGTTATTTCAGGATAGTGTATGTTACTAACATTCCTACTTCTGGGAGCTGGCTCGTGTACACTGTAGCACTGTAGCACTGTTCTCCTCACCCTCATATACTTGTCCAACTCTTGAGACCATCAGTAGCATTAGCTGTGCGTACTGTTGCGTAATAAACGTTGTCTAGTCTTTTCCAGTAACCTCTTTTGTGACTTTCTCATTAACGTATCACTATTAAATAAACTTATCTGTGTACTAACACATACTATCTACTAACTTATGCATGCTTGTGGATAATTTTTTTGTGAACTGTTTGTGTCATTTTCTAGACTGTTCTGTTGCCTCTGATACACACTTCAAAAGCACATTTACATCTACTTTGTTATGCTGCTGTATTAACACGTAACTATCTTTAATGCTTAAATATCATACTTTCTGCATATATTTTTCTAAGATTTCCTACTGCAAAAATGGACATAATTTATACATAATATCTTCAGCACAACTAAACACTTAAATGCACAAAAAGTATTTCTGACATGAATAATATTGTGTTCAGGTGGTCAAAATGCGTGGATCACGTGGAGAAGCTCATTTAAGAGGACTGGCAGAGGGAGGTCCATCAAGACATGCAAGATATGGCTCCATTCATCATTCCTCTGGACTCGGATTTGGACACAATAGATGAAGAAGATGCTGGACGTGATGACGGAGAAGTTTCAGGAGTGCCTATGAGTGAGTTACCAGGGTGTTGTAATTGGCCAGTCTGATGATAAGTTGGGTACACTCAGCAGGCACTACAACCTGTATCGTTTTGTTGCAGATTGTTTTGTCAAATGTTACATGTCAATGTAATAATGTTGTTGAATGTTATTTGATAGCATTAAATATTAAGTAAAGTGTATATCAAAGAGTACCTATCTAAGTATATCATTTCGAATAATTATTTCAAATTTTTGGATTCGGGATGTGTGTGTTTTTCTGTTTTCAGAGCAATCCCGTTTTCTTACAGGTGCTGCTGTGTTGAGTTGCTCATGTACTTGTTGTTTTAATGTATGGCAATTTTGTAGCAAAAGGAATGAGTACAATCAAAAAATTATTACCGGTAATTCTAACTAATTAATTAATAAACAGTACTTATAAGTACTGCGCTTATGCCTTTAGGCTGTTTACTATAGCTGCATTCTTGGGTTATGTTTTATTTGATATCATCTTACAACGCGCTGCCTGATGAAGCTGGCTTAGCCAGCGAAACTTCGCGATCGTGCAACCGCGTGGAAAATGTGTCCTCCTTTGTGTGTGTGTGTTTGTGTGTGCGCGCCTGTCGACAAGTATTGACTGTAAGTACTTCAATTCCTGTCCTTTTATACATATTTTAGTAACCTAGTAGCGTACTTGCAATCTTAACCAAATTTGTGGCACATTTATGTTGTTCCTCCTTTAAGCATATGTTTGCCAACATGTTTGAATTTTATTGTTTGAATATTAGACATGAGTAAAAACGATGGCTTTTTGAATTGGGAATCTATAACGCAGATAAAGGAGAGGAGTGAAAATACGTATTTGATGATTTGTGAAGCTGACATATCCCTACTCGAATAAACGACATTGTGTTTCTCGCCCACCTCCTGCACACACACAAAAAATCAAATTTATCGTTTTCACTTTTTATTTGTTTACAGTATAAAATTTTTTTAAGCTAATTTTTTTTTGTTAATTAAAGTATAAAATGTTTTAAGCTTGTATCACATGTACTTTTGTATGAACTTCTCAAGATTAACACTATACACTTGCAAAATACTCATTAATAATATATATATTATTAATGGGTATTTTGCAAGAGTATGGTGTTAATCTTGAGAAGTTATATATATATATATATATATATATATATATATATATATATATATATATAACTATATATATATATATATATATATATATATATATATATATATATATATATATATATATATATATATATATATATATATATATATATAACTATATAGCTTGTATAATAGGCTCAGATTTTTGTACAGTGGCTGCCTACCACAGAGTAGCCAGTGTTACCTCACACTTGGCAGTATGAAGTTCGCTACTTGTTTCCTTGCAAGTCTACCATTGGTTCAGAGTAGTCCAGGGCGTGTATAATAAACTGTGATCCAATTGCAAAGGTGACTTCAGTGTACACGTGTTTGACGTCTATCTTATCCTGAAATGAATTCGCGAAAATTTCCTGTCCCTACCTATAGGCCCTATAGCTCTTTGTGCAAAAACTATGGGTGATGTAAACTGTAGTTGCGTGCAAAAAAAATGTAAGCCTATGTATGTATTATAAACGTATTGCAAGTTTGAATAACGTTGACCATTTAAAAGAACTCAAATAATAATAATAAATAGAGAACTAGAAATTTCGCAGATTTATTCTGCATCAAACTAGACTCCACATACCTTTGTGTATTCGAGCTTCTTTAAGTTGTTCATTGGCCGTTGCTCCAGTTTAACTACAGACCAGGTAGCACGTGATTCTGTCCTCGTTTCCTTAGCAGGTTCGTTATTGGTAGAGCCCCGAGTATTTCTCGGATTGAGTTGGCAGCAAGCTAAGCTGGACAGCCCTCTATGCACTCGAGACATTATCGTTTGCTTATTGGTTGCCGTGATCAAGTGAGGCCTCTGTACAGGAGTAGCTGTTAAACACTCACTCACACTACTGCTTCCTGCTTATTACTGGCTCTCTGTTATACAGGGCGTGTCTAAAGATCTGTGGTCCAATCACAACAGCAGGAGAAAGGAAGACGTGTATGGAGGCTACCTCTCCTCCGAAGGAATACCCGAAATACTCGTGGCTCTAGTTATTGGTTGAACATGGTCCAGAGTATGTCTAACAAGTTCTGGTCCAATAGAAGCAGATACTCCCATGTATACGTGGTTGAAGTTTAACTTGTCTTCAAATGAATCCGCGAAATTTACGGGTATCTAATAATAATAACAATAATAATAATACGATAATTTCAATAAAACATGACGTATTATTGATTAAGGGTTATTGTTCCCTAGCTACACAGAACTTTTAAAATTAAATAAATGTTTTCTTCTTAATGCAATATAATTATACAAGTCCTTAATATTTTGTAAGTTCTTACGTTGTATTATTATAAAATAAGTATTGAATTCGCAAGTCACGTTGGTTTTGTGGTTGAGGTTCCAGGCTAAAGTTACAAAGGGTGGGGCTTCTAGCCCCCGTGCTGGCTTTGAAATAAATTTTAAGTTGTTCTCTGTTATTAATTCATTACATTTTTTGTTTTGTAGAATAAAAAATAATTATATGTCCACTTCTCAATAATGTAAGTTGTAATACAAGGCTATCATTTATAATATTGAAAATATATATTTTGCAGATTTTACAAGGAAAATGTTTGTAATTTTACAAAGTATTGGCAGCTGGGTTTCCAAGGATATCCCTTGTAAAAGTTCGCGTTATGAACGGTTTTTTTCACCTCCGTGCACCGTAACATCTGACTCTTAGCGTCAGATGCGTGCAAAATCTGTGTAGCTATGTCAGGTTATATGTCGCGAAACTTCAACTGAGAGTTTTGTAATATTTTTTATCATCCGTTAGAACTTATTGAATTGGAGATGCAGCAGCTACAGTATGGAAGGAAGTGCATGTTCTGTGTCGTACATCTAAGCATACTAACTCGTTTATTTGTCCGATGTACGAATAGTAGTGAAGAGATTTGGACGGCTCTTAACATCGTTGTCTTGAGAGCCGAGGAGGGTGATGGGGGTGAGTAAGGAGCAGCGCCGGAATGAAAGGGTGGGGGAAACGGCAGATCGCGGAATCGCCTTGGTGGGCGGCGGGCGAGCAGGCTAACAGCTCAGCCACTGTGGCCCCTAATATTATAATATTATAGTTACCTGCTTCATATAAGCTTTCGGCAAGAGGTGAACCGTAAAGAAAGAACAATAAAACACCCAAATTTAACAAAAATTAAAACTGCTGAAGTAGTACTTTTTGTATCCAAAAATATCGATTTTAATAATGTGAATATTTTTTTTGCCATTACTTTATCTAAAAAACATAATTTCAGCTATGGAATAGCTATATTGGCAAGACTTACTTTGCGTGAAACTACCGTTCTGTTCAGACATAATCGTTGGGAAGTGCTGTTATCACATAATTGTAGGTAAGAGGAAAAAAGGGTGAGGAGGGGGGGAGTGTGGCGAAGGTTGACGTGCCATTAGCATCAGCTGCTCGACGAGAAGTGGTCGGCCTTGCGCCTACCCCGAAGGACGAAGAGCTCTGTGACGTCACTCTCGATCTGCGCAGATAGCATCAGACGGCCGGCCGGGGTCACTCTATACGCGTGAGAGATAGAGAGAGCCCCGTTATTGCCGGCTCCCTGCGAAAAGCCGCAGCCGACATCTCAGCGTGCGTTCAACCTGACACACATGTGTGGGGCGTGGTTCGAGTAGTCGCTGTTGACAGTGCATGGGACGTAAATAAATGACTAAAGTCCACAGATCTTTGGGAGCAAGTGCTGGAAATGTGAGAAACGGCAATACTAGATAAGAGTTACTGCCAACTACGTGAGCGGAAAATTTTTTAATACCAATAAATGTTCTTTTTGCATGATTTTTCACCTCAGTGGATATTTCGTTTTAACTTTTTAGAAAGGCTTTTTTTGCTAATACCGCAAAGACATATCCTTGAACAATAGCAACTGTTGTTTCTAGTGTTAATAATAGGGTAGATTACAGTTATATATTAATCTCGAATTGATTTTATTTACATTATTAGGTCCTGAAATGAATTCGCCCCATAGATGTTTGTGCAAAAACTACGAGTGATGTAAATTGTAGTTGCGTGCGCCGCAAATAAACTTACAAGTTAACGATGAAACAATGCTGGCCGTTTATAGTCCATTCGTGGTTTCTTCTAACTTCTTCGGAAGCCTTGCTAATGTTCTACTTTCAGAGTATTCCTACGCCTCATGCAAAACGAAGATTGACAAAGTGTAGTAAATTACACTGAAGGGACAGCGTGCCTCTTTCGTGCGCACTCGGTTTGACTATGTTGTGCATGAGAAATATTTTTACTAAGCATAAACAGCACACGTATTTTCTCTCTGCTCTTATTATATTAATTATGTATGATATATTATACTTTTAAAATAAGATTTCATCGAAACTTCAGTTTAACCAAAAATAAGATACTTTTATGTTAACACGAGTCTAAAACGCTTAGGAAATATTACACATTTAGGAAAGAAACCAACATGCCATACATACATGGTGTGATTTTTCAACGGTTTGAATTAAAAGTATGAAGATTACTTGAACAGTGATTCCCGTTGTGTAATTGTTAAACTATTGTTACAACACGCCAGAAGGGCATATCTGTGTTCGTAATGGATGGAGGTCTTCATAAAAATAAAATAACTAAATTTGATTTTAATTTATTCACACTGCTATTATTTACAGCATCTGTCTATCTCCACTATTGCACTTTTTACTCCTCAGTAGGCGCAATATTTAATGTACATTTTTACTTTAATTACGTTCCTCTTAATGCCTCTGTTTGGTTATCGTGATTTAACTCATACTCATCATTAACATACATTCAGCATGTCTAGAGATGATGGTATATCGCGGGAAAAGTTGACTGTTTGCTAGTATTCAACGTACTGTACACATGTCAGGCAGTTTTCTTTTGTTATTGACTGTAATGCATGTATGAAGGTTTTATACCATTTCACTGGACCAATAAGGTTTCTGATACTGTAAGGCAGAACGTTCGTGATTGGTCGGCAAACGACTTGCCCGAGTCAAAACCTTGTCCACACAATCATGAAAGAATAAACTAGTTAAAGTTTTATAGAAGATATGTTGACTCAAAAAATTTTCGCGATTTTCCATCATCTCTAAGTATGTCTGTTGTCATCATTTGTTATAACCTTCACTCACGCACCCAGTCCAGTAGCCCAGCCTACCAGTCACACTATTCGCTGGGCCCATGCTCTCAATCACAGATTTTCCACCTGCTGGTCAATTCTCACACAGCTCGTTTCTCTTTTCGCTCGTCGTCTATCACTAAAACTCCAGCCACTCATCAGCTCCCGGTTCGGAGCCCCGTCATCCTTATACATCAGTCGCCCTGGCCATCTGGAAGATTCAACGCACCCCGAGTAACGCGGAGAGAAACGAGGTCAGTAATCCTGAACATTCTTCAGATGTCTCAAAGATACCCGATACCCAAGGTCGGGAGCGGTAGGCGCCCTGATAGGCATACCAGGAACGCTTTGTAAACATTACTTTGTTAAGAGCCGCTGTGTCTCCAGGTGCAACTGATAGCGCGCGCGTGTCAAAAAGTCATCCGTGCATCGTATGCTCGCAGAACGTCCGCCTTAACAATATGTCTCTTTGAGGTTTGAAACACAGGTGGTGTCATTACTCTCGCTTTGAGTAATGTGCCATTACAAACAGGTACAGAAAACTTCACATCTCGCGATAATGCCATCAGGGTACGTCAGCAGTTAGCAACTACGAGCCCTTCGCTCTTCCACTCCCGCGCTCGGGTCTCTCTTATGACTGTGCGCGCACGAATACATGATACACTTGCTGCATCAGCCGTGGCGCTGTAGCGGTCAGACTACTCGCCTCCCGCCTAGGCGAACTGGGTTCGATTCCCGGATTTTCGCATGTAAGAATCGTGCAGGACGAAGCCGCTGCTCGGCAGGTTTCCTCGGGGATCTCCCATTTACCGCGCCCTTGCATTCCGGCGCTGCTACATACTCACATCGTTTCATCCTCATCGGCTCTTTCACTGGAATATTTATGCATTAACCCAGCTCACGGGGTACTTAATAATATAGAGTTGAAACAGCCGCTCCAGCCGTACATTCCAGAAAAATGGCGACACTGGCCAGCAGCATGTAATAAAACAGTTCGCTAATCAGATCGTAATAACTTAGTTTGCCATTCAGGAGCTCAGCCAATATTAAAACTTTCGCAGCACACGGTAGCCAATTACACACAAAGCCCGATCCGTTTCCCATATCCTCGCGCAGCCGATCAACGAATGAATACATTCACTACAAAGAAACCGGATCGCAAGTTCGTCTCTGTGTACTTACCTACTCTTTGTAAGTACTGTGTAAGAGGCTTTATCAGAAAGCTGTGGCATGTTCACAGGTAGTAGAACACTTATGCAAACATCCTTTGAAAATATTTTCGTATTACTGAAAGTAATTTAACTGAATATCTGACGAATACGTTTATAGGCTGTTCACGGTAAAGTGATCACTTTTTAAGGCCCTCCCAACAGGCTTTATCCACTTATGTCTTACTGCAATCTCAGGCATTAAATTTCTAGGTTGGTGACACGTATACACTGGATTTATTGGTCATATTGCAATGTTTATAATATAAAACTGCAGGAAGATGGAGATTGAATGACAGGAAAAATTTTGAAGGGCGTTAAAAAATGCTCACTTTACCGTGAACAGCCTATAACTTAATGCTGGCAGTAAACTATGAACAGCATTTTTTGGTTAGAGCGATTTTTTGGAAGCTCATTATTTTAAAACTGTTGTCTGATGATACATTGACACTACTTATTGGGTCCTCGGCCATGGCATTTTCAAGTGGCCCAAGGACACGCCTTGTTCGCTTCTTGGAAACATGTGGTAGCAAGAAAAACGATCCAGACCAACTATGGAAAGAGAAGTCCCTTACATAGACATTTTCTTTGAAATTATGACATATTTGTAAACGGGGGAAATATTTTTTAGCGTGTAAAATTACAGTAGCACATAATAATAAATCCTATTATTAATTTTTTACCTCGTTGCACAGAAAGATTAAGAGCGCAGATATCGTGATTAATGTGGGTTCTGAACTATCGGATCTGCCACTTGGTGTTCGCAATTTGGGCGGCTCTTAACAGCGAGTTCTTGAGAGCCGATGAGGGTGAAATGAGGTGAGAATGGAACAGCGCCGCAATGCAAGGGCGGGGGGAAACGGGAGGTCCCCCGAGAAAACCCGCCGACCAGCGTCATCTTCCGGCAGAATTCCCACTTGCGGAAATCCGGGAGTGACCCGGTCGGGTATTGAACCCGGTTCGCCTTGGCGAGAGGCGAGCATGCTAACCGCTCAGCCACCGCGGTTCTACGGAGTATTTAGGAATACAGAGGTGAAACAATTTCTTGTACCACGAACTCAAATCTCAGACGACAGCAAAATGGCGTCACTGGCCAGAAAAATACTGTAACGCCTTTAGTCACTCAGAGCCAGCCGGTAGACCAACAAATAGGAAAACTTTCGCATGTGAGTTAGTAGCCAATTAGATATCGAGCGCGTTCCCAGAGACTCGCGCATTCAATTAGCTAATGGGTAGAGACATGCAAAATTCGCATTATTATTTGACACCACGCTAGATTTCACCACACACTATATACATTAGCGTATGTGTAATTGGTTTAATGACTTCTGCAAAGCGAGGAGACACAATCCGTTTTGCCTAGGCGGGACGTGATTGGGCTATCTTGTCGTTACTAGCTTCCGATTGGTTCAAGGCAGCCTAGGGCATGTCAAACCAGCTGTAGCCCAATTGCAAGAGTAATACAAACGCATGTGTGTATGAAGTCTATCCTGTCTTCAAATGATAACGCGAATTTTGCAGGTCTCTACTAATGGGTAGGGCCACCTGTTTTTCGCGAAAATATTTTATGACTACTTGTTCTCCAAAACACTAGAGCTCAGCTCTACTTTCCCGATTGGATGATTTGTTCTGTCAAGCGTTGCAGGTGTCTGCCCGCGAATCACGGAAACTAGTGTCGTGGTTGCCTAATTCCGATTGGCCCAGTCAGGTAAGGAAATGTCGCCCGACAAAGACACGCGGCCAATAACCAGAGGAAAACTGCACCTAGGCCATAGTACACTGGAGTCTAGTCTTCGCATGATTCTTTTCGCGAAAAACAGATGGCCCTACTAATTTGTGGAAACCCGAGAATTTCGCGGGTTCATTTCTAGACGAGTTGGAATTGACACACATGTACGTTCATGTTACGTTTGTAATTGGTCGACGTGTTGTTTGACACCTCCTGGAGATAAATGAGCTAATAACAAATATGTAATAAATTGTGAGTTCAACCACCGCTTTTTACTACCACAACAATCAACCTATAAACAGTTAATGTCTGTATGAGAGTATATAAGACTGTGAAGTCTAGCATACATGTCATTGAACTCGCAAATTTCTCGGGTCTACTTATCATTCCACGTTAATTTTGTGACAGAGACTGTGTGTCATAAAAGTATACGTTAGCTTGATGTGTGTAATTCGACATCCGCTCAACTAACCTGCACTTCAGGATTCTGCACCATTCGTGAACAGTTAGCACTCTGATGGCTTCGTTTCGTTTGTCCAAGTTGAACAGGATACTGTATTCTGACTGTGGCAGCGGCCAATGAGAAAATGAGATTTGCTTGAGTGTATATATAGCTGTGAAATCTAGCATGGTATCGTTTTTAACGCATTGAGATCTGCACTCATTTACTGACACTTAAGAAATAATAGTACTGAGTCCTGTATATCCACTAATGTAAGAACACCAGATCTGTTGGCGTCTGTGTTAGAACTCATCATCGTCATATTGGTCCATACCGCACCAGACACTACCATGTACTTTGCAGCATTCATTATTGGCCGGTAATCAACAAATGGAGAGCCAAGCTGATATTGACCCAATCGAATGTCCTTTATCGTACAAAAGGATTTACAATCAATCGTGTCCCTTTGAGTGGCTATATAAAAAAAGAAATTCTATCGTTAGCAATATCATTGTTAATGCGCAGTCCTGATCTTGTGAGGTCATGTTAAACACTAGCCGAACAAAGACTGCACATCCATGCGAGTTTCGTTCTGAACAACAAATAAATTTTCAAATTAGATTTACTCCAGTTATAGTCGATCATAGTCTATAAAGTGTGAATGCGCGAGATTATAATGTCACTACTACTATCACTCCAGTCAGTGTTCAGTCTGAACGTGTAGTCCTCAATGTGTCCGGTGTCCTCCTCAAATACAACAGAGACTAATACCGGACAGCTGTATACGAACAACACTGGCGAGCGTATGAACAGCAGCAGCAGCAGCGAACCTAGCGGCTTGAGGTGGCAAGCATCCGTGAACTTTGAATCTGTGCATACACAGCACAGTGGACATAACGAGTGCGTTTGTGCACGGAATGCCATAATCCTACGAAGTATTTTGTTTGGAACATTTTTATTTTTATTCTATATTGTAGTACAGGTGTCTTAATGCGTGCACAGTAGTTTTTATTTTTTAAAAAGGTGGTATTTAATGCCGAAAATTTCGAATAGTAAATTAATTCTAAAATCTTTACAGTAATAACTGCACAATTTATCTTGTAATTTTCGGACGCATCTGAAGATCTGGAACACTCCGTAATTAAACATGATTTGTTTTTCATTTTTGTGCATATATGTATGCTACAGAAATACATTAAAAATATATGCGGGTTTTTCCTCACTAGGCCTAGTACCTAACCTACAACACACATACGTTTTTGTCATACTGTTTCGTATACTATTGTGTTGGTAATTTTTGTATAAGAATTATAATCTAAAAAAAAACATTAGTAATCTTTCTCATTACAAAAATAAAAAGTGATAAAACTAAATTATTTGCTTCAGCCAGTATGAGTATTCTCTCTAACTTAACACTGATTTAATGCGCATCTCCAGCGTAAGAGTATCAAAAATTTAAAATGAACAAATAGCTTTAGTTCCCACGCAGTTAAACATTTTTGGAATTAGCTTATTGAGAGCTGCTATTGTGCTGATTATATGTTTGTGATCCGCGACTTTGTAGTCCCAACCAACAAGGGAAAATTAATACTAAATATTTATCACTTTCCTTTTTTTAAATCAAGGACATTTTAATGTCATATATTTTAGTTTAACTGGCCAGTGTTCAATCTAGTCACGTATTTATTTGGTTAGGGGAGGGGGGTAGGGGTGCAAAGTTGGCGTCTGTTCGCCCCCCCCCCCTTTTTTTTAAATTTTCAATTCTAAAGTAAGGTTTGGTTTAGTGAAGTGTTTATACCAGAACATGAATGTCAAGCTTCGGAAACTTATGTTTCATGTTATGTATGTGCTGGAAATAACAAGTAAAAATATTACAAAGCAATTTGTTAGTGGAAAAGAAAATCCGAAAATGGAATAGATTTTGCAGAACTAATAGTGTAACTGAAACAATTATACACAGCACAAATGCCACCTGGCATAGTAATTCAATGAACGTGAATCGATCAAATCATTAAAACTATATAAAACATAAGAAATTCACAGTATAAAACGCACGACGGTAAATGTAAACAAATGTGTGGCCACCTCAAGCCGGCAGAGCGCAGGGCAATCACTTTTCGCACGGAAAATCGCCATTTGTCCGGTATTAGTCTCTATAGTATTTGGTGTGGATCTCTAGACGATACCACAAACCGAAACTGGCACGGCTGGATGATCTGCCAGATCACGACAATCGAGACAGCAGTTCCAGCCAGCCTGCCGACACGATCTGAATATCAATAAACCGACAGGCGTTCAGATATTTCGCCACACGGAGGGATGATCGAGCAAACATGTATTTATCAAACCTCCCTCGCTTTAAATCGGTTTTTAAATAGTTTATCACCAGCAAAATTTATATAAACGAACGATTATTTTTACATCATTTCTATAAAACTTCTAAGAGTGGGCATGCAACTGCAGCAGAAGGAACGCAGCAAATGTTAATTAAAAACTTTTTGTGATCGCTAACTCGATTGTCAGCTAATAATTATTTGCACCATTCGTACAATTTAAAATTTGCACGGTTAGTGAAACGCGATTGTTCTTAATTCAACGCCTAGGCAGATTGTGCTAATTAGGTGGGGTAGTCGTTAAAAAAATTTTACCATAATTAGTAGGGACATGCAAAATTCGCGTTATTATTTGGAACCAGGCTAAACTCCACAGAACGGTATACACTCGAGCCAACGTCGTTTCTCCGTTGGCTGCTGTATATTTGTAAAGCCTCTCACCTTTCTGACTGAAACGCATGTGATTGGAGGCCACAGTTAAGAAGCGTTCGCTTATAGGCGGAGAATTATCCAGGGCGTGTCAAATAAAGTATGGTCCAATGACAAACACGTTGCAGAGGTACAAGTGTTTGAAATCGAACATGTCCTCAAATAATAACGCGAATTTTGCACGTCTCTAATAAGTGGATTCTTTCGGCAACAAGATTGACGCCACATTCCTTTGTGTACTTGAAAATCAGTTAGTTGTTCATTGGCTGTTACTCAAGTTTGACCACAGACGAGGATACTTTCCCTACAGGTTCGTTATTGGTCAAAAGTCTTCCGGGGCGTGTCTAACAAACTGTGGCCCAATAGACGCGAAACTTCATGGTACATGCGGATAAAGTTTAACTTGTCCTTAAATTAAATCGTAAAATTTCCGGATCACTAACTATAGTTAATAGTTTATATAATTTATTAATTAAGCTAGATTACAAAATGATACTTAAATATTCCAACAGTAAAACATAATATGTGGTGACTATCATAAAGAGAAAAAATATATAGATATAGCTTTACATAATTTAAAGTGTTTGCCCACCATATAATTATTACCAATCATTTATTTAATTAATAAAACAGGTTGGTTAAATTCATCATTAGAAAGTGAAAATGTTAGGTCTTTTATTTGCGATAGCAATATAACACGGTGTATTCTCAACACGTGTAAAAATGGGCGTAATTGGCGATAATGGTTACCAAAGTCATACAGAAAACTTCGTCGTCTTGCTGTTATTTGCACTACCGCCAGTAATTATACGAAGTACTCGTGTGACATAACCAAATATTTATTCACTGTTATATATCTCAGTAAAATCACATTTCCAGCTTTAAGATTTAAAATAGTGGAGTGTAGAAGTTTGGGCGGTTCTTAACGTCGAGGTTTTGAGAGCCGATGAGGGTGAAGTGAGGTGAGTACACTATCAGAAATTATTCGCAAATTTACCATATCAGTGTACACGTATAGAGAGAAGGAGCTGACGGTAAAGTTCATTCCCATACATCTATGGTAGTGTTTATACATTTGCTCAGGAAAGAGTCAAGCGCGTAGGGAAGTTTCCAAATTGGTATAGCAGCAATGCAACACATTCCTACATTTCCCGTCTGATGTATGGCGCTATTCACGTACAATATATAGGTTAAAACTTTGTTGACTACGCTCGAGTGTAACTCGAGCAAAGCTCATTTGAAAATTTCTTTGTTGTTCAGAACAAAATTCGCATGGATGTGCAGTCTTTGTTCGGCTAATGTTTAACACGACCTCACAACAACACGGCGGTCAAGTAAATGTGATATTGCTAACGATAGAATTTAATTTTTTAAAGCCACTCAATTGGACATGATTGATAGTAAATCCTTTTATACGATAAAGGATATTCGATTGGGTAAATTCAACTCGGCTCTCCATGGGTAGATAACCGGCCAATAACGAACGCTGTAAATTACAGGGTAGTGGACCAATAGGACAATGGTGAGTTCTAACACAGGCAGCACTAGACCCGGTGTTCTTGCAGTAGTGGATATACTGTAGGTGACTCACTTCTAATTTATCTCGAGTGCCAGGAAATGTGTGCAGACCTCAATGTGTTAAAAAGTTCCATTGCAGTTAAGGAAGTTTGCAAGATTTTTTTTATAGTGCATGGAGCAGCGTTGGAATGCAAGGGGGGGGGGGGGGTTGGGAGATCCCCGAGAAGACACGTCAACGGCGGCATCGTCCGACACGATTCCCACGTGCGAAATTACGGGGAATCTTCACCGGGTGTCGAGCTCTGTTCGCCTTGGTAGGAGGCGAGCACTCCAATACCTAAAATAAAGAATGAGGTTTGTGTGCATACATACACGGACGCCGCACGTAAAGGATCAGATATTCTAGCCAAGTAACAGAATTATTATTTTTTATGCTGCTTGCCGACACGAGATGTGACAAATAGTATTCTGAAGGCAACAGCTGTTGGAATTCAGGCCATATCAAGGCGAGAATCAAGGCGAGCGGCGAACTGGACAGACAGATATTAATGGGATGTATATTTTTTAATCTCCCGCCTCGGACGGCTTTGGCCATATCGATTATGGCAGCTTTGGACGGGTTTGACCTTATCGATTATGGCAGCAAACCAATCTGTTGGAATGCAGCCACCCATACCTGGAGACCCATTTCCCGCCGTATTTTACCAGCAGGATAGACTTTGTGGGCTTGTACGTATTTCATGTCTACCTTACCTACCGTTTCTGTTACAAGCCTATTCCACAACTCTCTCAATCATAATACGTTCGATCACACAATAGATCAGCATTTAATTAAATTTGCGAAGTATAAAACTGTGTCGAGTAAAAGGTTCATTTCGATTTCAGTCTAAATAGCTAACAATATGAGATTGAAAAATTGTACACGCATTTTCCATGGTAAAATTATCATTCTTATTCGTAGCTACACCTGAATTTCGTAATAATATTTACGTGGATGCTTGACTTTAATATCCTACGTATACACACCCAACTTTCCTTTGGATACTAACCACATACTGGCAACCTTCGTACTTAAGTAGGCCAACCAGATTTATGTACATGCTGTAATGAACGTATATGTTTTGCGGTATTACATATAAGATTAGTAAACAATTAAAATAATCCGGTCATTAAAGTGGATCCATGCTTTAATTAATCAGAAAACATTTTCTTGAAAATCAGGATTCCATTTTCATTCTTATGTTTTTTTTTTTAAATAACAGCTCATTTTCACATCATCATAACACTTCTTGTTAATTTGATTAACGCCACTCTAGTCCAATTAACTTTCGGAAGAAATCATTACACATACTTCCGTAACTACTTTATTCTTTGAATCTTTGAACTTTGTGAGTTAAACTTTAACATGTATCATCATCTATACCTTGTCCCGTGGCGGGAAAATATTGATTGCTACGTATACTGGTATTTACTATCTACTGTAAATGTTTGTTTCCTGGTTACATCAACCAGCGAATATTTCTCTCGCAGCTGACATCACGCGGTGTTCCATTTTAGTGCCTTGCCTCGTGCCTGTGAATTATAATGACATAACGTTTGCACTTTGGTTACTTATCTTACACAGCCTGTCATTCACTATCAGTGATAAGCTAATCAACAACTCCATGTCTGCTAAAAAAAAAAAGAAAAGAAGGAAGAGATAGGAGTTCACCTGAGTTGTGGACGCAGACTGTACGGCCTAATAAACAATGTGGGAAGAGAAAATTATATGTAGCAGAAGCAAATGTATTGTATTACTCTCACATTATGCTATTTGTACTGCGCGCTCGATATTTTCATAGCTTCATTCAGCCTGCCAGTCTGTCATTATCGTTGTACTTCTCTCCGTATGTAGAAACACACGAAACACGTTTAAAAAATAGGTATTAACAGACCCAGTCCATTGGAACAATCTATAACAACGTATGCCTTTTTGTATATAATATTAAAACTCTTTCTTCTTCCCAACTGTCTGCCCAAAATGTTTATTACACGGATTATCGAATTGCAGGCTAACAATCATAGTCCGGTATTAGAGTATCAGAATAATTCATGTCTGAGCCGAATTGAAGAATAGTTTGCCACAGAAATAACAGGACGAACTAAAAATAAAAATGACTGATGTGCACACACCATAATTTCTAATAAGGAAAACTTATTTAGCTGTATATCACCACATCCTATAATGTTACATCGCAATAATTGAGCAAAATTTACTCACAATGGCCTTCTTGAACAAGGTCACTACGATGGTAGGTTTGGCTCACGAGGTTACGATCTCGAAGCCCTGGGAAGCCATGGCCACAGATGAGGTAAGTATACAGCAATGAAATAACGTGATAATTTTTTGATGCGGGAATGCACATTTGCTTATTGGTAGGGCCAGTGATTTTTTGCGTAAAAGTCGGAGCACACAGTATAATTTAATATTAAATATACAGCTCTGCTGTTGTCATGCCTCCATTGGCTGCTGGTGTCGCCTTCGCATTTGAGTATGCCACTCAGGATTCTGTAACTCCCGACATCGAACCTTCGTGATTCGTGCACAAAACAGTTAACACGGACCAGAACATGGTTCAGCCAATTAACAAACCTGGGCAACCCTACAGTGTTTTGAACTGTACGTTGTCGTGATATCTTTTCGCGAAATAACACTGTCCCTACTGATTGGCCATGTGAGGTTGGGAGAGACTAACTGTTGCCTTGGGCTGCGGTCTGGCAAGGAAGTTACCAAGCGTTAATTGACGAACTCCTTTTCCATGTTGCTGGCAAGTTACACAATAGCGTGTGCGGCTGCAATTCGCGGCGTAAGCACCTGTTTCGCCTCTGTATTCTTAAGTACGCTGGTCATGTTCGCTGATCAGCGCCTGGTAGCATACTCCCACCCGGCAGCTCAGCCGACAGGGAACCTTTCACAGCATGCGGCAGCCAACCAGACGCAAGGCCCCTTCACAGGGCTTTGCGCGGCCAATCAGAGAGTGGGTATGCCCACATCAAAGGAACCGTTACGCCATTTTGTCTCTGTATACATTATCCACTCCGTGACTTTGTGAATGTATTAAGTGTTACGTGTTCATTTGATGACACTTGCTTTATTCAACCCGTTCAGTTCCGAATTAATTTACGAGCTCAAGTGTTGCAATCGTTAGTTATTTTATGCGAAGTGTTCTAATATCGAGCGCGCTTCAAGTAACCAGTGAACCACATAATGTGCATTCATTGCTGCCAGCATTACCCATTCAAAAATGAGAGATGCAGAAACTTCTACAAATCAGATTTCTCACGAGAGATACGCTCAAAACACCGACCACGGATTTCTAGTTGTGTACAGTTCTGACCATAAATATCCTTTATGAGCAACATGTACTAGATCAAGGACACGGGGAGTGAAATGGAAAATTTTGTTTCAATTATTCAGTTTATGTGTAATACATTTACGTTCTTAACAATGTTAAAATTAATTGACAGGTGAATAGAGTCTCAGGACCGTTGCCAAAGTTTATGTTACATACTGTGGAAGGATACAAAAGTTTAATTAAAGAAGATTCTAAAATGGGCTGTCAGACATGCTAAGTTAACCGTGAACAGCCTATGCAGTTCCTCAAATTAAACATTACCAATATCCCTCATCCAGTAGTCGAAAATTCGTATTAAATTTGGTGCAAGAAATGAAATAAATATTATTCAATCAGCAGTTTCAATCAGTAAATTTGCTACAAACTGAAACTTTAGAAAGATAACGAATCGTACTTCGTTGGAAGCTCATAGAAATTTCTTTTGGGGAAACGAATTACAATCTGAAAGTCAAAGGCAAGTAAAGTACAGCCTGTTCCAAAAACTAATGCGAAATTTGTAGGTATCTGTCGATAATGTTGCAGAATGCTGGCAAAACATAAAATAAATAGTTCACCGTTCAACTGAGCACATATTAAAGTAATCTTTGTAAATATCGCTGACATTACTTAAACGTATATCTACTTATTACTTCTAAAGATAGCAGAGAAGCATAAATATTATATTTACCGCTTTTGTTATATTTAAACGCATTATTTAAAATAGTGGCAACTAAGTGAAATTAAAAGAGCGAGGTCTTGAGAGCCGATAAGGGTGAAGCGAGATAAGTATGGAGAAGCTCCGGAATGCAAGGGTGGGGGAAACTGGAGATCCCCGAGGAAACCCACAGGCTTGGCACGGCACGATTCCCGCATGCGAAAATCCGGGAGCAACCCTGCCGAGAATCAAACCTGGTTCACCCAGGTGAGAGTAGTGGCGACTAAAATATTGTTTGTCTTGTACGTATTTACGTACGTGTATGTGTCGTATGTACGTAGGTTAAATATGCATTTATGCTCTTATGTATGTATGGACGCACGAATGTACGTATGTTATAAATGCATGTACGCGTATACGTATGTGTTTGCGTAACAGTGTACGTATGTATTTACTTGTGAATATACGTATTTATATATATATATGTATGTATAAAAATACACTTATTCTTTAATGCATACATACACACGCACGTGATAGTACAATGCGGATGGTTTACGATTGAAAAGTTAAAAGAGTGCTTGCCTACAAGTGTACAATGTGTACACACAGCTGGCACCAATAATTACAAATGATTACTACTCACGAGCAAGAAGCTAGTCACCCATACACACGCGGTAGAGATTCAGATACATAACTAGTTTTTATTGTTTGGTGTGTAAGCTAGGAAACAGCCAGATACAGTTCTGAGAATGTGCACTTTGTCAAGGAGGCAACATTTTATGAAAGAAGAAAGTAAGGGGGACTTTTGAAATTGCCGAAGCATCATTGGAACATCCATGTAAGTTACTGTCATACACAGTTATATAAATAGTTGGAAAAAAAGTTATCCTGACATATTTGAACAACGTGAGGAAGTGGACACTGGCGCCTGGATGGACGACATAGAAGTGTGGATACATAAATTAATTAGCATTATAATGATGTGGTTATGTGTCCATTCGCGTGCAAGAAGCGATACATGATGATTTATCTCGAAAATGTCGGACAGCATATTAGAGCTAAGTTCTGTGCACTAGAGTGCAACGTTTCTTTCGTGACTGACTGTAATACATAAGGTGAAGTACTATTTCTTGTTTGACTAGTCCAATGAGACTTATTTTGTCCTCGCACTGAAAGTACATGATTAACATGCGGATAGCTGCGAACATGTCACACAATCATAAATCTATATGAAGATCATACAATTTGTTGACTACCTAGACACGAAATACTAACGCGGGAAATCACAAAATCTAATGATCGGGTAATGAGCAAAACTGTATATTATTTCACTTAAACTTCATACGTGCGTAATCAGATGAAAAGTAACTCAATAATACACTTAATTTATATACAGTTTTAATATAATGTATTACCCTCTTCAAACATAGCTTTCATTACATTAAAATATACTGGTACTCAAAATAGAAAACATGCACTGTTCCGGCCATTTACGGTTTGAGTTTTCCAATAAGCTATTGCAACGAAGTTAAATGATCAGACACTCAAGCTCACAATCTCAGCTACATACTCGCAGACGCAGGTGTTTAGTGGACTCGTGAGGTTACTTCTTAATGTCCTTGCAATGCTGACTGACATGTTTATCTGATCACTGAACCGGTCATATTGGGTACGAGCCAAGAATTGAAAGTTACCTGCATGATACATCTGTCTACAGCAGTATGAGCTATTAGATAGTAAGAAAATGGATATTAACCATTCGAATTACCACTTCAACTGCAGTGTTAAACAACGTAGCATTTCTAAAGCGGAGGAAATTTGTAGGTTCCAGTATCATTAAGTGCACAACAAAAATTGCATTTTTTTTATAACATGTTATTTAGGTAACTGTGATTCGTGCAGATTTTCATTGTATTCCTGTATATGTCTTGAATTCAATGACCGGCAGACTTTACGTCACAATATTCCATTTGGAACATCCGTAACGGCAGTCGTTCCTTGTAAACGCTGGCAGTTCAAGGAGAGAAGGTTATCATCATGTCATTCACTAATATCTGGTTTCAATAAAGATTACTGGGAATTCCAAAGATCGTGCAAAGAATTTTCAAAGGCGGATACAGCCTTAAGATAAGATAAGCCTCTACGTCTCAACACTTCTCCTAACAGCAAACCATACATTTGACTTTTCACTATAAAAGAAATATGTAGCGTTGTACTGAAGATGAATACTTTGTTTCGTTTGCAATACATTTTGATCCATTATAACAATTAGTATTTTATTTTCAGTATTACAAAAAGTAATACATTGTTTACAGTATAGTATCAAGACATGTTTTATCGTGTGCTGTTGACTTTTTAAAAAATTGTAGAATAATTTATGCATAAATAGATAGACACGAATACCACAATTTTGTTCAAGATAGTTTTTCCAACTACCAGCGCATAACTTTCTATTGATTGGCATTACAGACTATTTTAAATTGTATTATATATAACCGCGATTAAATGTCTTAATGATTTAAATTTGTCTAACCTATTTAACATACAAAACTGTATTAATTACATAATCTTTGGAATGAACAACACCTGGATATAATTTTTTTGAAGAAAGCTAACTGCCAAAATGTAATCCCTGTCCAGGCTTACAAAACATTTCCTTTATGCTTGAACTGAAGTAAACGTTATATTTATGCAGTTTTGTATGAAAATTTCTACTTTATATGTATTAATAAAACTTAAAGTATGAAGAGAAGTTTAATGAAGCAGCTATACATCACGTAACTAATTTTATATCCACCTGTGACCTGACCTGTGTTGCCTTTGCAACATTGCAAAATATCTATGCTCTCCTTGTTACACGTCGCGAAAGATAACACAGTGTTTTATGCTTTCATATTGTTATAACCAGATAATTTCATTGTGCACATTTGTTCTCACGCTGGCAAAATTAACTTGCGCGATGTTCTGCTCCACGCAGCCAAAGCATGCAGGGCTGCGTGCTCAGAAACATTAGCGCCATCTATTCGTAGATCACACGCTATGAATCCTTTCCCATTAAACGTCCCAAACTGTTGCGAAAATGTTTAACTTATGCGAGGTACGGAAATTCTTACCATACATCACATCAGACTACAAATATAGAAATGTGTACACTGTCGCGGTATTTTTGGCATCTTTGCTAAACAAACGGAGGAAATTGACTGCACTGAACAACCATCGCTCGCTGCGTGCGGTATCCGCCATTTTGTCTGTTTCTGGTGAAGTTGTTCACAACCGTGCACTCTTTGTTGGATTGGGGGGGGGGGGGTTAATTTCAATGCCAAGAGCGGCAGTAGTAAAAAAATGCCGATTCAAGCGCGGCCCCCAGTAATCAGAAAACGAACTGTAAATTAAATGCTCAAGCCATCAGAAAAACCATCAGAAAAAATTACCGTTGTTTTTTCTGATCCAAAACATCAAATTCCGAATCGAGAGCGACCGCAAAAAAGTGGCTCAAAAAGTTGCGTTTGGTTAGATCGTTGTCAATAGAAAATAAGTTGTGTTAAACTTTGCTTTAGTGCATCTGCAAATATATGAGTAAAAAGTTGCGTTTGGGCGTAGTTTAAAAAAAAAAAGTGGCTCAGAAAATTAGAATACGTAAAAAATAAAATATTGTTTATAATAAAGATGGATGAGTTGCTAAATATATTAAATGGAACCAAACAATTGAAGAAACTTTCCGAACTTACAATTGGACAGTCCTATCCCATAAACCATGCTGAAATAAATTATACACGGTATGGATACAAAGTGATAATTACTTCTGGACATTTTAAAGTAACCTTACCAGACAGATATGTTCAGATTTTCAGTGAAAAAGTTTGAATGATGTTAATTGTGGAGGTATAAGTTTTGCATATGATGGAATGGTGGATTGTGGTTTGTAAACAAATGCATTCTATTCGGTTTTTAGAAGAGTAAATGATCGTCGTCGTATAATTAAACATCAGTTGATTTTTATTTGTGCTCATATATTTATAAAGTTTTAATGGTTATCCAATCATTAAAACACAATTAACGCTCTTCGGCAATGTGTTACAACATAATCTAATTAAAAATTTAGATACGCATCTCCAAATTCGACATATTAAAGTAGTCGAAACATTGAATTCTTTTCTTAATCTTTCATTGCACTTTCTATAGAAATATTATTCATCTTTATCACATGAAACTTTAATAGTTTAAAAACTATTAACGTTATTATATATATATAGAATACGACTACTTCCAACACAAAAAATATCTACGGTCTCATCTCTAATACCACTGTTCTTTCAGACAAATCAAAGTTAATTAACTTACCTTTTTCATCCTTAATTTCAACTATTATTTCATTAACTTGATTTGTTTGCACTGGGAAAAATAATGGATAAGCTGGTTCGTAATATATTGTGTCGCCAAATCCAAATGTTGTTCTTGGTTTAAAAGTGGTAATTATGTTAGTTTCTCTATGATTATATTCATCGTGTTTTAATATCATACCATTTACTATATTACAGTGTATATTTATTGTTTCAAATGGAGCAAATTTTGTAATTGTATCACCATAATGATCCACATTTGCTCTCAGAGTTTTATTTTCTACGAAACCCAAAAGTTTTCCTATTGAACCCAATTTTCCAAACTGTAATTTAAGCGTACATTTTACTTTCACTCTGTTATTTTATCCAACTCGAAAGATATATCATTTTCTTTCCCACCCATTGAATCTACACTAAATGAAAAAAATTCTTTTATAGTTTTTTTTCAAGAACTTTTAAGCTATATTGACCAACTGGAATATCAATTGCTGATTCCATATCTTTCTACCCACAAAATATAGCATATTTCTCCCAGAGATAATGTTATGCGTTAGATAAGTAGTATAGAACTGAACTAAAGCCAATGCGTGTCCCTCTATCTCTAAAGGGTAATGTGGTGTTTCTTCAACACTGATTTGTTATCTGTTAGTTTGAATACTTAACTCATTTATTATGTTATTAAAAAATCTATTAATAAATGAGCAAGAAAAACACGAAACATGTAGACTGGGATATTAAAATAAGAATACCAGAAAAGACTGTGTCGACAAAACGTCATGGTGAAATATTACCTAATAATATTAGATGTTTGATAGTGGGTGCTGGTAAGTGTAGAAAAACTACACTTATGCTAGATAATTTTATATATGCTCAGGGATGGTTGGAATTTGGTACTCTCTATGTGTATTTAAAAAGTCTGGACCAACCAAAATATATCAATTTAAAGAAAGATATAGACATAGCATCAAAATTATTTAATGAACCGATAGCATACTTTTTCCCATCAAATGAAGAAATGGTTGATGTAAATGAATGTCATAAAGAGTCTGTGGTTGTTTTCGATGATATCATACTTGAAAACCAAAATATGGTAAGGGATTACTTTACTCGCGGTAGACACAAAGATATCGAGTGTTTCTATTTAGCCCAGACATACTCAAAAGTACCTAAGCAGCTTAGAGAATAGAGACAATGCCAATGAATCAAAATAATATTTGTTGTTTGCTTTTTTCCAATTGCATACCCAGTGTATACCAGAGTTTGTTGAAACATCTAGATTAACAATCCCACATTCATTATCGAGTGGCGTGTTAAGTAGCTCATTGATTATAAATACACCACGAAAATTTTTTAATGTTAAATTTTTTTACCATTTGATCAATATAAAAGTTACTGAGTGGAGTTACATTTTTTTTTAACATTCTTACCCCACTTAACTTACGTCAATCCCTTGCCGTATTCCTCCATAGCTAAATTATGTCTGTGTTGTTCTTCCAATTCTTGGTTTTTCTTCTTAGCATTAATTACTGATGTAGCGATAGATAATGCACTGCCAGCTAACGCTCCTAGAGCTCCCAATGCTGCGAAAATTAAGGGTAAAAATCCACCCTTGTGAACTGTCAGACCATTTCCAGTTTTCATTTCTTTGGACATTTTCTTAAGCTGTGGAACTGAATTCGTGATAGTCATCCCTTTGTCCTCCTTTAATTTCTTGTTTTTACAATCCAGTTGGTCTTTCGTTAGGAAAGAATCAATATTCAAACCCTTCAACTCCTCGTTAGGAACTTGAAATACAATGTTTTTTACTTTCATTTATTATAACAAATATCGTATCATTTCATTTTAATTCCCCAACCAAGCTTACGTTTAATATGCATCGCAGATCCAGTAACACCAGCCCACAATCTCTCATTGAGATCAGCATCTGAACTTAATAATCTTTTGAACGCTTTCTTTTCTAGTTCTTTGTCAGCTATATGTCTTTCAGCTAAATCTTTATGATGATAAGCTAGATCATGTTCCATTGCAGCCGCATCTAGTGGATTAATGGGTTTATCACCACGCTCAATTCTCTCTTTTAGTCTGGTACCCGGACCTAAGTACTGATAACCGGGTGCATGCAACTCAAAAGGTAGTCAATTTATTAAGTCATTGAGTAACCCTTTTCTGTGATGCTCCGACTCCCAAAAAGCATGTGTTATTGTGTTCAACACTCGTATCAGATATGGTATACCTTTTTGATTATTCTCAACAAAGTCACTAAACTTGCTGTTGAGCATATTCATTATTCCAACTTTTTCATTGTAATAGTTATCATTTCCAGCATTCTCTTCGCCATAAATAACGAGAAGTCAACTAATAAGCATCATAACATCATCCATCCATATGTATTCTTTGGGATAGTCTATATATTTCACTATATCTTTCCCCTTTTTAGGCGAGGGACGTTTCTTTTTTATCAAATCATAAATAGGTTTAACAATAATATTCCATTTATTCCCTTTACTCGATTTTGGCATTCCCCAGTTTGGTTCATTGTTATGAAAAACTGTGTTCGTATCTGCTAGGATACGGCTATAGTGTTCATAGTTGGTTGCAGTGTAGTCACTTTCTGTTACTTTCTTACAAGTTAGTAATTTCATCAAACCATCAGTTCCAGTGTATGTTCGGCCTTTTACAGTAAATTTGTCATTGTTTATTGTTACTTCGCTATCACCAATATACAATCCACCTTTATCAGTCTTTAGTCCAAAAACATCGTCTTTGCAGTCAATTAAGAAATTGGCCACTTTCTTATCAATAAATGTTGTTTTGCAGTTTGTTAACTGTGATATATCAGTTTTCAAATGCCCCAATGCTTCGTCATAGCGTTCATCGTCAAAGCCATAGCGTTCATTGTCATCGTCAGTTCGTTTAACGCCATCGTCATAGTGTTCATCGGTGCCTGTTTTACCATACAGTTTTCGTAATCTCCGCCTGTTATGTCACATTTAATGATTTAGTTGTAAAATGCATCTTTGGATGGAAGTGATGTCTCACAAAATTTTTCAGCACTATCCATATAATCATATGGATAAACACCTATTCTTATAACAAAGTCTTGTAGTTCATTGGAAAAATGCTTACACGTTTCTCGTAATTGGCTTCTGGAAAGGTTGCTAGAGAGTTTATCGATACTACTAGCCATAAATTTAAATGAGTCAATAAATATAAGATTTACGCTTTCACGTACATGTTTCGTAAAAGAAGTAAATTTTTCTTCGTTGTTGGGAATTAGATCAATATTATTTTCATCGATGACAAGATGTCTTATGAATAAATGTGTGCCATAACCAGATAGATTGTGTATAAATACTGGGACAAAACATGGATTTCTGTACTATAAGTTACAATCTCTGTGTGCAGCTCGCCTAAATTTCCCCGTAAGATGATCATGATCTCTCACAGAATCACCACTCAAAAACTGTTCACATATATGACAATGGGTAGCAGTATCATAAACAATTTGTTCTTTCTGAGTTAGTGGAAGAATTGATTTTTCATTTGTGTATATATCACCAATAGATTTTGCTTCTTCCATTAGCATTTTAACGAATACACTAGATGAATCAGATCCTTCATAAGTTACTGGTGGTTTATAGTATCCATGTTCGTATTTTACATAGTAACAGAAGCTAATAGGCTCGTGTTCTTGGTATAGTTTCCCTTAGGATTCGTCGGGGTTTGGTTGGCAAGTTTCAATTCTAGTCAACAGACATTTAAAATCAGCATATATCACAAACGGAACTCTCAAAGAATGATTTTTGTTTTTAAATCTTAATATGTCATTTTTTCCTTTAGATGGTAGTTCAACTCTAACGCCATCGTGATCTCGGCAGTCTTGTTCGTGATCTTTTAGTTTACTTACAGAGTAGAAATGTTGCAAACATCTATACTTGTGATGCGATAAGTCTCGAAAGACTTTTTATCCAGCGGTAGTGGTCGTTCTTTTCGTCTTTGATATAGGGTAGGTTTATGTGCTTATCCGTCTTATTTTTTGTTGTTTTTAATGGGGAGATTATATATTTATTTTCCCCATCTTTTTCTTCGTATGCGTACACGACTTTAAGGCCATCGTCTATAATCTATTCGCGGTTTGTTCACACTTTTTGAATCAAACATTTGAAAAATCATCCTATGTATGACGTGTTTTGTTGTTTGTGAATACGTCATTCGTAACAAACACTTCATGCTTCTGTTAACATAAAGTCGTCTAATTTAAAAAAATGAAACTTGTGCTTATATTTTATTTATAAAATATTTAACTTATAATTAAAATGAATAAAATCAGGTAGAATATAGGTGTAATGTAAATGGCTGGTATAGGCTGTTCACGGTAAAGTGAGCACTTTTAAGGCCCTGATAAATTTCCTTTCATCCATTTTCCATCTTCCTGCTGCTTTTTATATAAACATCGCAATGTGACCAATAAACACAGCGTATACATTTCACCAGTATCAAAATTTAATGCCTGAGACTGCAATAAGATATATTTATTAGCGGTTAATGCCTGTTGTGTGGGTCTTAAAAAGTGCTCACTTTATCGTGAACAGCCTATAAGAAATAGTTCTTATGCAAAATATTATTATACTGTGCGCGCACGAATACGGTGCACTGTCCCTTTGGTGCAGTTTTCTAGAGTTAGTTAAGCTTTGTTTGCATGAGGCGGAGAAACAGCCTGGAAGTAGAACTTCAGCAGGGCTTCAGGAAATTTTGAAATAGTCGTGAATATGCCATATACTTCATCTCGTTCAGCAGCGAAATAGTGGGCGGAGGGAAAGAATGTAGCTACGTACTTAAACGTTGGTAACAAAAATACACCTCGTGGGCAGTTTATGAGCTGGGACCCGTATGCGGTCGTCATTCCTGAACCACAGTGTACTTGATAAACAACCTTTTACATCCCGAATTCCAGTTGCATACGCTAATCAATTAGCGTCGCTGGTCAGCAAAATGCTGGGACGTCTTTAGCCAATCAGCGCCTGGAAATCTAACCTACTCGCCAGACAGCAGTCCAGGAGAGATTTGGGCGGCTCTTAACATCGAGGTCTTGAGAGTGAATGAGGGTGAAGCGAGGTGAGTCTGGAGCAGCGCTGAAATGCAGCGGCCGGGGGAAACGCGAGTTCCCAGAGAAAAGCTGCCGGCTGGATTCCCACATGCGAAAATCCGGGGGCGACCCCGCTGGTAATCGAACTCGGTTCGCCTTGGTAGGAGGCAAGTAGTCTAACCACTACACCGCCGCGGCCCCTCTCCGCCAAACGATAGGAAATCATTCCCTGTAATCCGTAGTCAAACAGACACAAGGCCCGTTCCCAAAGCCTCACTCCGTCAAAATGTGAGTGTACTCGTTCTCTGATTGGTTGCGCAAGGCTCTGGGAACAGTCCTTGTATTTCATTGGCTACTGCACGCTGCGAAAGGTTCCCTATTGGATGGGCGGCCGACTAGCGAGTAGGTCACTTGGTGCAGAATGGGGTACAGAGCTCAAAAATTTTGCAAGCCGATGACGCCATTTTGCTGACGTGTACGGTTGGAGTTCGTCGTATAAGTGGGTGTTTCGCATCGGTGGCTATATATAAGAAATATGTATTTTTTTGAACCAATAGTCAGGTGTTTGACAAGTACGTGCGAGTCTGCCGCCTTAGCGTATAGGCTAGACAGAAACCTCGTTCATTTAGCGGGTTGCCTATGCACCTGCTAACCGATTCAAGACGTCTATTTCGTGTGGCTCCTTACGAATAATTTCCTTCAGACACATCTATGTGACTACTGCAAAGCGATTTTACAATGACCAGTTGTCATCTTAATTGCGTCCACCTTTCTGTTCATAGTTATGTCATGTACAAGCAATATTTGATATTACACTCTGAACACTCGGCGAAATTACGCAGCGCAATTATTGCTCACTGCGAGTTAAATGCGAAACTTACACACATACACATATATATATACACATATAAATGCCTGCTATGAGAGCTGACCACTTAATTAATAACATTTTATTATTGCTATCTCTATGTCTTACGTTCACTTACCCAAGGAGAGCTCATCAGTGTGCCGGAGAAGGGTTGTTAATTTTCGGCTTTATTCAAGAGGGTATATACACATACATTCATAACAACAGTCAACCAAATACATTTTATATCAGCTTATGGTCGAGATGTGTTTTTCAGCTGTATGTTATTTATTGACGTGAGTATTTCTCACAATATGCAGCTTGCTTACTAGACTTAAAAAATATATGTATAATACATACAAGTATGCATACACATATAAGTATATATATATGAAATTTTAAAAGCCAAAGAATGTTAACAAATTACTTCCGTATGGCAACATGTTAAAAGTGTTAATCAAGTTTCTCCAGGTGAACTGTTAAGTCACACAGCAAGTCGTTGAGGTAATTTAAAAAAATATATAATTAGAACTGTACAGTATTGCGAATAAAGGTTTAACCCGGTCTCCTCACTATAGATAGTAGAGAATGAATGTCATATTCAGGGTTTGCTAAGATATTTTTTTTATATTTTTACTTCAATTTTAATAAATATTCATGAAGTAAATTGAGGTGAAATGGTATTATTTTATATCTATATTAATATACTTTCATATTCAATACATGCAACTTTTTAAGATGTCTTTCTGTGTGTGGGAAACACTCGGGTAAAACCAACGTATTATATACCTACTGTTGATTACAACATGGCTTTCTAGTGCATTAAAACACATCTGCGCTTGCAGCAGCCTTATTCAATAGCAACAATGGCATTATAAACACTATTACTAAGGTTTTCTTTATTTGTTCCAAGTTTCTGCTGGCGGTACAGGAGTAGGTGTGCACAATGGTGGTATTATCTCCGACATTTCTCGCTTTAGAAAATAAAAACCAGACGCGATCGAAAGAATTGTAGCCCAACAGATCAATATTTTCTTTTGGCTTTCAAAGCATTAATTATGGTGCTATTCGATCTTGCTACCGTAAAATTTTTAGAACTAGAATTCCTTGCTGTTTGCCATTCCTACCTGTCAAGGAGTTTTTAATTAGGTTAACTAGCTATTTCGGAGTAATGGTGGCTCCAACTCTCAAATTTAGACGTATGGGCCTCAACCCTGAGACGCACTTAGGTCACACCCCAATATCAGACCTCGTGCTCCTCTTGTGGGTCAGGATAGACAACAATTCTGAACGACAGAAGTTTGAAATTTCATAACCTACGTTTGGAATCACAGGCGGATCCTCGCGAGATGGATGCAAGTACTCCTATTTCCGGTTCTCCCCAACGTTGCGTTATGTCATTGCACCATCTCCACTTAGCTTCATACTTAGCCGAAAACTCCAGCTGTCAAGAGCCACTCGTTCAGTAGATTCCTTGAAAATACTAACCTTCTCACTGCATATATCATTATTTTAGGGCTTGATCGTTGTTGACGCTTACGTGTGAAAAAAAGGCTGTCATGGTTGGTTCTTTCTTTTAAGCCGTCCTTGGAATCTCGTGTAAACTGAGTTCACGTATACCAAACCTGTTATTATTGTATAGCTGTGGAGCTACAGCAGTTCACGTATACCAAACCTGTTATTATTGTATAGCTGTGGAGCTACAGCAGTTCACGTATTCCAAACCTGTTATTATTGTATAGCTGTGGAGCTACAGCAGTTCACGTATACCAAACCTGTTATTATTGTATAGCTGTGGAGCTACAGCAGTTCACGTATAACAAACCTGTTATTATTGTATAGCTGTGGAGCTACAGCAGTTTATGTATACCAAACCTGTTATTATTGTATAGCTGTGGAGCTACAGCAGTTCACGTATACCAAACCTGTTATTATTGTATAGCTATGAAGCTACAGCAGTTTACGTCCAACGAACAAGTTGTCCAAGTAATAATCGGTTAGCCAGGGTTTCTTTAAATTATATAAAATTATTTTATTACTTCAATCAATGTTTTCGTTTAATAAATATACCCAGTCGCCGCTCTTGGCATTGAAATTAACCCCCCCCCCCCCCCAAATCCAACAAAGAGTGCACGGTTGTGAACAACTTCACCAGAAACAGACAAAATGGCGGATACCGCACGCAGCGAACGATGGCTGTTCAGTGCAGTCAATTTCCTCCGTTTTGTATAGCAAAGATGCTTAAAATACCGCGTCAGTGTACACATTCCTATATTTGTAGTCTGATGTGATGTATGGTAAGAATTTCCGTACCTCGCATAAGTTAAACATTCTCGCAACAGTTTGGGACGTTTAATGGGAAAGGATTCACAGCGTGTGATCTACGAATAGATGGCTCTAATGTTTCTGAGCACGCAGCCCTGCATGCATCGACTGCGTGGAGCAGAACATCGCGCAAGTTGATTTTGCCAGCATGAGAACAAATGTGCACAATGAAATTATCTGGTTATAACAATATGAAAGCATAAAACACTGTGTTATCTTTCGCGACGTGTAACAAGGAGAGCATAGATATTTTGCAATGTTGCAAAGGCAACACAGGTCAGGTCACAGGTGGATATAAAATTAGTTACGTGATGTATAGCTGCTTCATTAAACTTCTCTTCATACTTTAAGTTTTATTAATACATATAAAGTAGAAATTTTCATACAAAACTGCATAAATATAACGTTTACTTCAGTTCAAGCATAAAGGAAATGTTTTGTAAGCCTGGACAGGGATTACATTTTGGCAGTTAGCTTTCTTCAAAAAAATTATATCCAGGTGTTGTTCATTCCAAAGATTATGTAATTAATACAGTTTTGTATGTTAAATAGGTTAGACAAATTTAAATCATTAAGACATTTAATCGCGGTTATATATAATACAATTTAAAATAGTCTGTAATGCCAATCAATAGAAAGTTATGCGCTGGTAGTTGGAAAAACTATCTTGAACAAAATTGTGGTATTCGTGTCTATCTATTTATGCATAAATTATTCTACAATTTTTTAAAAAGTCAACAGCACACGATAAAACATGTCTTGATACTATACTGTAAACAATGTATTACTTTTTGTAATACTGAAAATAAAATACTAATTGTTATAATGGATCAAAATGTATTGCAAACGAAACAAAGTATTCATCTTCAGTACAACGCTACATATTTCTTTTATAGTGAAAAGTCAAATGTATGGTTTGCTGTTAGGAGAAGTGTTGAGACGTAGAGGCTTATCTTATCTTAAGGCTGTATCCGCCTTTGAAAATTCTTTGCACGATCTTTGGAATTCCCAGTAATCTTTATTGAAACCAGATATTAGTGAATGACATGATGATAACCTTCTCTCCTTGAACTGCCAGCGTTTACAAGGAACGACTGCCGTTACGGATGTTCCAAATGGAATATTGTGACGTAAAGTCTGCCGGTCATTGAATTCAAGACATATACAGGAATACAATGAAAATCTGCACGAATCACAGTTAACTAAATAACATGTTATATAAAAAAATGCAATTTTTGTTCTGCACTTAATGATACTGGAACCTACAAATTTCTTCCGCTTTAGAAATGCTACCTTGTTTAACACTGCAGTTGAAGTGGTAATTCGAATGTTTAATATGCATATTCTTAGTATGATATCGCTCATACTGCTGTAGACAGATGTATCATGCAGGTAATTTTCAATTCTTGGCTCGTACCCAATATGACCGGTTCAGTGATCAGATAAACATGTCAGTCAGCATTGCGAGGACATTAAGAAGTAACCTCACGAGTCCACTAAACACCTGCGTCTGCGAGTATGTAGCTGAGATTGTGAGCTTGAGTGTCTGATCATTTAACTTCGTTGCAATATTTCACGGAAAAACGCAAAGCGTAAGTGGCCGGAACAGTGCATGTTTTCTATTTTGAGTACCAGTATATTTTAATTTATTGAAAGCTATGTTTGAAGAGGGCAATGCAGCATATTAAAACTGTATATAAATTAAGTGTATTATTGAGTTACTTTTCATCTGATTACGCACGTATGAAGTTTAAGTGAAATAATATACAGTTTTGCTCATTACCCGATCATTAGATTTTGTGATTTCCCGCGTTAGTATTTCGTGTCTAGGTAGTCAACAAATTGTATGATCTTCATATAGATTTATGATTGTGTGACATGTTCGCAGCTATCCGCATGTGAATCATGTACTTTCAGTGCGAGGACAAAATAAGTCTCATTGGACTAGTCAAACAAGAAATAGTACTTCACCTTATGTATTACAGTCAGTCACGAAATAAACGTTGCACTCTAGTGCACAGAACTTAGCTCTAATATGCTGTCCGACATTTTCGCGATAAATCATCATGTATCACTAACCTTTATATTTTCCGTGTTTCCTTTCAATTTCAGAAACTTGCTCCTTGAGTGACGTCATAAAACAATATTTAATCAAGCCAGGGTAACATAAGTTCGTTTTCCTGTAATTCTAACTGATATTAGGTTATCGAAGTCCTCCGCTGTCTTGACAGGCCCTACGCCAGAAGTTGCCAGAAGAATTGTAATACACTTGGATAAAGGCTGATGGTGCTTAGTGTCAAGAAGAAATATGTTTGCTCAGAGCTGTATCGTCTTGTACAATGTCTGGGTTGTCATCCAATGCACAACTCTTCATAGCTAACGTCACATCATGCGTAACCTAGGAATATCGCTTCTTGCACGCGAATGGACACATAACCACATCATTATAATGCTAATTAATTTATGTATCCACACTTCTATGTCGTCCATCCAGGCGCCAGTGTCCACTTCCTCACGTTGTTCAAATATGTAAGGATAACTTTTTTTTTCAACTGTTTATATAAATGTGTATGACAGTAACTTATTCGTTCACGTGAACAAAAAATGGCCTTCTGTGGCATTTTCATATTTTCAGCCATGAGTAGTCAAAATATTGTTTTTGTGTCCCGTCACGTCACAGTGTTTTCATTACACCACATTTACAGTGACGTCACACCTATTGCGTCGCACCTGCCGCGTCAGTGTAAATCTCGCAAGAGGCGAAATTATTATATACGCAATATCGCGCGCCTACTTCCTATGCAACTTGTCATACGCGCATGGTCGCACTGCCTTGTTCTCCAGGCGTTGTAAGCCGCTACCTTGAACACAATTATTACTGTTCCAGACGTAGGTTTGTAGAACTGCTGTGTTATTATTGGTACAGAGAAACTATGTCTGGAGTTTGGGCACTTAGTTTTCGAACAACCTGCATATGTACAGTACATCCGCAGTATCATAAACAGCTACTGGCAACAACATCAAGCTCAAGCACATTTTGCATGTCTTCAACATATTATATTTTTACACTTCCGAACAAAAAAGTTGTTCTTCGCAACGCCTAAATAATACATTCATCAGTGCCTGAAAATGTTAGAATTATAAAATAATATACGCAGTCTGGTGAAAGACAACAGGATCGTATGATCGTGGTGGGTTCCACAATTCGCAGATTACTTGGCTCTCTGTGAGTGTTTCAAGAGCAGAATTGCTAAAGAACATCGATCTGTGCAAATTGTCATGAGCATGACGTATCAAAGCTTACACCTCAAAGACTTAATAAAATACTAATTCTAGACTTTTTGGCGGCGCAAATCTCGAGAGACATCGCTTGGGTTACAGAACTGTCAGGGTCCTGCTACAATTAACTTGTCCCAAGCTGTCGCCACTGTGGACACTGCACCCTGATTGGTGTAAGTGACAGCGCGACGTCACGTCTATTGTCCTCTGATGTACCATTACCCTCCGTCCCTTCGTGTCCCATCTCCCTTAAAGTCACATGGTTATGGTTAATTTTTATAGTTTTCTCCCTTCGTGACATTTCTCACAAAAGGAGAATATTTTCCAGAAAACGTACGAAAAAGGTCAACAATCACAAATAACAGCACTGATGATATGAAACCGTAATGGATACAGCCTTACTGATGAATACAGCCTTACTGATGAATACAGCCTTACTGATGAATAGTTGGTTTTTAGCTTACAGTACTGGTATTTAAAATGAAATACAGTAACTCGTTACTTAAAGTAAGTTAATTTATAAAAGCGGTTTAATTTTGCTTTCTGAATGCAAGTACGTAATTAAACTAACATGCGAAACCGTATGTGATAATTAAACATACATTTTCCAAAACTGCTTTTCAGATATCACGACAATAAAAAAAAAAATATTTATTGTAAAAAACCAAAAAGGAAAAGTTTAAATTCGCACATTCATTGCACTTCAGTGTCATTTTTCTTAATGTACAGAATGGGATACCTTCTGAAATCTCAGTTTTAGAAGCATGTTCCCATACACATCTTGGTGTCGTACGAGATGACAGGACATAGACAATAAAATCCCAAGGGACGCGTTTATTGTAGCAGGACTTTCAGGCCGATTCACAAACCGAACACCAACTCGAGCTGTAGGCTACCCAGGTATACAATCCATTCGCGGTTACTTCAGACTTCTCTGAAGCCCTGCTAAAGATCTACTTCGAGGATATTTCTCCGCCTCGTACAAACTAAGCTTAACTATTTCTGAGAAATTGCACATACGGACAACGCACCGCATTGAGAACTATATCTTACTAGGCATTACCAACACATATGCTTTCTCAATATTTTTATTCATAATATTTTTTAATTAGGCGTTATAATTTGTAAATGAAATACAAATGATACTTCAGTACAACTATAAAAAAAGGCCATGTTATGTTAACACAAGTATAAAACGCTCGTGATACATGGAATATTTAGGAAATAACTAAACACGTCATACATGAGGGGATTTTTCAAAGGTTTGATATGAAAAGTGTTAAGAAACCTCGAAAAGACTGAGGAAAGTGTTGCACGCGAGCGTCGACTTGTGGCGCCGAGAGCGTACAGCGGCGGGCGGCTCGACTACTCGCGAAGCCTTGCCATGACATGACAGTGGCGATCTTGCAGGTCCCGCCCGCGACAAAATTACACGCGCTATTGAAGCGTGTCAAATTGCAGAATTTCTGCCGAGGATCTCTTGTCACAGCGGTTACGTGACGTGCAAACTGGGTTCCGGTGTTTCTAATTCGCATTTTTTTTATAAACTATCTTACGTGTCCAACATTTCTATACTCACGAAAAGAATAAAACTTGACACTAGGTCATAATGAAACTTTCTACGTATCGCGCTTATTGGTAGCAGTTTTTTTTAAGCGTCTCAGCACGGAAAAATAATAGACATTTTCAGACTGTTATAGATTAAAATACTCTTACTGAATACCTACGAAACTGCTGTACGGTCCGGCATTGAATTTTCGGAAAAACTCATTTCAGTAATAAAATTACAGGATGAAGAGACTTACAAAAGTCTCGCAGTACAGTTTGTACGAAAAAAAAAGCCTAGGAGCCATTTAGGAGCCTTGCGCATAGCGGCGACAGAGTTCTTGGAGCGGTATCAATGACGCCCTTGTCGCATCCTTCCTTTAGTGCCTCTTAAGGGGGCTGCCTACTAGGCGCTAGAAATGTGTTGCAGTGTCTTGGGAAATCGGTTTTTTTTTTTGTTTACCAAGCTATTCCATGTGCGCCCTATGTGTTAATTTACGAAAAGAAAACAAACATCAGGCGATGACGGAATGTCGCTTGCATGACACTACGCCTGTTAGAACCACTATTTCCAAGTCCTCCAACATAGCTAAAAACAGCATTTTCAGACTGCCGTATGTCAAAATGTGCTGGCCGGATCTACGTGAAACACAAACACAATCCTGCATTGAGCTTTGCATTAGACTTTCCATCAGTAAAATAATTTGGTCACCGCTTACAGTCCTATAGAAAAAATGGTTCGACGAAAATATTGCGCGCTAGTTTAGTGTTTCGCGCATAAAGGCGATGCGGCACTTGATGCTCGCGCCAGTGTCGCCCTTAGCTTTCACTCACTCCTGTGCCATGTAGCGTCAGGTGGGGGAGGGGGGGCTTAAGGAAAAATATATCTTCAGGTAGACAGGGAGGGAGCCACGGTGGCTGAGCAGTTAGCCTGCTGGCATCCCACCAAGGCGATACGAGCTCAATCCCCGGCCGGGTTACTCCGGCTTTTCGCTAATGTGGGAATCGTGCCGGACGATGCAGTTGGTTGGCAGGTTTTCTCTGGGGTCTCCCGTTTCCCACGCCCCTTCATCCCGGCGCTGATCCTTACTCACCTCGATCACCCTCATCGGCTCTCAACACCTCGTTGTTAATGGCCATCCAAATCTCTTCACTCACTCATTCAGGTAGGCCGGCGCCTTAAATGAGCGGTTCAAAAAAGGCTCGCTCTTATTAATAATTACTTATGCAAGCGTTCATAAATCCCCTGATGTTTCTGAATTCACTCACCAGCGAAATCTTTGTTCTTGGCCGGTACTTACTATCAGGTTAAAGTAACCTACACTATTGGAGTCTATGATCTAGGTCATTGTAGATGTATTTCACAAGCAGCAGCCAGTTATAAAGTCTCGACGTGTCAGCAGCGGTCAATTGTATTACAACACTAATGCTATGTCCGTATTGGAGCAGGTGATTTTACAAGTTCTGCAATATGCTGTAAATAAGCTAGCACACTTAGGATCATGTGTTTTAGGGGTTACTTCTCTAAATTCAACGGAAAAATTTTCCTAAGCAGCCACAAAACTCAGTGTTATTTATTTTGTAATGAGTTCATAAAAATATTATTATATTAATAAGCACGTGGAATAATCATATGCCATATGTGTACAGGATGATGTATCGCTGTACATGTTAGTTATTTCTTAGTTTTCAACGAAGTTCCCGCTCAACGGAAAACTTCCTTTCTTTATTGGCTGACGTACCTACATGAAGATATTTCACCATTTGTTTGGGTCGTAGTGAATTCTGAGGTTGTGTGATTGGTATGGGATATTTTATTTTCGAAAGAAGATTCCCACCCGCACTACACGTTAAAAGCACACAGGAAGCTCGTTTGGTTATTAGCAGCGTGGGTTTATTAGAAGACAATTCCTTACTTGATTTGGCTAGTCATAATTAGGTTACTCCGTAACTCAAAGTCTATAACTCGCCGTCAGGTACATAAAACGTGTGCATATAAAACTACACAATCACGAAAAAGATATCACAACTTGAGTGTTCTGAAATAAATATACTCAACAGCTGTTTTAGCGAAAATATATTGACCATATTGGTTAGTCTACAAACAGCTAATAAAAGCCGGAGTGGCTGAACAGTTAGCCTGTTCGCATCCTACAAAGGTGAACCGGGTTCAATCCCCAGCCGGGTCACTCCCGGATTTTCGCATGTGGGAATCGTACGGGACGATGCCGCTGGTCGGCGGGTTTTCTCGGGGATATCCCGTTTCCCCGCCCTTTCATTCCGCCATTACTCCATACTCACCTAGATCACTCTCGTCGGCTCTCAAGACCTCGCTTTTAAGAGCGGCCCAAATCTCTTCACTCGATCACAAGCAGCTAAGCCGTGTCAAAAACGAATCATCCGATCACAAAGATAATAGTGATATCAAGTGTTCGTCAGTAAATCTATTTTGAGAAATTTGTCTTTTTTTTTTTTTTGCTAGAAATTAGAATCAGTTAAGTGATCACTATAGGAGAACAGTGCGTTTGCCAGTTAAAAATTTGGCTGGATAAACTGCCACAAACAAATTTCTAGCTTCAGAAATCAGTATAAATTTTGAACGGTGGATATTTAAGAAATTAGCAGCGTTTTCTTCGGAGAACGACGAAAAACTTCTCGGAAAAAAACATCCATTTGGGTCCAGATGGTAATCGAACCAATTGTCCTCCGAATGTGATTCGAGCATGGCCACGCATGATCGATTACGCTGTTAAGATGTCCGTAAAAGCAGAAGACTCTCTCTACGTTCGCTGTTGGATCACAGAGTAGGTAAGTACACAGAGGCGAAATTGCATGGAGGTTCGATCCTCTGATTGGCTGCGCGAGGCTCCGAGAACGGGCCTTGTGTCTGATTGGCTACTGCACATTGCTAAATATTCACTATTGGGTGGGTTGCCGGCTGATTATAGGTTTCCAGGTACTTATTGGCGAAGGTAGTTCCAACATTTTGCTGGCGAGGGACGCCATTTTGCTGGCGTGTGCTTCTGGAGTTCGCCGTGTAAGCGGCGGTTTCCCCTTTGCGTTCTTCAGTACTCTGTGTTTAGACAAAGGTTGCGAACGCACGGCTACAGAATACTTTGAAAGGAGCTGCTGACTATAATCTATTTTCCGTTTCTTAACTCTTCTTGCATCTAACCTAATCATCTAATATATGAAATATTTGGTAATGTTGTAAATATGCCGTTTATCACAAGTGTTTTATACTTCTGTTGACGTATAAGTACCTATTTTTTTGTCAAATCTAACGTTTTTTTATATATTTTTTATTTATTATAATATTTCAATCACAATTAATATAATTAAATTGGGTAAGAAAATAGAGTTGCTGGTAAGGCCTAGTAAGAAATAGTTCCTATGCAAGGTATTATTACACAGAGTGCTCACGAATATAGTGCGCGGTTCCTTTGGTGCTATTTCCTAGAATTGGTCGAATTCTGTCTGCACGAGGAACATGCCGCAAGTATGAATTAATTAGGGTTTCAGAGAAAGTCGGAAGTAGCCTTGAATTGATTATACAGTACATTCTAATCGAAACATAGCCGCGTAGTAATTAGCGAAATGCAGGAACTGGCACATTCAGACACGGGCTGAGCACATATATACGTGGCGTCAAGTCGCCAGCAGCATACACGGCTCGCGCTCCACGTTCGTCCGACCTCGGAGACACGACGTGACGTCACCGACGGGGGAGACCTCGTTCGACAGAAGGACGCCGGGAGGGTCCCACGCCGTACGGCAGGACTCGGCAAGGTCTCGGGACAAGCCGATTATTTTGTACCATCTGTTAATCGATCCTTCATATCCATATTTGCCTTAATCGATTGATAATAGAATATTAATCGATTGATAATCGATTAATATTCGATTATCAATCGATTTTTCGACGGGATTATTCAATATATTGCTTTGTGTAAAATTTTGCATACAAAGTTCAACACGAACGAACACGCAGTAAGTGCATTCGCACATATGTTGTTGAATATTTACAGTTATACAAAAATAAAAAATAATCATCAGTGCAAACTGAAAAACCTAAGCTACATCTTAATAACAAATTTTTACAAACACTGGAGCAGCGCCATGAGACGTTTCTTCAGAAATCATAATGTCAAAAAAATTAGACAAATATTTAAAAAGAAAAGTACATGAAACGTGTATATGTTAAGAATGAATTAAGTTTCTATTTAATGTGCACAAGAAATAGCATAACTCAAAGTATAACTGACTTCATTCCAATATGATATTTAAAAAATTAACTTCGCAGTGACGATTATTTTTTATAATCGATCATGGTCTCGGCTATCTAAACGGCCGCTTATATCGTCGACGTCACTAAGCAGATGATGTTGGAACGCCGTTCGCCAATCAGAGACAGGTAACCTAGTCGCCAGCTGGCAGTCCAGCCAATAGGAGACCCTACGAATAAAGCAGTAGCCAATAAGACACGACCCCTATTCCCAGACCCTCGCGCAGCCAATCAGTAGATGGGTACGCCAACATCAAAGGAACCACCATGCTCTACTGTCTCTTTGTTCTTATCCACTATGTGATTTACGTAGACTGATAGGTTACTCCTGTAACGGCATATGTGATTCGCGGGTAGGCAGGCGTCTACTACACGTGGCTGTTACAACCAGCCAATCGCAAAAGTCGATCTCAACTGAATTGTTTTAAAGTACAACTATGGTGGGAACTTTTTTTTTCACGCAAATATGGTGTGTCTAATTCTAAGGACCTAAGAATACACAAGAATACACTATGTACTTCACGAACTACCGAAAAATACGCAACATCGTAATAATGACAGTTTTGTAAACAAAAAATTGCGTAAGAATGGATGCGCGCTCTGTCTTACGAGTTATAACGCTTTTCAGTCAGCATCCTACACACGGGAAATGATTTTATAGTATATTCGCGGCTTCTTCAAACGTTTTGAATAATACCTTTAAAAAATTACTGCGTGTATGAAGTGTTTAGTTATTTTCTAAACATGCAAAGTATGACAAGCGTTTCGTACCTCTGTTTACATAAAAGTATCTTATTTATCGTCAAATTGAAGTTTTGCCAATAATTTATTTATAAATTATAATATTTGATTTATAACAAGTATTTATAAAAAGTCAGAAAACATATGTATCGGTAGCGCCTAGTAAGAAATAGTTCTCATACAAAATATTATAACAACTCAGTGCGCACGAATTCGGTGAGTCTTCCTTTGGTGTAATTTTCTAGACTTATTTAAGCTTAGTTTGCACGAGGCGGAGGAATATCTTTGAAGTAGGACTTTAGCAGGGCTTCAGGAAAGTGTGAAGTAAACGAGACTGGATTATAATGATCTACGCTTCACACAGTAGAAAATAGCGTTCAGTTAAGTGGTACACCATTGGTTGTTTCGACTTCATTCCGTAGACTCACTAACAGCTGCTGCCAATCACATTACTTGAACTCGCGAGATTCTTCGGCCTGTGCTAAACACCTCACTGTCGACGGAAATGTTAATCGTGCGTAATACATGTATACCTACACTCCCAATTATGTAATTAACAACATGCCACGTAGCTGAGCGATTAGACTTCTCGCCTCCCACCAAGGCGAACCGGGTTCAATCCCAGACCAGGTCAAGTGTTCCCGCCGTAGGTTCCCAAATGAAAATCACCGACGCACATTAACACACTAACTTAATGCCCGAGTTGAGTTGAGAGATTTGTGTGGCTCTTGACAACGAGGTCTTGAGAGCCGACGAGGGTGAAAGGACGTGATAATTGGAGCAGCGCCGGATTGCCAGGGCGGGGGGAACGGGATATCCCGAGAAAACCCGCCAACCAGCGATAATCATCCGGCACGATTCCCACTTGCGAAGATCCTGCAGTGGGGATTGAACCCGGTTCGCCATGATGGAAGGCGGGCAGTCTAACAGCTCAGCCCCCGCGGCCCCAATAACTTAATTCTGATTGGGCAAACGATTACCTAGACGACTTCACACAAAGACACGCAGCCAATTAATAAATGTAAACTGCAGTTGCGCGAGTAGTATTTCGAAGTTTAGCCTGCGTGGAAATGTTATTGCGAAAATCAGTTGTCCCTACCAATTGCGAATGTGAATTTGGAATAGGTTACAGGTTCTTTTAATTTAGCGTGTCCCGAATTGAATAGGCCTACGCGAATTTTTCAGGTCCGTAATCCGATGATCCCACAAAAGGAATTTTTAAAAAAATCTGTGTGTGTTATCTAGCGATACGTTGTAAACTTCTATTCCGTGGTCATAGAAAACCTTGCTTCATTTTTTTTTATGTTGCATGCAGCGAAGAAATTCGCTAGTTTATTTGAATACAGGTTGAAAATAAAACAATTGTACGTTTCGATATTCCTATTTTGATAGCTCTCTGTTGATATACAAATCTGGATGAAAACAAGAACACGGGCTGGGATGAACTAGACATTCTCAAGAGCTGCGACACAGAGAAAATACTTGAGGGTGGAGTATATAGGCAATTAAGAGTTTTTTTTTTTTTTATTCACAATGGATGTTAAATAAATAGTGGGTTTCGGCGAGATATTTTTTCCGATTACCAGAATAGCAAAATTTTTCAGAATATTGTGCAAGTTCTCGGAGAATAAGGACAAAATATCTCCTGTTCAACCCACTGGATTTTCCAGCAACGCTTGATTTTTTTTAGGAGTCTCAAGGTTGATCCTGTCAACGTAATTGTCTCTCTTATTCGCTTCCTGTTCGATTCTATATTTTTTTCGACATGTGCTAATATTAAAACAGTATTTACAACGGATTTCCAGTTATGAATATTACTGTACTTTAAAGTAGATGTTATTGAATAAATTAATTACGTTTACGAAAAATGTAGTCTTTAAAATACTTTTTTTTTTACATCCCGACATTAACAAGTGTAAACGTTCAGGAAAAACAGCAATCCCGTTACCCGAAAAGAGATATGAGAAAAATTAATCGAACGCCACTATATATTCAGTTCACATTGTGGGAAAAATTAATCGAACGCCACTATATATTCAGTTCACATTGTGGGAAAAATTAAATCATTTGCGTTCCTGAAGAGCACGTACGGTACACAAATATCAACTTTTTATTTTAATGTTCGTAAACTTGTTATTTCGTAAGGTGAGTAACGGTGTCTAACGCATCTTAAGACAAAGCGAATAGAATTGTTACGTCAATGAAATCTATGAAATTTGTAAATCTATTTTTTCGATTAAACGATAATGGTAATTTTTTTAATTGGATTACATTATTTTGTATGCGCTTTGGGAAAAAAATGAGTTCATAAAGTTATATTCATTGTAAACATCGTTCAATTATTTAGTCTATCTTTTTAATGAACCTTCCCAGTTCGGACTCACAGATGTCTATAACAAAGCTTAGACAAGTCTAGAAATGTACACGAAAAGGACAACGCACAATACCCGTATGCATCCAGTGTAATAACATTTCGCATAAGAACTATTTCTCACCACGCATTACCAACACACCGGTTTTATCTCTGTTTATTTTCATATCAATTTTAAATGAAATATTATAACTTTTAGTTAAAACAAATAAGATTTCGATTTAACAAAAAATGACGTACGTTTGTGTTAACACGCGCATAAAAGGCTTGTTATAACTAGCATAGTTAGGACACAATCAAAACATTATTATTACATTCTGATGGGGAGATTGGAAAAGGGGGGATGGTGGTTGGCTTTTCGAAAGTTCGATTCAAAAAGTGTGAAGAACCCGCGAATTTTGATTATAACTATTTCATATATTATTTATTCTTTTTTTTTTTGACGTGAATACGTCTTTAAATTTACAACCATTTTGGGAGACAATCAGAAAATCTGATGACAACAAAATCGGGGGATACAATTGGGCATTGCAGCTCTGAATCTATCGTCTACATTCAAAATTCAATTACACCACTCGATTTTCAAAGGATCGAAGAATATGTTACATTGTACGTTGAGTGAGGACTGTGAAGCATCGTTCACGAAAAAAAAAGGGGGGGGAGAGGCGCAATTTTGAGATCGTTTCGCGGCGTCTCATAACTTCTGCGTATTATAACTCTTAACTAGGAGAAGCTACGACGCTCGTTTGTTTTTCGATCGACAGCTCTCATCAAGATCAATCGATAGCGTGTATAAAAACATTTGCTTGGCGTGGTTATGGTGAAGTTGTATGCGTCATATGTAAAAAGGTAAGAAACTCGACACAATGTCGGCCTATATAATCGTCAAACAGCCTAGTCGAAATACAGAACTCGTATACGGTTGGAAAGAGCATCTCAAAAACAATCCAGTGATATCTACTTTTTTTGCATGATTATCGCGCTTTTGCCATCAAAGTTAGATTTGTTTAGGACTGTTCTTTTATCCCGTTAAGTACAGAATCCAGTTAGATCTGTAGTGTTGCAATCATTTAGCAGCTTGTTGTGCGCTGTACGACCGCTGAACGACACGCTCAGTGTTAGTTGATGCCAGTCTTAACCAATCACAAACGAGAGGTGCAGCAACTTCTACAAATCAGATTTCTCACATGGAAGACGTTCAAAACACTGGGCAGTGATTCCTCGCTATGTACAGTTCCAACCATGAATATTCTTAATGTGCAACGTGTCCCCTCTCATGGAACACGGGGACTGAAATTGCTTTATTTTAGAATGTTTTTATTTTTTCCCCAGAAAACCAGCATCGCCAATGGAAATAAGTCCGAGAGATTTCTGAGTTTACGGTTAGGTTTCATCTATTTTGAAGAAATCCTTTGTTTTCGTGTCTAAATCTCGGATTTAGAGTAATAACTGGCAATGTTCGATTATAGAACCTCTACATTTTACGAGTTATTTAATATTATTGTGCTTAATTTTAATCGTATGTTATCTACTAATTATAAAAAATCAGTGATATATTTACATTTTATCAATTAGTTCCCACCTTTTTCCAAGAAGGAAAGAGCACACAGTGAAAATGAGATAGAAAATGTATTAAATAATTTGTAAATTGTAAATTTTTCTATAGGCTGTTCACGGTAAAATGAACACTTTTGAGAGCATTGCTTGAGATATACTTGTATACACGTTATGTGTTCTTCCACCTTATGTAAAATTAACATTGCCAAGGGCCTCATCACTTTATTCATGCGTCGGTCCAATGTAACTGTGGAATGATTAAGAAAGTAAATAGTTTACAAAACCTGTTCATCTTTAACATCCATGCATTAAAAAATCAGAAAGTGAAAGCAATATTTCTAAGTTATCACAAATGGTTACCTAACACGTTTTTTTTCTCGACGTTAAGATATGGAACTACTTTCCATCCATCGTTACCAACCTTACTGGGCGAATATCACTCAGTGCGACCATTAAAATATATGCATGCAGAGGCAGTGACATTTTTTAAATGTTAATTTCTAAAGTGCTCACTTTATCGTGAACAACCTCTATAATCAAACATTTCCAGTGAGACCTTTGGAAGCGAGATTACAGGAGCGACCATTTGACGCCTCTGATTACGAAGCCCACGTGCTGTGGCAGGTTTCCAAACCGAGCCGCTCTGTGCGGGGTTCGTGCGCTGTCTCTACCTCGCGTTCCACGCTGGCCGCAAACTTTTCCCTGTGTTTCGTGAGAGCACATCTCCCGGTGCATCGTCGAACGTCATTAATTCCATTCCATTCCATTACCTACCCGCCTCTTCTTTCTCCTCGACGCTTCCGTATTACCAATTGACCTCGACCGGCGCTGAAAACAGAACGCATGCGCCTGCCCTTAATGCCGAGGAGCAGTTTAATTGGCAGTAATTGGCACCCACCGACGTTCGTTTCCACCCCTCCTTCAACCCCGCCTAGCGCCCGTGACATCACCCTAGCGCCCGAAGGAACCGTAATTGGAGCACGGGGTCATATATTCCGGGGGGAGAGAGAGAAAACTGTAAATTGTGCCCAATAACCACCGAGTTCCCTTCGCTGCACGAAATGAGATGGCACTTAAAAGAAATGCGATGCCTAGTCGTCGGGAAGTCCTCGGCGGCTCGTGCGTATCTACGACTTTCATCTCGCATTCGTTTAAGTACGTGACGTGTCAGGAGAAACTTGGTTGGCTGGCAATTTGTCTGCGCGTCCTTTCACGATCGGCGATGTCCCGGAGCATACATCATGCGGAGAAAGCCGATGGAGCCTGTTTTGCATGGCGCTCGCTATCGGCACTGTGTAGAGACCTGAAATACTCGCGGATTCATCTCGGGACAAAGTATACTTCAAAACTTGTGCGTTAATATATACTTCAGCAATTGGTCCACACGGTGTTTGACACCTACTGGAAAACGCTGACCTTATTGTAGCCTTCCACTGTAACAGCAGACAACAAATGCGCAGCCGATATCCGCATATTTGTACGTACGACTGTGCAGTCTAGCCTGAAGGTCATTGTACTGGCTAATTATTCAGGTCTCTAGTAATGTATCTGCCTGCGTCGAAGATATACTGAAATTAACTAAAAATTATAAAGCCAAAAATTATAGTTTCTTTTTAGTTTAGAATATCAACTTCAGAGCTACAATACCTGATAATATTTTAAAATCTTTTAGCATTAAAAATGTACTCTCTAAAATATTAATGTACGCTTGTTGATTAGCAATCAGTGGGGGTAGTGATATTTCGCGAAAAGATTTCACGACAAGGTACAGTTCAAAACACTGTAGGGTTGCCCAGGTTTGTTAATTGGCTGAACCATGTTCTGGTCCATGTTTACTGTTTTGTGCACTAATCACGAAGGTTCGATGTCGGGAGTTATAGAATCCTGAGTAGTATGCTCAAATGCGGAAACGACACCAGCAGTCAATGGAGGCACAACAGCTGAGCTGTATATGTAATATTAAAGTATACTGTGGGAGAAGAATCACTTGCCCTAACAATCATTAATAGAGTCGGAAGTTTAAACAAAGTAATTTTTTAGAACAGAATAGATTCGATTATGCCTTACATATACCTATATTTTTTTCTCCCTTCAATTAGTAATCATTCAGCAGCTCTAATACGAGCAATCGCGAGTAGCTTAAAAAGAACGAGGCCAGCATAAATAAAAGTAATTCACTTAAACAAGCATCGAGAGGATAAAGAATTTCGAAGAGCATCTTAATAATAATTTAAATATTTTCGTTACACACCACCATCTCTCATGAAAATATCGGTCATGAACGTGTGAAAAAAAAAATGCCCTACCTAACTTGAAGCTCTTTCATCAAGAATACGTCACAAGAATTTTTTGTAATGTAAAGTATTCATGTTAATTGAACTTCCACTGTGGAACTCCAGTCGAAATGAAGGGTCCCCGGACCCACCCCATCCGAGATACAGAATACGTAAACAGAGAAATAACTTGTTTCTGGCCTTGATGAAGTACTGCAAGAGTAGAGTCTATTTGCGGTTTCATCACCCTTTTTGAATCTCAAACCTTTGAAAAAATCTCCCCATATATAACGTGTTTTGTTATTTACAACATATGCCATGTATCACAAGCGCTTTATACTTGTGTTCATAAGTTACTTTTTTTTCTGTTAAACTGAAATGTTTTTCATATTTTATCTATAAATTTTAACGCTTCATTTATAAACAAATTAAATAAAAAACAGTAAGAAAACGTGTGTGTTGGTAGCGCCCAGTGAGACATAGTTCTTATACGAAATGCTGCTACACTGAGTGCGCACGAATTCGGTCATTTATCCTTTGGTGTAATTTTCCAGACTTTGTTAAGCTTAGTTTGTATGAGACGGAGGAATATCTTGGAAGTAGAACTTTAGCAGGGCTTTAGTTAAGTCTGAAGTAACTGTGAATGGATTATACCCAACTGTTCATTGGTTGCGTGTTGCTGTGGAACAAGTCTCGTGTCTGATTGGCTTCGCCGTGGTGCGTACCGCTTCCTATTGGTTAGATTGGAAAACGGCAGATTCATCTCTTGGCTTTGTGTTTTCAGGTGTGAGAGAAAATTGCCCGTTCACCCAATCTCGACCAAATATTATATGCTGGAAGAATCTATTACAAGCATTATTTATGATAACACATAGCCACTTTTGCCCCCTTCTTTTTTGTAAGATAGTGCCATACGAAGAAACGAAGTCTTTATGCCACATCTCGGGAAAGAAATGAGCGATCCCTACCAAATTTGGCAAACAAATATTAGTACTTAGGCAGGTGATATAAACTGGTATGGTTTAAGTAGCAAGAGATTTGTTTTATAAATGGCGCCCAAAAAGCCATTTTAGTTTAGTATGCTATATCGTAGAAACAATGAAATAAGTTTCAACTTAACTTCGTACGCTGGCAGTATATATTACATCTACGAAATATGTCTATTACGGAGCCTCTTTTGTCAGCCATTTAGTAAGATATGTATTGCCACACGAGTAAATACAATTTTTTATGTAATATCTCGAGAAACAATTGACGGATTCCTACCAAACTTCGCAAACAAGTAGTAGGCCCACTCCGTCAGAGTATGTAAAATTGTGTGTTTTATTGAGGACAGGCACTAATTTTCAAAATTGTAAGGGCTAAATATTTTACCTTAGTAAGTCATGTCTACGAAACTACGAAAAAATTTCAACTTACTTTTACTAGCAGTGTCTATTATAAACATCAATGTTTTTGTACAGACACATACTTCTAGGCAATTTTGTAAGATAGCGCCAAATGAAAAAATTAAGTTTTTATATATGAAACATCGGGAATTAATCCGCCTATTCCCTCCACATTTTCTCAAATTAGTAGTACTATGGCAGGCCATATTAGTTTGTATGTTTTAAGTGTGCCAAACACTTACTTTAAGAATGGCGGCTACATAACACTTTAGCTAGATGTGCTGAATATACAAGAATATATTTAACCGAATTTAACTTTGTATTCAGTATCGACAACAAACATCGAATGTGCCAATACATAACCTTTCTACCTACTATTTATGAAAATCGTCACATTAAAAACATGGCGGTTTTGAGCCATAGCTCGAGGGCAAATCATCCTATTTCCACCAAATTATACACGCAAGTACAGTATGTAAACTAACAAGTTTTAGATGCTGCAAGACTATTTTTAACGGCGTTAATATAAATAATTTAGGTGAGTTATTAAAAAATTCTACACAACTTAACCAAATTTTGTACACTAGCAAATATTCATTAGAAGCATCCATACAGGGATCCTCTTTTGGTGGCCTTTTTGTAAAATAGTGCCAGGAGAGAAAACTGTACATTTTGTTGTATTTCGGGAACAAATCAACTATTTTACACCCACTTTTGCGCTCCACTAGTGCTACATAAGACCATGTAAACTTATATGTTTAATTAAGTGGGGTCAGATACTTGTTTTCAAAATGACGGCCATATAAATATTTCAGTTTAGTACAACCCTATTATTAAGAACAATTGACCTTATTATATCTCAACTTGAAGCTCCGAATCCAACCTCCGTAATGCAGTTGATTGCATACTAGTTTATGGTACGAGGTTTTGTGGGTTCGAGGCCCGGGTAAGGCACGTGTGTATTTGTAATTGTTTCACTACTGTTTCATATGTTTGTGGTTTCATATTTAATTATATTGCTGTCAACGAGACATCAAGGCCTACCTACCATCTAAAAATTATTTTGCTATCATGTAGAGGAAATTAGGCTCATTCGCTGTATCAATAACTTGTTGTTTACATTTGTATTAAGGTTTAGAGTCTTCCTACGACATTTCAAGTAGGCTAAGGAAGTAACACAAACGCACATTATATAGACTTTTTCGAACCGTAAAGAAAATTTACCGTATGTTCCTGCCCAAATAATTTAATAAATGTTAAATAAAAGTAATTTTTAATTAATTTGTTTATTTATAATATATGTATGTGCAAAATAAAGTTGCGAGTACATTTTATAATGCGAGGACAGTGTGTTTGTTTCAAATGGTTTTCCAGCTAATAGAAGTATGTACGTGCACAAAGAGACATGTGAACTGATATAAAAAAAACGGTAAATGAACACCAACTTTTCAAAGAACGAGTTATAGAAAACGGTTACCTGTTGAATAGAAAAAATTGAAAATTGATGACTTTTTGGTCTGCTTTAACAACGCAGAAAAAAGGAAACAAGTTTTTGTTGTTATATGTCCCACAGTTCTATTTTCTATTCGTGCAAAGAAAAACACTCCTGTGTTGACCCTTCCTTTAAGAGTGTTCAGATTATTTTTGTGTGAAGTCCAATTCGTACAATTCTGTTCTCTTCCTTCTAACCCCCCCCCCCCTTTTTTTTCTTTTGGCACCAGCTTCCCCACTTTTTGCCGTCCACGAGAGCTCTTTTTTTTTTCTCAGGCTTATACGATTCGATTTGTGGCTCTGCGGTGCCACAGAATATTGAGTGAAGTGAGTGACGAGATTTGGTCGGCTCTTAACATCGAGGCGTTGAGAGCGGACCCAGAATATTCCTGTACACAAACAACAAAAGGAAAGAAAATGTAAATGGACCATGTTCCCATTCACTGGCCATCCATCACAGAGTTTAAGAGTTCTTCCTAGTTGAAATATTATTAGTCTCAAAGCAAGCAATTGTGCTCATTATAATTTAAAAAAAAACAGTATGAACTATTTAAATATAAACATTATTTTCAGGATAGATATGGGAATCAGAGGGTTCCCGATAGTTCTCCGAAGTTGCTAATGCCAGGAATAATGCTCGGGTTCGTTGTCTTGTAGTCTAGACTATCCCGTACTATGTATAAGCGAGTGTCAACTATTTGTTCACACTGCTGCCCTAGTGAGTAGCAGCTAATTATATAATTGACAGGTAGCAGTGTATTTGGTTAACGGTTTTCTTAAAGGTTTGTATCGAGATTCAGAATTTAGCGCCGTGTAGTTGAAACTTAACAAGAGTTCGAAGCTCAACCAAGTTATCCAACGAACTCGTGAATTTTTCTGGTACCTGTAGTTATTCTTAATTATCCGCCGCAAAGGCCTTCACTCGCGTCAGGTCACATGCCTGGGTTGTTTTTACCGTTTCGTCTCCTTAATAAACATATTATAGGCTGTTCACGGTTAACTGAGCACTTTTGAAAGCCCTGCTTAAGATCTTCTTGTATTCCCGTTGTGTATTCTTCCCCCTTATGTAAAATAAACCTTGCTATATGACTCATAAATTTATTCATGCATCGGTCAAGTGAAACTAAAATTATTAGAAAAGAAAAATTTCACAAATATGCTAATTTTTACACTACGATGTATTTTAAAAAACAGGAAGCGAAATAAATAATATAAATCATTATAAATGATTACCTAACACTTTTTATTCGATGTTAAAACATGGAATTACTTTCCCTACATCGTTACCAACTCTACTGGACACATGTCACCCAGTTCACCCATTAAAATATATGCAGGCAGGGGCAGTGACTTTTTTCTAAGGTTTATTTCGAAAGTGCTCGTTTTGTCGTGAACAACCTTTGCCAGAAACTGTTAGCATGGAAAAAAACACTCGATGGGAATGAATCAAGCGAATCTTCGCGTCGCTAGCAGCTTTCTAAAAGCGTTACAGATGATACATGTGCGGAGAATTGAACTCGTAGAGATCTGTTGGAAAGTGTTCACTCGGCATATATAGCTGCATACGTTGTATTCTCCGGAGATGGGTTCATTGCAGACTGGCTCTGCCCTATTCTGCCAACTGGTTCGGATTCAGGCTGGGGAGTTTGCAGGAGAATGTTGGGGAATTACGTCTTGTTATGTTGCCAGCGAGTCAAGTTATTTTTGCTGGAGCGTGCGGGAGTTCGTGTAACACGCAGCAGATTTGCATCAGTGTGCGGGGGAATCTCGACGGCACGCAGGCTAGTTCAGCTCTGCGCTACGATTGTGCAACCCTGGGAAACTCTTCCATTCGGGCGCAGCTTCTCGCTGCTTACGTCGCTCGTATGATTTAATTTAATATCTTGAGGAGAATCCCTAGCGAACAGTTTTAAAACTCCTCAAGGTAAAATTCGGCCATACGGAAACATTACGATGGCGATAGAGTTTCAAGCTGTGAATATACTTTATTAGTACCAATCTGTTCATAAAAAACACACCATTGCCGCAATAATTTAAAGGACTCTTTCTTTTTTTTTAGATTTATAAATAATGTAAACAGAGAGCAACTTATAGCGATTTTTGCTAACTTGTAAACTTTACAACGACAACATTTGTGTTTAAATAACCACATTTTTGAATTTGAATTTGTCTGAAAATTGGTCACGCACTCAAAGCTATTGATCGACGGATATGACGAGATGTTTATTTAGGATTGCAATTAATTCACAAGCCTGATACTGCCGTTGTGTTATGATGCAATTGATTACAGGAAGTAATATTACGAATTTTTAAATTATTATTATTAAGTATATACTGAATTTTAATTTTTTCCCCGCGGGTATATGCTGCGTAATAAAATTAATTCCTCGCATTTCCAACACCATTGATGCCCTTGATTGTAAAAAAAATATATATTATGACTTAAGTTTGTTTTTTCTAGTTATTGGTTACCATCTTAAAGTTTTGTCAGGTCCGAAATAACCGTTTTTTATTTGCATGGTTCTGATTGGCCAAATTAGTCAAACTTAAAAAAAAAAAGTCGATGGAAATTGTAGCCAGCCCACGTTTTCAACAAACGAGGTAGCGGTAATGATATTGCGGTGACGTCACAACCTTTTTAATTTCTTCGGCAAATTTTTACGGAAAAATTTACTGTGTGGCAGGACCTTTTACACAAGCAATAATATTGCAAAATATCCCTCGTCTTTTGTTTATACGTGAGACATAAATTCTAGCGCCAGCGCGAGAATGTGGTACGTGTTGCGAGGGCTTGACAGAGACTCGCTGTCACCGCAATTGCGAAATGTGTCTGGTGGAAGGGAGGGAACTTTTTTGATAGGGTCGGGTGGGAGGGGGAGGGTGGGGGAAGTATTTGGGTGGCTGGGGTTCCCCTCCCCTCTGTACGTTCGCGGCGTGGAACAACAGGGCCTTGTCGGAGTGTCGCAACATCCCTTGTCGGACAAATGACGCTCGTGCATCAGGCGAGATTGACGTCAGCTCCAAGGACACATTACCCGCCCCGGCCGTAACTCATCGCCGGATCCTATCTTCAAACTGCTTTATTAATTCGTCGTCTCTGCTCGACCTGGCGCCCACGTATCTGGCTCTCGAGGCCATCCTCAAGCAGAAAACTCATTATTTCTTGTATAAACACTTGCTGTTATTTTACATTTTCAACAGTAATGTCTGGAAAATAACATGTAAAATAACACTTTCGTATTTTACTGGTGGCACAATAAAAATAACCAAATTATTCACAAAAAACAAAACAAGAGAGGCAGAGTAGTATGGTCTTAATTCGTTGTCCTATCGCATAGTCATTTAAAGGAAATTCCGCGACAGCTACAAATCAGCAAATGCGATAAATAAATAAATAAATAAACAAAAACGTTCATTGAGGAATCCAGAAATGTAAAAATGTACTGTTTTGTATGATTAAGATAGTTGAAAATTATTAAAAGGCTCGTGGTATTCTTATTTAGTGCAAATTATCTCACCTCCACAAGTGAGCTTTATCATTTCTTTGTCCTCTATCAGTAAAAGTTTTGTATCAGTATGTAGTTTTAACATAAAATGAAGTCTATACGGTCAAGTGGAAGCTTTCATTGTCTATTTTTTTAGATGACGTAATGCTCAATGTGTAGGGACGGGCGTTTTTCTCGAAAATATTTGTGATCATGCTAGACTTCGATAGCCTTCGTCAACAATCACAACTCCCTTTGGTTATTAGCAAGGTGTCTATATGAGAAGACGAGTTCTTATTTGACTGGGCCAATCGTAATAAAGTTCTCCGATACTGAACGTCCATGATTCGCGCGCAGACACTTAAGGCACGTGACATTTAAAATCATCCAACCACGAACGTGCATGTGAAGTAAAGTGTTTTGGAGTATAACTGGTCCTGAAATCTTTCCGCGAAATACGCCAGTCCCTATCAATGTGTGTAAGGTAAACATACTTTGCACAAATGTGATGCCTAAGGACCAGTTTATATATATATAGTATGTTTATCTCTTTATTAATTACGACAACTTACATTTCTTCTCCTTTGCCATTTTAAATGTTATAGTTCTGACGCACGTAGTACATTGAATGTATCTCAATTCAGCCGACAAACTTTGGCTGCAGGTTAATCACAACAAAATAAGTTGAAAACCTATGGTATAAAGTGATTACTAACCTATGGTATAAAGTGATTACTAACCTATGGTATAAAGTGATTACTAACCTATGGTATAAAGTGATTACTAACCTATGGTATAAAGTGATTACTAACCTATGGTATAAAGTGATTACTAACCTATGGTATAAAGTGATTACTAACCTATGGTATAAAGTGATTACTAACGTTGGTACATATCTTTGAAGTTGGACATGAAACACTTGTCTGTTGCAAATATTGGAGATAATTCTTAAGAGGGAACACAGAAGACTATCTGGATAATAGTTATCAGAACCAAGATCTTCAAACATCACAGCACTTGTCGCTGTCATCACATTATTTCATTTAAATAATCAAGGTTACTATCTCTATTTCGAACTAACCCCCTTTTCACGGTAGCATATTTGAGATTTAAAATATGGATTATTAATCCCCGTGTCACAATTAACAACAATGTCGCCTTGTGTCAATTCACTAAGCCTCGTCGTTTTCGGGTAACTCGCGTTTTATTTTCAAAATAATATGTAATATTACCTGGCAGATGGGACACGCACAATATCCATTAACACACTGTTGCGGATACTAAAGGAAGGGGGAAAATCTATAGAGAGGTACGTTGCAGGGCTGCTGTAATAAGATATTTTATTCAGTTAGAGCTTCAAAAATGTTTACCTCCCTTAGAATTCATTTTAGACCATAGCTCGTGAAAATGTTTTAACTAATTTTATATATATATATATATATATATATATATATATATATATATATATATATATATATAGGATGTAGGCATGTATCTATATATCTAAATTCGACCGACAAACTTCGGCTGCAGATTAATCACGAAAAAATAAGTTAAAACATATATATATATATATATGGGTGTGTGTGTGTAGTCTTTATATAATGCCGTTATAACCAACATAAAATTTTAGTTTCGGATACACCAGGCAGTTCAGCGCATAAAATGTACTACGGCAGCAGTTTGCATTAAAGCATAATTATTTACTATAGCGAAATAAGCCTTCGGTCTAAAGTACCATACATCACTGAGAGTACAGCAAAAACTTTAGAAAAAAAGCATAAAAATATATAAAAAAAATTCTGAGTTAATTTTCACTGTACATAGTAAATAACTGTTATCTGAACTCATACGCCACCATAGTCAAAGATTGTGGGTAAGCTGCAATTGTCAAAAACATGTTCAAATCTGTACTATAAGAGGTTTAATTCCACGTATTAGGCTCCTGGAATATTTTGTTTTGATTGCCTATTATGTACAGCTGACGGTATTAATTTTAAGATTGTGCACCACCTTTGTATTTATGTATACTGACAGGAAATTTTTTTTTTCTATTTACAAGATAAGCAAGGATATTTTCCCCGAATTCAGCACAGTCAAAAATCTAAACCGTTAAAACTGCTCCAAATAAGCGAATTTGACTCCAGATCTCTTGAAGCGGCTCCACTTGAATCAGTAGAATTCTACTCATCATTATAGTAGCTGATAGATACTAAATAAAAAGCGATTTCTACTGAATCAAAGTGAATAACACTGGCCTGGCAGTAAGACCTCAGTGCATTCCACTGATTCGCCATTAACTAAAGATTCAGTACAATAATTCACCTGAATGTAACCACCAATTCAGATTTAGAGTGCAATGGAAATTGGCTTGTCTTTTCGCACTCATACTGGGGAAGGTTACGTCACGCACTGTAAATCTCAGAGCGCCTTGGTCATCTAGACCTATCTCCGAGCTCAACACATCTTCGTAATTGTCATTTTAACAGCTTCTCTACTATAATTCGCAGAGCGCCTTGGTCATCTAGACCTATCTCCGAGCTCAACACATCTTCGTAATTGTCATTTTAACAGCTTCTCTACTGTAATTCTCAGAGCGCGTTGGTCATCTAGACCTATCTCCGAGCTCAACACATCTTCGTAATTGTCATTTTAACAGCTTCTCTACTATAATTCGCAGAGCGCCTTGGTCATCTAGACCTATCTCCGAGCTCAACACATCTTCGTAATTGTCATTTTAACAGCTTCTCTACTATAATTCGCAGAGCGCCTTGGTCATCTAGACCTATCTCCGAGCTCAACACATCTTCGTAATTGTCATTTTAACAGCTTCTCTACTGTAATTCTCAGAGCGCGTTGGTCATCTAGACCTATCTCCGAGCTCAACACATCTTCGTAATTGTCATTTTAACAGCTTCTCTACTATAATTCGCAGAGCGCCTTGGTCATCTAGACCTATCTCCGAGCTCAACACATCTTCGTAATTGTCATTTTAACAGCTTCTCTACTATAATTCGCAGAGCGCCTTGGTCATCTAGACCTATCTCCGAGCTCAACACATCTTCGTAATAGTTATTTTAACAGCTTCTCTACTATAATTCGCAGAGCGCCTTGGTCATCTAGACCTATCTCCGAGCTCAACACACCTTCGTAATTGTCATTTCAACAGCTTCTCTACTGTAATTTCCGAGAAGACATTATACATGTTATTAAATGATGAACACAGTATGGTGTTTTGCGAACAGAACCGTTATGGCAGGTATTATTTTAAGTACAGTTTGATTACGTCGCTAAAAGTGACCTAATATGAGATTGACTCTGCTTACAGTAAAATTTTAACTGCGCTGGATTTATCCACTAATATAAGTGGGGACAATTTTTAATACTTTAAAATCGGCGCATATTTCGGACAGTCACGATAGGCCGGAATTTAATTTTGCGTACACACTACTACAGGATCATGAGGTATATTGGTCTGTGCGTTCTATCTACCAGCGTCCTTTTAGTCCAAATTACACTTAACATGCTAACCATAACAACAATTTTCCTAAACGGCTGGCTGTTGGCCAATGAATTGGAGAACTGACTGTGTCCCGATTACAGTGACTTGTCATGTGTAACACAATATACAGCCAGTTCTGTTTATTTCTATATTTAAATAAAAATTATCCATTTTGTTCACGAAGATCGCAAATATACGTTACGTGGTTTAGTAGTAATAAATTTCTGTGCAATAGGCGACACAGCATTACGAAACCGAGCTTTTCTAGTTGTGTTTCACTGTGTGGGGCATAACAGACTCAACACAACCACCCAGTTATATTCTATTCGCAGTTTCTTCACACTTTTTTAATAAAACCTTTGAAAAATCACCCAATGTAAGACGTGTCTAGTTATTTCCTAAATATGCCATGCATCTCAAGCGTTTTATAACTCTATTAACATGAAAGTATCTAATTTTTTGTGTAAGTAAAGTTTTACATGTATTTTATTTGTGAATTATATAATTTCATTTGAAATAAATATGAATATAAAGAGTGAGCAAACATGTGTATTGGCAGTGCCTAAAGTTCTCATGCAATACTGAGTGCGAATGAATTCGGTGTTTTGTCTTTTGATGACATTTTCTATATATAGTTAAGCATTGTTTGCACAAAGCGGAGGAATATCCTGGAAGTAGAACTTTAGCAAGTGGGTAAATTTTGCGTAATGTAGCTGCGCTTAAGACACCTGACAACGTACAATTACAGCACGGAACGCCGCAAGCGTCCTACGTTCAAGCGAGAATATTAGCGCTAAAGTCGCATGACGTCACAAGTCATGTTTTCACTCTGTAAACTATGCTCCAGTGTATTTCGAGCAAAGATAATTTGAAAATTTCTTTGTTATTCAGAACAAAATTCGCATTGATGTGCAGTTTTTGTTCGGCTGGTGTTTAACATGGCCTCACAAGAATATGACAACACAGTAACAATCGCACTGCTAACGATAGAGTTTCTTTCTTTCTTTTTTTTCCATAGCCACACAAAGGGACATGACTGATGTAACTCCTTTTGTTCGATAAAGTATTGGGTTACTACTAGCGCGACTCTCCATTGGTTTATGACTGGCAAATAATGAATGCTATAAACTACATGGTTTGGTGGGGGGGGGGGGGGGGGAGCGGCCCGGTGTGGTATGGACCAATAGGACGATGGTGAGTTTTAACACAGACACCAACAGAACCGGTGTTCTTGCAGTAGTAGATATGGGTGACTCACTTCTACTAATTTGTCTTAAGTGCCAATAAATGGGCGAAGACCATTAATAGGTCATGCACCAAGTTCTGAAACTAAGTTGAATTGCAAACTTCAAAACTTTTGCTCGTATCGAAGTGAGGATAATAAATACACGCTCTCTATCATCACATTTGCTTTCAAAATAATTACAAGTAACTACCAGTGAGTTTTTTTCCCCCTATACAATTATTTTTCAGACCTGTATCAAAGCAAACAGATAGTTCACGATATTTACAAGGGATAAGATATTTCCACCACACCCAGATGGCTGGTAGAGAAAATCAAGATACAATGCGTATATACAAAAGTTCGTTTGGGTGTGTCGTTGAATATTTCGCTCATCGCAATTTGTTCTTCTTTATTTGGAAACATTGATTGAATGCAAATTTGGCATATCCACGTTCTTTCCAGTACTTGGAGGAGTGTCTCCCTATGTTATATGTATACTATAATAATAATTATAACTTAAGGTTTAGATCTAATTGTCATTGTCGGGGGTTCGCTGCTCAGTATGTCTCTGAATTACTTTAAATGTGACAAAAAATTCTAAAACCGCTTAACAAAGATATTTTATTTTCAGTAAACCGAGTCTGTAAATATTTACTTCTTCAGTCACCTGTAAGATGGACTAAATATTCTATGTTATACTCTAGCATATTAAGACTATTCATTGACTGCTTATTACCACATTAGAAGGTCCTGATTGGGTCTGGGTTTTGCCGTAGGTTTATTATTGTCTTATAGTCGTCTAGGATGTGATAAGTGTGTCGTGGACCAATTGAAAAAATTAACACAAAATTGGAGTATTTGAATTATAGCGTGTCCTAACCGAACCGAACTTCCGCGTTTTATATCTACTTATTTGAAGCTTGGAGTAACATAAATATCCATTATTCCTTAAATCGACTGCTGTACTTTTCTGTAATAAATGTGCAACTTATTTGGAAAGTAGTAAAATACATACATAGGCCTACAATTACTACATGTGTTATCGCTGTACCGAATGTAGGTTTATAACAACACCAACAAACTCCGGCAAGTTATTCTTATGAAAAATATACATATCATGTTTCCGCTAAAGTAGTTATTCAGGAAGTTACGGACCCCCAAAAAATTAATTGAAATATTTTTTCGTCCAAAATATTACAAACTGCTTGCGATCAACCAACAAATCAAGGAATGCTATTTTGTTCAACGGAGATCTTACACATATGAAAACGCGGTTTGCATTATGATCCCCCCTTCATGGCAAAAATGTTGGTTGGCATATTAATTTTTGGAAAAAACTTTGCAACACAATTTTTAAAGACAACGAATGGATTGGAATGTGTGAATTAAGAAACAATATCTTCTTCTCGTAACACTCTCAGGTTAAGAGTAAGGACTGCCACACACGGGAGAGGGAGGGGGGGTAGCGAACAGGTTGGCACACAGCCGAGCTATAAGTACGCAATTTGAGGATCACTCTCTCTCTCTCTCTCTTTGAAGTGAGATAAGAGAAAATGACCTATCAACTTACTCGTATTTAATAAGAAGCATACTTTCAGCTGGGGTGGGTATACTAATTAGAAAAAACGGCGTGTATATGGAATAAATTAACGGATCATTACAAGATTTGTTCCAAATTATTTACTTAGTTTTAGAGTTAAATAATGAAAATTAATTCACATTTAGTGTTTTTGTTTATACAAAGCCACTTGCGGTAAGCAGCAAAATACTTGCTTCGTCTCTTGAAAATCAGAAATTAAAAGTAAATATCAAAAACCCTTCAAGAATGGGCTACTTGACGTATATGCACACAAAAGGAAAGTTAACGCGACAAAAAATGCATTTGACAACATATACGTCCTTGTAAGACAATTAAAAAAAGAGCTGGTTGATCTGTCAGTAATATAATTTTCTATAAGCCTATTATTTTTGTCTAGTGCACATTGTGATTATCCAGACATATTTCACTCATTCAGTGTTCTAATGGGTCCCCAGGAAGTGTAAATTAAGTCGCGACCCCATGTCAAAACCAGTGCAATTTTCTGTTAGTGAAGAACTCGCCACATTTCCGGATTTTCACAGATAATTCAGCGAAAATACTATTGGAATCCACATAATTGCAGCTCAAAATAAAAACAGCAATTTTTTCCCCAAATCTTCTAGTCATATTACGTATTTCTAATCTTTATACTTACATATTTGTGATAAAGAAATAGGACGCTGGTCTAATACAGTTCTCTGTGCACACGAAACTGAGTGCAGCTAGCACCAATCCCTTTCTGCGAACATTTCCGGACATAAACGTCCTTCTCTGCACATCGCGTCCTCGGCCATGGACACGGTGACTGATAGGAAACCGAAATCTCAGTAACAGCTCAAATAAATAATCTAGCAGAAACAGTAATGTTCCTTATTCACTACCGCCTTGTTTAAATTATCTGATGAACAGCGGGTTTCTGAAAAGCCAACATAGTAATCCGGATAAGCTTGTCTGTCCAGGCATATTTCTCTCGAATTTAACGAATCTTCATTCAATAAACTTGTTTAACGCTTGCAGGAAAAATAAACTATGGCAAGTTAGAAAAAAAACTTTCTGCAACAACAGAATTAGTTACGCTCTATCTTTCCGTGTCCTCGTACATCATTGGCTATTAAATTTTTCCTTTCTGGCTTCGAGGGCCATTTGTTGCGTCTACACGTGATGCATGAGCGCTATCTACACCTCCTGTGCTGGTTAGATTGCGCCAATATCTCAGCGGAATGGCGCATAGCGTGGGCAGGGAGTGTATAAAGACTTTCTTTCTGTATCTCTCTCTCTCTCTCTCAAGAGAGCGAGGGAGATAGAGAGAGAGAGAGAGAGAGAGAGAGCGAGAGAGAGAAATCATTTCTAATATATCCAAAACCGCTTTTCGACGCATAAAGGACGCGACGCGAGTCCTGTAAAATTATGACCTCGGTTCACTTTTAAGCAATTTAGCTAGCCAACTTTATAAGAAAAATATACATGTAGAAATTGTAGTGTGATGGCAAACAAGACACCCAATTGTAGGGCCCTCGACGATGGTATGACGTGTGAGTTTCTATTCACCCGAATGTTTCGATTGCCGCACAGATTCAGCGAGACAGGTAGGGTAACTAAATATGTCTATGAAGATTGTCTACGTGGAGATCATTACTCGAAATATCTGCAGTCTTGAGCAGGTTTTTTTCTAGGCATGGTTTCCGCCTAGTTGTCAGCTAGTGCCTCGTTGCAAGGTTCTGGTGCTTGCTCGTAACTGTACCGTTTTTTTTTATGGTTGCCACATCAGCCATTTAACCGTCCCTCCCACAGGTGAAAATTGAAATCATGTCAAGCGTGATTTGGGAATCTTGCCGCTTACATGTGAATGGCGAAAATACATAATTTATATTACCTATAGTTTATATGTCGTGTAGCAAGTACAGTTTCGAGCCTAAACACAAATACTCTAGCAATCGACCTCACATCCCCCACTGTCAATGTACATATAAGAAGTAAATGAATTCTTTAATTTTTTAGTGAAACCTTTAAGCTTCGTAATCAAATAATCTATTTGAACTTCGCTGAAATATTAGAGCCTATATGTTCCTTCACAGTATGGAACTATAACACAAGACATTTTTGTGAAACCACGTAATTTGAGAATTGCGCCTTGACAACTAAGATGCATAGAAGCATATTTATGCGAGTCGCATAAGTAGGCTGAAGCTTTGGTTTATCGAAATTTATTTGTTTGAAAAACCACATGACGAAAAGCTGTAATTCTAAAAATATCTGAATTATACCTAAAGTAGTAAGGGTTTGATTATCCACGGTAAAGACTACGCAAACATGTGTGGCGTCTAACCTCGTATTGGCACACTTATAACATTTTGATAAAGAAAGTGAGAAATATTCCCCTATTCTACTAATGTATTCGTAAGCAAAAGAAATAGAAGAAGCAATAAAAATTACAGAGTTAATAAAGTTTTTATAGGTAGAATATTAACTTATAACATTGAGAATTACTGTAATTTAGTAAAGCCTATTCAATTTTTAACTTCAATAAAAATAAGGTTTTTGAGGTAATGCGTGAACATCTTAGAACATTTAGAGAGCTGAGAACTAGTATTAAATTATATAGTAATTGTCACAATCAAGAGAATAATCAAGTAGAATTATTTACATTTCCATCATATAATCACACAAAATTAAACAAAGGAAAAATTATGAAGATTTATAAAATTATAACACAAAAAATACTTACTCAATTATCTGACTTCCAAAAAAGAGGCTCGGGATGGACTTTAGATGAAATAATTGGAATACAGTTAGCAATAAATAAGTATTATGGTGAATCATATATTGATATACCAGAAGTGATTAAGTATAAAAAAGCATGTATTAATGTGAAGAATGATGATCAAAAATGTTTTCTTTGGACAATAAAGTCTGCATTGTTACCAGCAGACAAAAATTCGGATAAAGTTACTAATGTAAATATGTTGGGCTTAATATTGATAAAGTAATGGATAAATATGAATATCCTAAGAAAATTAATTATATACCAAAAATATAAAATCAAATAAACACAGCTATAAAAGTATTCTCTATAGATGATTGTTGAAATGTATACCCATTAAAACATACAAAACATAAAAAAACAGGTATATAACTTTATATTATTTTAATTAACTCGATGATGAATAAAATGCACATTATTGTTGGATAAAAGATTGATCAAAGTTGATTTCTGCACAAAATAAATATAAAAGGAAAACATGTATGTGAAATTTGTCTTCAATTTGTTTATTATCAAGAAATATTAAATAAACATACAGAAGACTGTTCTCAAAATCAATCAGTAAGAATAACTAAACCTTTAAAGATCAACAAACAAAATTACAAATATTACCCATATAATGAAAGTTCCTTTTACAGTATGTGCAGATTTTGAATCAATATTAAAGGAAATATCAACAGTTAAGCCAAATCCAAGAGAAATAAAAAAAATTTAAATTAATCAAAAAATACCTAGTTTCAACTGGGGAGGGTATTGACAATGGTTTTTATAAAGAGATACTTAAAGAAAGATATAAACTTACTAATAAACAAATAAATACTATTGATTTAAAGTTGAACGATTCTTCATATAAAATGCAGGTTATAAAGCTCCAGTGGTATATCGAGGTCCAAATGCACATAAAAAATTTATAGAACTGATGAAAAAAGAAGTAGAAGAAAGTAGAAGAAATCTGTGAAATATATTCACAAATTGAACCAATGCATTCATTAGCAAAAGAAGAAATAAAAATATTTAATGAATCCAAAAACTGTACTGTTTGCGAATACAAATATGTGGAGAAATATAAAAAAAGTATGTCATCATGATCATATAACTGGAAAAATTAATTAATCCAACATGTAATAATTGTAACATAGAATTAATATTCCCACTTTTGTTCCAATTTATTTTCATAATTTAGCTGGATGTTATGCTCATTTATTTGTTAATGAGCTAAGATATTGTGATAAAGATCTAGATTTAATTGCAAACAATGAAGAAAAATATATTACTTTTGGGAAAAATACAGAACATTTCAAAATGAGATTTATAAACACATTAAAATTTATGGCCTGTAGTATAGATAAATTATCATCAATTCAACCAAAGATCAAATGAAACATACATAAAAGTATTTTACAAAAGGTAAAGTAGATTTAGTTATCAGAAAGGGGCTTCATCCATATGATTATATATGGATAGTTGGAAGAAATTTGAAGAAACATAACTTCCACAAAAAGGTGAATTTTACAATAAATTAAACGAATCTAACATAAGTGATGATGATTATGAACATTCAAAATGCATATGGGATCAATTTAATTTGAAAACTATTGGGAAATATCATGGCATGTATAAAAAGTGATGGATTATTGTAAGCAGATATATCTGAAAATTTTAGGAATATGTGTATACATGCATATGATTTAGAGCCTGCATGGTATTTTACAGCACCAGGAATGTCATGGGATGCAATGTTAAACATTACTAAACAACTATTTGATTTATTATATGATTATGATATGATTTTAATGATAGAAAAGTAATTAGAGGTGGAATATCACAATGTTGCAAATGATATGTAAAAGCAAATAATAAATATTTCGAAGATTCTAATCCAAATCAAGAGTCTAATTATTTAGCATATCTCGATGCAAATAATTTATATGGTTCGACAATGTCTCAATATTTACCATATGGTGGTTTTGAATGACTTAATTATCCTAAATATAAATTAGATATATTTTGCCAGAAAAATATATTAAATTTTAATGAGGATTCGAAAATGGATACATATTAGAAGTTGATTAAAAATATCCACAAAAATTGCATTAATTACATTAAGATCTTCAATTTTTCCCAGAAAATAAGGTAGTTCCAAAAACAAATCAATCTAAACTATTAACAACTTTACATAACATACCAAAGTATGTAATGCACTATCATAATTTGAAACAGTGTCTAAATAATGTAATAAAAGTTACTAAAATACATATAATATTAAAGTTTAATCTGTCTGATTGTTTGAAGAAGTAAATAGATTTAAATACACAGCTAACTCTTGCCACAAACAGGGAGGAGCTATCACAACTGTGTCGTTATCTAGTAGAGGTTCGGCAAACACTCCATGAGGTACCACAAGATGCTTTAAAATTATCTCCTTGCTCGTCTTGCTACAATGGCTCTGTGGTAAGATACTCGACTTCAGACTCAAAGGTCGCTGGGTCCAATCTCTGGTTGTAGAGGTTAATTTAATTGTGTGTAGACATCCACACTGTTAAATTATCACACAAGTCATCCAAATTTGAGCTAAAAAACTTTAATTGCTCTTGCTCATACAGCAATGAGTTAGTATTAATTCAAATCAAATTGTAGTTCTCAAGCCCCCTGCCAAAATACTCTCTATACTACACTTGTAATATAACATATGTATAGCTGGGGTTTCTCATATGGTGTAAGGTGCCATCACTATATGAGAGGGAGCACAAGCAATAAAAAAATATATAAAAAATAGAAAATGCTCACCTCTCCACTAAAAAAAAAATTGGGAAGCTGAGTGGAGAGGTGAGGGGTTTCTCCACTGGAGTTTTGGAAGTGCTAAAATAAGGCCAAAAAATTAATAAATCAGGTCACTGACGAGGTATTAACTTACCTGTAAATATAAAACATAGGATCACTGGCGAGGTATTAACTTATCTCTAAACCTAAAACATAAGGTCATTGGCAAGGTATTAACTTACCAGTAAACGTTTTTATCAATTTTTTAAAATAATAAACGCTCCCTTGAGTGAAATGTGCATTAAACGAATGATAACCGAACATTGAATGAATTATATGTACGTTAAATAAGTGTTAAAACAAATTTTTGTGTTATGTTTGAAATAAATAACCTTATTACCACATGTTAGAAATTTAAGCCTTTTAGGACTATACATAATTGCAGAAAAATATTACAAAATCACAAAACATCTTTTTTACAATCCAAGAGTTACGTGAATTATCAAAACCTAACCATTTACATAAATTTTATTACCTTTAGTTTTTAAGACTTTTTTTCAACGAAATATTCATTTGGATAGTTAGTTTTCAAAATTTCATATTCATAAAAAAATGCCTTTTATTTCTTCTCCATTGATATATTTCACTTCGTAAGTGGGTACATCATAATTTAAAACTTTAAAAATAGTAAATTGTTCTGTTCTTCAATTAGTTCATAAAATTGTTTAATTATATTTATATATTTTCAACTTTTATTTGACTTTATTTTCTTTTTTGGATTATAATTTTGGAATGCAGCACTGGTTGATAAAATTATTTCTGTGTAGTTTTCATAGTCATTATCAGTAAATTTATCATCAAGATCTTTTATAATAAAGTCCTTCTGTTGATTTATATTCTTTATAATTAACAAATACTTTATCATCATATATCTTTACTTTTCTACCACCAATGCAAAAATTATTCTTATCTCCTTGTAAACTATATTGAGTATCAATAACATTAATTCTTTTGCAATTTATCTTCCGAGATTTATAGTAGAAGCAGGATGTGTCAAATTTTTTATGGGTGAAATTCCCATGTGCTATTCTAAATTTGGTGATTTTTGTTCTGAAAACAGTTTTCTTTCAAATGATGTTTACTGTGGTGTTGTTGGATAATCTAAAATGTTTACTGCTACATGAACTAATGTATTTATTAAATTTCAATTTACTTTGCTTATTTGTTCTACTTTTTCACCAATATTTTATAATTTGGGAATAATGATAGTTCTTTTTTCTTATTTATTTCATCTTCTCTTTCATGATTCTTTTTATAATTTCCGTATTTTTCAATGAGTAATTAAACCCGAGAAATATAATTTGATAAATCTTTCATATATATATATATATATATATATATATATATATATATATATATATATATATATATATATATATATATATATATATATATATGTGTGTGTATGTGTGTGTGTGTGTGTGTGTGTGTGTGTGTGTGTGTGTGTGTGCTTTTCGTATAAACGAGTTATAAAAGTTTTAAGAGTTTTGATAGACAAACTTTTCCCCCAACTGATCAAACTAGGGGGCATTTAAATATTTACAATAATAGAATTGATTTTGATATTCCTATAAGAGATGAATTTTAATTTCCAAAAGATGCTTATGTTTATGAACTGTATCGCTTACTAAAGAGAGATAAAGAAGGAAATGAGGCAAGATATGAAAAATTAGATAATATTGATGATCGTTCATACATTTTTCCTTTCAAATTTTCTAGAGTAGAAATCTCAAGATATGGAAATGTTATTGAGGCTGTTGATAATCCAGGAATAACATAAAGAATAATGAATGATTTGTTAAGATCACCAAGTGAAAACAATTATTTAAAATGTACTGGTGTTGATAATAAATATCGAGTAAAATCTGTTCATACTCATAAAACAAATGAAATAACCTATCCTCCGAGATATGTGTTTGGTTTTATTCATGATAACAATGAAGTTTACTGGAAAGGAAGCTATATAATTTCTTTTTTCCGTAATTCGTCTGATAGCAATAGTTTATTTGTTTATGAAACAAAACTGCACATGGTGCAGTTCAGAAAAAATATGCCGGTCCAGGTAAAATTGTAATTCAAAAATTAGAAATTATGTGGCCTATTGTGGAAAATGAATCTAACACAGCAATTGCAATTAAAGAAAAATATACGAAACCATAAAATACCTATAAGTTTTGAGTATAGGAAATTTTTATAAAAAGAAGTTCCTACTGGATAAACTGTTTTTAACTTTGATATAAAATATCAGTTTAATAGTTTACAATTTGACATGCTCAATTTTGTAATTGTTGGGTTTCAAACTAATAGAAAAAATCGTGTTGAACAGTATGTACGCTCTTCTACCTTTGATCACAGTATTGTGAAAAATATTTATGTTAAAAACAATAGAAATGAATTTTTTACGAAGGAAAATTGGAATCTAGATATTGAAAATGGTCTTTGTGATAAATTGTTTCCTTCATATAACGATTTTATAAAATTTTAAATAAAACTAATCTAAATCTAAAACTAATCTAAAACACTCAAGGTAACATCAATTATTATTCATTTTGGGGGCGAAGAACATTATATATTATTGATTGCTTATACAGAAAAACTACTGTAGTTAAAGAAAAAACAAACATAAAAATTAGAATTGATTTTAATAAGGCATTGAAGCAGAAACCATTTGCAACGTTGTTCTAAGTAGTCAGAAGAATTTTAACCTATGATTATTTGAAAGAAAGAATTACTGATGATATATACAATTTTAATCTTAATTAATGGAAGAATCAACAGAATGTTTTGATATGATAAAACAAAGTTTAAGTTTTAGTTGTTTTAGTAAATTTCTTTCTTTGTAAACAAACAATGACGTCGCCTTTGTTTCCTTGCAGCCTGATCAACATTTTAAAAGGTGGTTGGTGGTGGTGGTTCAATTACACCTTCCTATATATTAGATAATGCACGTAACGAAGTAAGAGAATTAGTGTACAGATTTCATTCAAATTTACAAAAGTTACAATTTTCGCTCTTAGATAACATTGACAATAAATATGAACTTCGAGAAATAGGTGAAAATCTAGAGCATATAGAAGTTTTTAAAAAAATTGTACAGCTTGCGAAAAAAAATGAAAATTTGCTTGTTTTTATGTTTTTATCTTCAATTTACATGATTTTAGCTTAAATTTGCTTGATTTTGGGGATCGAAAATTGAGGTCAAATGAGGTTTTTGAAAACCCGAAAAAGTTGTTGAAAGCGAGAAATGTGCTCAATTTTTGGGTTAAATTGCTTGATTTTGAGCGTTTTTCATATTTTGTGCTAGGTGAGCCAGAACCCGCATTTACTATCTACTGGTGTTTATACAACGAATATGTAGCAGTAAAAATACATAACTTGAGGTTAATACAGTGAATAGGTGTATTTTTACCCATAATTCGAAATGTGAAAATTAACACCAACATAATGTTTATTAAGCCAAATATTCACCAAAGACATGTAGTACTCTCTGTATAATTAAGAACATTTGTGTAATATTGCACGTACTGTAGTTGTTTTTACAAATTACACATATAAAAGGTAAATTTTCCAAAAATTTGAGTGTAAATTTACACATATTATTTACAGTGTACGGTTTTAGTTATCTTCTATTTTTATCTATAGTCTGTATGCTTTTATTTTGGTATATGGATTTCTGGCAGTGCAAGTTATTTTCTTTTTATCTCCCACCATTTCTTACATTCATCTCACCATTTACGTGTATTGTTATTTCTGTCCCTGTCTATCCTCCAGTGGTTGCTCTTGGTGCCGTAGTATGGAGTTGACGCAGTTGACCTAACATCCACCACCGTTCCCCATCTAACTATATGTGCTATCCATTCTACAGTCACACCAACTATTACTATAGGCTGTTCACGACAAAATGAGCACTTTTGAAAGCTCTGCTTAAGATCTAAGTGTTTACACAATGTGTATTCTTCCGCCTTATGTAACATTAACAATTTCATGGGTCTCATCACCATGAAATTATTAGAAAAGAAAATATCTTATAAATCTGCTAATTTTTACACTACGATGCACTAAATAAACAGAAAGCCAAAAAGAAAATAATTTAAGTTATCACAAAAGATTACCTAACACTTCTTATTCGACGTTAAGATACGGAACTACTTTCTACCCATGGTTACTAATTCTATTGGGCGTATGTCACTCGGCGTGGCCGTTAAAATATATGCATGTAGGGGCAGTGACATTTTTATAAGGTTGATTTCAAAAGTGCTCACTCTATCGTAAACAGCCTATATATGCACTGAATTACCACCCATTTCATTAGTTTTGGTTAAGTAAGCGAATAGGATAAGCACACAGAAGTTAAATAGCATTGCGGTTCCTTTGACGTGGACGTACGCCTTCGCTGATTGGGTGCGCGAGGCTCTGGGGTTGGGCCTCGTGTCTGATTGGCTACCGCGTGATGTGAAGGATTCCCTAATGTCTAGGCTGCCTGTTGGCAAGGAAGTCACAAGGCGCTGGTTGACGAACGGTTTGCGTTCTTGTAGGCCAGTGACGCCATTTTGCTATCGCGTGCAACCGGAGTTCACGATGTAAGCTGTTGTTTCGCGTCTGTATTCTTACCTACTCAGCGCCAGCACATCGTCGACAGCCAGTAAAGGAAAAAGAAAGACAGGGTATCACGTGTACATACACAGTGTTGGAGTGGAGTAAAGAGATTTGGGCGGCTCTTAACTTCCAGGTCTCGAAAGATAATGAGGGTAGAACGAGGTGGATACAGAGCAGCATCAGAATGCAAGGGTGGGGAAAATGGGAGATCCGTGAGAAAATTCGCCGAACAATGCGCAAGAAACCCTGTCTTTAAGTGTGAATACATTTTTTAACTGGAACATTTTATGCGCCTTTCCTCCCCCTCCCCTCCCTTTACCAACAATCTCTCTCCCAAGAACATTTTTTGAACAACTTAAGTGTTCCGCCAGCCCGACTCATGATCTGCGATGTAGTGTGTTTGAAATCCCTGTTTTATTTGGACGAAATTATTAAACGTGCCCCCAGAATGTAGGCACTATACATATGAAAAGACATCCATCATACTACAGACGAGAACGGAATAGTACTTTAAAAGTATCCATACATGGTGTAAATATTATTTTATAGCTCTTCGCTATAGTTAGAAGCTGGCTTCTAGACTGCTTTATCTTAAAACATACTAGCCGGACACTAGCCAAACTACTATAGGAGGATGTACTGAGCTTTGCCACAGACTGTTCATCAATAAAACGATAGGTCGAAAGCTGAAAGTGACGCAAGTACACGAAGCACTACGAGAAAACCGCGCACCAGTTCAGTGACCTGCTCGTAGCGGCGATGGCGCTTCTCTAGTGTGCCATGCTGTGGCATTTCTCTCTTTAAACTATTTATTTTTTTCCTTTTCTTAAATTGCTCTGTCGCAAAGTCCCTTTATTGTCTTTCCATGTTTCTTTTGATCATACTACCTTTTTAAATTGCAAGTTCGTCTATTTTGATTTTGTTTCATGTGAATATTAAAAATTAAAATTGTATTAATTAAAAATTGTATCTGCATAATGCCATAACGACAGTAATGTACATTTTGGCTAATTTTTTTCGTTTGTTGAATACTCACCAAACAACGACTCATTTAGTAGTCTCTACTGCATTAGTGTTTAGTGTTTCACTTCTGCCACGCCAGATTGCAGACTGGGTTCTGTAATAACGCAATTGCTCACTAACAATTTGTTACTTTTATTACTGTGTAATATTGTATAACACAATTTTACATTTGCGTATTTGTGTAATTAATTTTTTTTTTTTTTTTTTTACTATGTTTAGAATTTAAAAGAAATAATAGGTAATGTACTTCATCATAATACTTCAGCACCGCGATATGGTCTTTCGATATCTATCGATTGGTCATGTTGTTAATTTCCCAGTTTCTTTCGCGGCAGAAAAAATCTGGAGAGTCTGCCTTCTACACTTTTCGTTGACGACATTTAATCTCGTGTAATTTTTACCGCGGTTTTTTTGTCTCTCCATTGTATCGTTACAATGGAGAGAGAGAGTGAGTCGGTGAGTAGTTTTTGTTCCTTATATCCAGTTATTGATTGTATTACTGTAAGTGCTCTCTTACTATTGATTTTTTTTTTTTTGTAATTTTGTCCAGAGTGGTTCAACCTTGCCGCGGACTGTCATGCCGCTGATGCGAACAACCTTTACATGGCAGCTAGCTGCCTTGTGCTATGGGCGCGCGGAATTTCGGACCATGAACTGAAATAGCAGATCCTGATGGCCGGACCACAAATATTGGCCAGATCTTCAAAACATTTTAGCATGAACTTGTCGTCTTTAGTGGCGACGCATTCAGTAACAAACCACAGCTTGGAATTTTCCTAAACTCTAATGGCCTAAACATGTTTGTTTGAAAATATTAAACTTAAAGATTTTTTTATACTGTCTTCGTGATATAAAAGCTCATTCTGAAGTATAAGTTTCTTAAGGGTTGAGTAAGTGAAGAGGTCTTGAGAGCCGATGATGGTGGTTGAGGTGAGTATGGAGCAGGAGCAGCGCCGGAATGAAGGGGCCGGGAAACGGGAAATCCCGAGAAAACCCGCTGATCAACGTCATCGTCCGGCACGATTCCCAAATGCGAAAATCCGGAGTGACCCGGCCGGGGATTGAACCCGGATCGCCTTGGTGGGAGGCGAGCAGGCTAACCGCTCAGCCACCGTGGTGCCAGTTTCTTTAGGAATGTAATGAGTTTATACTTGTATTTCATGGGTGCACCCAGTGTTTGGCTAATGTTTAAAATACTCAAACCTAACCTAGTTGTAATCTAGTTTTTTTATGGAGTCAGAATGGTGTTATTTAGTTTTTGTTGTGCCCCCCCCCCCTCCTTTTAAGGTTTTGTGTCTTGAACACCTCTGGGAAAAAATAAAAAAATAATTATATGTATATATAAGTTGTCAATTACAAAGTCAAACCTCCTATATTCACAGTAATCATGATTTAGTGATTTTCAATTCACAAAAAGAAAAAAATTATGGTTATCAATTTTACCATGCAACATATTGAAATAATAATAAAATTTAACTTTATAATATAAGGTTATCCTTTGTTTTTTTTTTTTTTTTTTTTTGTGTGTGTGTGTGTGTGTTCCTTCGTGGGCAATGTCTGCGCAAGTGAGCCCGATAGAGGAATGAGGTAAGACGATATATTTATTTTTAGACTGGGCCCTGTGTGTATGAATACTTTTGTGTTTGGGCCTGAAAGATCACATTCGTAGCGGACTATTTTCGATTCTCGTTCTGGGACACCTTGGTACTTGGATTAGAGGCCTTCGGGTGGGGCAATCTCCTCTGTGGGGATTTCTCCGCCTGTTTCTTTTATTGGGGTTCTAGTCTGGAGTGCCAAGGGGGTGGCTCAGTAGCGCGTGCCAGTGGAACCCTTATAGCTCGTGCGCTTCTCGGCCAAAAAAGGAGGAAAACTATGCCGACAGGCGTGCCCCTTAAGTGATCCAAGCGGCTAACAGCACGTGACCGGATGCACGTTTGTGTGTTTAGTTTCCTTTCCATGGGGTGAATATGTCACCTCCGGGGTTCAGTTGGATATTTTACACCCAATCTTCGCGTCGACGGAATTGTATCGGCACATTAGCAAAATCCATTAGTGCCCGATCGCAGTGAATCAAGCGAGAATAGAGCCCAGCCCTGCAGGAGCAGCTGAAGTTAGCTGAGATTTCATAAATGCACGAAATGGAGGGCAGTAAATTTCCGATAATCGAGTTCCCCTGACATTTTTCCCCTCGCGCTGCACGCCTCTGTGTGTTTTCGGTAGGGGTTGCTCAAACGCAAAGGGGGTTTGGAAAGGTGATGTTACCGCAACTTTCGCGCGGTGCTGTACGCGGGTCGATTCCAATCGCCGATAATTTATAAGAGGCCTATTTGACGGGGAGCTAGGGACGGGAGTAATGTTACTGGGCCGAGGGGCTTAGGAATATCGGTGCTGGCGCGGTGTACAAATATTCCCAGCTGACAACTGCACGAAATACTCCGCGTCTCTCAAGGAATACACCACTACACGTCGCGTCAAGGAGTTTATTTCTTACGAAAGCTCTCAAACTCGTATAGAGGATAAGTAACGGAAACTCCCTAGTATCGAACTCCCTAGTAAAATATTGCCTGTAAAGTCAGCATTTGCGCTAATGCACGTTTCTACTCAGTGTGTGTTTGAGAAAACAAATAGATAAATGGTCGAATATAACATATTTAGGGCTTTCCTGAGCAGTATACTTAAGGTAAAGGATAAAAGTACAAAGTGGTAAAGGCTGTTCGCGATAAAGTGAGCACTTTTGAAATCAATCTTAGAAAAAAGTCTCTGCCCCTACCTATCATATATTTTAACGGGCGCAATGAGTAACATGTGTCCAGTAAAGTTGGTAGCGATGGAAGTGAAATTAGTTCGATATATCAACATCGAACAAAAAGTGTTAGGTAACAATTGGTGAAAACTTAAATGACTTCTCTCTCTTTCTGTATTTTTTAATGCATCCAAGTGTAAAAACAAGCAGATTTGTCAAATATTTACTTTTATAATACTTTCACAGTTTCACTTGACCGACGCACGAATAAAGTGAGGAGGCCCAAGGTATTGTTAATTTTACATAAGGCGGAAGAACACACAACGTGTTTACAAGGAGATCTTAAGCAGGGCTTTAAAAAGTGTTCATTTTTACCGTGAACAGCCTATATCTGTAGTTTAATCCATGGACTTTCATTGCGTGTAATAATATTCTACTGCTAAACATGTAATCTGCAAGGAATTGAGTTTTCCGAGAATGTAGATCGCAGTCTTGAGAGTGCCCGTATCAATATCGGCTGTTACGTTGAAGGTCCTGATAACATACAATAAGGTTCCGAGAGTTGTCATTGTAATTCACTTCGTTGCCGATGTTTTGCACAAATACAGTTTAAAACTTCGTTTTTTGAGGGCTCACACCTCCCTTCATATTGGGTTCAGGTATAAAGTGTCACATATGTTTTCCTTTTACTTTTCAATTGAAGAATCGCCTTCCGAAGTTTGTCTGTCCAATTGCTAATAATACAGTGTATCACACTTGATGTTTTCAAACTGTCATCATGTTGCTCTTTTAATAGTTTCGTCAAAAAGCACGTATTTCAAACATGCTACATCACAGTTGAAGCGCTACACTGACATAAATTTTTAGTTGCGCATATCTGTAGGGCCAGTGATATTTCGCGAAAAGATTTCAAGACAGGATACAGTTCAAACCACTGTAGGGTTGTCTAGGTTTTTTGATTGGCTGAAGCACGTTCTGGTCCGTGTTTACTGTTTACGCACAAATCACGAAGGTTCAATGTCGGAGTTACAGATTCCTGAGTGGCTTACTCAAATGCGGGAACGACACCAGCAGCCAATGGTGGCACGACAACAGTTGAGCTGTATATATATATATATATATATATATATATATATATATATATATATATATATATATATATATATATATATATACTAAACTATACTGTGTGCTCCGTTTTCTACGCGAAAAATCACTGGCCCTACACATATCAAATACATTTTCTTAAAAAGTGCTTTCCTATATTGAACAATATTTTGTTCACTCAACTAATCTGCTGTTGTTCAAAACGTTTGTATTCGTTCCTTTGAACCAAATAAATAACTTAAAAATAATTTATCCAGCCAAAAGAATGTTTGGCTGTTTCAACATCATCTACAAGTATTTAGTCAACAGAACTATTTTACAAGTTCGCTTCACGAATCTATTTGGTTACCGTAAATATAGATCTAATAAATATGACGGTAGATTTTAATCACTATTTCGGTTTTTGAAGGGAATATTATATTACAGAATATTTTTGCGGTAGCAAAAACAGCTTATTACAGAAATGGCATTTATTTGGTTGGCTGGAGGGTCACCAGTTCATTTGATTTCCTTCGTCGGAAAATACTTGTTAGAGAGTTTGTTTGCAATTTTTGTGACAGTTAGATCGCAACATTGTTTAGTTATGCATTTGTTCATGTTTAATAATAGTATAAACAATCCCAATAAAACAATTCCAAAGGAAACAATAAAGAAAATATTTAAAACTAATAAAAATTTAGTTTAAATACTTGTCCGATATTAGAACTTTACCATTTTACAAACGTTCCTATTCAGCCAGTAGTCCCTTTGGCCGCAGATGCCAAGGCGTAGCGTTCGGCTGCAAGAGTTCAAAATTCGTCCCTCGGTGGTGCTCTTAATCCTTTGTATAGGACGACTAAAACTGTTTAATGTGCGCAGAGACAGACAAATATTTAGATGAGTCAACCAAGTCTTTCAAGTATGAGGCAACCAAAATGAAAAAAAAAAAAACAAAATAACATGGTTTCAGTAAAAAAAAAAAAATTTAATTGCCCCTATACCAAAAATTTTTTGGCTGAGCCAAACAAACTTCGTTTTATATTTAAAAAAAAACTTTTTTCTCGGTGCAGGTCTCCTAACATGACCGTCTGCCAAGGTCGCAAACGGTGTGCAGAATGCAGAAATTCGGCAGATAATGTCGCATTAAAAAACTACTCAAAGTTCTTGAGTGATGTCTGCATAGGAATAGTATTGTTACAATTTCTCTCTATATAAATTAAGTGGGCTATACCTCCTTCGTTAAGGGATGGAGGTCTTAATCAAATAAAATAATTAATTGTAATTTCCTTGCTTTATTTAGAAAAAACTATAGCAAAATTCTCTTAACTCAAATTCTCACAATAAATTGAAATCACTTACTGTTCACAATTGACACCAATTAATAAAATTTGTAATTACGACAAAGAAATCAATTAAATTAAATAATTAAAGATCAGTCCCAATAGATAGTGTATTAACCTATTCAATAATTTTATAATTTATGCGTCCATATTTGACAGTTCGAGTATTTACAATAAAATCAGTACTACACGTATATTCAGTCCCACCTCAGTTCAGTCCATGTCCCGCCAGTCGCAATGTTCTAGAGTCCTCCAAGCGCCCTCGCGCACAGTAGGCTTCACTCGTCGGTTTCACGCCTTCTCGTCTATTCAAGCCACGAAAACCTCACTCGCCGTCGTCCCGCAATCACCAGTCGTCGTCCACAGTTCACTTCGCTCGCGCACACTCGCCAGACGGCCTCCGTCAAGGACTGCCGGCCGCTGGGTTGCGGTAGTATATACAGTGTCTTAGGCCGCCATCTAGAATCTTCCCCAACTCTCGTGATGCGTCGCGGAGGGCTGAGGCGCCAGCAAGTCTCACCAGAACATTCTTGCGTCGTCGCTAAACGTATCGGAATCTCTAGCAGGCGAGAGGAGGTCTGTGACGCCAGCAAGTCTCGCCGCTGTCGGTATTTACGGGATTCCCAGAAGAGAAGCAGCCAGCCACGAGCGCATCGTTCCAGGAAGAGGGGAGGGCGAGGCGTGTGTCTGATTACGACGCGGGGCAGCTGAGTCGGCGCCAACGGCAGCACGTAACACTATGTAAGAAACATTGCGCGTGTGCAGACCAATTTCAGGTTTCCCATTTATATCCCAAGTCGATTTTTTCGCAAGTGAAAATGGTTAAATGCGGTGTTTTCACAGTAATTTCTATGTATGAACATCCCGAAAAAAAAAAAAAAAAATCATTGGAGAAGTTACAACAGAACGGTTCTGTAAACGATCTCAGGGTAACAGCAACCAAAATTCTGTACCAGCAACAAAATGTTCGTTTAACCCTTTCAGACCTACATTAATTTACAGTTTCGGGTGTTTTCAAACAAAAAAATGTATGATGCGTGCTGTACTTAAGTCGACACAGCACTTGTTTCTTTGTCACATAAAATGAGTTGTAGGCTATTTTTTCGGCTACAGTTATATGAACGAATTATGACCTAGACAAGTAAGACGGTTTGCTAATTATTTACCCACAGGTAAGTTGATTGGTGATTGAGCTTCGCTGTGTGCAGTACAGCCCAAAACTTACCTACACCTGCGTAATGCACATAACTGTGTACACTAGGTCTCAGTGGGTTCATTTATTGCGAAAACAATCGAAATAACGAACTATCTGTTCTTTAGGAGGAACAGAACTCTCTGTGGTAGGATCTAAATTCATAGCAGCAGATACAACCACAAACAACACCACAACAAAGAGTTTTGTTGCAGTTATTGTATATGTTCTCAATATTTAGATGGTACATACAACTAAACAGATTGCCGTCCCTATACCAAAATTCTAGATAGGTTACGGGTTACCGAAATTTCGTTCCTGCGACCACATTTTTTTCTCGGTGCAGAATCTTTGAAAGGCATAGACAAGTGGAGCACACCTTTAGTCATCGCCGAAAGTATCACGTAGAGGTTCGTTGTCGACGGGAATAAGGCGCGCCAGTTCAGTGGTTTGCGCCTAGAGGCTACGACGAGGAGTGAAGCGCATGTTTGGGTCGATCTTACCGCTTCCATGCTTCTGGACCTCGGGTGTGCGAAATGGCCTGCAGCCCGGCGACAATCTTAAACGCTGCCGAAATCTTTCTCGCTTCACTCTCGGCACAAAGTGTTTCGTTGGTAAAGGCTGTTCACGATGAAGTGAGCACTTTTAGAAATCAACCTTAGAAAAAAGTCACTGCTCCTACTTGCAAATATTTCAACGGCGCACTGTGTAACATGTGCCCAGTAAAGTTGGTAACGATGGAAGGAAACTAGTTACATATCTTAACGTCGAAAAAAATGTGTTAGGTAACCATTTGCGATAACTTAAATTATTCCTTTCGCTATCTGATTTTTGTTAATGCGTCGAAGTATAAAAATGATCAGATTTGTAAAACATTTACTTTTCTAATAATTTCACAGTTTCACATGACCGACGCATGAATAAAATGTTGAGTCCCATGGTTATGTGAAATTCACACAAGGCGGAAAAATACACAACGTGCATACAAGAAGATCTTAAGCAGGGCTACCAAAAGTGCTCATTTTGCCGTGAAGAGCCTATATTTACCCTGCCAGACTTTTTTTTGTATTGAACGCAATTTTTAAATCCACTAAAAATTAAATGTTTAATGGCCACAAAATTTAAACTGTGACAATCACCGTCTGGTACTTTAGTTGCCAGGCGGGCAGCCCAGCCAGTAGGAAATCTTTGACAGCGCGCAGCAGCCAATCAAACGAAAGGCTCGATCCCAGAGTCTCGCGCAGCCAATCAGCGAATGGGCGCGCCTATATGAAAGGAACCACCTCGCCATTTTGCTTCCGTGCTCTAATTTGCTGTGCGGCCATGCCGAGTGCGCTGCCCGATGCACGATACTTCGTCGAGGTCGATATCGCGTCCCTGGCCAGTTGTAACACTCCGCGGGTCGTACGCAGGAAGGAAAAAGAAGGAACGTTTCGCCACTTAACTCGTCCGCTAAGTGAGATGGATGAAGGTCGAAACGGTTTAGAAAAATTAAGCGATGACTGGTTTCCCACATTCCCAAGGCTGAACCCTCGAGGGGGCTGGCCGAACGAATGTTCGTTATTAGCCATTTCGGTCATTGCGTCATATATATGGGACGTCGCACAAGAGGATATTTACAGTCTAACCCCGAATCAATGATATAGGCTATTCACGGTAAAATGAGCACTTTTGGAAGCCCTGCTTAAGATCTGCTTGAGTGCACGTTGTCTATTCTTCTGCCTTATATAAGATTAACATTGTCATGGGCCTCATTGCTTTATTCATGTGTCGGTCAAGTGAAACTGTATTAATATAGAAGTACATATTTAGCAAATATGTTCATTTCTACACTTCGATGCATTAAAAAAAAACAGAAAGCGAAAGAAATAATTTAAATGGATCGGAAATGGTGACCTAACACTTTTTATTCGACGTTAAAATACGGAACTATTTCCCACCCATCGTTACCAACTTTACTGGTCGAATGCCAACCAGGGGGCCGTTATAATATATGTAGGCAGGGGCAGTGACTTTTTTCTAAGGTTGATTTCAAAAGTGCTCACTTAATCGTGAACAACCTTTATCAATCAGTGAAATAACATTACAGACCATATTAATTAGTTATCTGGCACTGATTCCCTGTCGCTCAATTTTCACTGATTTGGCTCAATTCCCGATTTTTTCTAGTTTAGAGTGTAACGATCTGCACTGTGTACAGTAGAAGACAATATTCAGTAAGTAGTGTTCCTAACGTGGTGGATTTGAGAATTAGTTGTTGAGATCATATTCCGTAGTCTCATATACAGCTGCTGCAATTAACACCAAACACTAAATACATTGTTATAGGCCGCAACGCGCGACGGGGCATTGTACCTATTGTTATACCCCCTTAAGGAGAATATGATTCAAGCAGTTCAAGATGGGTTATTCATGAAGGGAAGTCAAAAGACAATTAATTAAACAAAACTAAACAATTGTAGATGACATTTTGTAAGACAATTTGCAATAATTACAGCGCGATGTGGCTAATGGGGTTAGGGTGTTTGAGGTATCTGTTAAGAACATCTGTTAAGGTATATAAGGGCTACGTTCTTGTTGTCTCAAGGTATATAAGGGCTACGTGCTTGTTGTCTCAAGGTATATAAGGGCTACGTGCTTGTTGTCTCAAGGTATATAAGGGCCACGTGCTTTTTGTCTCAAGGTATATAAGGGCTACGTGCTTTTTGTCTCAAAGTATACAAGGGCTACGTGCTTGTTGTCTCAAGGTATACAAGGTCTACGTGCTTGTTGTCTCAAGGTATATAAGGGCTACGTTCTTGTTGTCTCAAGGTATATAAGGGCTACGTGCTTGTTGTCTCAAGGTATATAAGGGCTACGCGCTTGTTGTCTCAAGGTATATAAGGGCTACGTGCTTGTTGTCTCAAGGTATATAAGGGCTACGTGCTTGTTGTCTCAAGGTATATAAGGGCCACGTGCTTTTTGTCTCAAGGTATATAAGGGCTACGTGCTTTTTGTCTCAAGGTATACAAGGGCTACGTGCTTGTTGTCTCAAGGTATACAAGGTCTACGTGCTTGTTGTCTCAAGGTATATAAGGGCTACGTTCTTGTTGTCTCAAGGTATATAAGGGCTACGCGCTTGTTGTCTCAAGGTATATAAGGGCTACGTGCTTGTTGTATCAAGGTATATAAAGGCTACGTGCTTGTTGTCTCAAGGTATATAAAGGCTACGTGCTTGTTGTCTCAAGGTATATAAAGGCTACGTGCTTGTTGTCTCAAGGTATATAAGGTCTACGTGCTTGTGGTCTCAAGGTATATAAGGGCTACGTGCTTGTTGTCTCAAGGTATATAAGGGCTACGTGCTTGTTGTCTCAAGGTATATAAGGGCTACGAGCTTGTTGTCTCAAGGTATATAAGGGCTACGTGATTGTTGTCTCAAGGTATATAAGGGCTACGTGCTTGTTGTCTCACCCTAGTGTAAGAAACGTACCTCCAATCACCGCTCGGAGACCGCCGTTCGAGGAGGAACTACACCGATTGGCCCCACCAGCCCTTAGCCACCGTGTCCACCACACTTCTTGTACGCGCCCACCTTCTCCGATATCCTTGATTCCTATTGGCTCTCCCTTGTAGCCTGGGCGGGGTTGCCGCAGTTAGATGTTGAAGGAATTGCCGCAACCCCACTGTGTCAGCCAGAAGCTGATATTCTGCGTACTTCTGCAGATTCCTGCATTTTCGGTCGTTGCGTTATAGTCCCCGTTGTTTGTAAACATTATTTTAATAACAGTCGTTGGCCGAATTCCTGCCTTACCTGGTTTCGCTTCTTGTGTTGTAATCACAACATTATGACAGTCCAGTTCCAAACCAAAGTTTGTTCATTTACATAGCCTAAAACCGTATATTAACTAGTTAGGCAGAGATTTGCTATAAACTTGCTCTTCTAACTTTCTTTTTGTGGAGAAAAATTACTTCGTAGCAAAATAAAATAAAAATTTGTTCGCGAGTGTAAAATAAACTCTCTGGAAAGTTAACGATGACCACAAAATAGTAGGTATTATGCTGACCTCGAAACTATTTGGAACGATAGAATTCACTGTATGTTTTGCAGAAAGATTCCCCCCCCCCCCTCAAGAACAGTGTAGAATTGCGATTTAAAAAAAATCAGTAAAAAAAAAAAAAAAAAAAAAAACCTGTTTCGGGTCACTGCTATTGGGTTTAACAGTAATCTCTGGAATAGCTCATTTGTACCACACGGTTGACAGAACAATACTGGTTTCGTTATTGAAGTTAATACTAAATGAAATTGTTACAAAAAAACTTTTTTAACACATTGATGAGTAAGTACTCAAATTGCTTTGTTGCATATTGCCCTAGCAATATCTCCATATTAAAATTTTTTTTAAAGTTTTGCTGGGTAATCAACAACGAATATTTATTAAATTATACTACAATATTGTAAGTACACTTTTTTTCATATCCGGAGTGCGTGTATTAATATTGAATTAACTTCGTGAAAATGGTTGAATGTTTTCCAGTAATAAATTCCTCCCTCCTCCTCCACCACCTTTTTCGCTCATTCTGTCATCCTGTCTACGATAGAATACACGTTGCACGTTATGGATTCTAAAGTTTCTTCGTCTCTCGTTTATAAATGGTTAGTAAGGGAAAGTTCCATAAGATGGGACGCTGTCTGAGATGGGATAGTCACAGCAGTGGCCAGAATAATTATCGCTAAAGCTATCTGTCGGCAATAATTATAGGCTATTCACGGTAAACTGAGCACTTTTAAGGCCTTGCTGAATTTTTCCTTTCAGCCTTATATATTTCCATGACATTTTAATATAAACATGGCCATGTAATTAATAAACACAGTGTATATATTTCACCACACTCAAAAATTAACATCTGTAGCTGCATAAAACATATTTATTAGTGGTTAACGCCTGTTGGAAGGGCCTTAATAAGTGCTCACTTTGCCGTGAATAGCCTACAGTAGTTTTTGTAGGAATGGCTCTGGTTTAGTTGCCACACCGCTTGTACGTCCCTTCATTTATTTGATATATAGACGTAACCATTTTTAACTTCTTGTACCAAAAATCTTTGCAAGTTGTGTTCTTTTTTGTTATTACGCTGAATGTAGTTATTCTAATATCCATAATAAATTGTTTGGTGATAGTAACAGGTTCACTGTGGAACGTATCACGTTTATTTTTGCACACTCCAATGGCTGACAGTGACAAACATTTATTTTTAAAGTGGTGTTGTTTCCTAAGACGGGACGCAGGTGTCTTACGAAACAGTATCCCAGCTTGTATAACATTGTCCCATTGTTAATGAGTAACTTATGTAACATATTTTAAAAATTTGTTTTAATTTTTTAATTTTTTTTTAATAAATTTGTTATCAACAATTCAATGACAGTCCCTCTCACAGTTGAAGACATCAGCCCTCTTCCAGCCGATGCAAGAAAAGGAACGAAGAAACCTTTAGTAGTAACTATACTGCCAGGAGCGCCATACAAAACATTAACTAAAAGAAAAACCAGCAACGTCTGGTGAACACGAAGGAACACCAATACTCAATACTTTCAATGAACAGGCGTAAAGTGATGTGCTTCCAGGCACCAGTGCTGGAAATCGCCCTTATGGTGTCACTCACTCTAAAAAATAGAGAAACGTGGTGACTTCGAAACAGCAGGAATTTTACTGTAGTGTATGTAACCTTCTAAACTTAACATTTACTGAATAATGGCTTGTGTGTGAAGAGTGTAACGATTGTGCTCATGAATCATGTGCAAATGTTAGTATTTATGGATGTTTTGTCTGTGAACTGTGTGAAAATGATTGACGTGCTAATGCCCAGTTGAACCAAACTTTGAAAGCATATGTCCCAGCTTATACATCAAAATGTTCCATCTCGATACCTGAAGCCTAAGTTCGGACAAGTGTAAACTTTTATTACATCATCCTCTTGAGAATATGTTGTACATTGTGACAGCTATTTTGTGTATGAAAGCAATCTTATCGAAGGTTATGTAGAAATATTTTTAAGGAATTTCTACATCAAAAATATGTATAAATAATCTTTTTTTTTTTTTTAACTGTCCTGGTTGGAACCTTCCCCTACTTATAACAACATTTTTCTCACTGGCCTCAAGAATCTCGCGTGGCATAAATACAGCACACACCATTGCAGGTTGTTAGGAAACTCAATGCTCGAACTCCATACATAGTTTCTTTGGATAAATAGTAACACAAAAGCCCTATACACCTATATTCCGAGTCATATTTTTATATCAAATAATTGTGTTGGAAATTGAGGCGTACATTACTTGCAGAACAATGAGGTAGGGGTTGCGGTGGTGTAGTGGTTAGAATACTCGCCTCCCACCGTGTTCGGTTTCCGGCGAGGACGCCCCTAGATTTTCGCTTGTGGGAATCGTACCGGACGATGCAGCTGGTCGGCGGGTTTTCTCGGGGTTCTCCCGTTTCCCCACCCTTGCCTTCCGGCGCTGTTCCATTCTCACTACATTCCAACCTCATCGGCTCTCAAGACCTAGTTGTTAAGGGGATTCCACAGTGACACATTTGGTGCGAAATCATTGTTTGCTCGTATTCGCGTATCTCGGTAAATAAATGTTCTGGAAATACGATTTTTTGCTAAATAAGGTAAAAATCAATTATAACTGTACCTCTTTGTTCTTGCTTTTTCCATATGAAGTATATTCGTGGAGAAAAATTCTTGAAAATAGTTCAATATCGCAATTTCGAAGCTTGCCTATGCAGTTTCCTTAACAGGCAAGAGAAAAGTATAAGCATAAGGGCGTAGTTTATTCTGTGGGCTTTAATCACGTGTATTACAATCCCACTGTTACAGATCTAATTTGCACGGTAGAGGAATACGACTAAAACTCTGCACGCCTCGCGCATAGGAGCGATGAGCCACTAGGCGTGCGTGATAGTTTCACCCTTATCGCACCCTCGCTTCTTGAACTTGGACACGCAGCTGAGTACTCCTGATAACAGCCACCCAAATCCCTTCACTCACAACTTTTTATAGTGTTATTGGCAAAAATAGACTCCATATTTCGAACACGGAGAGTGAAATTCTGTGCAGCTAACATGCGGACTCTGCCCTATAGTCCTTCTAAGACATTTTACTGCCGAGAGCAACCAATTTATATTTGCCTCTGCGTTCAAGGTCGTATTATTGAAAAGGATTTTACTTCGTCTTTTGTATACAACCAGTAGGAGGGAGTTTCACAGTTCTTAAGTCTGTTGCCTCGACGGGCAACGCACTCTTACTACTTGCTTCGCCATTTCTCAGGGGAAAAACGCGAAGTTATGGAAAGTCTTGATAAATAACCATCCTTATTTCTTGGTAAATTTAACGTACGTGTCATTTTCAGCAGTAACAATAATTGCATAGGGCCCACGTAAGCAAATAATTGTATAATTTTACGGAAACTTCCGTAAATGTTTTTAACTTTCCACTATTTTCCAACTCGAATATATATTTTTATTTTAAGCGTTCATCATATAATTTAATAATATTCAATTTTCTTAATGAAGTTGTAATGAGCATAAGCAATTCCTGCAAATAGAATCACATTTGTGTCCCGTACAGAGCTTTTACAGGAACAAAACTATTTTTAAATAAGCATTTTGCACTTCGGGCTACGATGTGTTATAATTTCGGAAAGTGCAATCGAATATGCGTAAATTTTTTGGGACATAATAAAAGTAAATGTTTTCAGTTTTTCGTTTTGTCGCTCGTTTAAAAGCGCCGCTGTCTGTTGCATGGCAATGTGTGCTAAACTACAAGTTTTTAGCGCCGACCAACACTTCATGCCGGATCGCAAACATCCGCGGCTAACAGAGTAGGTCACGTATTTTATATTTACGAACTGTTTTTTCTGCTACTACGGACTCTTGTTTCTGCATATTGACGTGGCTGCCTAGGGCCGGACCGCTTATGTAAGATTAACATTGTCATGGGCCTCGCCACTTTATTCATTAAGGTTGATTTCAAAAGTGCTCACTTTATCGTGAACAGCCTTTAACTTATATTAGGCGTTTCTCAGTCATCTTTCACGAAATCGCTTTCAAACAGGAAAAAAAAAAAAACATTTGGTTTTTGCCCGAAGCACATTTCTATAAATGCCCTTTTTAATTATGTATTTTTTTTAAATACCTGAAAATTGCCAGTGAATTAAGAGTAATAGACTAAATAAACCAAAAAAGAATCACATTAGCTCTCTTGCGGCATGGCTCCTCTCTTCAAAGGGCATAAAGTATTGTTTTTGTTTCAAAGCGGTATTGTGAAAGGTAACTGAGATGCGAGTAAAATCATTATTTAACATGTAAAGCCCTTATCCTCTCGCTTGGTGGCTCCAGCAATAGGGCACATTTTCGTAATAATAATAAAATAAAAAAATAAAAAATATGTATTTAAAAAGATTCACACTTTAAGTAGGGAAATTTTTTCCGGTGTTTGTGGGGTCGTAAAGAATGTCGTGTATGAGGTAGCAACGGCGGGATAAAATAACTGTAGGAATGGGAGAACCCGGAAAAAAAGTTCTCCAGTCTCTCATCAATGTTCGCCACGTTTCCAATATGTAGAAGTTCGGTCTCGAATCGGCCAGGGATCGATCGCGGACCACCACTTGGAGGGATGGGATTGGATGGGAGTTGCATTGCAGGTAAGCTGACAGCTCAACTAACGTGGTCGTCAAGCGGAAATAAATGTTGAAACCAACAAGATGAATATTAACACAAAGCGTTCTAAATGGTGAAGTTGAGACTCGTACCAACCATTTCCAACGAAGTGGTACATCGGTACCAAACTAATTAGTTCTTATTGCGAGATGAACAGTCTTTTTAACATGACGAAGCTTGAGAACCACTTTCTCAAGCACTAACTCTCATAAGTTGTTTGATGACGGCCGGTAATTCGCGCCTCGTAATGTTTATTATTGTGCATTCTACTCTACACGGTTTAGTGAGCGCTTTCGAAACCAATCCTTGAAACACTTCACTGCCCATACCTGCAAGTACAGTGTATTAACGGGCACGCTGGCTAGCATAAGCGCAGTAGGTATTGGAATAGGCTGTCCACAGTAAAATGAGCACTTTTGAAAGCCCTGCTTAAGATCTACTTGTATACACGTTTTGTATTCTTCCGCCTTATGTAAAATTAACATTGCCATGGGCATAATCACTTTATTAATGCGTTGGTCAAATGAAACCGTGAAATAATTAAGAAAGTAAATACTTTACCAATCTGCTAATACTTACAATTCTACGCATTAAAAACAGAAAGCGAAGGAAACAATTTTAAGTCATCACAAATGGTTACCTAGCACTTTTTATTTGACATTAAGATATGGAACTACTTTCCATCCGTTGTTACCAACTCTACGGGGCGAATGTCACTCAGTGTGCCCATTAAAATATATGCGTGTAGGGCCAGTGTCTTTTTCCTAAGGTTCATTTCTAAAGTGCTCACTTTATCTTGAACAGCCTTTAACGATGAAGGGAGGAGTTGCATGCCTAAAAGTTGAATTAGAAGTGTTAGGTAAACATTTGTGAATACTGAAGGTATTAATTTTTCTTTCTGTTTTTCTAATGCATATAAGTGTAAGAATTATCAAATTACTTAAGTTTACTCTTTCGCTGGATTCATACTTGAATGACGTGATCGGGCCCATGGCAATGTTGATTTTACACGTAGTGGAAAAATACACAACTTACATACAAGTACATTTTAAGCTGCGCTTTCAAAAGTGTTCAGTTTAGCGTGAACAGCCTACAATTCTGTACTATTTTATTGCATATTTTCCATCGTCTTATAGGGCAAGCTAATGTTCACAGAAGATGCATTTTCAGACATGTTTCATTAGTTTCATAAAGAAAAGTTGTTTGAAGTACAGTATACATACCGAGTATCCTGTTTTCATCGTTGTTCATGCCGGACTAACATACCGTCAACACGAGATAACGTGAAATCTACTATTTAAAAAAAACAGTCTCGTATTCCCCAGAGACGAAGAAATCACTTACCTTCAAGCGTGCGAATCGAGGTCCTACCGCTATTTTCCATTTATTACGACCCTCTGTCCGGAAAGGAGGGAACCATGTACTTGTTGCGTGGAAAATTGCGAGGTTTAATTTAGGGGGCTATAAAAGTGAGCTTCAAAGTTTTTTTCTGTACTATTGTAGAGCGTAGGGGAAAATACACCGTCCACTCTGGCAATACTCTCTGTACTATCGTGGGACTTTTCAGTAACACACCTATGCTTTCACCGAGCGAGGTGGCGCAGTGGTAACTCACTGGACTCACATTCGGGAGGACCCGGGTTCGAGCCATCAGGATTTCGGTTTCCCATGGTTTTCCGTAATCAGTCCAGGCTGGGATGGCTCCCTAACAAACGCAATGGCCGATTCCTTCCCCAGTCCCTCTTCCCTGTGCAACTTGCACCATCTCTAATGATCTCGCTGTCGACGAGAAGTTAAGCCGAACTACCTACCCATCTACCTGCCTATGCTTTCCACGCTACTGGAAACCACACGGTTGACAGCTCAACAAGACAATTAAATTATCTAAGGTTACGTAATTTCGAACTAATCGATCTTTACCGTCATATACTGTAAAAATATGGCAGTTAATGACTAAAATAACTCCCGAACTCACATACATACAGTACAGACTGCACAGTATTCTACTTTGATAGCTTGAATTGACTGTTTCCATTGCCAAAGATGTGGCCAGTCAATGTAAATTATCTACAGTATTAAACTTCAGAGCTAATACACGGTCCCTTGAATACTCCAAAAACAGGATTTTTCCTGGGTTGTTTAATACCGTTTGTTCTATTATCATTGTATATCGTATACTGTAATGCATATAATACACGCTGCTTGATAAACTGAATGATTTCTTAATATCGTTTGTCTGCATAGTCAGTCATAAATGTGTGATGCAATGCCAACTGACGGCTGTGAGGAATTTTGATTGTAATAAAATTTGTGATTTTTAGCTCCGCCGTCCCCTTTGCACGTAGTTTCGGCTAACCAAGAGATTACATGCGCAATGAAATATTTATAAACTAGTCTTAAATATTTGGCGGCATAGTGTGGTTTCTGCACAGGTATTTCACAGGGGGGTCGGGTTAGATCCCGGGAAGGTTACACTCAAAATTTCGCTCGTGGAAAACGTGGGGAACGTTACAGTTTGCCGATGATGTTTTCTCGAGGTACTCCCACTGCCCCATTCTTCCTTCCATTGTCACTTTATTCCACATTCTCTATCCATGCACCTTCTAGAGACTACGGGATCCTAGGAATCCACCTCGAAAGGCTGTCGCTCTATGAGACCTAGGTCTACCCCTGTCCTAGGGTGCATTCCTTCGTTTGCATAATAGTTACTTATTTTTAAAATTAACAATTTTATTTTTGTAATATTTTTATTTTATTGGTGTACACATTGCGCAGTTTTTACAGACCCTTGTTTGCATTTTCCTGTATTCGTGTAGTATAGGCATATTTTACATAGTTCTTTTTTATTAATTGTGGACCGAGTGAGGCATTTAAAACAGGCCACCTTAATAAATCGGCCACCTGTAACGATAGAGGAAAATGTTTCAGACTAACGTTGTTTGGCGGAAAGGGGCCGTAATGTTACGTTAATAAATAGGTGTGTTGTACGCCGAGGGGTAACGGAAATTTGGGGGTCAACTGCGGTATGTTAAATGGAACAATGTGGTTTAATGTTCACATTTCTAGTACTTCTGACACATGTTTGCATTCATCTTGCGAAGAGCTGTTCAGAGGTGTGTAATAAAGTATGTCATCCCATTTACAATATCGACGTTGACCCCCATAACTCCTTCATCCCTCGACGTAACACCAAACTATTAACGTCACATTATGGCCCCTTTCACCCCTAACAACGTTTGTCTGAACCATTTTCTTCTATCTTTATAAGTGGGCGATTTATTAAGGTGACCTGATCCTAAATGCCTCATCCAGTATAATATATTTATTCGCTTTCTTTGTTTTGTAGTAATAAGTTTACAAATCGGTTTATGTACTTATGTGTAGTGTTGGCATACTTTTGTCTAATCAGACGTTATGGAAGGCAATATATTTCTTTCCGCAATTGTTCTTATTTCTTGTACCAATATATACACATATATGTATGTATGTATATATGCTTCATCAAGAGCTGACGTTCAAGCAAGTACGAGACGTAGCTCGACTCTAGTAGCTGCCACAGCTTTCTCCTGCCTTCCAGTACTTTCGTTAGCCGTACACGACTATTAGGTTGTAACAGCTACCTTGTTGGTCGTTCCATAAGTGTTATGTAAATGAGACATTCGAGCAGAAACGCAACTGGCGAAAAAATACTAAAAAAATAAAAACCAATATTAAAATATTTCCAATACCACAACGCATGATGTAACTTGTGTTTTCAGCCGTTTGTCTGGCTTACTTTTGTTGCTGAATAAATTTATGTTGTTATATTTTGAACTCATACAGTTATAAATGTTAACAGGTTCTCGTATTGCTTCATTAATCTATAATAGGTTCTTCATTGCTCTGCTTTTTGTAATAAAGTCTCCGTATTCCCCCCCCCCCTCACCAATCTGTTACTCTGGGTGATATACTTGAGCACCACCAATTTCTTATCAATCTAACTACTCTGCAGTGTGTTTGAAATACACTGTTTAGTACGAAGTCATCTCAATATGTTTATAAGTGTAAATAACACATAATAATAAACGACTTTAAAAATGTAAATTCCGAGAGTATGTTTTTAATATTATCATCCACTTCCAGGATAGGTATCTGATATTTTCCAACTTCTATGAATTCCATCACTTCATTGGTATACTTGGTCTTCTTCTCCTTGGGGCCTGCAATGAAGTACGCGTCTAGAAATGCGTATTCTTTCGTTATTTATAACTTCCTTCGTTCATCAGGCCTTGCGCGTCCTCTCACATGTGTTAAATAACGCAATAACTCATCTCCGCAGACTGCAACATTTGTTTGTCTCGCTCTTCCTTTTTCTCTTTCTCTCTTTATCTCTCCCTCCCTCTCTCTCTTTCTTTCTCTCCGTGTCCAATATCCACTTCCGTACAGCAACTTGATGATAGCCATCAATTTGAATTCTTTAATTTCCGTCTCCTTTCTAATTTTTCCCGTTAACACATTGCCCCTGCTATGCCTTTCCGCCTTTCCAGATGGCTGTATCTTGTTTACTTTTGCTTTTTCATGGCATTTGTTTATTACATTAAAATTTCACTGTCTGTGCCTTACATTGATGCTTTCTCCTTGAGGTCCATGACTACGCACTGAGCGCCAATACACTTTATAACTATGTTTGCAAAATCATCTTCTTCGTCAGCCGAGATATGACTACCTTACAGGATCCCATTGATCCCATTTGACATTTTGGTTGCCACTTCTTCCTGCATTATAGTATAATTTACCTCCTTTTTTCCACTTGCCAGATACATTGATATATAACCGTCATAAGTACTTAAAATATTCCATTTTTATACGGTCACCTGGAACTATACTAGTCCTCCTACAACCTGACTACTCAATTTCATTCATGTTTACTATTATAATTTTTCATAATCAACTTCGCATCTTCACAAATTTGAGCAATCAGTATCCTACCTCCCACAAACAACAATTAAATAATTCTTCCACTCTCTCAGGGGACTCCCATACAACAACACGAGCAATTTCATCGGTCTAAAACACCATTAGCATATGTATTTTTTTTAAGGGCCGGAGACTTAAAACAAAATTTTTTCAAAACTTAAGTTGTTCAAATAATTGACCAACTTTAAAAGATATAGGCTATGTCCAAAAGTATTAACCCCACAGAAATTAATCAACTATAGGCTGCAATCGACGTTAATACGAATTTTCCAAAATTATGTGCTAGGGCCAGTTTAAATTATAATATTTATGTATTATGCATAAAGGCGTTAGTGAACCAGAAGCAGCGTGTAGTATTCACCCTAACATCCCAGTAATTCTGTATTTGAATAACATAAGCAAGTCTCCAGGTAGGCGGAGCCATAAAATGGCGCTGTGCAGAAAAAATCGCGAGTTTTCGTACTCATGCAATTGTTATTTGCTGCATGTTATTTGCTGCATGTTATTTGCTGCAGGTTTTGTCGGCCCGTTATCCAGTGCTTACCAATTCAATATTATCATTTTAAAAAAAGTATGTATTTATCTGGCCTAGTGATCAGTCATAGCTTCTTGAGCTTCATGGAGCTTGTTAACTAGATACAAGATGTAATTGATCACTTGCATGTCGAACGGGATGTGTTTTATTAGCATTTTCTGATATTTAGATATGTTCTTTGGTGGGCGACACTTCGTAATGTGTTACAAAAAAGGGAACTCATTTACCGCCAGGAACGTCTCTATTCAGGTTCTGTAGCGATTATGATGCAACGTTCAAGTGTAAAATACGATAAACATTTCTCGCATGTATCCAGATGTTTATGGATACTCGTTTCAGTTTTGAGTTATAACACTTCTCATGGGAGAGACTCCCTGCGGTTCCGAGATTCGTAAATAATTTGTCTGACGCGGCCGTATTCGTGGACACGGGTGTTAATAATTCCTTGTAATAATTCCGTCGTGTATTCCGAGGGCAAATCCAGTTCTCCAAACACGCACGAGATGTTTGAGCTTGTCAACATATTCTTCTTGGTGGCCAATTAAAATTACCTGTCATCCCCAACATCTGAGTAGTTATGAATTTTATTTCCGCCTAGTGCGAGAAACGTGCTCCTACCATGCTAATTAACATTAATTACGCATCTCATTCAGACTGGTTCGAGATGACGAGGGAGTGTACCTGTACGGAACCCTCCCCCGAAACGATTGGCAAGTGAGGTCATTAATAAGGGTATTTATTAATCTTATTACTTACTGTCAACATCAGGGGCATGCTACAAAATATCATTGTCTCCGTCCGTTCAATCAAAACTTCAAGCGTGAACTGATTAGTCAGTGTACGTAAAAGTAGATTTTAAATTTTACAGTCTGTACTGTTTTGTTTGTACTTTCTTCTCCTGAGTGAATTGTCTGCCACATCCAGTATGTTCTGAACTCTCGCTTTGTCCTTTAATAGCTTATACTGTCATGTTTTTCCTGTCTCTCCTGTACTTTCTTGATTATCCTGTACTCTTTTGTCTTGCCTGTCCTGTACCGTCTGTCCTACCTGTCCTTGTACAGTATACCTAACTTTTCTGGTCCGGTTCTGTGCTGTATATCCCTGTCCTGTGTTGTCCTGCCGATGTACAGGTGTATGTATATATGCAGGGGTTGTGACGAAAATTACTTAAAACATTCTCGATTTCAGTGGATATCCGCGATGGCCAAAAGACAAATGTATAAATTATTTCTCAAAAATTAATTATTGCGTATACTTGGAAACTTCGCTAGAATTACAGGCATATCGCACGAAAAAACGTGTTAGGAAATGATTTACCTCGTCAATTGTAGTGTTTTAGATTTCGTAGGTCTCTACCAAAAATATATCCATTTGCTGATCGAATTTCAAATACAAATTTTACTCACCCAAAGAGATAGAAACAAGGTGTTAATGGTATTAATAATTGGTCTCGACTTTTAAGTAATTTTGTTTATATCCTTAGTGAGAAGAGTACTGAACTTTCAAAAACTACAATACAGAAGTTTGCACCGAAATAGGGCAGAAACCCCCAAAAAATATATATATTTCCCCCAATTGTTAGGGTAATTAATTTTGTGTGCTGAAGGAGTTTTATAATTTATTCGTATTTTGAAGTTAGTCATATTGCCAAATGAATAATATCTGGTCGAACTGAAGTGTTATCAGAGACGGCTGTTGAACTCTTGTGCGGCATGCTGATGTATGCTCACAATGATATATTCTTAATGCACTTAGAAAGATGCAGTAACTATGAAGCTGCAATACACTCATTACGACGTGGTGTGGTGTCAGATGCACAATTACGTTTCAGTGACTAATGCGCAAGCTAGGAAGTCGTTAATGATACCAAAAAGACATCACCATACTATACAGCCACTCATTGTCTGCCATTAGTACGAGGATGAGTCGAATGAAAACCTTAAAAACGCCACAACAAATCGAAACACTTTGTTAATGTCCTGTGAAGGAACGAGAAAGCGGCATAGCGTGACGTATAACCGACAGGTGGTAGAACGAAGCTGGCACGCTACACAAGAGAGCAGAAGTGTTTTCAATATGGTGGCCTCGCTGCCAACATGCACCAAACGTAAGCAGGAGTATATATTTTTTCTGTCTCTTTTTAGTAGTGAATGATCAAACATGTTTCAAATCCGACGAAGAGATGCAGCTGACGGTGCATGAGTGACTACACACTAAGTCAAAATAATATTTTATTTTTTTTCCGAGGTGTCCATATAGGTACTTCATAAGCATTGGAACAAATATACTGCACGGCAGGGGATATGTGGCAACTTCGTGACATGTGACATGTTAAATTATTGTATCTTTACTGCTTTTTACTATACAAATATTTAACATTCTATTTTGTCTCACCCTCGTATTTGACATTCTATGTTGTTTAGCATTTGTTTCCATGGTGATTTTCATGGAATTTTCTTGATAGTAACCAATAGAATAATTCTCAAGATGTGATATTCAAAACGTAATTTTATAGGTTGCGCTAACTTTGAAAATGGCGGCACTTTAAGCTATTGCTTGGTTAAACTTGGTGCAAGTAGCATATTTAGCATAGCACATAGCAGAACACACTGGGTGTGGTATAAATCGTTTTGACTGTTCCATAAATAATTTTATCTACAGTGAGAAAATCATTTACTTATTTGTTAAATTTATTTTATTTATTTGAAATATCCTTTCATGGTACCACTACTGTGCCATATGTTGCAGGAATTGGCTGAGTATTGCTAAGATGCATTATCTCTCACATCTAGCGGACTGAAGTAGTTTTAAATTCCAGTTGCTGTACAACGTTGAAATTGTTAGCATTCAAGGTATAATGGTTACAAGAAAAATAACTCAAAGTAAAAGGAGATCTCCATTTTCATAATAAACGTCTTACTCATAAAATTTATTTAAACGTTAACTGCCATAGTGCCAAATGTGTGCTGTATTAGTTTGTATTCATCTTAATTATTTCTGGTAATACTATAGTATGAAACTGAGGAACGAAGAGTAGGCCCATAAGAATTGCTGAATTAGATACTTTCAACAGGTATTGACATAAGGCTGAACGTGGTTGAAATATGTCTAATTGTTCTATAGGCAGAGCAAATTAAGCTTGGATATTTATAAACCAACCCTATTAAAATAATAGTTTATTCATACAAGTCCAGGTAGCTTACCAAAACAATACTTGCTTAAAAATCTGGCATCAATCGGTTGAGTATTTCGGGCGTTATAATACTCAAACTCATTCTTTTAGATGATGCTATCCAGATAACGTAGGAAAAATAATATGTGAAATAATGTGTTTAATTATCTCATTAGGTAGGCCAGTATACCATCTTTGGTTAAAATAGGTACAGTGGTTCACCTGATATGGCACATAATCTAAACATTTAAAATGTTTAACATGTTATAAATGTATGTGTCTTATATAACCACTCTTCGTTCACAAAACTTTTCAGATCCAGGTGCGCATTTCCTGAAATATGGTATGAAAAATTCACTCATTCAGCTGGCACGATCTTAAAAAACGGGCAACGAAAGTGGCTGTGGGTAGCGTTTTTGATTACCACAAAAGGTACAGTCTGCATACCAAGTATTTTGTAAACAGGTTTAATATTTCAAAAGACAAGCGAAATTTTTTAAAACATTTATAAAACAGTGACTTGAATTTAATGTTCGCTCTGCTAAAATCAAGCAATTTAAGGTGGCCTACTGTATAAATACTTGTATAAGTTTCTGAAAAAATCGGTTTTGGGTATATATACACACAGATATATATATATATATATATATATATATATATATATATATATATATATATATATATATATATATATATATATATATATATAATCTCCTTTTGTAATAAGGGTCCTATTTTAGCTACTAGCATTTAAATATGAGAAAAGGATCAGTGATTCGATCCGGGTTATATCGAATAGTTCTGGCTTTTGTTGATGTGTCTGAATTGTAACGGAAATATAGGGTCACCCAGAATTTTATGTGAGTTTGCGTTCTACGTCTTTGTGTTTATGCATCATCAACAACTTTCTGAACAAAAAAGGCATTGAAAATTCTTTTTACTGGGGTTTTGCAAGGAAGGTTAGAACCAAATAGATCTGCAAGTCCCATTCTCACCCTATCTTCATTAAAATCCTTGTAATGTTGTTGGTATGTAGCATGCTATTTCTCTTTTTAATTCCTATATTAAAATTTTACACTCTTCTTATTCAAGTGCCAACATGTCCCAGAGAGATGTCTGCTCCACAAATTTCCCATTTCACGTACATAACCTGCAGATACTTTATATGGCCTCACAATATTCTTCTCTGTGAATAAAGTAAAAAACTTATAAATAATATACATCGATTTTATAGAGTAAATTAATACGTGCACGATTTCGTGCTTTGACGAAAACTCGATGGATCAAGATCCACTGAAAAATTGCCCCTTCAGTCAAGTGGCAACATTCTTTGTAACGCTATAATTATTAACAATGTGTAATTAACTGACAATAGCTAGGGCCACCTGTTTTTCGAGAAAAGGTTTAGCGGGAGCTGGATTTCAATATGCTATGTGCCCACTTGCAGTCTTTATTTGACTATTGGCAGCTTGTATTTCAATGAAGGCAGTCTTTTAGATGAGTGAGCCAATCAGAAACAAGTCTCTCGGGTACTGACCGTTCGTGATTTGCAGGCAGACAAAGAAGACGCGTAACAATTCAAAAGATCCAATCACGAAAGTGGCTCTGAACTAAAGTGCATTGGAACACAACTTGTGCTGAGATCTTTTCCGAAAAAACAGATGCCCTCCTTAAAATAACATGTTTCATTTCACCGAATTAATTGGATCATAAAGACACACCAACCAATTTTTTTAGGTCCAGTAGTATTTCCTACGTATCTATTTTGTCCTCCCAGTAGACGTTGGGATAGAAATGAGCTTTTCCATAGCAGCCGGAATACATTACAGTGTTTCTTGTGTTGAAGGATGTAGCGATTATGGTTTCAGCCAATAGTGGTATACGTTCAGTACATAGATAAGTACACGATTACTTGCAATTGAAAATGTTTCTTTCTATGTACCTCATAATTTTTTTTGGAAAAACGAGTATTATCTCAGAAATTTCTTGTGCAAGAAATGCTGAAAAAAATTACCCCGATATTTAAAACTGGCGGATTTACTAAAACATACTTGTAAATTTACATGTCATTTTGTCACGATCAGTGAATCGCTATGAATTAATTTTTGGTGTTCAGAAATGGTTATAAAATCTGACTTATCGAGCGAAATCCTCCATATTGAGTAACTTTCGGGGACATTGCTCTGAAGTTTTCAAATGCTATGTACTGTTTTTAAATGCGACAGCCTTACAACATTTTAAGGCAACTTGTTACATACGGGTAGTACATATGAAAGATGATTTAAAAAATATACAAAATACAGACTATTCCAAAATGTGTTACAACTTTGATAACTTTATACAGTAAATGATAAAGATGCGGATACATTTGTATAGTGTTTAGTCGCACCTAAATTTTATTTAGTTACTCAAATTCATTCAATGTGCTCTCCATTCGTAGCTCTGGGGAATTTCAAGCCGGTAGTCCAGCTCCTTTGACACTCGATCTGGCATGTCCACATATCAAATTGTGCAATAGCCGCAGTTATTTGAGCACGACATTTTTGGCGATGTGTATACCACATATTTCCCAACCCCCCCCCCCCTCCATGGCAATAAAAAAAGTCTAAAGGAGTTGTATCTGTTGATATTGGTGGCCAGGTTTTTGGTCCTTCTCTGCCAAACCAGCAATCGTGAAAGTACTTGTTCAGACTGGACGTAATGACCAAGACCCAGTGAGGGGAAGGGGGGGGGCAACAGTCCTGTAGAAGCCAGATATCGGATTGAAGGTCTTGTACCCGTGGAAGAGCAAACTGTTCCAACATGTTCAAGCTGATGTTACTGACGCATCTGCAAATATAAACGGACCCACCACAAGCTCATGAAGCAAACCACGAAAAACATTACCCTTAAGACTATAGCGCACAGTTTGCGGGCTGACATGGGAGGTCTCTGGCCCTCAAGTCCTCACGGGGCATCGATGGTTGAGCGTTTAGTCTGCTCGCCTCCCACCAAGGCGAACCGAGTTCAATCCCCGGCCGGGTCACTACTACAGGATTTTCGCTTGCGGAAATCGTGCCAAACAATGCCACTGGTCAGCGGGTTTCCTCGGGTATCTATCGTTTACCCCCTCCCTTTCATTCCGGCGGTGCTCCATACTCACCTCACTTCGCCCTCATTGGCTCTCAAGAGCTCGTTATTAAGAGCCACCCAAATCTCTCAACTCAATTCAAATCCTCACAATACGTCTGTTTGCCTCTCCTAACACACGAAAACAAGTTTCCTATGTAAACATCACTTTCTTCAGGAAGTCTTGATTTTCGTCGATACGACTGAGATTGACAGTGGCGATTGTCACGCCTTTTCGGTCAATCATCAGGCTGAAGTGCCTGTACAAACTGCACCTTGTAGGAATGTAGCTTCAATATTCTGTGTAACATCCTGTGCAGCGTGGTTGTTGGTCTAGGCTATTCACGGTAAAACGAGCACTTTTGAAAACCCTCTCATTTGGGATAATAATCAATAAATATATTTTATTTTAACCTTGGACGTTAACTTCCGAGTACGTTGGAATATATACACTGTGTTTACTACTTACATTGCAATATTTCTTTTAAAAGGTGGTTAAAGGATAAAAGGTGGCTGAAAGAATAAAGTAACTAGGGGTTCAAAAGTGCTCACTTTACTGTGGCAGTTTTCTAGGAGCACGTCGTTTGTGCTTTGTGGAGCTCCGCAGAAGTGCATGTTGTTCCCGTGCGACGTCTGCAGCACTCATGTTCGGCCGCCGTGGACTTGTTTTCTTGTATACACTCCCAGTATTCTTAGACACACCCCGGTGGCTGGGTGTGATTGCGATTTGCTCCCGTACCTTGTGCGGAAATGATTCTGGACCTGCATGTCGGATTTGGTCTCCATGGTCCATTCACGGTTTCTTCAGCCTTTTTGAATCAAACCTTTGAAAAATCTCCCCATGTATGATGTGTTTAGTTATTTCCTAAATATGCCCTGTATCACAAGTGTTTTATACTTGTGTTCATAAAAGTTACTTTTTTTCCTGTTAAATTGGAATGTTATTAATATCTTATCTAAAAATTATAGTGCTTCATTGATAAATAATTTGAATTAAAAAACAGGGAGAAAATAGGTATATTGGTAGTGTCTAGTGAGAAACAGTTCTAATACAAAATATCATTATAGGCTGTTCACGACAAAGTGAGCACTTTTTAACGCCTCCCAACAGGCATTAACCACTAATAAATATGTTTTATTGCAGTCTCAGACATTTACTTTTGAAAGTGGTGAAAGTATTCACAGTATTTATTAGCTACATGAAAATACTGATATTAAAAATTGTCTTAAACATAAAAAAAGCTTGAAAGATACATTTGGAAGGACCTTAAAAAGTGCTCACTTTACCGTGAATGGCCTATACAACTGATTGCGCACGAGTGTGGTGTAATTTTCCAGACTTAGTTAAACTTAGTTTGCACTAGGCGGAGGAATATCCTGAAAGTAGAACATTAGCAGGGCTTCGTCAAATGCTGAAGAAACCTTGAATGTATTATATATGCTATTCCACACATCACTGGGCCACCTGCTGTGGTATCATCCGCTCCTTTCTTTCGTTTTCCGTTTCCAAAATATTTGCTGTAAAAGTTGTAAGGATGTTTTTGGAACATAACGTATTTCAATTTATGGAAATATTACTCTCACTATTACAACTGAGTGGGGTGAAATACACTGTAATCAGACATTGCCATAAGCGTTGGCAATGTGCGACCTTGAAATGCGACAGCGAGGAAGCGGTTAAACAAAACGGCGTTAACCCGTTCTGTTCCTGTGTCCATATTGGGGGACATGTTGCACATGAAGGGTATTTATAGTCAAACTGTACACAAGACGGAACAATTGGACGGTATTTTGAGGGTCATCCTTGTGAGAGATCTAATTTGTTGATGTTTCTGCACCTCTCGTTTGTGAATGATTAATGTTGTCATCAACTAACGCGCATTACGTTGGCCAATGGTTGCGAGAAACATGCTTGACGTACGTACATCACACACCATAACATTTAATGACGACAAGACTTGAGTTCGTGTGTTAATTCGGGACAGAAATGTGTATGTATAATACGATAATAATACGGTGGATTCAGCTGATGCCAGTACCCTGGCTCTGCAATAATGATAATTACTATGGGTATATGTAAGGAACTGCGAAATGTAAAAAAAAAAAAAATAGTAATGATTAATTTTTGTTTGTACAATCCATTCAGGTATGAATATTAGAGCCTTCATAGCTGAAATATACGAATCCGAGGTGTTGAAAGTGAATCGTGGTAAAGGACTTTCGTCATTAAAGATAATGGGTTTACACTGGACCCGGGAGAAAAATCGCCGCTTACCACATTACATGTTCAACCTCTGTTTGTTATCTCACCCCTTCCCAGCAACATATTATTTATAGTCTGTTAGTTTGGGAGATGGGTTGTGTTATTAAAATTTTGTTATAAATTCGTTTCGGCCTTCGATTTTTACCATAGTTGAATAGCAAAGTTAGCCTGGTCATGAACGTCGCAAACCAACTCGACGTTTAAGGTGCGGCTTCACCCAGTGGCGTGTGGTGAACTGTTGCAAGGTAAGCTGGCGTTGGCTGTGTGCTGTACCTTATTGCTTGCTAGTTTACACTTCCACCACTAGAGCGTAGCTCGGCAGCTGACGCCACAGGATGCGTGTAATGGGTCCCTTGCTGCTCGCTTGTGAGTGGTCGGAATACACTCAGTTTCCCTAGGCTGCACGGTGGTTACTGGCTCCTGTTACGTGCACCGAGAATGTACAGCAGTGAGCAAGCACCAGCTTACCTTGCAACAGTTCACCACACGCCACTGGTCCTTCCGATTACTGCTCGCTTGTGAGTGGTCGGAATACATTCAGTTTCCCTTGGCTGCACGGTGGTTACTGGCTCCTGCTGCGTGCACCGAGAATGTACAGTAGTGAGCAAGCACCAGCTTACCTTGCAACAGTTCACCGCATGTCACTGGTCCTTCCGATTACTGCTCGCTTGTGAGTGGTCGGAATACATTCAGTTTCCCTAGGCTGCACGGTGGTTACTGGCTCCTGTTACGTGCACCGAGAATGTACAGCAGTGAGCAAGCACCAGCTTACCTTGCAACAGTTCACCACACGCCACTGGTCCTTCCAATTACTGCTCGCTTGTGAGTGGTTGGAATACATTCAGTTTCCCTAGGCTGCACGGTGGTTACTGGCTCCTGCTGCGTGCACCGAGAATGTACAGTAGTGAGCAAGCACCAGCTTACCTTGCAGCAGTTCACAACACGCCACTGGCTTCACGCCTTTTGCAGAAATTCTTCGTTTGCGCATCGTAATGTCGGATTCATAGTAAATAATGACAATGTACTATTACAGAAAATTATCATTTTATGTGTTGTTTTTTTTTTTTCCGTGCGTGATTTCAACTGTGTGTTATATGCTTGTTGAAAAAAGTCAGGAATATTTTTTTTATATTTTATTAAGTTCCTGCCTTTTTGCAGGCCGGAAATAACATGCAATGAAAATTAGATATAGGCTGTTCACGGTAAAAATGAGCATTTTTGAAAGCCCTGGTTAAGATCTACTTCCATTCACGATGGGCCTCATTACTTTATTCATGCATCGGGCGACTGAAACTGTGAAATTATTAAGCAAATAAATATTTTACATTTCCACTCATTTTTGCACTTCGATGCATTAAAAAAAAACATAAAGCAAAATAAATCATTTACGTTATCAGAAATGGTTACCTAACAATTTTTTCAACGTTAAGATATTAAACTACTTTCAATCCATTGTTACCAACTTTACTGGGCGAATGTCACTCAGTACGGCCAATAAAATTTAGGCATGCAGAGGCAGCGACTTTTTCCTAAGGTTCATTTCTAATGTGCTGACTTTATCATGAACAGCCTTTAACAACTAGTTAGTTGAAAAATTCTCTATATTAAAATATTTTCAATAATATATCTGAAACTGAAATTATGGCATGGAAACGAAGAATTTCTGCATAATAGGTTAAGCCGAGCCTTAACACCATGATGCCAACGGAAGTATGGGTAATTTGACGCAAAAAAAAACCTGTATTTTTTTTTGCGAGAAAGTATACTGAAATAAAGTATGGCTATATTTTGGATTATTTTGTGAGCACGCAATTTGATATTATCTTATTTGAGAATCCATTAGTCACAAACATTATCTGCTTATGGCTATCAAATTTTGTTTGGTTGAAAAATAACATTTTTAACCAGTGACAATAACTGAACAAATTATTTGCTCATTAAAGAGGCTTCAAGCTGAAACACCCAAGTTAATCATCAGAGTGGTACGAATATCTAATAGAACTGCTTCGAATTATTTTCGTACACGCCGAAACTTAATCAGCCTGCGTAGACAATGCAGTTCCAAGACGGAACAACATTCATCTGGACAAAATACTCGGGCGTTCCCGTCACGAACAAAAGACGGCGCAGCAGGGTTGTTTGCTGCGAAAGCGTGCGGAATCCTGCCGGCCAAACAATGCAGTCAGATGTATTGTGGTGCTCCTGGGATCTTGATTAATGAATGTAGGTCAGGCTGCGCGCATGCGCCAGTCGCCTGTTTTCAAAACCGTGCCAGTTCCACATGGGCGGATTCAAACAGCAGGTCTTTCAATATCCTTGTAGGTATAAATTGAGAAATCAAGTTCTGGAAATAAATTCTTCTTTTATCATAGCAATGATAATTATAAAAAATAATTAGCGTAAAAGTAGAGCGTCTTCTAATATGGCAATTCAAAATGACTGTACAATATGCAGGAACAACTCATTGAAATGTTGTACACTTAGACCTACTGCCAAAATCGTCATAAATGTCCATTTATGTAGCATATGAAAGATATATGCTCATACTGTGTGTATATATATACATCCAATCATAGTCAAGTGTGTGTGTGTGTGTATACATGTAAACATATGTACTAGGGGCCCAGCCCATGACATTTTTTTTAGTATTTTCATGTGCCTAGAATAGTTACCATGTTAAAAATTTTGGTTATCATACAAAGACTAAAAAAAAAAAATTGCATAGATATATGTAGGTAATAATGAAATTATGGGAAATTAACTCAACATTTAAGCGACGGCGGCCCCATTTGATATTTCTCTATCTAATAAGCCACTGCGGCCCCACTTAACATAGTTCGATCCACTGAGTCACTAAGACACCACTTGGAGTCGCTCTATCCACTTAGCCACCAAGTCCCCATTTGATACACACACACACACACACATATATATATATATATACACACACACATATCCACTGGGCCACTGCTGCTCCATTTGATATTTCTCTATCCACTTGGCCACTGTGGTTCCACTTGGAATCGCTCTATCTACTGCGCCACTGTAGCCCCACTTGGAACCTCTCAATCCACTGAGCCACTAAGACCCCATTTGATATATATCTATCCACTTGGTTACTGTGGCCCCACTTGATACAGTTCTATCCAATGAGCCATTGCGGCCCCACTTGGAATCGCTCTATTCTCTGGGCCAGTGTTGCCCCACTTGGAATCGCTCTATCCACTGAGCCACTGTGGCCCCATTTGGCAATTATCTCAAAATTAAAGGGAGACATTTAGAGTAAACAAACATGATATTCCATTGCCTTCATATCTCTATGCAATTGTCTCTATGAATTAATAGAAAACTTTCATATAAGAAAAAAGTAATTAAAAAATGAGTTTTTAAAGTAAAAGTTAATGATTGCGTAATCTGATCTTGCTGAAATTCGAACTTGGCCTATATTTGATCCTAAGGATTCACTCTGCAAAATTTGAAGAACTTCTGTTGAGTTTCTAGGGACGTAGAAGTATTAAAGACGGACAGACAGAGTTCGTCATATTATATAATAGGATATATATACATGAACAACCATACTTAAGTAAGTTAATTATAATAGTTACGATAGGCTTATGTAAGAAATTATTAAATGTAAAAAAATTATAGGTCTGTAATGAGTGATTTTTTGTACTTTCAATTCATAAGTATCACAACTTTCGTAGCTGAAATATGTGTATAAAATGGAATATTAAACGTCCTTATAATCATTATTACTTATTTTTTACGCATAAGCCGAATAATAAGCACTATGGCGAACTTTTTTATTATGTTTTTCTTTTGCAAAATATGTTTTTTACTAGGAATATACTCTTAAATTATTTTGTAAAACACTTAATTTAGTAAATTCTAGCGAAATATTGTACTGTGTTACAAAATATGTACTCTCGTTTCTTTTTTAATATTAATAGTACTTTCCTGGACTTGTGGTAGCGAGTGTATTAGTTTTTAGTGAGTTATGCTTGTGTACAGTCGGATGCAATGCACAACTGGAAATCGCTCTCATTCTACCTTAAATAAGTGTGAGAACTTAACTGATTATTTTTAGTTTTCGTAAAGAATTCTCAACACACTAACGTCAATTTTCAACTCTACTCAACGTTACATATTCACTTGAGATAATGAAACAAATTTTTACCCCCCTCCCCACGCCCCTCGCTACCTAACACAACGAACGCGAACATGTGTTAGGAACAAGGGGTGCACTTTGTTCGCGGGGTTTTTTTTGTACATTAAAATGCTATGCTTAATTTTTTTAGTTACTCCAACTTTAGATCCCTCCACCAAATGCAAAAGTATTACATGACATCGATGCGGCAATCCAGTGGTTTCACAAAATCATTAGAAACTCATGCATTGAAATATTTACACTAGTGTAGTATTACTATATGCTGTCCACGGTTAGTTGATTTCTTTTGACACCAACCTTTGAAAAATGCCACTGCCCCTACCTGCGTGTATTTTAACGGACACACTGGCTAGAGTGAGCCCATTCAAGTTGGTAACGACGGAGGAAAATTAGTTCTATCTCTTAACGTAGGGTTGGAAAGGTCAAGGAAAAATATGTAAACACTGAAATAATTTATTTTAATTTCGAGTTTGTTTAAAGCGTTTAAGTGTAATAATTGACAAATTTCTAAAAAGTTAACTTTTTTTAATCATCCCGGATTTTCACTCGAATGACGCACGAATAAACGTGATCAGGCCCACGTCAGTGTTAGTTTCACATATGGCGGATTAATACATGGTGTGCATACAAGTAGTACTTAGGTAGGGCTTTCCAAAGTGCTGGGTTTACCGTGAACAGCCTATATCATACATTTTCTCGATCCACATTGTGACAAATATAAATTCAGAGAAACTACAGGATGAGTCCTTTAAAAGAGGCCCCGTGGTCTGTATTTCCTCATTCCCTCTCTCCGTTACACACATGTCCCACGGAGCCTCTTTTAAACGACTCGCCCTGTATTATCAGTAACTACTATCCTAAACGTTCAAATTTAACCAAAGCTTTAACCCGTTGGATCACAAATTAATTTATGAGTTCGAGTGTTGCGAGCGCGTAATTTTTTGGTACGCCTTGTACTTATATTCAACAGTTTTGCCAGTGAGCAATGTGCTTCGTACTCGATATTATTTTGGCATTAACCATTCATGTCACAGATGTATAGAAAACTTCACAAATCGAGATAACGACAAGGAAACTGGACACAGGTGCCTTACTTTGTACAGTTATGACCATTAGTATCACTAACTCGCAACGTGGACTGAATGGGTTAAGATGTATAACTAGCTGCGAACATTGATATAGGCAATGCAGCCAACGTTTGTAATAAAACATACGCGTATAAGGATTTGATCATTTATTTCAAAGCTGATCTTAAGAGTGTAGGTAGCATTAACAATAAATCTTCCGTTTCTATAGGCTGTTCGTGGTAAAGTGAGCACTCTTTAAGGCCCTTTCAACAAGCATTAACCACTAATAAACATATTTTATTGTAGCTGAAGATGTTAACTTTTGGGAGTGTATAAATGTATACAATGTGTTTATTAGTCTGATGGCAATGTTTATATTAAAAAGTGACAGGAAGATAGAAATTTGATGTAAAGGAAAATTCAGCAGGGCCTTAAAAAGTGCTCACTTTACCTTGAATTGTCTATATCAATGATTAGTTCGCGCGAACGCCGATCAGTGTTAGCTGAGAGAGAAACCGGTTCTGCGTCACTAACCTTTTAAAAAATTCAATGGAAAATCTATTCTTGAGTACCGGCAACATCATATATCATCACCTGAATTCAACACATATATGGAGTTTGCCGTAATACAACGACTTTACATACTTAGAAAACATCGGTGAAGGAATACTGAACCGCTAACGGTTTTCACGAGGATCGCTGAAATGTAACATTTCGTCGGCAGAACTCAAAGCGTAAATCACTCGAATGAACTGAACTGACTGAATGCGATGTCAAAGCCACCAACCTAGTCTATAAATTCACTCCATGGGTTATATATATTCTTGAAACTAATGTATTAGCAATTTTAAATTAATGACTTTTTTATATTTATGCAACAAATGTCATTTGACATGTAGTTCTCATAGTCAGCTGTTTAAAACTATTAGAATTTGAAACCTACATAATCATACCTCCCTCGTCCATACGAATTATTTTTGTTTTGTTTTCAAACAACACTGCACATGGATTAATAGTGATAGCTGTATTTTCATCCCTAGCTACATAACCAGCACTATGCTATTATGTGTGCGGGTTAAAAATTTCCCACCATTATATAGAGGTATAATCTACATATCTAACCTGCCATACTATAACTACGTCAAGTAAAGTTGATCCAGCAAGAGTTGTGCTTTGTTCAGGACCGAAATTATATTTTAATTGCACTAAAGTCATCATGTTATGTGGGGAAGAACATATCATTGCGACGCTGTCAACTCTCTATTATAATGGCTGACAATCGGTCAGTAAGCTAATGAACGATACACAGAACCACAGTCCACGTAAGAATGCAGAGGTGAAATGGCGGCGGCCATTGAAAACTCCAGTCCCACACTACAGCAACATGGCTGCGCCGGCTAGTGATATGGCAGGACTTCGTTCACCTATCAGCTCCTGGTGACTTAACGCGCCAGGCTGCAATCCGACCAATAGAGACTAATCCATAACGCGCAACATCCAGTCAGACCAAAGGATTGTTCCTACACATTTGGCACGGGCAGTAGGTATGCTTCCTCTTATTTAGTGACAGTAGGTATGCTTCCTCTATATTTAATGACAGTAGGTATGCTTCCTCTTATTTAATGACAGTAGGTATGCTTCCTCTTATTTAGTGACAGTAGGTATGCTTCCTCTTATTTAGTGACAGTAGGTATGCTTCCTCTTATTTAATGACAGTAGGTATGCTTCCTCTTATTTAGTGACAGTAGGTATGCTTCCTCTTATTTAGTGACAGTAGGTATGCTTCCTCTTATTTAATGACAGTAGGTATGCTTCCTCTTATTTAGTGACAGTAGGTATGCTTCCTCTTATTTAGTGACAGTAGGTATGCTTCCTCTTATTTAATGACAGTAGGTATGCTTCCTCTTATTTAGTGACAGTAGGTATGCTTCCTCTTATTTAATGACAGTAGGTATGCTTCCTCTTATTTAATGACAGTAGGTATGCTTCCTCTTATTTAATGACAGTAGGTATGCTTCCTCTTATTTAATGACAGTACGGGGTAATGTATTCTGCATTGTGGAACAATAGGAACGTTGTAAATGGGAATTCATAGGCCAGCAATTGTGTTCGTGCTGCAGTGGCTGTAGACTATTAACTTCGAGATTGTCTTGCTTGATTGTAGACATACCAGTGAAGCATTACAAGTGTTACATAGTCAAAGGACGCTAAATTTCTGGAAACATTCCTTCGGAGTGGCTTTAGCACGAAATCTGATCTAGGAATAGGAACATCCAAAAGCTGGTGGTAATGTACTGAGAGGATTATAAACCCGAAATGAACGTTCGAATAATATTTTTAAATCAAAGGGAGGAAGGGGGGTACGAAAATTACAACAGTGATATTAAGATCATATACGAATGTCATTACGTTGCTTAACCTTTCATAGAAACGCGTTGCTGAGACGCAAAATAATTGGTGACAGAAACAAAATTGTATATTCATGAGCATTTTTGAACGTTTTGACGGTATTTGATAAAGAAACACGAAATTTCATTTAGGCCTATCACCGGCAGCCATGACATTTAGGCCTATCACCGGCAGCCAAGACATTTGGGGATTTTGAAATGGCGCAGCGTTCAGAATACGAAACATTAAGATCGCGCAATAAATAACAGGATAAATTCCATGCCACTACTGCTAAAGACAAACGGCTAATATACTTAAAATCCCTAATTATTAACATGATTCAAAAGTATCATTAAACAAATAGACGTCGTCACAAAGAAAGATTACTGAAATTTAAATCGGAATATTATTTCACTCAGCTGCTTGGCATATACATTTTCTTTCCTGTATATTCTAACGATACATAGCTTTCCTCTGATTCATTTTAAACACTGTTACTATTTACAAGTAATCATGCGACATAAATTTAACGGTCCAAATTTTGGAGCAATCAATTTAAACCTTCTTAGGAAAAACGATAATTATTTTTTTCATTTCACTTTTAATTAGTAATAAAATTAACCGCCTACTTAAAATTTATTTTTCGTAGAAAGGAAATCTCTCATAAACCATGTACAGTAGGTGACTTAAATAATTGCTTTTTTATTTCCCACGAAAGTCTCGACAATGAACTGGGCTTGTGACAGTGACGTCTTCCCCCTCCCCCTCGCCCTCTCTCTCCCCCTCTCTCACAATCCCCCTGGCGCCACGTGCACTCAAAACACCAAAATGGCGCCCACAGGCTGCAGCGAAATAACGAAATGCTAAGGAATATGGGCGTAAAGAGATTAAATCGCAAGCATGTTTTGCTTAGTACTACATTGCATGAAAGAAAAAAAAACAGTATTAAAAATGTCACCCACTACACTTAGACCGGTATTCAGTAAATATTTGTGACGGAGCAATATGTAAGCTATACTGACGGAGCTCGAAATGAACATTTGTTTCACCCATCACAAGTACGCTGCATAAGAATCGAATTAGTTTCGAAGGACTAACGGACGCCATTGGTTACGAAAGTTGCTAAGATATTTGCAATGCATATTTTCCCCGAGAGTTGGAAAGTAAGCAGGAAATTCATTGAGAAGCAGCGGTAGGCCCTACATAAGGAAATGCACGTGTATTTGTGCTCAGTGTATAAATAAACATTCACACATAATTTAACTTTTAGAAGAGGCATATGATTTTTGACAAATATAACTTTTGGACGTCACGTGTCGAAATAGTTTATTTTCGGAAATACATTTATTTCACTGTGTCATTCTTGAATGGAAAATTTCAACTAGTACTTTGAAATCCGCATCAATAATTTTAGTATTACCGCAGGAATGAAATGAAATACGTTTATCTGTCTGAACTGCCCCAGTTTTTACAACTGCTACTGTTAAAACCTATATGTTTTTTTAATAAGTCAGTTCATATAAATAAATATACGAAATCCCTTAAACCGCAATCCAAATTATACGTTATACATAACTCTCTTTCACATATTTGTCTTTTGTTCGAACGAAATAATTTTTCGCTCAATATTTCTTAGGCCGAACTGAGATGTAACTGGTATTTTTGGGTGATAATTATTCATATGTAAGGGTTATGTTAGCCTAAATATCTTATCAGAATATAACAACTAGTAAGTCATATACGAAGTTTAAATTTTGTAACATTAAATTACGGCTCAGATAACATTCATATAAAATCGGTTTTGTTTACGAATCAGCCATTACCAGTGACGTCATCAGTAGATAAGCCATAGATCAATTTATATCTCAAATACAAAGTTCATAATTCTGTGGTTTATAAATTACTGTGTACTGTATCATTATGCATAATATGAGTTCTTACTAATTTAAACACTTATATTTTATTTGACAAAGGCTTTTATGTGTTTTGGCGCATTTAAAATGTGATCATGAAATGAAATAAATAGAAGTTTAGGATCAGTTAGTGGTAAACTGCGATTCCCATTCTGTTGTGATACCACGTGGTTTCGTGATTTTAAAGGGCAATGGGAAAGGAAATATTCCTCTTTAAGGACAAACTTATGTACGCTTCAAGCCTTTCAATCCAGCATGAAATAACACGTTTAGAAAACGCAACAAGATAAGGTCTTAGGGGAAACTCGTGCACAAATCAGTGAATAAATTACACTTCCGCTGCAGTGGAGACAAAGGAATCCTTCACGGGCAAGAACGATGGAAGGGAAGTGTTCTTGCATCACTACAAAACAGGTTTATGTTTCAGCATCATGGGGGAAAAAGAACATTTTAAAAAATAAAGAGATCCACGTGCCATTTAAATATCCGCTCTGAATTTTTAGTGTTAGTAAAAAAAACCGGGCTCGTACTTTTTTGTAAGAGTACTTAAGGCTCGAGGGAACTGTGCTGTGGAAGGAGGGGAGGGTTCCCCTTTGTAGCAGGTCGCCCGCACAGCACGCGCCCGGGAGCGATCGATACAGTGGGGGATGCGCGGAGGCCTACTGCGCATGTACATCAGACTCTGGCCGGAAGAGGGGAAGTGAAGGAGTAGAAGGGAGGGCTATGCCTGCCCCTGCCGTGCGTGCAACCCGCCACGAAACTACCGTCGCATGGCATAGGGGAGCGCTGGTGTTGGCACTGAGCGAGGGAGAGGACGAAAAAATAACTATCCCCTCGCTCTACCCTAGCACAAGGCTCCCTCGTGGCACCCCTCGTTTAGTTCCGACATGCGCAGTGCTGGGGGGACACCTCAGTGTGGAGTTTGTAGTACTTGCGATTCTTATTACGTAGCTTGCAAATTACATAAAGCAATTAAATGAATATCGATAGCACTGGAAAACCTCAGTACTTCAGCTTTAAATTTATATGTTTAAAGCATTTTCAATACCAAAGTTGTTGCTTGCTCCTAGCATTGCATGAGAATTGTCTTTAAAGAGGAAAAACTACTATAATTCCAGCACATAAATGCAGAGCGAAATAGTAGTTTTTTTAATACTTTGAAATTTATTAATTTGTTTCAAAGAAAAGCATTATTCTTGTTAAAATCTGCAGTGCGAACCTTTTCCAATTGTTAGTTCCTGGACCGACAAATTAAAAACTTAAGTTTTAAACTTTCTTTTTTGTAAACTTTATTAAACAGTGTATTTTTTAACTTTATTTTCTAACATGTTTGTCCCAAGACTTCATTCTATCCACATCAAGACTTACTAAAGCTACCAAAACATGATAAAAACCTCAAAAAAATATGCTTGGCTGAGCATAATACCAGTGAAATCGAACCATTGCGCAATCAAAGCAGAACTTGAATATGCTCTCTTAACTATATGAACAAAATAAATTTATGATCAGTGGAAATATAAACGCTTAAAGCAGTCGAATAATGTGCACGAATTCCATTACCCAGTTTAACAGGAGTATCGGAGTAAATAAAATTGTCATACAAAGAATTTGACTGATCCATGTTATTGAATGTTAGCTTCATTTATTCGTAGGTCGGATGACGCAAATAGCTGAAATTACAATTTATACCTTCGATTTAGAAACTTACTGTTATATATGCAAAACTTCTTTGTTTAACATTCCACTGAGAAATACCATGTAATGCTGAAGGAAAAAATCATCAACATTTAACTTAATTTAATCGGTTACAAGCTTCGTTCAAGGCTGTTGCTCCCAAAATAGGCAACTTGCTTTCCCTGAAATCAAAGCACAGGCCGCAGTTTTCATTATATTGTTGGCTTGATGACATGAACATTCAAATCGGGTGTATTCGGTAACACATGAGCAGGGAACAATTTTAAAACCATATGCTATTACCAGGGTCAGAAAGTGGAAAACATCTTACAATTTCTTGACAACCGCTTTACTCGAATTTGTATTGTAAATAAAATCCGCAACATGAATCACTGTACTACATAAAGTTACTTTACATGTCCTGTGACATGAACAATTTGAGACCTACTGTGAACTAACGGTGGTTCAGAGAAGAAAATCACGCTTTCTTTGTCTTCATTCGCACACTTTTCATTCGTCCATTTCAATTTTCACCTCTCCATTTTTGACAAATTACTTGCCATGTACAGAGATTTCGAAAGGAAAAGAAAAAAACTTTTTTGATTCTAATTTGATTTTGTTGCTCAGTCATAGCCAAGAAAAAGATTAGCATGGCCAGAATATTTTTACTTTTAAGGGGCTAATAGTTAGTGCAAAATTTAACAAGGATCCGAGTCTCCTTTCAGAATGTAATTGATTGCCCAGGCCCTCTGAAAACCGTATCTTTTATTTATGGCGTCAATTTGAATCCTGTGAGTCGTAAGTTGTTTCCACAGAGGGGCACAGGTGAAGACTATAAATAATTATCTTTCGTTATCACACTTAATTTCAATTAATGCTGAAATAACAAGCAAATATAAACCTAAAGTAAATATATCAGATAAAGCTAGATGCAAACCTTGCGGTATACACCCAATTTGGAGTAGATTTATTCCCAGAGTAAATTTAAAAAGTTTGGATTACAGAAGGTTAACAGCCTTCAAGCGAAACCAAAACATTCAAACACAAAAACGAAAGTTAAAGAATTAACAGGAAAATAAGTCATACTAAAGCTGTTTAGAACCTATTTGAAGACTCTGCCAATGCAAGAACATTCACAAACAATCAAAACGAATTACACTAAGATATTAACCACACTCTCTTAATTGACTTGTGTTCTATGTGTTGAATTACATAATCTAAACGCAGGAAAATATCAGACTCGCATAAATGTCATGACCGAGCACTTTTATTTTAATGCCTCGCAGTTGTATCTCTTTCTTTACTCGCTTATCGATTACAGTATTTCTGCACTATGTTGTGATAGCTTTTTCTTATATTTTGGGGGTGTTTCAACATGTACAATGAACATGTGTTGTACGCCGAACACCAGGAATTATGAAATTTTTTTTAAACAGGGCTTTATTTTAAAACTGTTCTTGTGGACTTTATGTTCATTATGGTTGGTTTTTGAAGAGTGGGCTACGTATAACAATTATTTAATCTTAAATGCCTGCGTGTAAACAGTCAGTTTACAATATTTTCTTTCGTTGTGGAATTTTTCCCAGGTTCGATTTTTGTCATTAACGTTCTCAGACGATTAACACAAACTAAATTCTTCCGTTTCTCAATCACACCATTACCATTAAGTAAGAATTGGTCTCTCAAGTACCCCGCTCAGCTGAGATGTATATACTACGACATCGGAGCCACGAGCTAAAGGCGGCCCCAACTTTTGGCATCCCTGTTCCACCTGAAAGCTCTCTGTGCCCCTTCCATTCCTCTCCGCCCTTCTTTACAAACCTTCGACCCAAAGGGCCATGCCTGAGTGCTAGGACCTCCCGGCACGCGCCAATATGGGCTTGCATCTGTTGACTTGAACAGGTGAAACGAATTCCTGCCCGAAGACACGGGTACTTGAGATTATACTTCCGACTTACAAATGGTTGTAGTTTATATATATATATAATTGTATTCTTAGACATACCGTAGACTCAGAGGCTTATTTATTAAGGCAGATTACCACCCGCCATCTTGGATTTATGGAATTTTGGCCATACTCTGGAAATACAGTTTTGTATCACGTTTTTTGAAACGACAGAGCACAGAGCATTGCCTAGTGCATTGTATGAGGTCAGTATTTCTTGATTACTGTTGACATAGGCACCTTTGTAATCGTTCGCAAGAAATAATAACGCATTTCGCTTCGACAGTTACCAGTTAAAAATTAACAAATGTAGCGATGCTGTGGCAGTTCGATGAAGTTTGGGAAGCTGATATTTGTGATATGTCGTGCGGGAAATTTCAATACGCATTCTAAAATAGAAGCTTTGGTGAAAAATCAATAAATTCAAGATGGTGTGTGGGAATCCACCTTAATAGGCCATTCCAGCGTTTCGGGCGCACTGTTACCCGCAACAACCCAGTTTACATCAAGGCTAATTTCGTTACGGTTCTTACAATAGAGGAAGTAAGAAGCTAGAGAATAGTTTTGCATTATATTAAAGCTACAGTCACTTTTGTTTGAAATGCGTTCTCAAAAATCAGGTAAAAGGTATGATTCTATCGCATAATTTATAACTGCCCTTATTCCTCAAATTTGTGCTAAAACCATCACTTATGGATGGAAGGTTTTCAAGGTGAGGCGATTGCACTTATATTGGAAGAAAAGAGAATTTTAAACGCTGAGCCACATTTGCTGCTGAAATCATGACAAAAGCACATTCGAAGTAAATTGGTTTATTGCCGGTCGCATAGTTCCCCTGCACTGCTGAAATGGCCTCTTAAGGGGAACATCCTTCTTTCGTATAATATTCATCGGTATTCTAGATTGTTTACATTTTAAGAAAGAAAATTCCGTACGCACCTCTATACCCAACTAGCTATAGTCCACTCACGGTTACTTCACGCTTTCCTGAAGCCCTGCCCTGCTAAAGTTCTAATTCCAGGTTATATTTCTCCATCTCATAAAAACAAAGTTTAACCGAGTCTAGGAAATTGCACCAAACGGACAATGCAACGCCATTGTGCGCACACAGTTTGATAATATTTTACAAAGAACTATTTCTTACTAGACTTTACCAACACACCTATTTTGTCACTGTTTTCATTCATATTAATTGTAAATTAAATATTGCAATTATATATAATAAATGGCATTTAAATTTAACCAAAATAACTTAGTAATTTCTTTTTATGTTCGCAGGTTAAATATTGCTAATATCATTCTGAGTCACATCAACGAAAATTGTTTACTAAATGCGCCAGTAAGTAAAAAATATATAAGTACAAATTTGAGTATAGAAGAAAAAACTGTGCACTGTGGCACACATTTCCTCAGTGTTATATTATTCTGTACATCCACGAAATATTTAGCCTGCAGTGTGTTAACGAAAAATCGTGTAAAAGTTCCGGACTACACCTTGGTATAAAAGAAACATGTTCTCTCTATAAAAGACATCTAGTGCTATTAAAATAATGATAATAGTTTTTTCTGTCATAAACTTTGTCCTCCTTAATTGCACATACTCCATGTTTACAATATTAGTTTTGTATCGGGCATCGGCTTTTGTGGTAGGAAGTAACTGATGCAATAATGCATACAGCTAAGCATCACTAGCACATAGTAAACACGTCCCCTTTCTACCTGTCTGGAAAAGAATTGAAAATGGAGAATTGTTGCGTGTTACATATTCAGTAGGACGTTAAAACCTCATTCCAAAAACAAGTTACTGTGAAGTGTCTCTTTTATATGTGCAATAACGCTGGTACAGAAACGCGGGACTTAGTGCTACGGCTTATATTCGGTTTTAAACATTCGCAGATACAGAATTTACCCAGCAAACGCGGAAAATGTGGGTCAGAATCTGGCTGGTAAAACTTAGCCGACAAACTCCGGGCAGCCTATAACGGCCCGCTGTCTTATGCCGGAAGCAGCCCGGTGGAAATATGGACTATGGGCTGACTGCTTGCCGACAGTGTCAGAAATACAATGTACCGCTACCGGCAAGATACAAAATGTATTCCGGCCCAACTCACACTAAAAGTACGGGCAGAATCGGGTCGGTAAAAACTAGCCGACAAACTCCGGCCAGCCGATTTTGGCCTTCCGTCGTATGCCGGAAGCGGCCCGATGGATATATGGACAGGCGGCTAACTGTTGGCCGACAGTGACGGACCTGCTGCGACGGCTGGATGTCGCTACGATGTCGGGTCTGTGATGGCTGGGTGTCGTTACGATACCGTACCTGTGACGGTTGGATGTCGTTATATATCGGGTCTGAGACGACTGGATGTCGTTACAATGTCGGGCCGGCGACGGCTGGATATCATACAATGCCGGGCCTGCAGCGGCAAGATGTGGTTACGATGCCGGGCATGCGATGGCTGGATGTTATTACGATGTCGGGCCTGCAGCGGCATTATGTCCAGAAATAAGCAGCATACCCATGAAAAAAAATAAATTTTCCATTAAAAATTTAAGTAATTGTAATTTCCTCTTTACGTATGTTCATTTCATTCACTTCACAACACATTGTATGATTTAAAAGCCTTTGCGTGCCGAGTGGAGGTTTCGAAACTAAGACACTTGAGTTGAGAGTCCAGCATGCTAACCTATACACCATGGGGTGAGTTGCTGATACACTCCAATAATTTAAAATATATCATGACAAAAATTATTATAAAGGAATATATAAATTGCATTACAATATAACTAATAATTTTTAAATACTGATTATTTAAAACTATTCTCTCAGAGGCTTGCGGACAAAATAGTTTTTGTTAGTTTTTAATATATCTGTCGGATGGTTGTAAAAATGTAAAATATTTCAAAGCAAACGAATGCCATGGACTGCCACATGACAAATTTACAATCACGAAAAATTATGCTAATGGTTAACACATGGTCTCTAATAATACATGATGCCATTAAGAGCTAGCTAACATCTTGCCTATTCAAGACAGTTTTCAAAAGTTTGTCGGCGAAAAGACATTATATTTATATCTTTATTGTGATAAAGAGCCTTGTCTCGAAAACGTTACCGGGCCGGAATAAATAAGACAATGGCCAGCTTATCGAAAATACAAAGATGCCGTATGGGAATCGGCCCACAGACATTTTTAAGAAGCCGGCAACATGTTTCCTCTGCGATATCATGCAGGCATCTTTACGGTGATATCTATCTGTTATCCTTAAAAATACAGCGGGCTGTTGTCTTTTTTCTAACGGCTTGCAATTTGTCTCAAAACAGACATCACGCCGTTGTCAGATGGCTATCTTCTGGCATTGATACGACAGTCGCCGGCAGTACAGGTATCAGACCGACAATTTGCCGACAGTACAGGTATCGGGCCGACAATTTGCCGACACTTTGCCGACAGTACAGGTATCAGACCGACAATTTGCCGACACTTTGCCGACAGTACAGGTATCGGGCCGACAATTTGCCGACACTTTGCCGACAGTACAGGTATCGGGCCGGCAATTTGCCGACACTTTGCCGACAGTACAGGTATCGGGCCGACAATTTGCCGACACTTTGCCGACAGGTTGTGTATACTGGGTAGTTCTTTTTAACATACAAAAATTTGCACAATATTTAGCGCAATATTATTGTAGTCACATTTATAGGCTAACAATTTTACAGAGATAGACTCGTGATTAAAATGTAATCGGTTCAGTAGAAATATCAATTGGCACACATGGCAGAATAATGCATAGTAAATTAAAACAAAATAATTTAAGCAGGACTTACAGAAAATTTAATTAATAAAGATTTGCCACGATAAAGTGAGCACTTTTAAAAAAAATTAGAAAAAAGTCACTGCTCTTACCTGCATGTATTTTAACGAGCACATTAAGTGCCATGCACCCAGTTATAGTTGGTAACTATGGAGGTAAAGTAATTCCATATCTTAACCTTGAATAAAAAGTGGTTCGTAACCATATGTATTAACTTATAATTGTATCGTTCACTTTCCGTTTTTTTTTTCATCAAAGAGTAAAAATGAGCAGATTTGTAAAATATTTAATTTTCTAATAGTTCTATAGTTTCACTTGACAGACACACGAATAGAGTTACGAGGATCATGTTAATGTTAATTTTACACATGGAGGAATAATACGTAATATGCGTATAAGTAGATCTTAAGTAGGGCTTTTAAAAGTGCTCATTTTACCATGAACAGCCTATAGTAACAAGCTTGAGTTAGAGAAGCGATAATTCGGGTTGGCGATAACCTTGGTAATTCTCGTGAGCCACAAGCACAAAACCTCCAGTGTTAACCCGAGCTTGCAAAGCACACTCATGCAAAATAATTAGGTTTCTAAGTGAAAATATTTCTTCACCGATATGCCTGGACAGCATATGAGCGATACTGGAAGTATCAAATGGCGAGTGTGTCAAAATTCAATAGCAGATATTTTTTGTTCGCTTGACACTGACTCCTTGTTCCTTTTCTAACAAAGTGTTTGTTTGTGAATTTGGACGCTCTTTTTCGTTTCCGCATTGATTTATGTTGTGCCGAATTTTACTTTATGCGAGGTTCATTTGTCTGTGTGACATTAATAGAGACACGAAAATTTCCCGGGTTCATTCAGTTCACACACATGCACGTTCATGATACGTTTGTAAAATGGTCGACGTGTTATTGGACACCTCCTAGATATAAATGAGCCAATAACAAACACGCAATAAGTTGTGCACCCAACCATCGCTTTTGAATACCACAACAATCGACCAATAAACAGTTGATATCAGTATGAGAATATGTATATATAAGACTGGCGTAGTCTAGCCTACAGGTCATTGAACTCGCGAATTTCTCGGGTCTCTAGACATTAGCAAGGGTGTTCCATAACCGTGAAATGTTGTAAACACAGACAAATTATATAGTCTACTTGAAAGAGAAGAGCAACGAAAAACAAACGAGGGTTCTGGAAGCCGTGTCCTCTCGGCTTCTGAAGTGGATATTATAGCTTGCATTCGCTGTTTTCTGTGCATTTGGACGACGGCATAGTGACCTCACGAACCTGATGCGCTTTCCAAGGGCACACGAAGTCAGGTGAGGGTCCTTGGATGGAGAATATGGACACAGGAAGGAAGTTTGTGAGGAAAACGTTGGCATTTGCGAATCGAGACAATGAGCAAGAGCGCGAATGCGGAGAATTGGAATACTACTGCAGGGAAAACACGAATGGGATGGCGTGGCCGGGTACAGAGAATGAGAAGGATGAAGCTGCCCAAGATAACGATGTCATTGTAGAACACAGGGAAGAGGCCCCAAGGCAGGCAAGTGAGCTAGTAGGAAGTGCAGATAACGGCAGGCGCGCTGGACCACAGTGGAGGAGGGACATGGCGCCATTTTGTTTTCCAGATAACAGCCGCGGTCTGGAAGAAGTAGTGGTTAACCACTTAACTTTTTTTTTGCGATCTACTTTCACCAACCGATTTCATAAATTATACGTTTGTTTATATAAAGAGGCAGCAAAAAATATGATAATTTTACGCCAAATCCAATAGAAAACTATGATTATTTTTCGTTAAAATACTGACTGTCATCTGCTTGTTAGTTTGTCTTGTGGGAAAAGACATTATAATTTACCGTAAGTCAATTATCAAAATCTTTCCAAGCTCTCCACAAAAATGATGTAAAAATATACTGTACTATACCAATTTTCCGAAAATAAATGTTTTTTACTAAGAAAATTTTAAATCTGTCAAGTTAATTTCTTCTGCTTACGAATTTCAATGGTAGAATTATTCTCGTAAAGTTACATATATATATATATATATATATATATGGCACTACAAAAGTAATAGAGATTAGAAGAAAATAAGCGAACGATTGTAAGCCTATATCAAAGCCATCATCTAGAGACAGCAATATTTCGCGAAATAATACAAAAGTACGATTGATTCCAGTAGCTTATATCAATGCCTGAAGACTCTGATTTACTACGTTGTCTTTGAGGGAGTACATTTAGTCTTTTGGCTGGGTCACTCAAAACCCAATATTACTCAAACGTTTTTAAAGACTTACGTTGCAAGCACACGAGTAGTTTCCTCAGAAATAGAATACAATCACGAACAATTAAAACTGTTGTTTTTTACATATTAAAAAATATAATGAAGCACGCATTCTTTTAACAAAAACCGTCTGTTTTTTTCATGTACCTTATAACCTTGTTTAAATGATTTACGGAGATAATTTGATATTAGTCATTGAAAATAATCAATGACTGTTAACGACACCCGTTCTAAATAAAAATTGACAGCAAGCTAGCAAAAATGTTGTAACTTGTTTTGTATTTTTATTATAAGAGCATAACTTTAATTTGTTGTCAGTGAATTCCGGGTCTCTTTGTTAAAAAAAAAAGGTTTTATAACAATAAGTTTTACAGTAACGTATTTGTATATACAAAAAGAACTGGGGTGGATACAATATGTGTCATGGCAGTTTAATGTTCAAAAATAGCAGTTGGAAGCGCAAAGAAAATGTTTTTAATCTATTTTCCCAGACTATATTTCTTAAAATTATAATATCAGTATAATGTTTACAGAAATTATCAAATTAGTAGCTTTCAATCTCAGGCCGTTACACAATGTCCCCATTGTAGCAAAATATACACAATTCCCAAAAATCTGATAAGCCAAGTAAGTATTGTTTACTGATTCAAATAGTAGCTTATTTCGAGGTTACATGAACTCCTATTTCGTGAAAATCGTAAACGGATTCTAGAAGTGAAATAAATTTTGAGAATTGTTGGCCCGATACCTGTACTGTCGGCAAAGTGTCGGCAAATTGTCGGTCTGATACCTGTACTGTCTGCGACTGTCGTATCAATGCCAGAAGATAGCCATCTGACAACGGCGTGATGTCTGTTTTCTGACAGAATCTTTGTCGTTAGAAAAAAAGACAACGGCCCTCTGTATTTTTAAGGATAACAGATGGATATCACTGAAAAGTTGTCGGCATGATATCGCAGCTGATTCATGTTGCAAGCATCTTAAAAATGATTCTATGCCGATTTCCATACAGTGTCTTTGTATTTTCGGTAAGCTGGGCATTGTCTTATTTATTCCGGCCCGGTAACTTTTTCGAGACAAGGCTCTTCCCCACAATAAAGATATAAATATGATGTCTTTTTGCCTACAAACGTTTGGAAAGTGTTTTGAATAGGCAAGATGTTAGCTAGCTCATAATGGCATGATGTATTATTTGAGACCACATGTTACCATTAGCATGATTTTTCATGATTGTAAATGTGTCATGTGGTAGCCCGGGGCATTTGTTTGCTTTGAATTTTTTTTTTTTCATTTGTATGTACAACCATCCGACAGATATATTTAAAACTAACAAAAACTATTTTGCTTGCAAACCTCTGACGATTTTTTTTTTTTTTTCTAAGATAATCAGTGTTTTAAAATTATTAGTTATATTTTAATGGAATTTATATATTCTTTTATAGTAATTTTTGCCATGATATATTTTAAATTACTGGAGTGAATCAGAAAATTACTCCGAGGTGTATAAGTTAGCATGCTGGACTCTCAACTCAAGGGTCTTAGGCTCAAATCCTGCACTTGGCAAGCAAGGGATTTTCATATTGTCATACAATTTTGTGTGAGAAGTAAATGAGATGAATATATGTAAAGAGGAAATGACAATTACTGAAATTTCTAATCGAAAAGTTGTGGGTTTTTTTTTTCAAACCTATACTGCTTATTTCTGGACATCATGCCTCTGCAGGCTCGCCATAATAACGACATTCAGTAGTCGCAGGCCCGGCATCGTAACGACATCCAGCCATCGCAGGCCTGGTATCGTAACGACATCCAGCCGACCGCAGCTCGTGGCCCGCCTTAGACGCCGGACAAGCCCGCCGTCGAAAGAGCTGCTACGAGTCTGCGATGGCAAAAGGGTGACTATCCAATCCCTGGTAGGGCGACTTAAGGCATGCTAGGGAGCGGGACTTGTGACGACTTTAAGCTTCCTCTGAGCATATTTGGCCTTAATAACGTTATACTATCTTGAGCTTGATTACGGGCATCAGCGCCCCTTGTGAAACGTTAACTGTCGAGAGCTATTGCTAATTTTAGCTGATTGGTTGTAGAATTGTAGAATATGATCATTGCTTGAGACGCCTACTTGAGGCGTGATTGTAAATTAGTATTTAATAAAAGTAGTCTTTTGTATCTGAGTGCTTTCCCTTTTGAGCTACCCTTGTTCCCCCTTGTTAATGCGTGGCCTGCTCCCTCAGGAGAAGTTACAGCAGAATGAATAATCCGGGAAATTATAATTTGCCAAAACTATTACTTTATATATACATTTTGCTGCTCCTCTATCAGGCATAGAAAGCTTTAAGTTTAACATCCAGATCGCTGCAAAGAAAATTAATTGTTCCTCTTAGCAAAATATTATTGTAGAATTACTTAATTTTTGTATATTCACGATACTGCATTTCGTAAATATGCAATATTATCTGTTACCCGCAGCTCCACCCGCGTGCAAAATATAAAAAACAGACCAACCAACCACCTCCTACTCAAATGGTTGGTGGCATATTCCCTAAGAAACTGTTCGTTTTTTCGGGATGAGAAATAGCCTATGTGATAATCCAGAATATAATCTACCCCTGTACCAAATTTAATCCAGATCCGTCGAGCCGTTATGACGTGATTGAGTAACAAACAAACATACAAACTTTCACATTTATACTATTATTAAGGTTCAATCCACTTGAAAAGGGATCACTGGAACAGAAAATTATTAAACACTTGCGTTATTCAAGAGCTTTGCCATATTTTCTGAACTCATGATGGTACTCACTACTTATGTAGATACATATTCCAGAAGGACCCTGATATCCTACTGAATATATGTGGACTGAAAGGAAGTGGATTCATTTCACGACATCATTTAAATATCAACCGAAACAGAATTAAAATACTTCATTATTATTCATTAAAATTACTCAGTTTATTGTTATTGTATAGGACCACAGTCAAATTTTGAAATTAACTAAATTCTTAATCTTCTACTTTTTGGTGTGGTATTTATTATATGCAAACTGTTTGGCAACGAAGTTAGTTTCCAACATAATGAAAGTAAAAAAAAAAAAAAAAAAAAAAAAAAACGAAAATTTTGAACAGTGAAGAAGGGCTCTCTCCACTTCCCATCGCTGGTTGGTGGAAGAGTCAGTAGGGGGTTTTGGGGGCTCCGGGGACCAGGGCTGGGGGCTGTGGATTTGTATATTCATTCACCATCATGGATTATGTCCCAGCCGCTATTTTGTTTCTGCCATTAGCCATATTCTCCACCATCTTGTTTCAACTTGTTATTTGTTTACAACGGCTGTTGTTATACATAGAGACCCGAGAATTTCTAGGGGTTCATTTATAGACAAGTTGGAATTCACACACTTGTACGTTCATGTTAAGTTTATAACTGGTCGACGTGTTGTTTGACACCTCCTGGAGATAAATGAGCCAGTAACAAACATGCTATAAATTGTATGCCCCACCACCACCTTTTACTATCACAACTATTAACCAGTAAACAGTTGATATCTGTATGAGTGTATATAAGACTGTGAATTCTAGCCTACAGGTCATTGAACTCGCGAATTTCTCAGGTCTCTAATTATAGAGTGTAAGAATTCTAATTGGCCCAGAGAAAGGGGAAGCAGCTTCTTACACAAGGCAACAGTTAGTGAAGAAAGATTTCTGACATGTACTAAGCAAGTTGCAACCTAGTAAATAATCAACTTTTCCCGCGATAAATCATCATATCTAGCAATTATTAATGTTGCTATAACTCCTACCATCCAGAGAACTGAACATTTCGCGAATTCATCCTTTACCACACGGAACTTCACAGTTGTCAGTTCAGCCGAGCTAATGCCACTTGTTCATTAGCGGTGTCTGCAAAAGTCGTTTTCTACTTTCTGTACCGGATGCGAAGTTGTCACGTAACGGCATATACAACTGTATTAAATAGCCACGTAACGTTAAATACGCCTAATAAATTGGGCATTTTAAAATCAATCTCATTGAAACATTATTCCACGTGGGGACAGATACGTCAATAGGAACGCTTGTTCTGTGATACTTGGGTGGCCTTAATCTTGAGTTGGTTCTGACGTCGTTGAGAGAGTTTCATTTTGCAAGCTCAGCATTTTGCCCTTTTGTACATGCATTTTGCATCATATTGACGCTGCTATTTTTTTTACATCGTCTCAATCGAGGTTCGTGTTTGTAAGAAGTGACAATGAGATCAATCATTGGCACGTGTTTCAAATAAACTCTCGCCGTTACAACAGGCATGCCCAGTTCATGCACTCGCGATGAAAATACAATATCTACAGTAGAGTGTCTCGAAATGAATCTACACGTTTCAGTCGTGCTGGCGTATATGAGGATGTAAGCATACAGTATTCACATGTTATTACATTAACACTTTCAAACACAAAATTTATGATTTAAATTGTTGCAGGCAAGAATACTTTTGAGTAATACTGTACTATGACTGAAGACCTGCACGCTTGGTGCTGTGTGACACTGGCATGAACCATTCGCAAACCAGAGCTGCAGCCTGCGTCCTCAAATAAAATAAGCTGCGTGGAAGACACCTATTATAATATTATAATATAATATAATATTACAATAGCCTAGATTACTGGGCATAACCACCACTGTATACAGCGTCGACCATATATCACGTTTCTGTGCAACATGTTTGCAATCGTAGACACTGGACTGAATCCGTTACTTTCGTATGTGATGTGGTGTTATTTTATTAGCAAACGTGAGTTCCAGAAATATCTCACTTCGAATTTTAATGAGATTTACGTACAACAATTGTAAGGGGTATGAACGCACAACGTGAGGAAAAAATTGCTGTTATCGGATCTCGGAAGTAAATTTCTGTGGCCAGAACAATTACCGATTAAAAACGTATTTATAATTTAGAGGCACTGACTATCTGGTCAGTTGTTTTAATATTTAAATTATGATCAAACTTTTTGTATAAATTTAACAGAACATGTTTGCTACAGTAACAGCTTGAATTTTTGTTTTTATTTCGCTGGGCTTATTGTGGCCACTATTTTATTCCGGAGAGGTGAACTAAAATACACATACCCATCACATTTCTAGGATTTGAACCCGTAATATTCAAATCAAAGACAACGAGGTCACTAGTTCCTGTTCTGCTTGTGGCAGTATTTTCTATCACGGTATCGTTTTTCTCTTACCGAGCTACAGAAAAGACAGTCACTTCAAATAGAAGGAAGTAACAAAGTCTTTACATTGCCCATGTGGCAACATGCAGTCCAATATTTTACACAAAATTCTTATATAGACTGTTCACGGTAGTGAGCACTTTTGAGGCCCTAGTTACTTTTTTCCAATAAGCCACTTTTTTACCCTTCCATCAGTTCCAAATATTGCAATGTAGGTAATAAACACAGTGTGTATATTTCACCCTACTCGAAAGTGAAAGTCTAAAGCTACATTAAAATATATCTATTGACTATTATTCCAAATGAGGGGGCATCAAAAAGTGCTCGCTTTACCGTGATTAGCCTATAGTAATGAAGATTACAGGTCGTTCACGATAAACTGAGCACTTTTGAAAGCCCTGCTTAAGATCTACTTGGAGGCACGTCGTGTATTCGTACACCTTATGTAAAATCAACAAGGCCGTGGGCCTCGTCACTTTATTCATGGGTCAGTCGAGCGTAACAGTGAAATATTTAGAAAAGTAAATATTTTACAAATTAGCTTATCACTACATGTATATGGATTAAAAAGAACAGGAAACAAATTTAATAATTTCAGCAGTCACAAATTATTACTTAAAGGTATTAGTTCAACGCAAAGACATCGAACTACTTTCTCTCCAACGTTACCAACCTCACTGGCCGCATGTCACTCAGTGCGCCCGTTAAAATATATGCAGGTTGGGGCAGTGACATTTTCCAGAGGTTGATTTCAAAAGTGCAGACTTTATCGTGAACAGACTTTAGTTGCTGTTGTCCTGAAAAACAATTACACTACGTCTTCTGTAAAAAAAATTTCCCGGAACATGTCACCCATTAGGTAATGTGAAGAAACGCTGTTTCATTTCAATGTATTTTCTTCCAAATTTCGCGGGGTAGAATGGATTTTGCTTTACTCGTGAGGCGAACACGGGAGTAGTGAATATTTAACATTCGTGTTTTTTTTTTACCCCTTCTGTAAAGTTGAGAGAAGGTTGGAGCGGTGGGAATCAATATAGACGTGTTTTCCCCTGCAGGGCCAGCGAGCGCGCGCCGTATAAGAGCGCGCCAACTCAAGGCTTTGGCCGTCGGAACACGATGTTTACATACCAGCGTAGCACACTGGCAAGGCCGACATCGCCAGATAAGCCGTTATTACTAGAGCCAAACGAGGAGTTTCATCACGCGATTACAGGCGGAGGTCACCTTGAGGCAGGGCGGGAGAGTGTGTTGATGGCGTCCTGTTAGTAACACTGTCTGCGACTCTAGCTTGTCTGTCATGCCAGTTTTATGATCGCTCACTTGATTAAACCTCACAAATACGACACATCCTCCTCCCATAAGAAAAACGCTGAATTTTGCTGGTATAGGCTGTCAACAGTAAAATGGCCACTTTTGAAAACCTTGCTCGTCACCTACTTGTATGCACATTACTGTATTCTTCCGCCTTATGTAAAATTAACCCTGCCATGGTCCTCGTCACTTTATTCATGCGTCCGTCAAGTGAAACTCTGGAATTATTAGTAAAGTAAATAGTTTACAAATCTGCTAATTTTTAAACTAAGATGCATTAAAAAAACAGAACGCGAAAAAATAATTTAAGTTATCGATTATGGTTACCTAACGCTTTTAATTCTACGTTTGGACATGGAACTTCTTCCCTTCAATCATTATCAAATTTACTGGGCGCTTATCACTCAGTGCGCCCGTTAGAATATATACAGGTAGGGACAGTGACTTTTTCTAAGGTTGATTTAAGAAGTGCTCACTTTATTGTGAACAGTTTTTATAGGGCTGAACGAGTTCATTCCCCGTGTACATGATCGAGGACATGTTACGTATGAAGGATATTTATGATCGACACTGTTTAAATATTTGGGTCTAGTAATATATTATTCAACAGATCCTTAAGTGTTAAAGGTGTACAAATTAACTGCCGCATTAAACACAACTGGCTTATACAGAATGTTTACAGAAAACTGAGCATTCTTGAAAGCTCTCCCGAAGATCTGTGTATATGAACTGTGCGTATTCTTCCGTAATATACCGAGAGAGGTGGCGCAGTGATAACTCACGGGACTCGCATTCGGGAGAACCCGGGTTCGTTTCCCGGTCCGGCCATCCTGATTTCGGCCTTCCATGGTTTCCCGAAATCACTCCAGGTTCCCTAACAAAGGCCATGGTCGATTCCTTCCCGTTCTTCTCCAATTCCTCATCCCTGTGCAAATTACACCGTCTCTAATGACCACGCTGTTGACGAGACGTTAAGCCCAACCATCTACATACCTTTCGCCATGTGTAAAATTATCTTTGTCATGGGTAGAGACGTGCAAAAGTCGCGTTATTTTTAGGGGACGGAATAGACTCCACTGCCTTATAAACAAGTGAGCACAGTCCGTGATTTCATTGGCAGCTGCATTTTAGGCTGTTCACGGTAAAGTGAGCACTTTTGAGGCCCTGGTTATTTTTCTTTCGGTCATTTTTTTTCTTCAACCAATTTTTTAAAATAAATATTTCGATGTAAGTTATAAACACAACGTGTATATTCCACCGCACTGGGAACTTAACGTCTAAGGCTAAATAAAATATATTTATTCACTAGTTTGTAAGACGGGATGGTTTTCAAAAGTGCTCACTTTACAGTGAATTGCCTATATCAACGTTAACCTTTCTACTTGATCTCATTAAAAGAGATTGGCCACACCACCGCTGAACTAATACTACTGGCTGAAGAGTTCTCCGAGGCGTGCCAGACATATTAATGGCTAATTACTCAAGTCGTTCATACGAACAGTTATTTGCAGTTCAGTCTGTCCTTAAATAATGACGCGGAATTTGCAGGTCTCAAGTCATGGGACTGGTCACTTTATTAATACGTCAGTCACGTGAAACTGTGAAATTATTAGATAGATAAATACTTTACACTGTACAAATGTTAATTATTTCACTAGATCTATTTTAAAAAATCGCAAAGGAAAATACCGCCAGCCGGGTTTTTGCATCTGGGACTCGTGTCAGACGATACAGTTGGTCGGCGGGTTTTCTTGGGGATCTCCCGTTTCCTCCGCCTCTTCATTCCAGCAATGCTCCATTCCCACCTCAATCGCCGTCATCGGCTCTCAAGACCTCGATGATAAGAGCCGCCCAAATCTCTTCACTTCGCTCGCAAAGCAAAATAAATAATTTAAGTTCTCACAGGCGTTAACCTAACAATGTTAATTAATCGTTAAGTCATGGAACTTCCTGAAGAAACACATTTCCAACAAACCACTACCTGCTTTAGCGGTTATGCCTTGAAGACCAAAACGGTACAAAAACGACAACAAAATGTAACTATCTTCTATATCAACAATCTTAACAGTCTAAGACCTATCGTCCTTATTGACATCCTTGCTAAAAGACAAAATGTTTCGGTATATCTTTTTTGTGACCATGTGTTAACCGTTACCATGTTTCTTTCACGATTAATTTATGTGTTACGTAGTAGCCCATGACATTATTTATTTTGAAAGTTTTCAAATTTGTACAACCATCAGACCGATATATTAAAAAAATTTCAAAAACTTTGCAAGCATTTGAAGAAACAAAGAAACAGTTTTTAAATATCCACAGTTTTAAAATTATTTGTTATATTGCCATGGAATTTATACGTTCATTTATAATAATTTGTGTCATGATAAATTTGAAATTACTGGAGAGTATCACCAACTTACACCGTCGTGTATAGGTTAGCATACTGGACTGTCAAATCCAGGATCTTTTGGTTACAATCCCGCACTCGGGAAGCAAAAGATTTTCATATCACATAATGTGTTGTGAATGAAATAAATATATGTAAAGAGGAAATAACAATTAGTAAAGATTTAAATCGAAAAGTTAATGTTTTTTTCATGATCATACTGCTTATTTCTGGACAGAATGCTCCTGCTGGCCCGGCAGCGTAACGACATCCAGCCGTCGCATGCCCGGTGTCTTGCCGCCATTCCGCCACCGCAGGTCCTCCATCTTGCCGCCATTCAGCCGCCGCAGGCCCGGCATCTTGCCGCCATCCAGCTGCCGCAGCTCCTGCAACCTCTCCTCCATAAAGTACTAATGAGGAAGTCAATTGCCACTCCAGAAGAAGCCAAAACTATAGTAATTGACTTGCCGGATGAGAAGAACATGGTGGATGCTGCTGTACAGGCCTGGCCTGCACAAGCGGATCCTAAAGTCCCACAGTGGCTCTACAACTACCTGATCAGGGGGGTGATGTTAACCAAGTTGGAAGATCTGACAACGTTGACATCAGCTCTTGCCCTTGTCATAAGGAACATGGAGGGGGGAGATAAGATCATTTTTCCCAGAATGGAGACTGCAGATAGGCTTGTCGTCGCCCAGGCAGGCCTGCCGACCACACCAACAGAGCTGGTCACTCTGGTTAAAGAATGCTTCTGGCGTAGGGGTGAAAGATTAATAGAATCTGACGCCCTTCAGGATGCCATCCGTACATATGGGAGGCGTACTTTTGGTTACAGTAAGCCTTTCAATAGGTATACTCTGGTCAGGTACAAGTCCTTCATTCTCGGAGGGCATCCTACCACCAGTATGGTCACGCCACACAGAAGTGACACGCCCCTCCCTCGGGAGGGGCCAGGCCGGGTGGTGGAAGGATCTGGAAGGAAAGTTCGATAAGATGGAAATCTTTCGAACAGGATGGAGCAAACTAGGAACAGAAGAAATGAATTCCTTCCCATTGAGCCTCCAACCACCCGGCCAGTAGCAAATACACCAGATAAGACTTACCTGGATATGACGACATGCCGATCAAAGCTCAGGCAAACTTTTACTGATTTGGACAACGTTGTAGGTACATTTTTGAGTTTTATCTAGATTGGACAATGGCAAAGCGGTATAACGCGCAGCGATGGTTTTGTATGAGTCTGTGTATGCATGAGTGCCGATTCGGAATGTAGTTTTGGGTTTTAGAAACAAGCTCTTTGCATCAGGGGGCGAGGTGGAGGGGGATGTTACTGGTTACCGGATATCCCGCGAAACTTAGCCCGTCACAACCCAGATGCACTGAGCCGAGAAGGCAGTTATGGGGATACAGTCATGCTTAAATTCAACTCGAGAAAGGATTAGCGCTGTCGCGAATTGTAGTTAGTGTGTGATTGTGTAGTTTAGTAGTAGTGATCTTTTCAATTTTCGGACAGCATGGCGGTTTCAAAATTGCAAAGTTCCCGGTAGTTACCTGAGACCAAAAGAGCCGATTTAGCTTTTGTTTGTGGGGGCTAAAGTAGCTTGGATAGAAAGTAGCGCTCCAGGTATGACCTTTTAATAGGTATCGGCCACCTGGAGGGGAGGTTTGGAGAGGCCAGCGCCGGTTCCACCGGGAACTTTGCCGCAGTCTCGGCGTCTTGCCGCCAACCAGTCGTCGCAGGCCTGGCGCTTGTCACCATCCAGCCGCCGCAGGCCCGGCGTCTTGCAGCTATCAAGCCGCCGCAGGCCTGATATCTTGCCGCCATCCAGCAGCTGCAGATTCTGAAACTTGTCGCTAGCTTTTACCGGCCCAATTCTGGCCCGTATTAATCGTGTATTTTGGGTCTGGTTATAATTTAACCTGTAAACCGCCCCCTTCTAAGTTTTCAAGCATAAAACCGGGGGACGTTAAAAAGTCCTTTAAAATACAATACAATACTAACGCGTAGGTTTTAATGTAATAATTAACTTCATAATAAATTTTATAGATTTATTTCCTTCTACATTTTAATGACAACCAGGGACCACCTATTAACAATCAGGTACAAAATGTTTGCACAGAACTATGATTGTATAATAAAAAACTTTCATTAATGGCCATGACTTCAGTTATGATACTTAAATGACTATTTTTATAAGTAGTGATACAGCATATTAAAGGACTACAATGACACATGCTTGGAATAGTAGCATGGTAACTGATAAACGACTTGAGAAAACCAATGAGAAATGGTGAACTGCTGCAATCTACGGCGACGTATGTTCATTAACTGTAAACACCCATTGCACGTATCACGAACTAAAAACACCGTGAGCCGGTGGACGCCAAACACATTACATTTCACGAGCAAGCGATCAAGAAGACACCCAAGTAGGCACGAAATGTGCGACGTCAACTGCACAAATACAGGTTCGTTTCTTTCAACTACATATGCAATCAAAATAGAACTATAGTTTCTTTAACCTGGATGTGTTATCAGACTAATACAGTGAGTGAGTGTAGAGATTTGGGCGGCTCTTAATGTCGAGGTCTTGAGGGCCGATGAGGATGAAGCGAGGTGAGCATGAAGCAGCGACGGAATATAAGGGGGAAGGAAACGGGAGATCGGCGAGAAAACCCGCCAAGCAGAGGCGTCGTCCAGCACGACTCCCACGTGTGAAAATCCGGGAGCGACCCCACCGGAAATCGGACTCCGTTAGACTAAGAAGGAGGTGAGTAGTCCAACCACAACACCATGACCATGTCAGACTAATAGAAAATAATATTTTCCATTTGTTGTGGTGGAAATTGTGCAGCAAAAATTTTACTAGCTCTTGAGAAGGTGTAAATTGTCTGGTGCAAAAAAAAAAGCACGCGAAATTTAAATTCACCAGTGCGATTTTTATTGTTTACTAGAACACCAGATTTTATAACAATTTTGAAGTTAGGAACGTTCTTGTAAATTGCAATTTAAGGGATGTGGTTAATGAAAACTTATAATGAATTGTTTTTAAATGTTAGATAAAGTAAATGCAATCTTTAATAGTCCATGTTTCCTTTTTCTATCGGAAATAGGCCTACTATTATTAATTATATCTTAATAATATCTGCTCTTAGTTAAAAATTACTTAGACATGCCGGAAGTTATTTTTGTTAAATTTGCTGAACCATAAACTCATATGGTCAGATTTGTTAGGAACGGCAAGACCCGTAAACATGCCATTGAAGATTGGAGGCAATTAATATGATTTACGAATGCCAACATTTCATCACAAGAAAAATAAAAATAATAAAATGTACACTAACTCCTGTAAAAAAAAAAATCACCACAAAAAATTACGTGTTGTAGATTGTGCAGCAAAATTGCTGTGAAAGTTGCACAGAAGTCGTTTCTTTCAACCCAGCCAGTGTAGCTGTGCCAAAAGGGAAAGTTGTAGCTGCACTACACTACACTGGATTAACTTTTCGTGGTTGAAAGGAACCAACCTTACGGCTTAGTGGCTGATTAGTTAAGTAGTGAAGAGCGTGGTAGAGTACAAACCGAACACCAGCCACTGGGGGAAATGTTCCACTGTGCATCTGGCCGTGATCGAAACCACTTATATAGTATGTTTCCGGTTAGTTGAGACCCTTTATATATCCCGGTCAGGAACCACCTTTCTATGAATTTTGTATCCTTCCGCCGTGGACACAATCACTTTATGTGCGTGTCAGTAAAGAGAAAATACTAAAATAATAATGTAGTTATTATTAGTAGGCGGTGTCCTATTTTATGCTATTCTCGGGTTTGACACTGAGAAATTAGGGTGCTATACGGGCTACAATGCCATTCGCATAAAGTGCTCCATCGCCGCTACACGCAAAACTATGAACTGGTGTGTAGTGTTTTCGCCAAGATACGTGTACATATGGAACTTTAAGTGGCGAATGTATTTATCTTTGGTGGAAAGTATGAGGCAAGGTTCGATAAATAAAGGCTGTTCACGATAAAGTGAGCACTTCCGAAATCAAACTTATAAAAATTTCACCGCTCGTACCTGCATATATTTTGAAGGGTGCGCTGATTGACATGCACCTAGTAAAGTTGGTAACGATGGATGTGAAGTAGTTCTATATCTTAACGTCGAAGAAAAAAGTGTTAGGTAAACATTTCTGATAACTGAAATTATTTCTTTGACTTTCTGGTTTTTTTTTTTTTTTTTTGCATCGAAGCGTATCAATGAGAACATTGGTAAAATATTTATTTTTCTAATAATTTCACAGTTTATCTTGACCGACGCATCAATAAAATGATGAGTCCCATGGCAATGTTAATTATATATAAGGCGGAATAATACAAGACATGCATACAAGTAGATCTTAAACAGGGCATTCAAAAGTGCTCATTTTACCTTGACTAACCAATAGAGAAGCCTATATTAGTTTCTCAGTTGTCCGGGTAAGTATATTTTAATATACATTGGCCTAAAAAAGCTGTTTTCGAGAGATCCAAAATAATATTTATAGCATATGTGATATCTTCAAAGTGTCATTCCATCCTCCCCTGGGGTATTTTATCTTTTCGCAGGAAAACATACCGGAGACACTTGCAATAGAATCGTCAAAAGTCACACTTTAAATTCGAATGAGTGGAAAACCACTGATTCGTAGTGAAATTCAACTTCTCGAATCAGTGAAAATGGATCCACTTGAATCAGTGGAAAACCACTGATTGTTTGAGAGAAAATTTTCCACTGATTGAGTTGGTGAAGTGAAAAAATTTCACTTATTGAATAAGTGACGGGCAGCTGCGCCGGTGAATTAAATATTGTTTTTATTGAATTTAGCGAAATCATTACGAGAAATGAGTGTATTTACGATAGTTTACTATTTATATTGCGCAATTGACCGTAATTTAAAAAAGTAAAAATGTTTTCGGAGGTTACTGGGATTGAACTCACACACCCTGCTTATTTCACTTTTAGATGGCTACCTTAACCTCTATTTTTTTTATTGACCTTGGACCGATACATGAGCCAGTGTACAGAGCGTGAGTGTCGTATTGTAAGTGTGTGGAAGTGAAGTGTGACGAGCTCAAGTTATACCAACCTATTGACAAATTCCCAGTCCACATGAGCGTAATATGTGGTCTGAAGATCTGCCGCAGAGGAACCGAGACGTGAACTCTGTACCCTCTGACTACAAGTCGGCCACCATTCCTCTGAGCTATGCGGCCAGGACACCATCTTAGCTACCGAGTCAAGTTAATAACTATAAGGAAAATATATGTTTTATATTTCCTCATCGATAGCTTGTAGTTTTAAACTGTAAGCCCTTACTTTCGGTTTTTAGTTTTATTGGTGCAGTCAGGATTATTGAAACGAATAGTACATAGGAGTGCACTCACTTTACCACATTACATGTAGTTTAAACGTTCAAACAGAGTGATGTGGCGATTACATCAACGAAATGAACGTTGTAAAAATGGAATGAGAGGCTGAATGTTCATGTTAGCTCATAAAATGGTGTTCTGAAATACGCAACATATTTTAAAAAGTATTTTGTATTGGTTTTATTAGTTTATGTGTTGTTATTTCACTTGATACACGTTGGTGAATGGCCAGTTTTACACTTTTTTTGGCCGCCAATCAGTCAAAAAACAAATTACTGGAAACCAATGAGAAAAAATGACTGATGAATCAGTTGGAAAATGTCACTAAATCTATAAGAGAAAGAAAACTGTATTTTTTCACTGATTCGTCAGTTAAATTCAATGGAGTGGCTGTTGAGACAGTCAGATACTGTTACCTGATTGAAACAGTGAAATTCTCACTGATTCAGTTTTAGAGTGCAATGGCATCGCAGATCAAGGATCAGACAAGTGACTGCCTCGATAAGTATCATACAAACAAAAACTAGTCGAAATAAATCTATTTTCAGCACACGTTTACGTCACACTGCCTATGCGGCAGCGAAACACGCAACTTCTTTACCTACATCGACGCTAACTCTACTGTGTCCGTTAAAATAACTGCAGGAAGCGACATTTCCAAAAAAGATTTCGGAAACTTAAACAGATAGGTTATATTGCGGTGGAAGGAGGGGGAGGGGAGCAAAATCACGTAGAGAATTTGCCTCCCCTAGTGTTGGATAAAGCATCTGCTGTTCCCAAATTTTAGTTTTGAAAACAATTATTTCAGTGTTTACACACACACACACACACATTACTTCTTAACCACACAATTTACCCTAAAATTATACCAATACTGTATAACATTATTTAGTTACCTCGAACATTATTAAAAATAGACCACGTAAAGTACAAAAATATGTAGCTATACCACGTGCAATATTTGGCGTACCGTAACGAATGCTACCCTTGCTCCACATTCCAACCCCCCATGATTGCATAGGTTGATTTCAAAAGCACTCATTCAACAGCGAACCTCCGGCTAGCATACTATGATTACCAGCTTCTGAGCGAGTTCCTGCGGTGTATGCAGACCGCATGGACGGACGCAGGGCGCAGCCATATGCATTTTTATTTCCTGTTGTCCGCACCGCTTGCGTGGTCGAGTGGTGAATCATTGAGGACGCATTACGCGCGGGAATATATATCGGGCCTCTCTCGTCCGCGCCGAGGTCATCAATGTTTATGCACCTGGCCCGGGAAGTGAGTGCTGAATTATTCCGCTCGCTTGATTTTCGCCCCGGCGAGATAGTGTTTTGCTTAATTCATCGCGTCCGCGCGCGCGCGCAGGAAAACGCGACGTACACGCGAGCAGAAAATAAAAAAATATAAACTTTTATATAAAGGCTGTTCACGACAAAATTAGCATTTTTGAAATCAACGTTATAAAAAAAAGTCACTGCTCCTACCTGCATATATTTTAACGGCCGCGTTGAGTGACACGCGCCCAGTAAAGCTGGTAACGAACGGAGGGAAAGTAGATCCATGTATATAGTCGAATTATAAGAGTCAGATAACCATTTCTGATAACTTAAATTATTTCTTTCGCTTTCTGTTTCTTTTTTAATGCATCTAAATATACAATTGAGCAGATTTGTTAAATATTTACTTTTCTAAAAATTTCACAGTGTCACTTGACCGACGCATGAATAAAATGATGAGGCACACATCAGTATTCATTTTACATAACGCGGAATAATTCACACCGTGCATAAAGTAGATCTTAAGCAAGGCTTTCACAATTACTCGGTTTACCCTGAAGAGCCTATAGGGTGACATATTTTCAAACACATTCAAGAATATTTCACTAGCTTTGTTTGAAAGTGATGACTGCATTTAGTCTTTAAATGTTAATGTCAAACAAATTGAAAGGAAAAAAATCTGACAGTATGCTCACGATTACGGAAAAAAAATTATTATTTTATACTTTTGTACGAAATACTGCACAACTTGAAGACATTACATACAAGTATTTTATTTCTTCAATTAAAAAAAAAAAAAAAAGACCACATTTTTCTGCGTAACGGCATTCCACAATCACGATTAATAGTGTTTTCGGGTTGTACACATAATAAAAACTATCTCACCAAGATGAGTTAGTTCACGTTGAAATGAAATACCACGACTTACTTCAAGAAATATTTAAAATGACACTATGAAATGTTTTTGCAAATTTTAAAAATTGCTTGAAATAAGGGATTTTTTTTTGCATATTATTGATTTGTAGCAGTCTATGAGTGTTTGTGAAATAGATTGTGTTAACCATTTCTTAAAATTAATTAAATCATGATCTTTCAGTCACCGTTATTAAATTTTCTGTAATGTGTTTTCCTAAGTTTGTTGCGTGTTGAACAATATTGAATGTTTTCGTGAACAGCGCCCCTAAACCACGTTAAAGGCTGTTCACGATATAGTGAGAACTTTTGAAATCAACCTTAGAAAATGTCACTGCCCCTACCTGCATATGTTTTAACGGGCGCACTGAGTGACATGCGAGCAGTAAATTTGGTAACGATGGATGCTTAAGGTGTGGATCGCTTTTCTACCCCAAAGGATACTTGCTGTAAACATGTAAGGTCGTGCAAAATTAAACTGCAGGCCTCGTCGATGCCTTGGTGCCAGATCTGCAACAGAGAGTTCTTGAGGCCTCCGTCGGCGGAGGCCTCAAGGCCAATCATACGGCCCCTCTACCAAAATATTCTGTAACTAGTACGAACGACGAACCTGGCACCTCATCACCGAGAAAAACATCTCTTTCCACGAAGACATCTTCATCCATTGTTCTTGCTCCTTCTAGCGTGACGACAGCCCAAACAATCTGGGATCGTTAGTGTTTTATCTACGGAACTTTCAGCTTCATATCGCTGTCGCTTCTGCTGCAAGGACTTTGCCTTCAAACTTACTGCACCGCAGCACGAAGTTCATGAGTGCCCGAATAGTTGGTTTCGTATTTAACGAAGTATAACTGAAGGTGATGTTTCTACGGATGCAGACGAACATAAATAATTTTGTTGTTATCAATTTTAACACACTTGAAAAGTATCAAAAAATTATTTCAATAATGTAACCCTAAATGTTTTCTTCCCCGGCTATAAACTGATTTCTATTTTAAAAATCGCTATTATGTAAATATTATTTTTAATTTAGCCAATCACTATGTATACAAATGGTTGTAGGACTTATACATACACACTTTCCTGGAGATGTAAAAAAAATGCTTGCAAACTGAATTTCACTACCCTGGTTTTAAGAAATCACAAATTATAATTGCATATGTTTGTAAATATTCGCTTGCTTACAACCTGACTTGTGAAAATACGGGCATACTATGGTTTAAGGTGCAGACCCAAGCGAAAAACAGATACGAGCTCTATGATACATCGCTAAATTCACTTAAAATGCAAACAACCATAAATTTACTATGCATTTTTATAAACTAAATATCCTAGTCTGGATAGTTCTTGAAGTTATCGTGATTGAGGGTATGCATTAAACCTAAACCAATAATGCAATGGTAATACAAGGGTAATTAAATTATATATGGTATGCATAATATACAAAAACTAAATTAAATATTGGTATGAGGAAATGTGCGATGATTGATTTTTATGACTGGGTGGCAGGTTGAGCGGGGTTATGACATTACATGATCCTCAAATTTTAGAATTTTGTGTGGGCCGAGGGAGGCGTGAGGGTGGTAAGCGTTCGAGGCGGTAAGGGAGAGGAGGGGGAGGGGTGTGAGTGTAATGAGTGGGAGAGGGGGTGACAGGTTGATGAGGTGGTGAGGGAGTGATTTTTTTGGTGGTGAGGTGGTGAGGGGAGAGAGGCTGATGATCGGTGAGGGGTGGGGTTGTTGAGGTGGTGAAGTGGTGAGGAGGTGTGGGTTTATGTTGGTCAGGGTGTTGAGGGTTGCTGAGGGAGTGAGGGGGGTGGGGAACGGTGATGGATGGTGTTAGGTGAAGGGGACGAAGAGGTTGATGAGGGTGGGTGAGGAGTTTGGTGTTGGTATGACGTGAGGCGACGAGTGGAGATGTGTGCTAATTTTTAGAAATCTTTTTGTTTACAGGTTTTTGTGAGTGAGGAGGGGGGCTCATCAATGTGTCCCCCGATGCACTGGGTACCGAAGTCGCAGACTGATATATATATATATATATATATATATATATATATATATATATATATATATATATATATATATATAAGAAATTTTTAAAAAATATTTGTTTATTTAAAGGACATATGATCTGCAACGATACTGTAGGATGATATAATTATTACAATTCCCAGGTGGCAAGCCGATTCTTTTTAATTTTCGTAATTTTTTATTAAAACCATTTTTATTTAACTATTTGTTATTAAAATAATTGCTAAGGATGACGGGGGGACGAACATCCAACATGGCATCGAGCCCTGGCTGTGGCGCCAACAAAGATGGCGGACTGCACCAACCGACAAGACCGCCAGCAGCACCTACCAATATAGCAGAAAACTCCTGAAGCTGTCATATGTGCACTACTCATAAGTGCAAAGAACTGTTAACATTCACTTAATTTTCTGTTTCTGTGCGTGGTGCAGGTGAAGTCCTACACACCATACTATGTCCAAAGGAAATCCCAAGTATGTCAATTTTATGTTAACGATATTCTGTTTTCAATAGGGTATCCTGTTATTGTATCAGATAATATGCAAATTACCAAGAAACAATCGGGCTATCTTAGAAAATAACTTTAAGACAGCCTGTTGGCAAAACCATATGATATCTGCATATGCGACATAAATATCGTATCAGATTACCTATATCTCCTTTCCACTCTCAAATATGTAGCCAGATGGCAGCCCAGCCAATACGGAATCTTTAGAAGCGCTAGGTCAGCTTCCAAACCCTCGCGCAGCCAATCAACGAATGGGAACGTCCACACTAAAGGAACCGCCACGCCGTTTCGCCTCTGTGTACTTATCTACTCTGTGTCTGCGGGTTTGTGAGATATGCCAAGATGGCGTCGCTAGTAGAATTCCCTCGGATAAACCATAAGCAGAAATTTTGACGACTAGAGGAAGTGTACTGGAAGTTACTTGGACAAGGCTGTTCACATTAAAATTAGCACTTTTCAAAGCCCTGCTTATGATCTACTTGTAAGCACGTTGTGTAGTCTGCCGCCTTATGTAATATTTACATTGCCATGGGCCTCATCACTTTATTCATGTATCGGTCAAATGAATCTGTGAAACTATTATCAAAACAATATCTTACTAATCTGCTCATTTTTTACACTTCAATGCATTTAAAAAGCAGAAAGTGAAAAAAATTACTTAAGTTATTATGATTGGTTACTTAACGATTTTTATTTAACGTTAAGATATGGGACTATTTTCCATCCATGGCGGCCATCTTTACTGGGAGCATGTTACTCAGCGCACCCGTTAAAATGTCTGCAGGCAGAGGCAGTGACTTTTTTCTAAGATTGATTTCAAAAGTGCTCGCTTTATCTTGAATAGCCTTTACAATGATGTATTACGGGGAACTTCATTATCCGTGAAACGCTACCATTAATTATATCAAGGATATCCACATGTTGTATGGGGACATACGAAGGGGTATTCCCGTATTACTACAATATACATTCCCAGATTATCTGTACGTAGAGGCAACTGTATTCCGCGAAAAGGTTTCACAAGTTGTGTTCCAGCGCACTTACGTTCAGAACCACTCTCGTGTTTGGATCATTTGAATTGATCGGCGTCTTATCTATCTGCCCGTGAATCACAGATGGTCAGTATCGAATAAACTTAATTCTGATTGGCTCGCTCATGTAACAGAGCGTTGATCAACCAAACACAAGCGGTCAACAATCAAATAAAGACAGCAAATGACAGGTTGTCCTATCTATACGATGTCATTTTCCTGTCTGTGACCCCTCGGAGTACGACTAGCATATATTACTTCGTAGGGGGGCTACATAGGTTACAGTATAAACTGAAGACTTCGTACTAGGGCTAAAAAGAGAGGTGTTTCGTCATCGTACAAAAGTAACAGGACGTTTGCTTTTTAGGAAACTATAGATCAGCGTCCTTGGGGTGCGTGCTTTGTTCTTAACCAATCAGGCATGAAAGTGTGTCAGAAGTGAGAGTCAACGATAACAAAGTTTGAAGTTTGTCGTACGGATTGAAGTTATCAGTAGGTACTTGAAAGGCCCTGTATAGCTACATTTTATATCAATGCTACATTGTTGTTACAATCCAAATATTATGTCCGATGAATGAGGCATAATTGTATTTAGTGAATTTTGGGCTCTTGGTCCTCCACAAATTTTAAAATGTGAAAACCGTCTATATTTGACGTCAGTTGTTTTGCCAAAATAAAATGATTTTCGTAAACACACATTTGTAACTTTTCGGTTACGATAACACTTTTTTCCCGCAGTAATCAAAAGGTCTTCACAATTGGATACCTTAAAACCCTTCTTTGACTTATAACGTTTACTTCAATAAACAAAATAACTTTATTTTGCAATAGAAGCAGTATAAATATTTGTTTGCAGCAATCCAAATAAGTTTTTTGTTGGTTCAGCCAAATATTTTTCTTCAGCAAAACGAACCTTTAAAAACATGTGTAGTTTAATGTTTTCAGACGTGAAAAGGAATTAATTGGCTATCCAAAATCTTTCCCTTTTATAGCTTTAGGGTTAATCCAGAAAAGAGAGAATTCTTGTGTGTCAGAAAAAAAAAACTATAAAAGATACAGCCAACGTTTCTCTGGGACTCAAGCCCAGAACACGGTTGCTAGAAGGAAAAACTTTCCAGTAAGATATTCATCAGGATATTATTAATATTTTCTAAATAATGCTTACCTTATCATAACTGAGCCATATAAGAGTGTCAGTATGTTAACGAAAGGTTTTTATGTGCGGTAAGAGTGAAAGGTACGTATAATCTCAGGATGATATGAAATGACATTTTTAAAATACTTCTTCAGAAGTGTTTCATTTTTTTTATTTTTTTATTTTTATCAGTCTACCTGATGACGAGCGCGCGCTCCTAATTGCAGCATTCAACCGACCGCAGCTCCGCACCCAGATATCCGCCTCCAGGCTTCACGAGTTGTGAAACAAGGCTGTATTTTATTTCAGCACAGAATAACCCCCCCCCCCCCCCCCCCCTCGTTTCCACCAACAATACCTACCCATCCACCGCCCTAAATCCCCGTCATCTGAACCTACTTGCCCTGTCAAGTGTGAGTGCCTTTGTTACACCTTCACGCTTGCGATGTCTGACGCAAACCCGAGGCTTCTCTCTCTCTCTCTCTTCTCTCTCTCTCTCTCTCTCTCTCTCTCTCTCTCTCTCTCTCCCCCTCTCTTTATCTCTCCCCACATCTCTCTCTCTTTCTCACTCTGCCCCTATTTTTATCGTTCTCCCCTCCCGCAAGTTTACACGTGGACCGACCGCTGACAGACGCGCGTTCTGTAATCGGCAACCCGCCGTATATTACTCTCGAAATTATTATTCCGATAATTAACGCCACGTTGCGATGCCCCAAAAAAAATCGCGAAACAAAATTTATTCATCATAGCTAGAGAGTGATTTATCGCGGGGAGAGTTGGCTGGTTGCTATGATTCAACATAGTGTACGCATGTGCCACAGTTCTATTTCCTTATTGGCTGTCATGCATGCATGGAGATATTGCCTGCTTTTCGCTGGACCAATGCGAATTCTGATACAAGGGAGAACGTTCGTGATTGGTCTGCAAACAACTTAGCAGGTTCAAACTCTTGTTCATCCAATCATGAAATAATAAGCTTGTAAAGTGTTAGAGAAGATATGTTGGCTCAAATTTTTTCACGATTTTCCGCCATCTCTAATCATAGCTAAAATTTTGGACCGCTTTCCAGCAAGATCTCTACCACCAGCATTTCAAATTTATCTCGCATCAGAATTTTTTTTAAGTTGTTGTAAAGGGTTTTGTTGCTAACCTGTACGTCGTAATTTCTAATTGTCGCACGGTATTTTAAAAGAGACTTCAAACGTTCAAATATGCGCCATTGTTTCGAGTGTTTAAAAAATTCGTTTTTGCATGTCTTTTGGGGCCTTAAACAACCAAAAAACGCTTCACTCGACAGTATAAAGCTAAAAGGACTGCAAACTCTTGCTTATTTTAACCGACATGACAGTGCAAACCCCCAACCGTTAACTTCATCCTGACCGTACATACATACGTCCCGAAGGCTAGAAAGTAAAAATAGTTGTTATCCTTCTTTCATGCACAGCATATGCTCGACGACATTTTGCCCCTTTTAACATATTATCCCGAGTATATTCGTTCACGTATGACGTGTTGCAAAAGAGGCAACACCATGGTTAGGTCCACTTGTACTCCAATACACCAGAGTTCAGGTCCACCTTCCTGATTCGATGATTTTATCTGTCAAGCGTTGCAGGTGTCTGCTCGCGAATCACGGAAACTAGTGTCGGATTTGCCCAATTCTGATTGGCCCATTCACGTAAGAAAATGTCATGTGGCCAATAACCAGAGGAAAACTGTACATATGCAATAGTACATCGGAGTCTAGTCTTCGTAGAATTCTTTTCGTGAAAAACAGGTGCCCTAATCATGATAGTATTAAAAGTGTGAAGTTCATATTCAGTAACTTCTTGCGGGGAAATCGGAGGATTTATGTCGATTTATTTCAATAGACACGCGTCTTTGGAACACAGTGATAAAATTTAAGATCCTATTCGAAAATTTTTGCCGCCTAATAATGGGTAGGTATAAGCTGTTCACGGTAAAGTGAGCAATTTTTAAGGCCCCGCTAAATTTTTCCCTTTCAATTAATTTCTGTTTTTCCGTCACTTTTTAGTGTAAACATTACAATATGACTAATAAACACGGTGTATACATTTCATCACTCTCAAATGTTAACGTCTGAGATTGCAATAAAATATATTTATTAGGGGGTAATGTCTTTTGGGAGGAACTTCAAAAGTGCTCACTTTAGCGTGAACAGCCTATAATTAGAGCCACGAGTATTTTGTGAATTCATTCGGAGGCGAGGTATACTCCAAAAACTTGTGGTTTTCTCCTACTGTTGTAATTGGACGACAGTTCTTTAGACACGCCCCGTTTAACTGCGAGCCAGTAATAAACAGGAAACAGTAGTGTGAGTGAGTGTTTAACGGTTCTGTACAGAGGCCTCACTTGATCCCAGCAACCAATAAGCATACGATAATGTACCAAGTGTATATAGAGGGCTGTCCATCCTAGCTTGCTGCCAACTCAATCCGCGAAATACTCGGGGCTCTACCTATAAGCACCAAGCCGAGTGCAGTGTAACTCACGACAGGGAAAAATCAGAGGACGTGGTTTTGAACGATATTAAAGATAGTGAAGAAATCAATTATAATCGCCTTATTGATTAATTTCTGTCTCAATGTCAGAAGCTAGCACCAATACCGGCAGTGTATTTCCTGGCTTCTGCTAGAACACCAAAATTCTATGACGGGTTGCTGCCAGTGCAATATTATTTGCAATAGGTTCCATAATGCAAGTTATTACAAGGAGTTCTAAAGAATTCGTCAGGCCAAAAATTTCCCTTTTGCAGAACATGGGAAGAAAAAAATAATTTGTTTGCAAGGTCGTTTATTTAGCATGGATGAGAGGACAATTTAATTTTCGATGGAAATTCGGCACAAGTGATAGTTTATAACCGAAAGGACTCTATGCGCACCTAATATTCGGTTCGCAATAAAAAAAAAAGAGTGTATGTATCAAAATGAGTCATAGTGTACGGGTTGTGCAGGAAGGATCTTAGACGTGCAAACTTGTATGAGATGGCGGTTTTATATTTCGTGTCGTATATAGGAGGCTTTTAGCATTCAAAATAAAAGAAGAATATTCGATATCTTACTGTTTTCTTGATATATATTAAGATTTAACTTCGAAATAATCTTTCAGTTTACGTTTTTCTTCGCATATTTCAATAATGCGTCTAAACTATGCAATTTATTTAAAAAATCAATACTTAGCCAAGATCGAGTTAATTTTTGGTCGTGTATAAATGACTGAACAAGAAGTGCGTACTTTGAACCACACATCTTATGCACTAGACGTTCTATGCAGATCTATTATACGTACACAAACCTGATCGTGAACCAAGCCCAACACAATAGTTAGGGGTCGCGAAAATCTGCGAAAAGATTTCAAGACATGTCAGTAGGGGGAATTTGGGTCGAGGTTGTTTGAACAAGCTAGGTCGAAGTGCAATTTTATTAAACCTGTAAATGGGTGTCTGAAAGTGGATACTAATATTTGGACGTACCCTTTTAACATTGGAAACTGTTATACTTGGTTCGAAACCCGTCGAAGGCAATTAAATGTAATTAGGGGTAATTGTGTAATGAGTGATTGCGCAATGAGTAAATGCCTAATGAATAAATGATTAAGTTACATATACAACACTTCTGTAAATAAATATTCATACCCCTACATTGCTACAGAATGATCTAGGTGACAGGACTGCCAATGTTTGAACAAAAACTTGCAACTAGCGATTTCTGTGGTGCAGTCGGTTGTATGCCGAGTTGCTGCGCGCGAGGCTCCGGGTTCAAGTCCGCAGCAAGGCGTGGGTGTAAACTTACGTAAGTTCTTATCAGCCACTTTGTATGGAAACATGTCGTGGAATAGTCAGAGAGCGGGGAGGGGGAGTCAAATAGAGCTGAAAATTTCTTTGAAAATTTCCTGAGGCACGAAATTCGAAACTTTTGTTTCGCGTTTAAATCTCGCACCAAAATTCAGAATTTTCAAACTTTTTTTCATACACAGTGAAACTAAACACGCGTAATAAAAATTTAAAACTTTTTTTTTATCGGAAGTACAGAAAAAAATCGCTAGCCAATTTACAGAGAGGTTCCGAGAATTCATCCAAAGTTCTGTGTAAATTTATGGAACGTTTGTTATTGAAAACACAGCTTGTCCGTAAATTAATGTAGAGTTCTGAAGAAATGTTTACCAGCACTTTTCCGTAAAAAGGTTGACAAGTAAAGGGAGGGAAAGAACGTACCATTTGTGTGTTGGACAGACTGTCAAAAGCAAACATTTTTTTACTGACAGTGAAATGTTTCTACATTTACTTGAGAATGTAAGATGTCGGTAGGAAACGTTCCCTTCGCAAATAAACTACCAAAATCAAATTTAACAAAAAAAAAAAAAAAAAAAAGAGGTAATTATCAGTAGTTGTTAACAACAGGCGTTCTTTCTCTTTAAAAAAAAAAAAAAAAAAAAAAAGTAGATGTCAATTATAAAATAAATATTTTAATTTTTGCACAAAATATAAAATATAGTCACATTTACCCACAAAATAAGACACTTTAAAGTTAACGTAACTATAACACGCTTCCTATAGGCTACAATTTATTTGGTAAACAACCTGAAATTTTGGTAATGGAGTGCTTTTTCTAAGGTTTAATTAAAATTGTAGGTATATACCGCCAAGAGACACTAATGAACTGCTGTCGGAAAAAGAAATGTCTCAATATTTAAAGATCCCCCTCCAACCGCGCGGTGTGGAAATACAGTATACTCTGAGAGCGTTGTGCACTCAACGCCAACACCTGCTCGACCATCTGACAGACAGCGTCTGATAACGATAATGGGTGACTAAACAACGTCGCTGCAGTAACGAGACGATGAAACAACTTTAGGCGCTCTTCAACACTCACGTCTACACCATCGTTTACCGCCATCCAGGTTCCCCTTCCTGTTCATGCGGCTCGTAACACTTGCTCCACCAGAAGATGCTTCTGGGCTCTTCAACACTCACGTCTACATCATCGTTTACCGCCATCCAGGTTCCCCTTCCTGTTCATGAGGCTCGTAACACTTGCTCCACCAGAAGATGCTTCTGGGCTCTTCAACACTCACGTCTACACCATCGTTTACCGCCATCCAGGTTCCCCTTCCTGTTCATGCGGCTCGTAACACTTGCTCCACCAGAAGATGCTTCTGGGCTCTTCAACACTCACGTCTACACCATCGTTTACCGCCATCCAGGTTCCCCTTCCTGTTCATGAGGCTCGTAACACTTGCTCCACCAGAAGATGCTTCTGGGCTCTTCAACACTCACGTCTACACCATCGTTTACCGCCATCCAGGTTCCCCTTCCTGTTCATGCGGCTCGTAACACTTGCTCCACCAGAAGATGCTTCTGGGCTCTTCAACACTCACGTCTACATCATCGTTTACCGCCATCCAGGTTCCCCTTCCTGTTCATGAGGCTCGTACCACTTGCTCCACCAGAAGATGCTTCTGGGCTCTTCAACACTCACGTCTACGCCATCGTTTACCGCCATCCAGGTTCCCCTTCCTGTTCATGAGGCTCGTAACACTTGCTCCACCAGAAGATGCTTCTGGGCTCTTCAACACTCACGTCTACATCATCGTTTACCGCCATCCAGGTTCCCCTTCCTGTTCATGCGGCTCGTACCACTTGCTCCACCAGAAGATGCTTCTGGGCTCTTCAACACTCACGTCTACACCATCGTTTACCGCCATCCAGGTTCCCCTTCCTGTTCATGAGGCTCGTAACACTTGCTCCACCAGAAGATGCTTCTGGGCTCTTCAACACTCACGTCTACATCATCGTTTACCGCCATCCAGGTTCCCCTTCCTGTTCATGCGGCTCGTACCACTTGCTCCACCAGAAGATGCTTCTGGGCTCTTCAACACTCACGTCTACACCATCGTTTACCGCCATCCAGGTTCCCCTTCCTGTTCATGAGGCTCGTACCACTTGCTCCACCAGAAGATGCTTCTGGGCTCTTCAACACTCACGTCTACACCATCGTTTACCGCCATCCAGGTTCCCCTTCCTGTTCATGAGGCTCGTAACACTTGCTCCACCAGAAGATGCTTCTGGGCTCTTCAACACTCACGTCTACATCATCGTTTACCGCCATCCAGGTTCCCCTTCCTGTTCATGAGGCTCGTAACACTTGCTCCACCAGAAGATGCTTCTGGGCTCTTCAACACTCACGTCTACACCATCGTTTACCGCCATCCAGGTTCCCCTTCCTGTTCATGAGGCTCGTAACACTTGCTCCACCAGAAGATGCTTCTGGGCTCTTCAACACTCACGTCTACATCATCGTTTACCGCCATCCAGGTTCCCCTTCCTGTTCATGAGGCTCGTAACACTTGCTCCACCAGAAGATGCTTCTGGGCTCTTCATTACACTCGGTTGTCGGAATGCTCTAGAGGTTTGGCATTCTTCTCTCGCAACTTATCGCCCCAGTTGCTGCCTCGTATATTTCAACACTAAAAAAATCTAATAACAATTTCAGAAAATTATTTCCTTCTTGGAACTTGCCAATAGTGAAACACAACAACAGATTGTTGTGGATCTATCTTTCGCTTCCTAAAACTTGCATATCATTTGGTTGTTGTTTCCAATGAGAACGCATAATACTCTACCACTAGGGTCACCTGTTTTTCGCGAAAAGAATTCTACGCAGACTAGACTCCAATGTACTATTGCATATGTACAGTATTCCTCTGGTTATTGGCCGCGTGACTTTGCCAGGTGACATTTTCTTACCTGACTGGACCAATCAGAACTAGGCAACTCCAAATCATCGAATGAGAAAGGAGGAGCTGAGCTCTAGTGTTTTGGAGTACAAGTAGTCAAAACATATTTTCGCGAAAACCAGGTGGTCCTATGTACTACTAATTACTGTAAAACAGGCGGTCCTATGTACTACTAATTACTGTAAAACAGGCGGTCCTATGTACTACTTATTACTGTAAAACAAATTTTTTTATCTAAAATCGTTCTCTATGATTTTTCTAACGGCCCCTGAAAGGTAACCAAGGACAAAGGGGCGGCTGTCCACGATAAAGTGAGCACTTTATAAATAAACTTTAGCAAAAAATTACTGCCCCTGCATGCATATATTTTAATGGGTGCGTTGAGTGACATTCGCCCAGTAAAGTTGATGACGATGGATGGAAAGTAGTTCCATATTCTAACGTCGAATGAAAAGTGTTAGGTAACCATTTATGAGAACTTAAACTTATTTATTTCGCTTTCTGTTTTTTGATGCATCGAATTGTAAAAATTAGCAGATTTGTACAGTATTTACTTTCTTAATAACTTCACAGTTTCACTTGACCGACACATGAATAAAGTGGTGAGGCCAACGGCAAGGTTAATTGTACATAAGGCGGAAGAAAACACAACGTGTATACAAGTAGATCTTAAACAGTTTTTTCAAAAGTGCTCAGTTTATCGTAAACAGCCTATAACTAATCAGAGACGAAATAGCGTGGCGATTCCATTGATGTGGGTGTACGTATTCACTGATTGGTCGGAAACGGGCCTTGTGGCTGATTGGGCGCTACGTGCTGCAAAAGGTTTCCTTATTTGCTGGGCTGTCTCCTGGCGAGTATGTTACCAGGCGCGGATTGGTGAACGTCGTTCCAACATGAAGCTGGTTAGTGACGCCATTTTGCTGGCGTGTGCAGCTGGAGTACGCGGTGTCAGCGACTGTTCCACATCTGTATAATTAAGTACTCTATGTTAGCGTGAATCAGCTATTGATCCAAAATATCTCTGGGCACGGCGCTTCGCAATGTACGTTACCGGCCAAATATAACCTTCTTATGCAACACTTACACTATTGTGATCATTGCGTATTGAGACGGCAAAAAGGACCGCGGTTGTGTAGTGGTTAGACTAATCGCCTACCAAACCGGGCTCGATTCCCTACTGGGTCCTTCCCCAGATTTTCAGATGTGGGAATCCTACTGGACGATGATGCTGGTCAGCGGGTTTTTCTCGGGGTTCTCCCGTTTCCATTGTTCATTCATGCGGACGCTGCTCCATACTCACCACGTTTCAAACTCATCAGCTCTTAAGGCCTCGGTATTACGAGGCGCCCAAATATCTTCACTCACTCACACTTGAGAGGCCAGACAGTGAGCCATATATATGAGCTATTCGCTCGTTTCAAATGATGGATAATTATCTGATTTCACAGAACGGGAGCATAAAAATTTACTCTGAGGTAATCTCAAGTCTTTTCTTAAAACTGGTAAATTAAAATTAATAATTAAAGTTCGCAATGGATAGTGTAACTGTTCCCAGAAAGTCCACAGGATAAGTTCTGATGCAGATGCCATATTGCAATGTGGTATGTCCTTACTGTCGGATATGACATTAAAGTGTTTAACATTTTATACTGGAGATTCCCCTTAACGATCCGGCCTCCTACCAAGGACCGCCGTGGTTGTGAAAACTTCAACAGGACGAAGGAAGGCTTCTAGTTTGTGCAGGTTTCCCCCTGCTCCGTAAGCCGCAAAATACCCAGCAAATACTTCAGTCAGACGCCCACATGGACGGGCGTCTCGCTTAAGATCGACTGAAGCACGAAGAATATGTGGATAAAAACGTGTGACGGTATTAGCCAACACATACAGGACGATGTCCTTGTCTCAACTTCTTCCTGAATGTAGGTGTTTTAAGTTGGAAAACAGCTGAGAATACCCCAATGATGTCAAAAAAATTTTGGGTTGGTTCCAGTGAAAAGGTTTGAAAATTATTCGTTGCCTTGGTTTTATATTAAAATATAACCATTTACATAGTTTTTCCCCGAAATTTTACAATCAATAAACGTTATATAAAAATATAGTTTTCCCAATGATTACAGTTAGTATAAAAAAGGTAACAAAAATAATCATGTTTAAAACTTCCCCCAAAATCTACATTTGTTCAAGAATACATCACTTTCCAGCTCTTTCCAACTTACATATAATTGTTTTTCTTTAAACCATGCTTAACTAAAATGGCAGAGAGCCCCCCCTCCCCTTTAAAATGTTTACGGAATAGCAATTCCTGTCCAAGAGAAAACTCTGTGCTATCTCCCTGAATCTGGGCGAGGCACCTCTATTTATATTTTATTTGAAATAATCTAGAACATTACAAAATGATCTTCACTCCGTCGATATCTGAAGCCCTGGAAGGGCATCCTTGTGGTGCGTGACTGGCTGGAGTCACGTGGTTAAGGTGACGTACGAGGGAGGGGAAGGCAGTCATAGATTTCGTGGGTGGTATCAGGCCCGCAGCGCCCATACTTGCAGACCAGCAGGCCCACCCAGCGGACGTGAGGCGTGGAGCTCGTCAAACACACCCCCGTCGCAGCGAAGGTAAGCCGTCCCAAACGGCCAACATTTCCTCAACTTCATATGTCACAGTCGGTTTGACTTTCGTTCGATGTGAGGGGATAGCTGCCACAAATGCTCCACTGCTAGCGTCCACATTGAAAATATAAATTGATCAATTGAGAAAGCACTTTTCCTTTTACCATGTAAGAGACAGTCACAGTGTCTTGTGATAGTACACCACTGCTAAGGAACTTCCGTGCTGTGTTCGGAGAACCATCACAGAGTATGTAAGCATACAGAAGCGAAGTGACGTCGCCACAGAGTACTTCAGTATACAGAGGTGAATTGGCCGCTTATTCCACGAAACACAGTCTCATGCCAGCAAAATGTCGTCACTATAGCAGAAAAATGCGGGAAAGCCGTTAGCCAATCAAAGCCGACAACCCAGCCAATAAGGAATATTTCGCAGCTTGCAGTAGCAAATCGGACACAAGGCCCGTCTCCCAGTGCTTCACACAGCCAACCGGCGAATGGGTAGCTACGCCCATATCGAAGAAACCGCCTTGTCATTTCATCTCTTTGTACTTATGTACTCTATGACCAGGCGGTAATTGGCTAGCGGCGTTGGGGCCGCGATGGCTGAGTGGCTAGCCTGCTCGCCTCTCACCATGGCGAAACTGGTTCAGTCCCCAGCCGGGTCACTCCAGGATTTTCGCATGTGGGAATAGCGCCGGACGATGCCGCTGGTCGGCGGGTTTTCTCGGGTATCTCCCGTTTCCCCCGCCCTTTCATTCCGGCGCTGCTCCATACTCATCTCAATAACCCTCATCGGCTCTCAAGATGTCGCTGTTAAGAGCATCCAAAATCACTTCACTCACAGTTTGCTGGCCAGTGATGCTTATTTTCACGTTGGACGGGGTCAGCTTCACATACTGTGCGCCATGTCGCTCATGTGTGCGGATGGAGTTCACGGTATAAGCGACTGCTTCACTTCTGTATTCTTGAGTATTCTGAGCTCCTATCATTGTATTAGCTGCAGAAGGACGGGCGAATGTTCTGGGATGATGTTTTAAATATGTCGGTGGACTAGAAACCCCGTTAGAACGCCACTACCGCGGGTCGCGCCCCGATAACCATGAACCGAACGTCCTCGTTCAATTTCGCCATGGCGTCATCGGCGGCGCGGCGGCTTTTATTGAGAGCTATCCCCAGGACGCGTGACTGGATCGGCCGGTCCCGAAGAAGGGGGAAACTGCTGACGGGGGGCGTTTTTAACACGCCGTGTATGGGCGCCCGATGGCGACACCGCCAGACGCCAGCTCATCTACGAAACCGTATTAGGTGATCGCACACGGCGCCGAGTGCGGCCAGGCGCTTATCGCGGGGGAAGGGTGACGTCATTTTTACCAGCCCGGGAGAGGTTGTGGAGCGACACGAACCTCATTACTGAGCAAGAGCCTGTGGAGTGTGTCTTTTATTTCTACACTATGACAACAGAGTATTTAATCATGCATAATGGCTATTCACGGTAAAATTAGCACTTTTGAAAGCCCTGCTTGGTTCTACCTGTAGCCTACGCACGTAGTGTAATCTTCCTCCTTTTGTAAAATTAACATTGTCATGGGTCTCATCACTTAATCCATGCGAAAAACAATTCTGATAATTTTTACAACTAGATGAAATTAAATAAAACTGAAAACGAAAGACATAATTTAAATTATTGCAAATTGGTACGTAACATTTTTTTTATTTGACGTTAAGATATGGAAGTATTTTCCCTCCATCGTTACCAGCTTTACTGGGCGCAAATCACTCAGTGAGCCCGTTAACATATATGCAGGCACTGCCCCAGTGGCTTTTTTCTAAGGTTTATTTCCAAAGTGCTTACTTTATCGTGAACAGCATTTAGAAGAAATGGCGGCGCGTATTCTGAACTCCAGCCGCATATGCCAGCAAAATGGCAGAACGTCGTTCACCAATCAGCTCTTGGTGATTAACTCGCCGGACGGCAGCGCCGGAATGCAAGGACGTGGGGAAACGGGAGATCCCTGAGAAAACCTGACGACCAGCGCCATCGTCCTGCACGAGTCCCACATGTGAAAATCCGGAAGCCACCCCGCCGGGAATCGGACGAGGTTCGTTTAGATAGGAAACGAGTAGTCTAACCACTACACCACCGCGGCTTCTCCAGTAGTTTGAGCTATACTTGAAAACGCAAAATTTAAGAGAAAATAATTTTTCTGTACAGTGGCGCGGAACCCGAAAATCGAAAATTAAGTTTTTTTTTTTTTTTTTTTTTTTCTCGTAATACTTCTTTAGAGTACGGTACATAAAAACCTATAAGCATGTTTACGTAGAAGTATCGTAAATTCAGTGAGAGTTTTGTAAGAGGCACAGAAAGTCCATTAAAAAAAAAAAAAACAATGAGATTTTAAATTTACGAATATTTCTGGATAATTCGCAGCTAGTACCTCCTGCTCCATAATTTTACTGAATTTTTTTCCCAACAGCTGAGAAAACTCGTCTGCTTTCGACATACATTCCTTGAAACAGGTGTATCCGCATTTACACTGATTTAACAGAAACAGTGTTATTTAGGGAATTCAAGGCGGTGGCGTGGCGACCCTCCATGACAACTCCAACTACACTAGCAAATCCGGCTCTACAGGTCGAAGCAGTGTGATACGCAATTGCAATATAGTTTATTCGCGGTTACTTCATACAAAAATGCATGGTTGTTTCCTAAATATGTAATATATCACAAGAGTTTTATACTTCTGTCAACATGAAAGTACCTTATTTTATGTTAAATTTAACTTTTACTTATATTTTGATTAATACTATGAGTAAAGACAGTGACAAACTATGTGTGTTGGTAATGCCTAGTAAGAAATAGCTCTTATGCAAAAATTTCATTAAAGTGGGTGTGCACGAATGCGGTGCGTTGGCTCTCTGGTGTAATTATCTAAGTTTTGTTTATGGGGCGGAGGAATATACTGGAAGTAGAACTTTCGCAGGGCTTCATAGAAGTGTAAAGTAACCGTAAACGGAGTCCGCGCGAAGATGCGTTCAGCTAACATCCCAATCGACCAGCTCCAAGCTCCGAACTGATACTGTGAAACCTGTCCGCTCAACTCCCACATCCGTCTGGGGCCCTCACATCCAGGAGAACCCGTGGTCCGGCCGAGGCACTATAGGCTGTTCACGGTCAAGTGAGCACTTTTAAGGCCCTTCTAAAGTTTTCCTTTCATCCAATTTCCATCTTCATTGTGCTTTTTAATATAAACATTGCACTGTAACCAATAAACACAGTGTATAAATTTCACCACCCTCTAAATTAAATATCTGAAGCTGCAATAAGATATATATAAATTAGTGGTTAATGTTTGTTGGGAAAATCTTAAAAAGTGCTCACTTTACAATTAACAGCCTATACCAAATCTCTACTGTCTCTCCAGGACAGATGCTGACAGCGTAGACAATGCCGCCTCTCCACAAACAGTCGTCACTTGCCCTGCACGGTGCTATGAAGTGATCAGGCCTTAGCTGAAGGGTTTGCCTAATCACACTTTCAAACATTGAACCAGGGCACGAGCGTGATTGCAATAACACCTTGCGAAGGACAGTTCCAGAAACTCCCTCTACCGGCCAGTAAAGGGGACCGAGAATATTAAACAACGCGCCCGATATAGGCTAACGTAACACTGGTAGCGGCGTCCTTTGTCATCGGGAAAGCGGACCAAGAAGCTATGGAGATGGGCGTGTCCGGCCGTCTATAATCGCCTCCAAGAATCAACCTCTGGCAACATGAACAAGGTGGGGACTTTCCTTTTATTTTTTTAATTGTAGTGGCGTGTGGTAATAAGACTTTATATAATTAATTACCATCTTGGTATTCAATTTAAGCTGCCCCGATCAATAGTCACGTCAATAGTTATTGTATAATCCTCATGTTCAATAAACCCCATTTTATACTGTTGCGCTCTACCTAATCATGACTCATTATTTAGCTACGCCCATAGCCCCTTTCAGGTACGAATTGTCTTGAAAGATAATTCGTAACGACGGCCTAACGCAGCCGTCAAGTTGAACGAGAATGTAGTCACGTGACTGCTCGTCAACGACAGAGCGCATTATTGAGAGTCGAGAGACGCGGCGCGTTGACATTAAGCTGGTTCCACAACAGTGCGATGCGTTGCGTTGCGGTGAGCAATAGCCAATCAGGATGAAGCATATTCCGTCGCAGAGCATCGGCGTTGAGTGAGTTACGAGAAATTCTTGCGCTGCGATTGTCGGCGTCAGCCTGTGACGGAGAATGTTTACAAGAAAAATAAAAACATATATTTTTTTTTTTTCCCATTTGAAAACGACGATCGCGTTTACACACGTTTTAGTATTTGTATTTTTATTATTGCTGCGTGGATGTGCAAAATAGACGTCAAGGCTTCTTATAGATATGGAAAAAGTCCTAGAATTCGTTTATGTCTCGTTCCCGCTAGTTTTCGTCAGACATCACGTTCATATTACCCAGTTTTTATCTTCTACCACTTAAAACATACAGTTTAAACTTTTTGCGCTTGCCTTTTGTTACATTCGTGAGTTCTGAAAATGTAATTTCCGCCCTTAAACTAGATAGCAGCACCATCTCAGACGGCATCCGTCGCCGACAGATCATTTGCTTACTTGTGAAACAGCAAGCATTGCTCTGTCGCAGCCCAACATATCGCACTATTGTGGACCCAGCTGACTTACCGCAGCGACGTCTGCTTGCGGCCCATGAAGCACGCGATAAAGGCCGAACTGCGCTAGTTTCGTTTGCGTAAGGACGGCCGGTCGCGTCATCTGCGGTCCCCGGTTGTTTCGTCTGCGACGATGGCATCTCGCGGAAGAACATCGGTGTTAGGGGAACGTCTAGAAGACAATTACAAACACCTCCAGGTCTCGTCTGGTTATAAGGAAACATTGGTACGGGTTCTCTCAAGACTACTATATGTATTCACGGGAATCTGAATTTATCGCAAGTATGATATTACTACGCGCAGTTCACGCGAGTGGATTAAACTCCAGATTTCGTTTTGTCTTTTTTCTCCCTTTCATTAAATTAACTGCGGACAAAAGCCTTGTAAAATCCGCTTTTATCATTTCCAGTCATTTTTTTTTTTAAATATATTTAATACAATGAAAGTTAAAAGTGTTAGATCTTAATAATAGTTCTTGTCTTTCCTGGAAAAAGTCTAATTTTTGAACATTTATTTACTGAGATACTGGTGAACATGGATTTTCTAAACAATATTTTACTAGGAGTCCGGTTGAGGGGCTTCAATATATTAATAACAGCCTTGAACACCTTTGTATATTGCTGTTTACATCCTTTGTTATTTAATAGGGCCACGGTGGTGTAGTGGTTAAACTACACGTCTCCCACCACAGGCGGGAAACGGGGTTCGATTCTCGGCGGGGCTCCCCCTCCACCTTTGTTTTTCGCATCAGGAAGTCGTGCTGGACGATAACGCTGGTCGGCGGGTTTTCTCGGGGATCTCGCGTTTCCCTTGCCCTTGCATTCCGGCGCTGCTTCTCTCTCACCTCGCTTCACACTCATCGGTTCTCATGACCCTGATGTTAAGAGCCGCCCATTAAAACAAAGCGGCGTACGTACGAGCAGACAGCACTTTGCCGTGGTTTGGGTGACTGGGTCTATCGTCTTGCATTTTTCGGGACCTTATTTTGTTGTGTGGAAAAACTAAATAAAGAAAATGTTAATGAGGCAGGCGTCGAGTAACAGACTATATATGAGGCAGATATATGTAGTGGTTTCTTATATGTAAGTGTACCGATCGACGAATGGTTGCGTTACGCTCTGGAGGAGTGCATTATGTCTCATTGTTATTCACAAACTATACTTCATCGTTGTGAACACACCTGAGTGATTTCACTGGTTACTTATGTTCATAATATTACCATTTCTCAATGTCTGTGGGCTGGGCCAGGTTTTGTAAGAAATTTAAGTCTGCATTAAATTGAATATTTGATACTGAGCTCCTAATTTATTTACAAATACTACTAAGAAAGTACCCTTAACTTAATACCTCACTATGAATTGCGATCACGTACAGTTTACAACTAATATCTACATAATCATCAAACACTTAACCAAAACTAATGGAATAAAATAACTAATATAAGTACTTATGAATAGGGATACCTTTCTTTTTCGCGAAATTATTTCCGCGCAGTCTCGACTTCCATAGAATACGGTTACATTTGCAAATTTCCTTTGTCTATTGGCTGCCTGCCTTTGTGAGAAGACATCTCCTCCCTGACTACGCCAATCAGAAACAAGTTACTCTGACAATGGACGTTCCTGATTCGCCAGTAGACACTACAGTCACGTGAAAGGTAAAATCAGCCAATTACGACAGTAGTTCTGAACTAACGTACTTTTAAGTACTACGAGTCGTGGAATCTTTTTGCGAGAAACGGGTGCCCCTACTTATAACGAGTGTATCAACACCTATTAAATTGTTTAAAGACTATTCACGATAAAGTGAGCACTTTTGAAATTAACCTTAGAAAAAAGTCACTGTCCTTTCCTGCATACATTTTAATGGGCGCGCTGAGTAACATGCGTCCAGTAAAGTTGGTAACACGGGATGGAAAGTGGTTCCATATCTTAGCGTCGAATAAAAAGTGTTAAGTAATCATTTATGATAGTTTAAATTGTTTCTTACGGTTTCTGTTTTTTTTTATGCATCGACGACGAGTAAAGATGAGTAGATAAGTAAAATAAATACTTTTATAATAATTTCACAGTATTAATTGACCGACGCATGAATAAATCGATGAGGCCCATGGCTGTGTTAAGTTTATATTAAAGCGGATGAATACACAACGGGCATACAAGTATATCTTAAGCGGGGTTTTCAAAAGTGCTCATTTTAACGTGAATAGCCTATAGTAAATTATGTACCCATATTCGAAAGTTTCCATATTTACAATAAAACCTGAATCACACGTTCATCCAGTGCCGCCTTAATATAGTCAAGATTTCCACCAGTTCGCAATGTTCTAGAGTGTACACTGCGCCCCGATGCTCTGTAGCCCTCTACTCGTCGGGTACCGAGCTCTCTCGTCCGAGCAGACCTCACACACGCACTCGTCCACACTCGTCTTACACCCTCCACACACTCGTTCGTCCTCTCCGCTGATGTGCCGCGCTGCACAAGACTCTGCCCGATAGCCGCACTACAGCCAGATAGGTACCCCAAAAAATTTCCATTCTTCGGCTGCGGGGGGGGGGGTGTGTTTTATAGTGTCTTCGGTTCTAGTCTAGAAACATCTTAACGCGTCGGGTTGTTCCGAGGAAGGAGACTACCATAAGTTTAATTTAATAACCCACCGCCGCACGACATCTCCTGTAGTGGTAAGGGGGGGGGGAGGTAGCGCCAGTCAAGGTAGCTATCAAACAATCCGACCCCCCAGGCAATGTAAGATATTGGTGACTCGCCTAACCGACCACGGAGAGACACTCCTTGACCATGATCAGGAGGGAGGGGGGGATGAGTCATAACAATAAGAAGCTGCCCGTGTGACCAAGTCACAGACGATAAGTTGCTGTGCTGTCAAACCTTTCATAATGGCCGAAAGAGTTCGCAGGCGTGTGATGCCCAACTAACAAGCCAACGGCAGAAGTAAAATGAGATAGCAGTGTTTAAGTTCAGATCGCTGCCACATAAAAATGCGAAATTTGCATATCCTTACTCAGTGATCGTTGTAAAGAAGGTTATGCTCTGCAGTGGTTTGAACAATTCCGTCACCAGGCACTGATTGGTGTATGACACATCACCGTATCACAGATCACATAAAAAAACAGACGTAAACCAGCCCATCCTATCACAAACTGCAATGGCACACGCTAGCAAAATGGCGTCACTGGCCAGCAAAATGTCAATTGGCAGCCCATCTAATAGGGAACTTTTCGCAGCAAACAATAGCCAGTCTAACATAACATTTTTTCCCCAGAGCCGCGCGCGGCTAATCAGAGGATGTGTACGCGCATTTCGACTCTATATACTTATCTACTCTGTGGCTGTATCTCTGGCAACTGAAGACATTTTCCCAGGAGATATAAAGATACGCGCCTAAGTTTAACATCTGTATATTTTAATATTCTGTCGGCACGCACGCACTTCTTCAAACAGATCCAAGCGTGTGCGCGCGACATCAAGCGGGAAGGACTATATGTAGCTGCGAGTTAAATTTCCTGAAGCCGTAAACATAATGGAACGTGCACACAGACGCATGTGGGGGAATGACACGTCCCTAGGCCAAGAAAGTAAAGTTTCTTTCCAGTTTTACAAGTTTGCCATTCGAGATAGACAAAGAGAGCGTGAAGACTAAAATGGTCTCTACGATCCCGTGCATATCGTTGTGCTAATACCTCCCCGTACAAGCGTATCTAACTTTAAGAGGCAATAGCGTAGGCTACAACTAGCGTAGGCTATTTGGATAGCATGACAAAAAAAATGGCAGTTAAGAAAAGTTGATGTATCTTAAAGGATACATGCAAGCACACAAGCAGTACATTGCTTTGCTTTTCTATCTGAAAATAAATAATTAAAAGTCAATGAAATTCTAATCCTGAAATTGATCCATCAGAATTACCCACCAGATTGAAAGTGAAGAAATTTCGAGGGGGCTATTTGTATAATGTGGTGGGGTAATGAGGATAGCAGTTAACAAAGAATAATATAGTTTAAACAAGTGTAGTATTCCAATATTGTGTACATGGCAATAATAGAAAAAATTAATGTGTATGTAAACAGAATTACCGTTTACTGCTTATTAAAAAAAAAAAAAATTAAACATTCATTGTTTGGATGAATTGTTCTCCCTTCTCTTCAATACAAAATTAGTTTACAGGCATTTACCACCGATGAATTGCTTCCTTCATTCAGCTTCAACGCACTTTTTATGGTACCGTATCTACCTACATCACAGTTCTGGCAGCGATTCTAATCACCTTTTAGGATACATGGCTTCGAGTAGTAGCCGACACCGCAGAATCTGCATTTGTAGCCGTCTGTGATGGAATCACTAACGTCATCCTCTTCACTTGATTAGGACAGTGCAATCGAACGTTTTTCCTTCTGAACTTGAGACGATATGTTTTTGTCTCGTGTTCAAGAGCTCCACTTCCCTATAAAAAGTAAGCCACTTTGCATATTTGCGCCAGCCCGTTATTAAATTGAGCCGTGGACGTTTTCCCTGCCGTTGGCGAATAGTTTGGAACAGCTCTGGAAGACCACTATGTATGCTGCCTCATCTACGGAGAAAAATACGTAGCAGATTCGGCGCCCGACGTCAAGTGGACCTTCGAAGTAGCAGCGAGTCGACCAGCATAATAGTCGCCTCATCGTCAGAATTACTATTACCAGGAGCGCCCGTGTTTCCAGCCCCGGCCAGATGAAAGACTGACGTGCCTCACTACTATTGGCTACGCCTTGGTGACGTCAGTGGTGATGCCAAGAGTTGCAGGTTGAACAGAGAAAATAGTCAATACTAAAATAAAAGACTGTCGACTTGTGGCTCTAAAGGCTCTCTATTTTAGAATTCACTTCTCTTATTGGTTAGAATTAAATGTGCCTAGTTAAATGCTGAATACCTCGATGATAAATATGACAAATGTGAAGCATAGTTGAGGGGTGACGAAAGGGATTTTAAATAATTATAGTCAATGAGCCAGGCAGTTTTTTTGGTACCAAATGGAGGTACCAAGAATCTTTTACATCAGTGATTCCCTATAATCTAGGGATGCCGAAAAGGCAATCTGGACAGCCCAACTGAGTAGATTTTAATAATGGCAGCAATTTCAATATGGCTGCTAGAGGGGTTATGGAATCTACTATATATCTGCTCCCGTTAGTCCGATTTCGACCATTCTTTTTTTCAAACTAAAGATATCGGGTAACCACCCGAGATTATTTGTAAAGAGGTTCATGTTCGTAACTTCGATCTGTTTAAAGTTAAATTCTAAAAAAATAGGTTTTTATGTGTTTTTGAACATATTTAATCACTTAAATCATGCAGAATACTGTGTTAAAATACCAAGATAGATAAACAAACAATGAAGCTTATGTGAAAGCTGTTGTTGAGTTGCTTGACAATGATTGGGTAAACCCACGTGAAAACAATACAAAATATATGGTCACTTTATCAATCAGGGATTGTTGCATCACAAGACATCACAAAAGCTCTACTTCATGCCCAAGAAGTGGGACTAGCAGCTTACAAAGAATTTGTAGAAAACCGGCTGAAAAAAGGCAAAGACTTTTATGCACCTTTAAAGAAAATGAAACACAAAACTTTAGCAACATGAAACAGAAGAAGACCACACGAGGTAATGTTGAAACCGTAGTTATGGCTGACCACCAGTTGTTTGCAAGAATGCTCATTCTTGCTAGTTCAAGTAAACTTGTTACTAAAGAAGTGTGTACCCCTTCCATGAGCTCTAGCAAACTGTCATGGATCTCTGAAAAAGAGTAACAAATCATCTCTTGGACGACATATAGAGCAGCAAACCATACAAGTTGATGGTGTTAACAAATACCCTTCTACAATTATAATTGGTGGTATGGCAATGATACACAAAATCAACGAAGAAAATCGCACATTTTCGGAGATCTCACAGCTACTCTAAAGACTACTTTGCAACATGCTAGTAAAAGTGACCGTGTAGATGTGTTTATATATATATATATATATATATATATATATATATATATATATATATATATATATATATATATATATATATATATATATACACACACACACACACCAAGAAAACTCAATCAAGCAGTTCGAGAGAAAGAGGATAACATCTTCTTCTGAAATCCTTATTTCGAAAGTAATACTTAGTTGTAAAGTTAAAATATTGGAGGCAATTGTAGTCACGCACCTCTAGCAAAAATGTGCTAACACAATATCTTGTTGATGAATGGAAGACGAACAGACAACAAGTTATTGAGCCGAAAAAGTAGTCTGTAACACAAAAAAAAAAAAATGTTTCTGTGTAACTGAATGTCAGGTGGAAGAAGTGCAATCCTTTCAGCGCAGCCAAGAAGAGGCAGATACACGAATATTTAAGCATTTTCAACATCCTGCCCATTCCCAATATTCATCAGTGATTATTGTATCAGAAGACACTGATGTTTTCATTCTTTCTTTGGCTTTCTGTGGCAGAATTGGATGTGACATTTACATGTGGTTAGGAACAAAGGATCGAACATGATTAATATCGATTAACAGGATAGCTAGTGAATTAGGTTCATCAGTGACTTTGGGGTTACTAGGATTGCACGCCTTTACGATGTGACACTGTCAGTTCATTTTCATGTCAAAGTAAGATTAAATGTTTTAAACTGCTGACTGATTCTGAAGAGTTCAAGAAATGTTTTGCTCGTTTAGGGATGAGTGACAATTGTCAGAAGAGCTTTTCGAAGTCTTGCAGGCATTTAAATGCAGACTATTTGCTTGCCTTACAGAGGGAGTACCTATATGTGAATGAATTGTGTTATGATTTTTGGAGAGCAAAACGAGGATTAGCTCCATCATCCTCTCTTCCTCCTTGCAAAGACACGTTACACCAAAGCGCCTTAAGAGCGAACTACCAGTGTGCCATTTGGAAAAGAAGCCTGGAATGTGAGCCAAATATTCCTTCACCACAAAATCTAGGGTGGACTCTTAAAAGTGAGGGAGTGATTGAAGTTCAGTGGATGACAGGATTGCCTGCCCCCCAAACAATTTTGTACATGATAGCATACAAATGCAGGAAGGCGTGTACATCACGTTGTGAGTGTGTTAGTAATAGTATTAATTGCAACAGTTCATGGTGTAGCAATATCAACAGTAATGCATATGGAATAGATGAGGGAGAAACAGTTGAATATTATGACGGCAGTGATATAGACATTTACAACTAATGAATTTCATATGTTGAAAACTTTATTATGTTGGTATTAATTCCAGCTACACTAATAATTATCTGAATGTTTGTCTAGGGATTGTGACCTGGGTAAACACACTCAGTATGCTAAAACTATACGTGCATTAGTATTTATTGTTAACTTTTCTATTGTCAACTTTCAATTTATAAATATGTTGGTAATATGTTTTATATGGTACATTATATGCAGTTGTGAGATATTTACATTCTGGGGACAGTTCAATATAGCAGTGTAAATAAAAAATGCGATGCATGCATATAGATAATTCATATTAAAATGAAAATCTTTTTTTTTTTTTCAAAATGAAAAACATTATAATTTTAGACGACATGATGCAAACCAACATAAAATTATCGCCTTTATGTCTTCTGCTGATGGGGTTTTTTTCGGGGGTGTTTCCAAAATCTCCAGGCCACAAGGGGTAAAGTGTGTGTCAAATATTTGCGACGGAGCTGTTCTTCTTGCTGCAATTAGGTTGGGGTTGTTTCACTCTTGCTTATAAGTTATTCTTTGCCTTGGAAACTGCTACATTCTGTCGTAATGTGCTGTGGTAATCTCGTGGATCTTCTCGAGCTTTTATTTTGATTATAGTCTTCTGAGGACTGGGAAGAACGTCTCAAATTGACGTTTTCCCGAGGACACGAGCAGGGACCTGGGAAGTGTTAGGCATTGTCTATTGCACTTAAATTCTTTCTTCATTCTGCATCTCATTAAAACCTGCATGTGTCCTTGGCAGTGGAATATGAATATGTGTCAGAAACTACAAAACGGAAGTCCTCAATTGCTTGATGCCTGAAAGGAAATATTCCTGTACAAGCAAACCCATCAACTGCTAGTCCAACAGCTGCTGTTGCCTTCTAAGCAAAATTTCAAGAACATTCCAAGAATATCGTGTTCCAGGAATAGTACTTTTGATTTTAGGAGTTCGTTCATTTCATGCAGCACTTTCAACTTCTAATAATTACACGCCTCCCATTACAACAGACGTTACTGCCCGTTCCATTGCTTCATTCTCTCACTTCAGCCGTGAATTCTTATTTTTATTGTGTTTTATCATTTGAAAATAAATACGGGGATATAATTTCAGTATTTAAGAACAACAAATACAAAGCTGTGCAGTATCAGTATAGCCCCTCTAATTCCTATCCGAATAGCACCTCAAGACACAATGTAACGTGGCTAGACGTAGATCTTAAACCAAATGATATAAACTGCTGTAATGAAGGTTCAGGTATGGCATGAAACCGATGATGCATCCACCATACAATGAAATACGGTAATCGATATACAATAACACTTAAAGCTTACGTTCTGACACTAAAATATGACATGGCAGGCGCAGTGCCTGTATTTCTCACCTACCCTCACATTATTCGGGACACCGGTACTTATAAAAAACTAACCGCACACTTATAACAACACTCAGACTTTCAGTTTGTCGCATGGAACAACAACATGGCGTCTCCAGTTGCCGCACAGCATGCGCCAAACCTTGGCGTTGTCCAAAAAGTCCCGCTATCTGAATTACCCCTCTGTACTCTATTGCCAATTGTTGCAAGTCACACTATACTTGGCTCAAGGTAACACTGGATTCTTATTTTTGAAAACCTTGATTAGTTCTCCAAGTCACAGAGTAGTTGAAACTACAGAGGTGAAACAACCCCTTCTACTGCAAACTTCAGCCCCACACGCCAGTAAAATGGCGTCAAATGCCAGCGACATGGTGCACCACTGTTCGCCAATCTACGCCTGGTAACTTACATGCCAGGCGGTCGCCCAGACAATAGGGAATATTCCGCAGGATGCAGTAGCCAATCAAACTAAAGACCAGATTCCAGAACCTCGTGTCGCCACTCAGCGAATGCGTATGCTTACATCAAAGAAAACGCTGCGAAATTTCTCTTCTTTGTACTTATACATAGAGATCTGAAGAATTAGCGGATTCATTTTGTGACAAGTTAGAATTCAAAACATGTGGTTTTATATAACATTAGCAATTGGCCCACATACTGTTTGGCACCTCCTGGAGAACGCTGGCCCAATCGTCGCATTCCACTGTGACAACAGACATCCACTGCACAGTTTATATAGACAAATGTGTACATAAGACTGTAGAATCTAGCCTGCAGGTCATTGAACTCGCGAATTCTTCAGGTCTCTACTTATAGATATTTTGGGACATAAGGTTGCTACTATGGAATCAGGTCAGCTGGTGAATTGGCCGGAAATGCAGTCCTATTGAGCTTATTGGCAATATCTCAAATCCCTCGTTGATGAGGACCTACGCTCTAAATAAGAATCAGTGGGAAATCACTGATTGTTTCAGTGGAAAAATTTCACTGAGTGCATTAATGACGTGAAAAAATCCACTGACTGAATACGTGACGGCTGACTACAGTGTCGAATTAAATATTGTTTTTATTGAATTTAGGCAAATAATTACGTGAAATAGACGTATTTATGATAGTATACTATTTATATTGTGAAATTTACTGTAATTTAAAAAAATGACAAAAATTCGCAGGTGGCTGGGCTCGAACTCGCCCACCCTTCGACTCTAGGCCGTTGCCTTAAGCGGTATTCAAAATAGAGATTTGCTACGCGACGCGTCGCATCGAACATCAGCCAATCAGAGCCTTGACGCTAGAGTCGAGCGTCGATAACGTTGCACGAGCGACGAACATTGGTTTTGACGCTCGTCGCCAGCGCCGGGGAATAAGAAAAATACTTTTCTGTGCTTCATAATAAATAAACAAGTGAGAAGCTGAGATAAAGAACAGATGAAAATATAACGGTTTGCAGAGATACTAATTGGAGTCCAAATTTATATCAATTTTACCCACCTTTAGGAAAACAAACGTATGTTTACCGATGCCTGAAGAGTCGTTCACGTTCTACATCATTTGGAATTTCAATATAAAGTTTTTATTAAAGAAAAGTGTATATCACTAGAAAATAACAATTTTATTAACTAAATGGCAAGACACTTCACTCCACTTCGTTCGTTCTTAGCATTTCGTTGCAAACTTCCTTGCAAGATACCAGATGGCAGCACGGTCTGCGTCGCCGGCGGCAGAACATCGCTCTATTGTGAAGAGACAAATATTGCTCGTCACTGGCGACGCGCCGCATCGCGACGCTCTATTGTCAAAACCGCTTTACCATCTGAGCTTTCACACCAACTTGGAATTATGGGAGGAAAATGCATGTGTTGTTATTCCGCTGCGAAATCGTGTAGTTTGAAGATGTATACTCATACTTTTCGTGTTTGGTTTGGTTGGTACAGTTAGGTTTGTTAAAACGACTAGTATGCATGAGTGCACTCTCCTAGTGTGTTCATATTACCTCGTAAAATTGCAGTTTGAAAGACGAAACACATTTCAGAAAGTATTTTGTATTAGTTTAATTCGTTTATTCGCTGTTACTTCGCGTTGTTTTTCGGCCATTTTTTAAACGATGTTCGACGGCCATTTTTACACGCAGTTTCTCTAATACATAAGTTGAAAATAATTACAGACGGAGAGAGATGCTCAGATGTTTCAATGGCCCATCTATCAAAAAATAAACCACTGAGAAAACAGTAGAAAAAATGGCTGACGACGAATCAGTGGGAAATCTCACTGAATCCACAATGAAAGAAATATTGCATTTTTTCACTGGTTCATCAGTTAAATTCGCTGAAGTGACTGTCGTATCAGTCAGATACGTCTGACTGATTTAAACAGTGAAATTCTCACTGGTTCAGATTTAGAGTGCAATCACGGTAAGTCTGATAGCGTTGCGTTAAGGGTGCCGACTATCAGAACATTCGATTTTTTGTTCGTTTCTCAAATACTTTTCAAATGTCGTTCTTTAGTCAATATATCCTTGTCAATATACAGAATGTCCCGGAACTCTCGCATGAGAACCACACCACGTGAATCCTGAGCGACGATGGAGACGAGAATGTTTGTGGCAAAAATGTCGTACGATGACATATTTCGTGTACAAAGTGGCCACACAGCACGGAGTTAGTCCCCTCTTGCGCTCCACTCATATACTACCACTAGCCTGGCCATCATGTTATAAGTGCGGGTTCAAAGACCGCCCAGTCCTAAAATTTGTTCAGCACTTAGTTTGCATAACGCGTTAGCCATTGCAGAAATTAGTGGATTAACTCCGCGCTGTGTTGCCACATTGTACACGAAAAATGTCATCGTACGACATTTTGCCTCTATCATTTTCGTCTCCAATTTCGTTCAGTATTCACGTGGTGTGGTTCTTATGCGAACGTTCTGGGACATTCTGTATATAAAAGAGTATTCAAATAAAGACATTTCGTAATTTAATTTTTCTGTTTTTGTTCTACTTATGTAAAATGTACCTCTCATAATTTAACGACAGATACTCCACAAAAGTTCAGGCACAACCACGGATTAAAATATTCTATGTTTCGTGTGATTTTCCGAAAACTGCTGAATTTCTGAGAACTTTTCCGTTTCTAACTACCCACTTTTCAACAAATTGGCACACTTACGACCCCGGTGAAATGTTTATGGAAAATTATTATTAAAAACTCCAGTTTGAAGTTCTCTCTCTTATTTCCAATTTACTACAAAAAAATATGATGGATCAATATAGTACTGCAATTAATACCGTTATAACTTAAGCCGTTATAACTTAGTATTATGGGGACATAAGACTAGTTAACATGTTATAAACTGAATTATGTTACCTAGATCCTTTTATGGCGAAAACAAATTAGTTTTCCTTAGTTCTCTCTCTTGTGTTAGCGTGCAGAATCATGTTCTTAAACAACAATGCGCATGCGTGCCCTTCCACATCGCGTTCGCCGTCGCGTGAAATAGAACATTCTCGTGGAAAATGACTGTCACTCTGTGTAACAACATTATGTTTATTTTCGAAGAATTCTGACGTGACGTCTCACCTTATATCCACACGTGACAGTTCTTTCGACCATAGGATACGGGAAATCCCGTAGGCCTAAAATACGGGGCGTCGACGGTTCTCCACTTTAGTTAAGCATTTCATTAAAAATAATAAATGTTTAGGTTTTTATATACTCTTCACACACCTGCACATATCCCTATGTTAATGCTGGTATTCTGCTATAACACGCGACCACACACAGAGTAGATAAATATACGTGGTGGTTCCTTTGATGTAGACGTAACCGTTATCTGGTTGGCTGATCTGTAAACAGCTTCAACCTTAGCATATATATTTTGCAAATGAGAAATTACTACACTAAAGGTTCCAATAAAAATTATGATTTCCTAAAACAGATCAGACTTCAACAACGAGCACGTTTCGTCAAGGGTAAAATTAGCTGCTCACTAGCTCAGCAGTCAATGAACGAACAGATGAAACGCAAACTGACAAGAACAGAGAAGGGAAACTGCTCGGCTGCTCGCTCGACTGAAGTTTGCTCTATCGATACATCGATAGATATCGAGTATTTCGCTGATTGAGATGGCAGCAAGCTAGGTTGGACAGCCCTCTATACAAGTGAGGCCTCTTTACAGGACTGTTAAACACTCAATCACACTACTGCTTCCTGCTTATTACTGGCTCACAGCTAAACGGGGCGTGTCTAAAGAACTGTCGTCCAATCACAACAGTACAAGAAAAGAAAAAGAGTTTGCAGTCTACCTCGCCTACAAATGAATTCGCGAAATACTCATGGATCTATCTATCGATAAAGCCCGAGTGTTTCACGAATTCATTCTGTGAAGGGGTAGACTTCAAACACTTGTTTATTTTTTCTACTACTGTGATTGGTTTATCAGTGGTTTGTACACGCCCCGTTTAACTGTGAGCAAGTAATAAGCAAGAAGCAGCAGTGTGAGTGAGTTTTAAACATTCTGTAAAAGGACTCACTTGATCGCAGCAACCAATAAGCAAACGATATTGTCTCGAGTGTGTAGAAGACTGTCCAGCCTATCTTGCTGCCACATCAATCAGCGAAATTCTCGGGCTCTATCAATCGATTATTGACTACGTATCCATTTGATAGTGTACGTTGTAAAGTACTCGTATTGGCATTGCTGATCAGCGTATTACCTAAACTTACCAGCAATATGGCTGCCGTTTAGTGAGTTAGCTTTTGTAAATTAATTTTAATGTAATTTTATGATCATACGAAATTTCACATTCAACAATCTGCATAAACCAGCTGCTCATTATGGTCGTTTAAAACGTGAAATTTTCCTGTCCATAAAAAATGCTTATTCATTGGCGTCTGCCACGGTCCGATAATTTTCTTTTTTATTCAACTTGGTTGCACCTGATACGGTCACATTGTTTATTCCGGTTTTTTTTAACTGGCTAATAAGTTGAACATGGCATGAGAAGAAGGGGCCGCTATTGTGAAGTGGTTAGACTGCTGGCCTACCACCAAGATGAGCCGGGTTCGATTCCCGGGCGGGCTCGTCCCCGGATTTTTGCATGTGGGAATTGTGCCGGACGATGCCATTGGCCAGCGATTTTTCTCGGGGATCTCCCATTTCCCCCGCTCTTGCATTCCGGTGCTGCTCCATACTCATGAATCATCTCGCTGTCCCCTCATCGGCTCTCAAGACATCGCTGTTAAGAGCCACCCAAATCACTTCACTTCTTTGTGGTCCAATCATAAAAGGAAAACTAGAGTATGCCTACTTGAAGCCTAGCCTGTCGCTGAAAATATTTGCAAAATTAAAGTACCTCTATTAATAACGATAAAATTGTGTCGCTACCGAAGGGGGCTGGGAAAGGTTTCAATATGGCGGCATATTTGCACGGCACGTGACTGCACGCGTAGCTACGTTCCAAGACGACGTTCTTCATTGTGATGGCCTGCAGACGAGCACGCGCCATTCCCGGCCTCTCTACGCGCAGTTCTGAAAGGGAATGGAATCCTGAAGAGCAGGCGCGCGCGTGACGTCACGTAGGGTAGGGAGGCCGTGTTATACGGCGTAAATGGCGCAGCACAATGAGATCCCGCGAAGCGCGACCGTGACGAGAATATCCGCCAGCCACGCAGCTGCTGCTTCTACTAACCAAGTCGAAAACATTTCTAGCCCCACCTGGTTCTCCACACTTTTGCCAGCTAACACGTTGATGTCTGCACACATTTGCTGACACATAAGACAATTTAGAATTGAGTTACCTAAATCCACTACTGCAAGAACACCGGTTCTGTTAGTGTCTGTGTTAGAACTCACCATCCTCCTATTGATCCATATCCCCACCCTGTACTTTACAGCGTTCATTATTGGCCGGTCATCAACCAATGGAAAGCCAAGCTGATATTGGCCCAATAAAATGTCCATTATCGTACAAAATAATTTACAGTAAATCATTTCGCTTTGAGTGGCTATAAAAAGAAAGAAAGCAATTCTATCTTTAGCAATATCGTTTTACTGCGCTGTCCTGTTCTTGTGAGGTCGTCTTAAACACTAACCGAACAAAAATTGCACAGCCATTCGAGTTTTGTTGTGAACAACAAAGAAATTTTCTAATAAGCTTTGCTCGAGCTACACTCGAGCATAGTCTAGAAAGTGTTAAATGATCTGTAGGTCAGACTTCACTGTCATGTGTATTCTCGAGTCTCGGCTTACTGTTCATTGGCTGCTGTTCCAATGTGTGGCCAGTCTTCCTTCAGACCAGGTGGCCCGGGATTCGGTCCTTTTTTTTTACTTGCAGGTGTATTATTGGCTCAGTCTTGGCCTGGGCGTATCTAATAAATATAAACCTGCACAACTCGCGTTATTATTCGATATGCTGGACTCCACTTCCCTATATCTACTCGAGCACAATTCGTGATTTCGTTGGCTACTGGCATACGGTATCATATACCCGTGTGACCGTTTTACTGGAGATTGGTTGCTCAACCCCTGAGCCTATACTATTGACTAAAGATAGAGGCAGTGATATTTCGTTGGCTACTGGCATACGGTATCATATACCCGTGTGACCTTTTTTACTGGAGATTGGTTGCTCAACCCCTGAGCCTATACTATTGACTAAAGATAGAGGCAGTGATATTTCGTTGGCTACTGGCATACGGTATCATATACCCGTGTGACCTTTTTTACTGGAGATTGGTTGCTCAACCCCTGAGCCTATACTATTGACTAAAGATAGAGGCAGTGATATTTCGTTGGCTACTGGCATACGGTATCATATACCCGTGTGACCTTTTTTACTGGAGATTGGTTGCTCAACCCCTGAGCCTATACTATTGACTAAAGATAGAGGAAGTGATATTTCGTTGGCTACTGGCATACGGTATCATATACCCGTGTGACCGTTTTACTGGAGATTGGTTGCTCAACCCCTGAGCCTATACTATTGACTAAAGATGGAGGCAGTGATATTTCGTTGGCTACTGGCATACGGTATCATATACCCGTGTGACCTTTTTACTGGAGATTGGTTGCTCAACCCCTGAGCCTATACTATTGACTAAAGATAGGGGCAGTGATATTTCGCAAAGAGATTTAAATACAAGATACAGTGAATAGCACTGTAGGGTAGACCAGGTTTTTTGATTGGCTGAAGCATGTCCGTGTTAAGTGTTTGCGCACGAATCACGAAGGTTCAATTCGGAGTTACAGAATACTGAGTGGCTTGCTCAAATGCGGAAACGACACCAGCAGCCAATGGAGACACGCCAAAAGCTGAGCTGCATATATGTATAATATTAAAGTATACTGTGTGCTCCGATTTTCACGCGGAAAATCCCTGGCCCTAGCTAAAGGCATCCTTGGGACGAGCTAAACAACTTGTCTGCCAATGACAGCAATCACATGACCATACAACCCTTAGAGTTTAGTCTGCCACCGAATAATAACGTGAATTTTGCGGGTCTCTACTAATGAATTATGATCAAATTTAAACACCCGATGGATACACGTGTTTGAAGTCTAGTTTCTCCTAAAATTAATTCGCGAAATGTTCCCTTCCCTATCGATAAGAGAAGGCTTGAAATGAGATCAAGCACTGCTGTAATAAGTCCTACAGACTCGGTTTTACCGAGGCCTTGGTTGTGTAGTGGTTAGACTGCTCGCCTCCCACCAAGGTAATCCGGGTTCGTTTCCCGGTGGGGTCGCTCCTGGATTCTAGCATGTGGAAATTGTGCCAGGACGATGCCGCTGGTCGCCGGGTTTTTTTATTTCTGGGATCTCCCGTTTCTGGAGCTGCTCTGTACTCACGTCATTTCACCCACCGTCGGCTCTCAAGACCTCGATATTAAGAGCCACCCAAATCTTTCCACTCGACTCAGTTTCACCCTGGTGTTACAGGGTTTGCTGGTATTTGTTATATATCCGGATGCTTCCTACTTTACACGGGAGACAATAAAACGTTACTTTGAATCTATCGTCCAACAATATGTGCATCATGGGCGCCTCCATAATTGCTCATGATTAGGGACGGGAAAATTTCGGGTTTTAAACGACCTGCGGCCTAGACTTCATTGTATTGTATATGTGTAAGCCTCATGTTTCTCTTCATTGGCTGGTCCCCCGGTATGTGGCCAGGTTTACCTCAGAAATACTTGGCAAAGTTTTTGGAGTTTCTTTCCTTGCATGTCTGTAATTGGCTCAGAGTTTACCGAGACGTGTCTAATGAACTGTGATCCAATTGCAAACGTAACGTAAATGTACACGTGGTTGAAACTCAGCTTGTCCTAAAATGAATTCATACATTTTTTCCAGTCCTTACCCGTGAGTGATCGTGATTCGTCCAAATTCCTCAAGCTCTGCGGTGTTTATTGGGTCCTGCTGTAGGCACTGTGAGTGTACAACACTCAGCAAGCATCAGTATGCATCGCAACAGTTTACCGCCGAATTTGAATCTTTCTACGTGCCATACCGGAAATACGCATGCAACGTTATAACTCTTTCCGAATCAGTAACACTCGCCCACTCAGCATTATCTTTTCCTGTACATGCTCAGGTTATAGTTAGAGACCTGAAAAATTCGCGAGTTCAATGACCTGCAGGCTATACTCTACAGTCTTATGTACAAATATGCCGATATCAACTGCACATTGGTTGTCTGCTGTCACAATGGAAGAAGACAATTGGAGACCGTTCTCCAGGAGGTGCCAAACACCGCGTGGACCAATGGATAAAATTATATGAACGCACGTGTTTTTAATTCTAGTTTGTCCCTAAATGAATACGCGAATTCTTCAGGTCACTAGTTATAATTAATATTCGTGTACGTAAGAGGAATCTGCATATAACGTGAACATAAGAAGTGTGGTTCTAGGAGAATGTACTTGAGTTACGTTTAGTCCGTAGAGTGAATCTTTAGTCTTTGGTATAATGTATAGAAGAGACTAGAAATTAACACGAGATTATTGAAGCAGTGTTTCATTAAGTAAAGAACGTATTTTACACATTTCTTTTAAATGTGAAATGGAAAGTAAAACGTAATGGTTTTTACCCAACTGTAATATTTAAACGAATACAAAAATCATATCTTATTCTTTTTCATCCAATGGGCTGACGGCCTTATGCACATGATATTAAATAAAATATCACTAGGGGCAGGTGTTTTCTGCGAAAAGATCTGTGCTCAAGCTAGACTTCATCTTCTTACGTGCAAGCTTGCAAATTACCTTTAGCTATTGGCTGCGTATCTGTGCGAGCAGACATTTCCTACTCGACTGGGCCAATCAGAATCACTGAACGTTCGTGATTGGCTGGTAGACACTTAAGAAGAGAGCGGGTTAAAACCATCCAACCGCGATATTGGTTCTGCACTAATGTGTTTGTGGGGTACAAGTGGTGGAATCTTTACACGAGAAACAGATGACCGTAAATATCACTATTTCGTCCACTTCTGCACGTTGAGGAACCTTCCTCCATGAGACGTACTTGATAACCCCAGTTGTGCCGTAAAGAGAACTAACTTTCATTTCCAAACGTATGCGTTCATTACTTAAATGTTTTCCATTGTGAACCAAGCCTTACCCCCGAAGTCACATCCCTCCCAACCTCCCCCCTCCTCCTTTCACCCTAATTCCGGAACCACATGACATTTACTTTTTATCCTTTCAGGAGCTACTCTCTGTCTCATATAACTTGGCAAAATTTTGACTGTTCGACGAAAGTACCGCCAATATTTACTTTTCGATATTTTACTAACATGCGGTCAGCTAATACACTTGTATTGTAATTCTAAACAAATTTTTAGGTATTTATAGACTGATGTCTGTCTAAAAACAAGTCGTAGGTCAAATAAGTAAAAATAGAAAACCTTGCCAAAAAAAAATCAAATATTCGTTGACTCTTACAAATTTTAATTTTAATTACAAATTTTAATTTATTACAGACAGTCAGTTAACATTTGTAAGACGGTAATTATAGTTCTTATCACACTTTGGATGGAAATAAAGGTAATTCGGGGAACTTGCTTGACAACATACTTTCATTCGCCAACAAAAACCTCTCCGACGACTTTTGCAAAGCAGTTATTCTGCTATTACTGATAGTGAACAACTTGAGTTTGAAATATGTGGCGTGGAATAACGTAAGAATTGCTTAAGAACTACCCAAGCGCGTCCCACTTTCTTCGTTCTACTAATACGGTACGGTAATAAAACACGAAATGTATGTAATACAAGGAGATGGGTTTGCGGGGAAAGAAGAACATGGCGTGTAATGGGCGTAGGCGTGACGGTTACAGGTCCAATAGAAATTACTAGTAATCAAATCGCTGTGCAGAGTAATACGTAAGTTCTTTAAAAATTACACAGGGATCGTGGCCGGGGGAGGGGGGGGGGGACATCGGTATCCGTTCGTAAATTTGTTATTTTGCACGTGGAAGCAATTTTTTTCTGACTGGAACTGTTTCGGAATCGCGCTAACAGATGGCGTGACAGGGTATGTTGTGTGCCGAGCATGTTCATCAACATGTAGTAGCAATCTGACCTCTTGAGACCGTCTTTTTAAAAGTTCACTTTTGTCCTATTACAGGCTCGAAATGACACGAGTTTAAAACCAATTCCGTAAAATAATGAAAAACGATATATCTAACCTGCGATATTTCTGCAAGCTTTAAGAATTAATACTAAGCTTGTATGGATGGCATGGTGAGTTTAAATAATAATTGATCTTATGAGTATTTGCCAGTGGGCGGGGCTTTATACTAAAGGAATTTTCTGATTGGCTGTGTCTCAGCCGAGGGTGGGGCTTCTGACTTCAGAGGAGAGAAGGCAGCACTGCAGTTTAAATAACAAGTGTTTTGTTATTAAATATTGTTAAAAACTTGAAGGACATAATTAGAATTAAAGTATTTAATCAGTCAGCTCCTTGAATAGTTGTTAGAGAAGTAGAGAGAGGTGTGTTCGCTGTGAGAGTAGCGGGCGGAGTGATGTGCGCGATGCTGGCGCCAGGTAGTTTTGTTAAACTGACTGGATCTTGTCCCGGACCGATCGGAGACTTTCGGCCGGGTGTGAAGGGTTAGTAGATGGTAGTTATTATGCGGAAAGCATTTTAGGGGTTTTATTCTTCTGTTTTTATCGGGGTCGTAGTCTCCTAGCCGTTTAATGGCGGAATTTGAATATGAGAGTAGTTTATTGTAGTAATTTATATTGTGGTTTAGTAACTGTGTCTTTATAGTTGGAATTTTTTAACGTTCATGTATCGATAGGTTGGTAGTGAAGGGCGCTGCGTTTATTATTATTCTTAAGTACTTATTTTGAATGACTTGAAGGGAGTTTAAACGGAATTTATTTAAGTTCCCCCAGACTTCGTTGCCATACAAAAGGGCTGATCTAACTATTGCTGTGTAAATTAATAGTTTTAATTGTCTGTGTAGATTAATGCTTTTTAACATTGGAAACAGTTGCGGTAGTTTGCTCAGTGCTGCCTTTTTAACTGTTGAAATGTGATTAGTCCAGATTATTTTAGAGTCGATTGTTAAACCTAGGTATTTAGGGGGTTTGTGTGAAGGGGATTGGAATATTATTTAGAGTTATTTGGTCTGAAAGCTGGATTCTGCGTTGAGTTAACAATAATGCTTGTGATTTAGTAGGATTAGTTTTAATTTTCCATTTAGTAAGGGCGTGAGTGGTGAATGTTGGGCTCTAAACTCGAATTGTGTTGCTGGGATAATCTGTTGTAATTCTGCATGTACTAATAATCTAGTTAGAAGCAGTTTTTTGAAGACTTTATTAAGGGAGTTGACTAGGGAAATGGGCAGTCTATTTTCTGGAATAGGGTGATTTTTGCCTGGTTTGGGAATCGTGATAACTTTCGCTGTTCGCCATGCTATAGGAAAATAATTGAGATTTATATTGCATTAAACAGGTTAAGGATTGCAAATAGCTGGGAGGTTTTTAATAATTTTATAAGTAATTTTGCCGTACCTTGGAGCTTTTTGACATTAAGTTTTTTTAATTAGTACAAGTCATTCTTTAAGTGTTATTGCTTCTGGTTTTGCAGTTATGGTTCTGTTGAAAAAGCTGTGATATTGGTTTGAACATCTCTGGAAAAATTTGGATCTCCTAGATCAGCATTGGGTGAGAACTGGCTCTGATAACAATCTACTATTGCATTTGCTTTGTCCTCTGGGACGTATAAGAGGGTTCCTGCTGTGTTTATGATGGGCTGAGAGATTGATTTTTTTAGTTTGGCTTCGCAAGGTTTTTGCAATGCACCAGAATTCATTGTAATTATTGTTTATTTCAGTCATAAAAGTTTCCCATTTATTGATTTTTAATGTACTGAGTTTATTATGGAGTTCTTTCTTTAATTTATAATATTTTCTTTATCTGGTTGGTTTCTGGATTTTTGATATATATGGCGGGCGTGGCGTTTTTCGGCTAAAAGTATTTCTGCTTCGGGAAAGGAGTGTTTTGAAAATTATCGGTTTATGAAAGCTGTGTGTTTTTTTTTATTTATTGTCAATATTGTATTTTGAATTAATTCAGTTGCGGAGTCGATGTGATCTTCAGATGGAATATTTATTTGGTGCGTTGCAAATAAATCTTCTAGGTCTAGTTTAAAATCCTCCCAGTTAGTTACCGGAGTTTTTGGAAGCGTGGCGTTGGGTAAGTATGTTTGCTTCCAGCTGACAAAATATAGGTAAGTGGTCGGAATCTAATTCTGTGAGGACTTCAAATGAAATATTCACATTTTCTAAATTGGTAAGTGCAATATCTAAAATATCTGATTGGTATTTTGTACAAGCAGGATAAAATGTCGGTTCTGTTGGGCCTGTAACTAAATAATTATATTGATTAGAATGTTTTGCAAGTATTCTGCCTCTTTGATTATTTTCTCTACTATTCCAGGAAGTATGTTTTGCGTTTATATCTACTGCTAAGAAAAATATGCATGGCTGTGTTATCTAAGTCAGCTGGAAGTAGCGGTTTATTGGGGGAATTATAAATAGCAGCTAGAGTGATGTGACCTACACGGGTGCGAATGTTTATGAATGTGTATTCCAAATTTTCCAAAACTGAAACAGTATTTAAATGGTGTTGTATTCGGTTATGAACTAGTATTAATGTACCACCTCCTTTAGATTTTCTGTCAGTTCGATATGCCGTGTAATTTTTTATGTTAAACCTTTTTCTTGGTTTTAAATGTGTTTCGTTAATTAGTGCAATTTCTACGCCGTAAGTTTCTAATACTCTTTCTAATGCATAAATTTGATCAAATATACTGTGGCCATTCCAGTAGAGAAGGGAGAAGACACAGGGTCTATCTGTGTGGGTTTGATCCATGACTAATCGAACCCGGAGTAGGTGGTCAAGGCCTGCAGGAGCAGGAGAGTTTTCATCTGTGGATCAGGAGTGGAATTGCCCAGGAGGATGTAGGATTTCATGTCAGTCATGAATTGAAGGAAGTTCGCTTCCCGGAGGAAGCGCACCAGGTCGCAGAGGTCGGTGAGTGTGGAACTGATATCGCCGATATCGGGAGGGGCCATGGAGGGAGGGGTGGGTTGACATGGAGTGGGGAGGAGGGGGGGATGGGTTGTTGGTTGGTTGAATTTTGGGTTGAGATCGGAGAGGAAGACTGTTGTGTGTTGCGGGGCTGTATTTGAGACCGCATTGTCTGTGAGTAAGAAACATTTTCCCTGACAATGTTCCTAGTTGGAGTTGGAGATGGAAAGTATTCCCGCGTGAATACAGGCCGTGCACGAAGTGTAGGGCGTAGGGTTTCGCGTTTTACTGCGGCCTCCTGTCGAAGTTGCACCAGGCGGATGTATTCTGGCCAGAGCCTTGAATTGGCTTCGTGCACTCCTTTCCCCTAGCAGTTCACGCAGTTGGAATTCTTGTTCAGGTTCTCACAGGCTGTGTGGGGTTGGGGGCCGGCGCAGTGACGGCAGACAGTTCGGAGGCCACAGAAGCTTTTGTGTGGTGTTAAAACCAGCAATTTTGGAACTGAGGGATGTCTCCAATCCTCTTTTTGTACGGGCGGGGTTGTACTGCCGTCGTGTTGATGCAAGTGAAGTTGAGAAAGGGGGCGAGGGTGTCATTTTTTGCAGCTGTTATGCAGAAAAAATCTTGTGATTCTTCCCAGGTGTGTAAAGGGTTGTTGGGGTCTGAGATGGTTTTTCTGAATTGGTAGACATCGATGACAGTGTAGGGGCGCGCCTCAAGGTCCTCTTCGATGTCTGCAGTTGGGGTTGTTCGTGGGAGCCTGACTATCACTTTTTGAGGTTGTTCTGCTGCGATAATGAATGTGTAAAAATGAATGTTGGCAATTTTGAGGAAGTCTTTTAGTGAGTGATACGCCTGTTCGTGGGTGCATGTGATTTGGAGGCCGGCTTGAACAAGGGAAGTTTGAGTAAATGTTCATTGAGCGGATTTTTGTGATTAGATGGTTGTATGTGGAGGTGTCAGGCACGATCAGTTTCATGGGTTTCGGAATTGTTTTTGTGGTTGGGCGCTCAGTGTGAGAGGTGGACGGAACAGATGTGCTATTTCGAGTGTTAGTGAGTGTAGCTGTTTATGTATTTGCCATGTTGGCAAATGGTTCGAAGCGGTTTTGATCCGCGAGTGGCTTCGGCTGCGGTTCTCGGGTGGCTCGGTAGATTTTCCTGCGATTTGTTTCCAGAATCCAGGTTTCATTCTCAAACTGTTGGTCTAACAATGTCTTCCGGCGATTGTGCTTTCCCAGCAGCCAAGACTTTTGTTGTTCTGCAGTGAGATCGAGTGGCATTAGGTTTCTTTGTGCTTAATCGTGTTGTTCTGTGGTGTCCATGATGGCTTCCTGGGAATCCTGTGATAGATATTGTGGTTGGTGAAAGATTATGTTTCCCCCTTCTCCGAGTGTGGCTAAAACTGCGCCAGGTGTTGTGTTTGTCGGTGCCACGTTTTCTGTCTCCAACGAGCCCACATCCCCCCCCCCCCCCGGGGTCGAGTCAACCAGGATCGTGGAATCAGAAGGGTGGACTGTTGGAATGGGTGTGTGTAAAATGTTGATGTTGTTTGGTGTTCCTAACCGCTGCAGGAAACAACCACCGCTGACCTAAACAGGCTATGCTCGAGATGACCCCTTTGTCCAGAGCAACAGGTCGGCAGTTGTTTCCCAGCGTCGCGAAAGTTACAGAAAGAGAGCAGCACAGTCCGCCGAGAAGAAAACGGAATACGATGCTGTCCCTAATACACTTTCCCACATCCCATACAAAATAAAACCTTATTTATTAACATTTAACAACCAAATACACACACCAAACACAGTACCACTTCAAATGCCACAACTCGGTTTATTAATGATATAGTTAGATGAAGGCCCTGCTTCCAATGCCTCCTCCTGTCATTTTGCTTAACTTCACAGGAATATTTTATAAAATTCAATTAACCAACTTTTTATAGTTTTTATCAAACTTTTAAAAGACCTACATTTTTTAATTTTCCAAATTCCGTGCCGGTAGGGAGCGAAACTCCACCGCCTTTCCCCTTACTTTTGTAGGCAAAAGTAAGGAACAACCGTGGCCCAGGGGCTATACTGGGTCACAAAAACCACACTCCTGACATGCGAGCGCCGCGCGTGCCAGGTTAAAGTGCCTATATGATGGGGAGGGGGCCAGGGAGGGGTGGGTTAGCTGCCCCTAACCCTGGTCCAATCAAATGATTATCGCTTGGGAAGACAAGGGCATCGGTCTGTACTTCCCCTGCGCTGAGAGGCTTAGCCTCGGTGATGATACATCGGCGGCAGTATGGTGAGTGGGGATATGATATAAAAATAATTCCCAATGTTTGAAGTTGCGTTTCATTTCGATACGGACCATTTTAATTTACATTTCGTGTTGAATACAAATACATTACTATTTTAGCACGAAGTTAAGTTTGTAACACTAACAACAGTTGCTTTGTTTCCTCGTAAAATAAAATGTATTAATTAATACAGAATCTCTTTCTTATCCGCGTATTTTCTGCTTGTCTTATGTGCGTCGGAAGTGAAGTCAGAAAAGCCGACATAATATTACTTTCATTCGTCCATGCATCAGTGGATTTTGTAAATGGCATGTTTTTTTTTTTTTCGTTTACAAGTTGACACTCACTGACTGTCATAATTTTGCCAAGCTATATGAGAAAGAGAGTAGTATCGGCGACCGCAAAAATATAATTAGCATGTACTCTTGTTTAAAGGGAGGAAGTGCAAACATGCGCAATTTTGTAGGTTGTGCTAGACAAGTGCTTAGGTTCGCTGAACACCTGTGACTCACGCAATAATTCTTAGGTTAGTTGCAATGCATTTAGGACGCGGTTGGTAACTCTGACTACTGAAATAACAACTCTTGGCTCTATATGCCTTAAGCCCCTGTCACACTGTCAAAGTTTACTGCCAAACTACTGCCAATAAGTTTGGTAAACTAAAGTTGGACAGTTATGACGTCATCTAAACGTCATCAACGCCTCCAATTTGTGTGAGAAAGTTGGATGATTAACTTAATTTCCATCAAGCATTTGAAAATTAAACTGGTTCTAAAATGTATTTCATGTTTGACGGTCTCAGCCAATCAGAATCGTGTACGACAAAAATGGAAGTTAATAAACTTTAAAATAACGAAAAATTGCTGGAAATTAAGTAAGTTGTGAAGATAATTAATTTATGTACATGCCGTCAGGGAAGGAATACTATTCTAAGCGAATAGTGCACATAATATTACGAACTCAGAGGCATTAAATACATTCCATTGTGCAGGAAACATTTTCTGATAAATAAATTTTTAATTCTGCAAAGAAGCGAAAATAAATTACAACATTCCTTACATTTTTCCTGTAATGAACTGCATCGAAAAACAAAAGCATTATCTCAAAATGAAAACAATTTTTAAATAATAATTAAAATTGGATTCTCTCTGTAAAAAAAATGTGATAGTGTGGCACATTTACAAACATATTGTAGACTATTTGATAAAAATTTGATGGCTACATTTTGTCTTCAAATTTTATTTTCAAATATGGTGTTAAAGGCGAAGATTCGACAGGTTAGAAGGTACACTTCATGACATAAAAAGTGAGTGACCGGCAATTTCTAAGTTCACCACCAAGTACAGTCAGCATAGAAAGATGGGATCATATTATCCGTGGTATATACAAACTATCTGCACAACAGTCAGTGAAGTAAGAGCCTGAATATGGACACATATTGCATTAAAGTTATGTTCCACTGACGTCCGCCTCTATTATTTACAATAGCGAAGCAATTTCACAAATAAACGTGTATTCATACGTGCTTATAAATACGTATGCGTACATATTTGTGCATATTGACACTCTTACATACATACGAGGTTTAATCAAGAAGTATACGAGTATTTGTCACTTTAGACGTGCTGTGTGTGTGTGTGTGTTTGTTTGTTTGTTTTTCTGTGCGTATCTGTGCTTATCAAATTCCTAATCTTCAAGTTAAACAACGGAAAATGATAAGAAAAAATTTCAATCACTTTTGTAAAAAAAAAAACTATTGACCCAAAATCAAAGGCGAATGAAGATATAAAAAGGGATTTTTGTATCGAAGCAGGAGGAACTATTCACAGTAAAATGTAGCCGTAATATACGGCTACTTTTCATAACTTTTCTCGCTTTTAAAGTCGTAAATAAAGAGAGGTTGGTAGACGTCAGTTTGTTGCAACGAATCTTTGTAAGGCTCCTAACCGTTATAAATACGCTGGAAGAGATTCCAAGACATGTAAGGAGTCAAGAACAGCATGACGAAGCTGCTGATGGCTATCCCGGTACAAAGATGTGAAAAGTGCTTGTAGCAGTAGAAACAAATGTGCTAGTGAACAGTTTCTATCTGCGTGAACTGCCATAGCTGTTGAACTAAAATTTTAACGCTTTTCTTTTTTCCTTCAACTAATGCCGGATCCAGTTTGATAAGTCCTTGTGCATGTACACATGTAAAACCGAAGTATAGCAACGAAGTTATGCACAATCGGATGAAGGCTAAACATTTCTTAAGAAAAGCGTTCCGCTAGTAGGCATTATACATTACATCTGCTAACCAGTGTGTAGCCATTATTTTGCAAGGGCACTTTTAAACATGCCCGGAAAAATTTTAGGATCTCGTCACGGATACACTCAAGGTCAGCGATGAGATCATAGAGGCGAAAATGTGCATGATCCGCGCGCGAGGTCATACTAATAACACGTTCTCGCTCACGCAGTCCGTGGTTAATAGACAACCTTAAGATGACGCAGAAGGCTTGAGTTGCGTGTAAACCAGTACAAACAAGCTTTAATGGATTGGCAAGTCAAAGAAGGTAACATGTGTATAACTCTTCACATTGTGTAACAAAGAATTTAGCACCACTGTATTCAGCGATATCTTGTTTCCACTACAGAGAGTGAACTGCTTACGTTAAGTCTAAAAACAAATACACTGAGTTGACACAGGAGACTAATGCCCGATTGCGTCAACATCTTCCCGATCCGAGATCGAATGATCCTAGTTCTGAAACAGGTTCCAGTTTGATCTTGGATCCAATGTAAAAAAGTTGCACCAACGAAATTTCATGATTTTGGATATCCTTTGGGTCGATCTTTGTTGCAAAGTGAGAGATCGATATTAAGTATGAGACAAAGTTTGCTGTTGGTTCGTAATATATGACCTCGTGGAAGTAGGCGTATTTTTCACTATAGATAGAACTAAATGTATGTGTTTTATCTGTTTTACGTGGATTATTGTTGTAAGAATTTTACTGAATAATTATCAAGTGCGTAAAATGTTGTTTTAATTTCCCAAGAAAACAATCGAACGTATTTCTATATGTTGGCGTATTTTCAAACTACATTTATCGACGATGGCTGATGATCTCGGATCGAGATTTGAAACCTCCAATTTCGGCTGTTCAAAATGAACAACATCTCGATCTCTAGTTCAGCTGTGAACTCGAATGATGAAACAGTTTTCTGTGTTGATCTTAGATCCTACCACGATGGTGCAACCGGGCATTAGCCGGTAGGCCTGTGTTGATCTTAGATCCTACCACGATGGTGCAACCGGGCATTAGCCGGTAGGCCTGTGTTGATCTTAGATCCCACCACGATGGGGCAACCGGGCATTAGCCGGTAGGCCTGTGTTGATCTTAGATCCTACCACGATGGTGCAACCGGGCATTAGCCGGTAGGCCTGTGTTGATCTTAGATCCTACCACGATGGGGCAACCGGGCATTAGCCGGTAGGCCTGTGTTGGCTGCAAGTAGAAACATTTCCGATTCTAGCAGTCAGTGTACAGTATATCAGGGATAGGGTAATTTTTTTTTCGCGTGGGGGCCAAAACGAGATCTGTAGATCGCGCTGCGGGCCGCACTAATATATTGTTGAGTGAGGTAACCAGTCCAAGATACTCGACCTGTGGCGATCGTTTATCGTACTGCTTTACGGCTTATGTCTTTACTGGTGGGAGCCGCGGTGGTGTAGCGGTCATACTAGTCGTTTCCCACCCAGGCGAACCAAGTTCCCGGCGAGGTGGCTCACGGATTTTCGCACGGTGAGATCGTGCCGGACGATGCCGCTGGTCGGCGGGTTTTCTCGGGGATCTCCCGGTTTCCCCCGCCTTACATCCCGTCGTTGCTCCATACACACCTCACTTCACACCCATCGGCTCTCAAGACCACTATTTTAAAAGCTGCCAAAATATCTCCACTCCACTCCTTTACTGGTCCCATATCTGCATTGGAAAATTAATTTCTTAGTTCAAGTAATATGTATATAGTCCATTCGCGGTTTCTTCGGATATTTTGAAACGAACCTTTGAAAAATCACCCTAGGCCTAATATGTCAACCTTTTTTTTTTTTTTTTTTTTTTTATAAATTGTATACAGCAAATATATAACACTGTGATTAAGTTTAAAGCAGTGTATCCTTGAATAAATTAAACTTTAACTTAGTGTCTCTTGTAACTTGTAACATTTATTTCGTATTAAATACGAATTAAAAACAGTGAGAGCAGCGATGTGTTGGCAATGGCTAGTAAGAAATAGTTGGCAGATAAATATTGTTTCGACCTAGTTTCTTGGTATACTATTTGTGAATTAAACGTTGCCAATTCATTTATTTGAATTTTTAGGTAACAATGAAGGACACATATGTCATTGTTACAGTTAGAAATATTAACGCAAGTTACCCTGCATAGGCTCTTGTATGAAGGGGTTTTTTTTTCGTTCGAGGAAGAGAATCCAGCAGTCGGTCTCTCTTTCTCTCTCTATCTCTCTCACTGAACCCACACTGAAAAAATTTTTGTAGAGACTAAACAAGAGACTAAACATTTTCTGCAATCTGTTCCATGGTAGCAGCAAACAAACTGATGTACAACGACAGAATGTTATTTTGGTTAGTTATTACAGTTATTTTTCTGGTTAGAAGAATCCCGACATTGACGAAGTTGTTCTGTAGACGGGACTACCTGTTCTGTAGTAGGCGCAAGGAGCCGTGCTGTGGAAACTAGATTCATAGTTGCAGATGCTATCACAGACATGACTTAAACAGACAGTTCTGTTGCTATCACTTCCTGCGTTAACTATATTTAGATGGTACCAATTACAAACTGAATTCCTCTCTCTATATTAACAGCCTAGATGAGTTATGGGTACAGAAATTTGGTTACTACAACAGTGTTTTTTTTTTCAGCTCATACTTTCGATGTGAAAATCGTAAGTCAAAATTTTGTGACATACACGGAGGGAATTAGCCACCATAAATCGAATTTTTGGCGTTGGGATATAATATCCAGACGATATGTTGTAAATAGAGGCGGCAGGGCTGTTTGGTTCGCTGATATCACACGTACGTAAAATACGGGTTCGCGAAAGTAATGATTAACAGACTGATAGTAAGCCCTGGAGATTTCTGCACTTTTACAGACACATAATATGCACAAATGTACAAAAATCAGGATATGTATTCTTAATTGGGTATTTATTTTTGGGGGTTGGAGGGAGGGATCCCTCCCCTAACCCCCCCCCCCCCCACTGATTATGGCAACTAGCTGCGCTAGTAAATGTTCATACGTCATATTAGGTGGCCTCCTAACTTTTCATTAGGCCTCATTATAAGCAGTTGTATTTACATTTTTAGAAAATTGTGGAATATTTCAATGTAGGCATAGATTTTTTTTTTCAGGACAGAAATGATAGTCGATATTTTGTAGCCGATTCATTAATTTGATTACTGAAACCAAAATGGTAGTTGCGAAAGTCAGCGAAAATCGCAGTAAACGCAACCCGCTGCCCAATATATTTATTCTTCTGTAAAACAGTGTTTTAAAATATACCGACAATGCTGTATTTTTTTAAACAGTTCGCTATATTAAAACCATATAGTCATCACTTTAAAAAAATTCTGAGGAAACAAAACACACTCCGCCGAAATGCTTCCCTGTATAGGCTATTCACGGTAAAGTGAGCACTTTTGAAAGCGCTCCCATTTGGAATAATAGTCAATAAATATATTTCATAGTAGCCTTAGACGCCATCTTCCTAGTGCAGTGGAATATACACACTCTGTTTATTACTTACATTGCAATATTTATTTTAAAAGGTGGTTAAAGAATACAATATGGCTGACAGGATAAAGTAACTAGGGTTTAAAAGTGTTCACTTTACCGTGAACAGCGTGTAGCCGGATGGGACCTCGAGGCGCTTAAAAGCGGCCATTCTGTATAACAATTTAAAATTGTTATACAGAATGTCCGCTTTTAAGCGCTACGCTGTGGAGACAGTGCAGATCACACGGCACTGTAAACTCCTGGTCTTGCCATGGAATAAAGTAACTTACTTATTTAAGGAAAATTGACAATTTTATAAGCATAACACAAGGAATAAAATTTTTTAACATGCAGCTCGTAAACTTATTTCTGCTGCAATAAGGTCCCAACACTCAGCGAGATTTTCAATTATCTTCCGAGACACTTGTCTCTTTCAAACCCAGAATTTTTTTTTCGAAAAACAACGTAAAGATTTTTTGGCCTCTCATGATTTATATTCTGTTAGTGGATACGTGTTTAATCAATTTTAAAAATGAGTACGTTTTATAAGATATGATTTCAGTGGATATATTCCTTTATTTAACATTTTTCTTTTACGTGTGGAGGTTGCATAGAAGTTCGACGTGGGTTGATCTGCAAGTATGGGTTATTGTTGTTGGTTTATGTTATCTCTTGTGTTTTTATTAACCCCGAACTTGACAAATATATTTGTACAGACGTGCACTAAAAAGTGTGTTACGTCCATTTAGGGCGTAGCAGGGCTAAAGGAAGGCAAGGAGAAGGGCGTATAACATAAAAATAAATCAAGAAATCATGGACACAAAAAACCCGAAATCAAGACCATATATATTCGAGCCCATCTATACATTCTGACCAACAATAACAAGTTTCCTACTTGATTTGAAACATTTAAATTGTAATTAAAATTTTATCTTGTGTGCTACCAATCGATGAACTAGGGGATGGAGAGAACACACATGCACTGAAACAAACAGAAAAACAACAGTGTTAATGTACCCCGAGAAAGCACTCAAAATGAATAAACACTTCTGAAATTACATTAAAAATGTTAAAATGACTCCCTGAGTAAAGCAAGCATCATTAAAGCTTTAAAAGTAAAGTACGCCTGATGATTCACTAAAAGGGAGAATAATAAAACATGGAATATTAATTTCAAAAATTAATGCCATTAGCAAGGAGCAAAAACCCTCATTACACTTATCCATGAGCATACAGGCATGCCATAAAATATTAACAAAACTCCTATACATTAAAATCCCTCTGGCAAATCGTAATGAAGGAAACCATTCCTACAGCAGGCCAAAAAAAAGAAGAATCCATCTCTTACAAACATTCCAATAAAATACCATTTTGAAAATCCACACAATCAGAACAGTGAAGAAATACTTCCCTACAAAAATCTACATACACAAAAATCGCTAAAAACACTACCAAAAAGGGAACTCTACCCCCGGTATCACAACAACTACGTTCATTCCAATACTTGAGTAGTACTCATATTACGTGAAAACGCGTCTAGCATGCTGAAGCCCTGAAGTACGAAGTGATGTAGACATGACCTATCATCGGCCAGCCCACGCAACCCGAAGAGGAACTCGGTTGATATTTTATGGCATGCCTGTATGCTCATGGTTAAGTGTAATGAGGGTTTTTGCTCCTTGCTAATGGCATTAATTTTTGAAATAAGTAATCCATGCTTTCATACTCTCCTTTTTAGTGAATCATCAGGCGTACTTTACTTTTAAAGTTTTAATGATGCTTGCTTTACTCAGGGAGAAATTTTAATATTTTTAATGGAATTTCAGAAGTGTTTATTCATGTTGAGTGCTTTCTCGGAATACATTAACACTGTTATCTTTCTGTTTATTCCAGTGCATGTATGTTCTCTTCTTCCCCTAGTTTATAGGTTGGTGGCAAGCAAGATAATTTAATTGCAATATAAATTTTCCAAATCAAGTTGGAAACTTGTTGTTGTTCGTCAGAATATATAGATAGGCTCGAATATATATTGTCTTGATTTCGGATTTTTTTTGTGTCCATGATTTCTTGATTTTTTTATGTTATGCATCCTTCTCCTTGTCTTATTTTTAGCCCTGCTACGCCCTAAAGGGGCGTAACGGAAAACTGCACCACTCTGCTGAAGGCAGAGTTGAACGCATTCCGCTGCCCTTTGTTCGTTTTGTTTGTTATTGAGTGGAAATTAATTGTCGATTTGGAAATATTGAAAGGTACCGCCTGGTTGGCCTGGCTGCAGCAGCTGTCCAAAGAGACTCTTACGCAGCTCCTCCAACTACTTCTTCATATTCCAGACTTGCCGCAGCAAGGGACTGTGGACGAGTTGAGAACTTTAGCTCGTGGTTTGGCATGGGGTCTTACTTGTGGTGGGAATGAAGTTAGTAGTGAGTCATCTCCATCTTCTCCTAGTATTGGTATACATTCCTCGGTAGCCAGCAAACATGTAGGAAAAATCTTGGGTGATGCTCCTACTCTTAGTAGCTGTGCTTTGTTCGAAGTGGTAAAGTTTCCACAACAAGTTTCTAAGTGGTAAAGTTTCCACAACAAGTTTCTAAGTGGTAAAGTTTCCACAACAAGTTTCTAAGTGGTAAAGTTTCCACAACAAGTTTCTTTGATATTAAAAACGAAGACTTTTTCGTCGCAAGATATTTAGGGTGTTTTAGTGGTTCATGTTCCTAGTCAGCTACAGCCTATTATCATTAAAGTTAGAGAATTGGGGTTACCTTGGGAACTGTAGTTAAAGAAGTATTTAAATTTTTTTGTCAGTGAGCGTATTAATGACCATTTACAATGCTTGTTTTTTCAACAAAATAAACAGCCATAACTCATCTAGGCTGTTAATATAGAGAGAGGAATTCAGTTTGTAATTGGTACCATCTAAATATAGTTAACGCAGGAAGTGATAGCAACAGAACTGTCTGTTTAAGTCATGTCTGTGATAGCATCAGCAACTATGAATCTAGTTTCCACAGCACGGCTCCTTGCGCCTACTACAGAACAGGTAGTCCCGTCTACAGAACAACTTCGCCAATGTCGGGATTCTTCTAACCAGAAAAATAACTGTAATAACTAACCAAAATAACATTCTGTCGTTGTACATCAGTTTGTTTGCTGCTACCATGGAACAGATTGCAGAAAATGTTTAGTCTCTTGTTTAGTCTCTACAAAATTTTTTTCAGTGTGGGTTTACGAAATGTAGAAATTGTTTTCCCAGGGAACGGCAAACGTATCGGCGTCTTACACTGTAAAAAAAAAATAGTTTCACGTTGTTTGTACGAAAAAAATAAACATTTTTGAGCCTTTACTCCTTAACAACAAAATTTTGCTTTTATACGGATGGAATGCTAGGGAAACTTCGGTTTGTTGTTAGTACATTTTTATACATATTTGTTTTATGACAAAGGGAGCCGCGGTAGCCGAGCGGTTAGCTCGCAGGCTTCTCACCAAGCTGAACCGGAGCCAATCACCGGCCGGGTCAAAGGATTTTCGCATGTGGGAATCGTGCCGGACGATATCATTGGTAGGCGGGTCTTCTCGGGGATCTCACGTTTCCCCCACCCTTTCATTCCGACGCTGCTCCATACTCACCTCTATCACTCGCATCGGCTCTCAAGATCTCGCTGTTAAGAGCCTCCCAAATCTTTTCACTCACTCACTCGCTTTATAACAAAGAAAAATCTTCAAATTATTTTGTGACAACAAAACAATCGTCATAGCGAAGAAAACGTTTTTTAGAGTGCACGACGCCGCGCCGCAGTTCCACAGGCATTTTGTTTTCTGCGACCTTCCCCGTCCAAGGTAGACGACCAGCAGCAACCCGTGCGGTCCCGTTGTTTATACGTTAGTCCGCCACGTAAACAGCGCAGCTACAAGGGCGCTGCCAGGTAACTCAGCGGGGAACAGAACCCACGCCCTCCGCAGCTGAAGTGGGGCGTGCCAGCTGCGCGCATTCCCGACAGTCGTTTACACAGCCACGGTTGTAAACAAGGCTGCCGACGTTCGTGATGGGACTCCCCGGGGATCGAACACGGCGCCGGATCTTCGCCGGTGCCAGGGTGTGCGCCTACAACCTGTTCGTATCCTTCTGCTCATCTACCCCCCTCCCCTCCCCCTCTTTCCAATCCTTCCTCCTTCACTAATTGTATATTAGCGTTTTCTTCGCTCTTTTTTAATCAAACCTTTGAAAGTGTGTTTGGTTGTTTCCTAAATATTCTATGTATATGCTGTTCATGGTAAGTTGAGCACTTTTGAAAGTACTGCTTAAAATATACTTGTATGCTCGTCGTGTCTTCTTCCGCCTTGTGTAAAATTAACATTGCCACGGACCTCAGCACTTTATTCATGCGTCGGTCGAGTGAAACGGTGAAATTATTAGGAAAGTACCTATTTTAAAAATCCTCTCGTTTTACATTTCTATCCATTAAAAATGCACAAAGGGAAAGTTATTACAAATGTTACCTAATACGTTTTATTTGACGTTAAGATATGGAACTACCTTCCATCATTTGTTACAAACTTTACTGGGCGCATGTCACTCAGTGCGCCCGTTAAAATATACGCAGGCAAGGCCAGTGTCTAAGGTTGAGTTCAAAAGTGCTCACTTTATCCTGAACAGGCTTTATCGCAAATTTTTTATACTTCTGTTAACATAAATGTATATCATTTATAGAATTATGAATTATTATATATAATTCATAATCAATACGAATAAAAACAGGGAGAAAATAGGTATGTTGGTATAGGCTTTTCACGGTAAAATGAGCACTTTTGAAAGCCCTGCTTAAGATCTACTTGTATGCACGTTGTATATTTTCTCGCCTTATGTAAGATTAACATTATCATGGGCCTCATCACTTTATTCATGCGTCAGTCAAGTGAAGCTGTGAAATTATTAGAATAGTTAATATTTTACTAACCTGCTCATTTTTACACTTCGATGCATTAAAAAAAAAAGGGAAGCGAAAGAAATAATTGAAATAATCATAAATGTTTACCTAACACTTTTTATTCGACGTTAAGATACGGAACTACTTCCCATCCATCGTTACCAACTTTACTGGGCACATGTCACTCAGGGCGCCCGTTAAAATATTCGGTGACAGGGATAGCGACTTTTTTCTGTGGTTGATTTCAAAAGTGCTCGCTTTATCGTGAACAACCTTTAATGCGTAGTAAGAAATAATTCTTATGCAAAATGTTATTACACTGAGCGCGCAAGAATGTGGTGCCTTGTCCCTTTGGTGTAATTCTCTAGACTAGGTTAAGTTGATTCGTTGGCGTGAGGCGGAGGAATATCATGGAAGTAGAAGTTAGACAGTGCTTCAGAAAAGTTGGAAGTAACCGCGGATGGAATATAGAGGCCTTTTCACTGGCGCATTTTTTTGTGCCCGCATGGTGACGTCACGTCAAAATACGCGCGACGCAAAGTTTTGTCATGGTCGCGGTGGAGGAACGGTTACCATTGTCCAGAGTACTGTCGCGGGAACTCCCAGCCCTTCTTCGGAAAAGAAACATCCTGTTCGGGCAGTTGTTCCCTTTGTCATTCATCCCTACTGTGAACACCGATTGCTGGGTCGGCTTCTTTGATCACAACTCAAAAGGACGAAGAGGATCGCCGCAAGACGGATCGCCTTTGGACTTGCCTGTCAGGGGGTTTTCCACGGCCCGTTGTTTCGTAACACGGAAACTGTGAAATCAGATATGACGTCGTACCAGCCGGACACGAAGCAGCGGGAAGGCAGGAAATACGTCTATAAAGACGGGAAAAATTAGCGCGTTTATAGCGACCTATAGACTAAACTTCACAATAGTATGTATACTCCAGCCGATATAAAATATTAGCAGATTTCTTTCTGCCATTGTGGGAGGCCATGACTGGTCCGCGAAGTAGATGAATACAAAGGTGAAACAGTCGCTTGCCCTGCGAACTCCAGCCGCACACGCCAGCAAAATGGCCCTCACTCTCCAGCAAAATGTCGGAACGCCATGTTTTCAAGCGGAATTTGAAAAGGTTGAAGTATTTTTGGTCCAACATTCTAATCACTCACCTTCAATCTTTCCATCAAACGAATTTTCCTAAACACATTATTTAGACTTGAAAATTAGGGTTGCGCGTTACTTCGCAGTTTCTGGTAATATTGGTATGTTTTGAAGTGTTGTCAAGTGAAAGAGGCTGGCTATATATATATATATATATATTAAATTTTAATATAAATGTGCAAGTAGCGTGATTCTACTAATGGCTACAGGGAAATAATTTTCTGATTACAGCGACGTATGACTTTTCGTGTATCCTCGGCAATTTTCGTTAGCAAAAATAAGGCATGCCAATGATCATTTTTTGCGCATGTCTCTAAACACTGAGACGCCTATTGCCAATAAGACTGTCAAAATCCATGGCCGACAATGATGGACGTGTTTTTTATATGCTTTTCACGGTAAAATGTGCACTTTTGAAAGCCCTGCTTAGGATCTACTTGTATGCATGTTGTGTCGTCTTCCGCTTCGGTGATTTTGGGCGAGATGCCCTACCGGGAGAGACGCCGCACACGTCGTAGTTTGAATATGTACCGCTAGATGGGCCTCGCTGGCTGATTTGCAGTTCAGTTGTATGTTAGGAAGAATTGTGAGTAGACAAGTGTTCACGAATATTGAGTATTTTTGTTTTGACAGTGCTTTTTACAAGTAAGTTAGCAACTATTTACTGTCAAATTTCAAATCATGTTTATTTGATATTAATTAATTAAATTATTTCGTCATTACACACGCATATCTGTATGTTGTTATAAATGGTTGTTCTTTGTGGTATTTTGCAATGTGAAATACCGCCATGACAGTAAACTGGATTCACGATAGTGAGGTGGGGCATCTCTCCCTTAGTTTTTGGGAGAGATGTCTCAGGTTATTAGGGGTTATATGCTCCACTTTGTGCACAGGGGTGAGGTGTCCCACATTTATAACTTCAACAGTAATTATGTGAAATTAAATATTGCTCTCTATAAATCCAATGATGATAAATATTGTGGTGTTTATTGTAATATTGTGTAAATTGTCTTTACAAAAGTAATTGAAATGTGCATAGCTGTGCACTAAAAGAATACTCTGTTACAGTTACTTCATCAATTTAGTTGAAGTGTAGGGCTATCTCTGTGGAATCATAATGCATTATTCCAGTATACACATAAAAACATTGAATTATACAAAGTGTTATATTGGCCGAGATCGTTAAAGCATCGCTTTTGAGAGGAGAAGTTATAGGTTCAAATCTCAATCTGATGTAACTTATTTTAATGTAAAAAAAACGAAACATTATAGGCATATTGGTATTTTTATTATTACATTTAACATACATCCATTTCATACAATGCGTATTATAACAAAATCTTAACTAATGCCAACTAAATGTTACATTGTTGCCGGAAAACAAATAAGAACACAATTTGATTAGGCCCATACCAAATATTTATTTTAGTCACAATACATATTTTCTTGGTATACTTTTGAAAAATTGGTAGGCCTTAATTGACCCTTACATTTGGAATAAGAAAAAAAATTCTGAGACATGTAACTTATTCTACAAAATAATAATATAAAAATACTATTGTAACAGCTTTAATGTATTTTTTTAGGCAATACAAACGTAAGGAGGGACGCTTTCCTAGAGGTGAATGGATGGAGGAAAATTTGGCAGAAGCTATCCTAGAGGTGAATGGATGGAGGGAAATTTGGCAGAAGCTACCCGAAGAGTAAAAGATGGTTATATTGGAATCAATGAAGCTGCAAAGTACTTTTCTATCTCATCAAGAACTCTTAGTAGGAGACTTGCATCCATGGACATTAAAAAGCATGGACTGGGCACAACAAGCATTTTAGGCAATGCAAATGAAAAGCGTTTAGTGGCACATGTTTAACAGCTTTGTGCAGCAGCTTTGCACCAGACCGAAAACAGTTTCGGCGAATGGTATTTCAGTTTGCACAAAGGCTTGGTCTGAAGCATAAATTTAACGTGAAAACACAAATGGCAGGTTATGATTGGTTGTTTTCATTCTTAGAAAGGAATCCGGAACTCACCATATGTAAGGCAGAAAGAATGTCACTTGCTAGAGGCCAGGGTTTGTGTCGAGAAGCAGTTGGGAAGTTCTTTGATCTTTTAATGGAGATACTGTCTGGAAACGATTTAATGAACAGTCCTAGTAAAATATGGAACATGGACGAAACTGGTATACAATTAATAAACAAGCCAGGAAATGTAATTGCTACTAAGGGATGAAAGGACGTCCATGTCTTGACATCAAAAGAAGGAGGAGTAAATGTTTCAGTCATTGCTTGTGGCAATGCAGAGAGTCATTTCCTTCCTCCAGTAATAGTCATAAAAGGCATGTACAAGAAGAAAGAATTTTAACGAGGACTCCCCCCTGGATCACAGGTGTTTATAAATCAAAAATCTTCCTATGTAAATGGCGAGATTTTCCTTCAGTGGCTAACAGAACACTTCCTACCCCGTAAATCACCTGGGAAAAAAATCTCTTGATTTTAGATGGCCATGCAGCCCATTGCAACACATTTGAAATGTTGGACGTTGCAGATGCTAATGATGTTATTTTACTGTGTTTGCCCAGCCACACGACTCAAGCTCTACAGCCCCTTGACAAGTCTTTTTTTTTTCAGGCCTCTTAAGGTTTATTTCAATGAAGCTGCGAATTTATGGGTGATGCAGAACAAGAAAAGATACATCTCGAGGGATGATGTTGGTGTACTATTGGGGAAAGCCTGGCAAAGAGCAGCATCTGTTCAGACAGGGGTATATGGTTTCAGAGGCGCAGGGATATATCCTTTCGATCCATCTGTGATCCCTGACCACTGCTTTACCATGTCTGACGTGGCAACACATGGACATGTAGAGCTCCTTAGTACCAGCTCAATTGTTTCAGCTAGACCCACGTCATCGATGACTAAAACGTTATCTTCCTCTGTGGTATCATTGGGGACGTCGGCATTGGCAGGCTCACCCATTTATCCTTCCTTCACTGCCCTAACAAGTCCTTCAATGTCTCTGGATGTGGTTACTCTTCCTGCGTCAACAGAGAGTCTTCCTAGTGAAGATCCTTCTTGTTATTCTTGGAAAATCCAAGACACATCATTAAACCAAACTGTTCAGTCTGTATCAACTACAGGAGCTCTAGTCAGGCCTATCCGCACCTACATTCAAGAAACGCCATCTAAGCTCTTGCATGACATTAGCCCTGTTCCTAAAATTCAAAAACCCAAAACACTCTTCAGAAAACAGTGGGCTCTGATCTTAACATCTAAAGATCACATCGATAAAAGGAAACAGCTGGAACTCTCCAAATCAAGAAAGACCAAAAAGGAAGAGTGCAAGAACTCAACGAATACAAAAAAAAAAGAAGGCGGAAAGCGAGCAAGATCACAAAATAAACCAACAGCAGCGACCTCAAACAGAATACTTTTCTCAGTAGATGACACAAGCTCTTCAGAAGATGAACACTAACAGTTCCGCAACACCGAAGATAAGTGTGCAGAATGTTTTGAACTTTATTACAACACTACTTCAACTGCAGGCTGGATAAAATGTGTGAATTGCAATAAGTGGCTTCATGAGACCTGCACGATGTACATCGCTAACTGCAACGAATGCGGGAGAAAAAAGAAAAGAGAAGAAAATATGAGCAGGGCAAAGTGATCAAACAACAATAAAATCTAAAAAGCGTATATTTTCATTTTTAAATGTAATTGAAAACAAAATCGGAGACACAGATTGCGTGTAATATTAAGTCAAAAATAGATCTGAACATATATGCATTCTAACCAATTTTACAGTTATGTTTGGTAACTTGCAATTATTAACAAACATATTATGTTTAATTTTTACAGTGATACAAATATGTGGGCATCTATCCCTAGTGTATATTTGACACTGAGTCATCTCTCCCATAGGGTAGGGTGAGATGGTCAAAAACATGCTTTTGATTATGGTTGTTTAAAAAAATATAAGTTGTTAACTAACACTGCTAAAAATATTTTCTGTAAACGTACACATATTGAAGTTATAAGAATTAAATTTAGGTTAAATGAAAATAATTTTCGATGATTTTACAATTTATTTACGAAATGTAGGACATCTCTCCCAAACTCACCCTATGTAAAGTTATCATTTCCATGGGCCTCAGAACTTTATTCATGCGTCGGTCAAGTGAAACTGTAAAATTATTAGGAAAGTAAATATTTTAAAAATCTGCTCATTTTTACACTTATATGCATTAAAAATTCAGAAGCGGAAAAATATTTAAGATATTACAGATGGTTATCTAGCACTTTTTATTCGGCGTTAATATATGTAACTACTTCCCAACAATCATTACCAACTTTACTGGGCGCATGTCATTCAGTGCGCCCGTTAACATCTATGCAGGCAGGTCCAATGATTTTTTTCGAAGGTTGATTTCAAAAGTGCTCACTTTATCGTGAACAGGTTTTACATGTGATTTTTCAACTGATCCACTATTTTATATGATTATTAAAGTCATTTTAATAATTTTTTTTAAACACCTTAGCAGATTTCTAAGCTTAAATCCTACCAACGTTTGTTTTTGATAGTGCAAATGGCGGACAAGCAGTGCGACGTCGGATCATAGCGTGTGGTTACTCTGTCCCGCATAAATTCTACAGCATAAACAGTAACACAACTTCTCCTGATATGTCCCTGTCTCTGATTGACTCCGAGATTACGCATACAGTTGGTACAGCAAAGTCCTCTGTTCCAACTAGAGAACAGAAAACCTGCGAACGAACACAGGAAGTCGTGGTGTTGGCATAGAAATTCGGTAGTTGTCGCCCTGAACCCCCTTTACAGGACGGTTTTTATAATTTCTTCTTATTCCCCCCCATGAGTGTGGCACAGAAGGACAATGCCAGCGCGCGTATTGCCCGCACGATCGCCTTTACTGACGAGGCCCTGTTAACACAGTAAGTACGCGCAAAGTAGTGAAACGGGTTGGCAGTTTATTTGTTGTAGCTTATCGTACTGTTAGTAATTAGTTGCACGAAGCTTGCGAAATAGACTTCACGTCTGCAGAGTTGCTATTACACGCTGCGAAACATTTCCTGTTGGCTGAACGAGTTAGCTCCCTGCTGTTGAACGTCGAACGACCTTTTGCCATGTTTACGGTGAGATAACTTTGTTGGCGCGTGCTGCAAGAATTCGCGAAACACGCGTCTGTTTGCCGTCAGTATTCTTAGGTATAGGCTGTTCACGGTGAAATTAGCACTTTTGAGAGCCCTGCTTGAGATCTACTTGTATACACGTTGTGTATACTTACGCCTTGTCTAAAATTAACATCACCATGGGCCTCATCAATTTATTCATGTGTTAATTAAGCATAACTGTGGAGTTTTTAGAAAGGTAAATATTCTACAAATATTCTCATTTTTACAGTTAGATGGAATAAAAATAAACATAAAACGAACGAAATAATTTCAGTTATCACAAATAGTTACCTAACATTTTTTAATCGACGTTAATAAATGGAACTACTTTATATACATCGTTACCAACTTTACTAGGCGCATGTCAGTCAGGGCGACCGTTAAAATATATGCAGGCAGGGGCAGTGACTTTTTTCTAAGGTTGATTTCAAAAGTGCTCACTTTATCGTGAACAGCCTTTGGACGTACTGTTACATCGAACTAGCCATGGGGTCGCGGTGTTGTGGTGGTCAGACTGCAGGCTTCCCAACTTCACGAACCGGGTTCGATTCTCGGCGGGGCCACGCCCACATTTTTGTAAGTGGGAATTTTGCCGGGCGATGTCGCTGGTCGGTGGGTTTTCTCGAAGATTTCCCGTTTCCATCACCCTTGCATTCCAAAGCTACTACATATCAGTTCACTTCACCCTCAAGACTTCGATGTTAAGAGCCGCCCACTCCAACTGGTTACCATTTTACAGTCGTTGAAACTACACTGAGAGGCCAATATTCATGTTTGTGTCTGGTGAAAACCAACGCGCAAATTTTATTCACTAAATTCTTTATTTTACAGATTTTGTTGACCCTGCGCGACTTTTTCGTTAACTAATGGTTATATTATGTTAGATGGGCAGACCCATATTTGTTACATTTAAAATTCGTGTTTAGCCAAGAAACTATTTCGTCAATCAAACTAGGTGCTGTATGTGCTTTGGATAGTAGTAGTGCTTTAAAGTAAATACCTCGGGGTTTTGTGGAACTACATTTATAGTGTATTATCATCGAAACATTCGAAACTTTCTGTATTCAAATCCTGTAAGCAGGCGTTGTCAAAATAACGATCTTAACCTGGAATTTAAAACGGTGTTAATAATTCAATTTCTGTTCAAACAAATATTAAAAAATATAGCTGCGATGTGTTGTGCAATACGTTAAATAAATATACAGGTCAAACCTTGCCATACGAGTGTAACTCCTAAAGCACACGATGCAAGATACATGCAAAACTAGCGCAAGATGGCACTCTCATACTAAATCCCATATGAGAATATTTCCTGCAAGGCAGATCTCATACGAAAGCAGGGTGTAAAGTATGTTCCATTTTCAGGAGAGTTTTTCACAAAACAAGTGATTCTATTAGTCGTGTTGTGATAATTGTGTGACCACCCATCAATCAGAGAGGTAGGAGAAGAGCAGAGAATATAGCTGCGTGAAAATGAATATCGCGAAAGTAGAGTGGAGTTAAGAGAGTGTTGCGATATAGCTGGACCAGTACAACTGATATCGTGTTGCACTTAATATCCACCCATTTATAACAGAGAGATCTCATTATAGAAATTTGGCTATTCCGAGGCCATAAACTTTTCCATGAAAGAAAGTATTTTGTTGTAACTTTGACCTTTGCACTAAGAGAAAATCGAACAACATATTTTCTTGTATACGGCCAAATATAGATTTAGTTGCCTTGTCAAAATATATTGTTGGACAAACAACATTTGAAAATCAACAAAATTACTTTTGTTCGTCTAACAAAATATTTCTTTGAATAAACAAAATCTCAGTGTTGGGCCAAAAAAATTAGACTCTTTTACCTTAATATTTTGTTGAATCAACTGTATATATTTTTTCGGCTACTCATTTGACTGTCTTCGTTCAAAAATACAGCTCAAGAGTTTGTATTTTTTTTTGTGAAAATTGATGCTTAACAATCGTACAACTACATTAATAAAACAATGCAACAAAAAACTGACAAGTAAAACTGTAAAACTCGAAATATTTGTTCGCACGCATTGGCCACTATTTGCAGTATATCTATTTAAAAGCTTTCCGGTGTCATCAATTGTCACATTAGAGGAGATTACTATGGCGTAGCGCTCGGACGCAGGTGCTCTAGGCTTAGAAACTCGGTCAAATTTGTAAAAAAAAAAATTTATATCTGCCCAAACTGTTCAGTGTGCTGTACATGCAGCCAACGAAATATTTAGTTGAACCAACCAAATCTTACAGTTTGGGGCAACCAAGTGAGAACAACAAAATAATTCGGTTTCAACAACAAAATATTGCATTGCCCCTATAGAAACAAATAATTTGGTTGCATCAAACAAATCTTGCTTGATTGAACAAGACCTTTTTCTCAGCGCGGACTCATTTTCATGAGCTTTTCTTGATAATCTCGCATGAGATCTGTCATGCGAGGAGTCGTACAAAACAATATTGCGTTGTACAAAAGCAGCTCACGGCCAGCGAGAACCGAATGAAATGAGGAAGTCCTCAAGGCAACTAGCGGCTAATATGGACCATTGTTACACTTACGTAACGCCGCTCAAGGCTCGTGCGTCACACACACGGCCAACAAAGAGATGAAACTGCATCGTAACATCCCATTACAAAATACTTTCCTGCGGAACAGGAAGCATCCCCCTCCCCCCCCCCCAAGGTTTTCTATTGAAGCGTTTCGAAACAAATTTTCAGGTCGAAATTCCTAGAAATTTTTCCAGACGGTAATTTGTACCAGTTAGCGCAAATTTCTAATACAAGCCTTGTTTGGTTTTGAACTGACTACGTAAGATGCCACTGTAAGCTATGATTTATACGTAAAGTTGCTTGGGGTTGGAGGGGGGGAAGGATGTATATCCTTATTTAAAAGTAAAGCTATTTGTTGTTGTAAAGTTTCCCTAAGTAGGACTGATTGTCTCAAAGTGAACACAAGTAAAAACCTTAAGTAACGAGTTTGAGAGGTTTAAGAAAGTATGTGTAAACAAATATCACGTACGATAAAAATACTTCAAATGGGTCACTTTCAGATAGCATATCTTGCTGCAACTTTTAAAAACATGTTCGTTGAGAAAACCAACACAAACACATTTCAAACATGATATGACATGTGAAAGAAATTCTTCGTAGTTAAATTAAAGTGAGTATCGTTGTGATTTCTGCAGTACTTTACTGGTTTTAAAACCGCCCTTTTTAAACCCACTGTACAGCATCTAAAAGGTGTTCGCGGTAAACTAAGCACTTTTGAAAGCCCTGCATAAGATCTACTTGTGTGCACATTATGTATGCTTCCGCACTATATAAGATTAGACGTCAACTGCCATATAACTTTTCATTTGTTTCAGAATTTCCAATTATTATTATTATTTAAGGGTGCAAGGTATTTGCACTAATACTATGCTAGCATTCACTATATACACTTATCAAGCATGCACAGTATATGTAGAGAGACATGTCTGCTCCCAAGAAATGAAATCTCAAGACTAAAGCCTTGCCATAAACATATTGTCCATATGTTATTTTCAAGCGAGAACACTTCATGCTTTACTCCTGTCAGGGCAACATACTCTAACAGGAGAAATATGTGTATACGAGCGAACCCGCTCTACACAATAATTGCTTCTGATGAACCAAATTATCCCATATCAACCCAAAATTCACCTAAAACGACTAGAATCTACTCCAAAACACACACACACTCACACAACTCATTTGCACATATCATAACAGGCAACTGCAAAACCCCATACCATCAAACTCTACAAGCAAAAACTAATATTTGAAAACTATATCAACAAATTATACAACTTAAATGAAAAAGCATACAAAAACCGACACAATTATATTATGAAACCACTTCAAACTATAATACCAACATAACACCCTGTTGCAAAACCCCATACATAAAAGTTTACAAACAAAACTAATTACTTGACAACTATATCAACATATCATACAACACAAATGAACAAATCTCCAGCATTTGTCTTCCAATACACATTATCACACATATTTAATCTGAAGTATAATGATTTGCAAAAAGAAAAAGCCTTACAAAGATTCCATTTTTCTAGTTTACTGTATAACATCCTGTAAAATCAAGTTAAGATCCAAATAAAACACTCGTATCACACAAATCGTGCTACGCCACACTACATAGGACAATTAAAACTTGTTTATTTCATAAAAACCCCTTAATGATGAATTTTGTTAAGATCTGCTCTTTTTAGCACTGGATTCAGTCCTTCTAGGATACTTAGCTCTTATCTGCAAAACAAGTATTTACACAATTAAGCCTTTTTCCATCGCACAAGACGCTTATATGTTGTTTAAATGCAAATATATTTATCTACTTCGAAATGCATCAAAATTCAAGCATATGTACGATTAAGTCAAAACTTAAACCAAAATGCAGGCATAGACAATCATACTAACATATTTCTTATTTCAATTCCCAACGAGGTAAATACGCATATATTAATTACTGTGTGCGAAATTTGTTTAAACTCACTCATCTTAAACATTAAATATTAAATAATCCTTTTAAATTATGGTCATTTTTATCTGTCTTAAGATATGCTATTTTAAAATAGTGTTATAGTGTAATTGTATGTTGTATTTGATGTTTGGAGTGACTACATAATTAATTTAAAAAAAATAAAGATTACTTCTATGCTTACTAAAATTCAAGATGGCGATGGTTATAGTTATATAAACATTTTTTTCTGACGATATATTCGTATTAACTGTCTAAAAAATACGAATCTGTAGATATGTCATCCGGTTATGTTTGTTTTGAAAAAAATTAATGCATTTTAATTAACTTTTTTTTTATAAAAAATAAGTTTTGAATATTTGGCTGTTGTGAAGCTCTAAACTCAATCTCCTTTAAAATACGAATTCATAAACATTTCGCTTCATATATGTATTTTTGACTATTTTTTTAAGTTTTATATACAAAATAATACTTAAATTCTTTCACTTGTTATATTATTATGTGTTAACTAATCGATTATTCAATCGTGTTATATACTACATATTCATCTTGAATTCACGAGTTAGTCCGCGTGTTTCTTTTTATAAACACGACATTTAAAATTCTATTTCTATAACTGTTGTGATAGCCAAGTGGTTAAAGGCACTGTACTATGGAGACAGAGTTCATAGGTTTAACGCCATCCAAAAGCAAAGTTATTTTTATTATACTAATGCATTACATTTAAGATGGAAAGCATTGTCTTAAGCCGATCTCAGAGTTCATAATAACATTTAATAGCATTACCAAGATTGGCTCTTGGAGCACGAGCGACTCGCCTGCTCTCTGGCTGGCATTGCTAGAACTTGTCCACTACCTATCGGCCGATGACGACATCAAGATACGTCAGTGCTTCTGGTGTTCAACTCTACAACAAGGGTGACAGCCTATGATGACGACAGCAGTGCTGCCTATCTGTCAAGTTTGGAACTTGAGACAACCTACCTCGCTGAGAACGAGTATATGGGGGAGGTGTGAAGAGGGTGATGATGAGTGGAGGGGGTGTAGGTAGAGGAGAGGGGTGATAGTGTACCAGGTATTCAGAATAAGTAACCGGAGGAGAAGAGAGCCTAGAATCTCGCAGCAGGCTTCCATTTAATCCCAGAAGTAATTACAGCAGAGCTTAGGTAGGGGGAGAGATGGTGTGGGGGGTTTAGGTAGGTGAAGGGGTTGAGCATGTGGTGCTGTTTGTGATGCTAATGTGTTGCTATGTGGTGCTAAGTGTGGACCAATCATAGCACAGGATTAACTCCTCGATTGAGGAGCTAAGTGAGGAGCCATTGAGAAGCAGATTGTAGTACTAAGTGATCTAAAAAGTACAGCGATTTCGGCCCTAGGTTAATCTTATGGGACTATGTTTCAAAGGTCAAGGTTAAAGTCAAAATAGGTGGTCTGGGATCAACATGCTCCTACTACTGTAAACGTATCTCTATTATGAAAATTCGTAATTTAATATGTAAAAGACAAGAAGCAATATCTTGGGCGTCCATACATTTCAACATTATACTCCCAGTAAAAAGTTAAGTTACCAAACTGTTTTTATTAATCCGTTGCCAACTTAAATCGGGTCCTGCATGCCCGTTTGTACTGTAGCACGTGTCTAATAAAGGACAGGATTATTTTTTTCAAAGGTTGATTTCAAAAGTGCTCACTTCACTGTGAACAACCTTTACGAACTTAGACTTGGTTCACATCAAGATATTTCGCTTTCTCTAGGTACGAACGCCCTTGCACAGTTACATTCTTCATTCCGTTATTATGGTACTGCTTCATGGAGGCAATAAAAGTATTTTCCGCGTTCTCCGGCAAACAGGGGCACAAGAGAGATATGTCGATGACGTATGTGTGTGTGTGTGAGAGAGAGAGAGAGAGAGAGAGAGGGGGAGGGAGAAGCAGAGATTGTCGAGTGACGGCACGTTGTTATTGCAGGATGAGGATGTTTGTTCATGGACTACCCGGTGAGAAACTTGACGACGGGGAAGGATGGAGGGGGGAAGCTAGCCCACACAGCGAAGACTCAGGCTCTCCCATTCAACATGCGCGCCGTCGCTCTAGCTATCCAGGAAGTTGTTGGCAGGATGGAGCCGTGTCCTTGTGATCAACCGCATCCTCCCGAGTGTCCTACACTCATGTCCTTCGTCGCCCGCCGCACGGAACCGACTGAGGATGTGGTAATCACACTGAAAACAAGCAGTTGTCGATATACTCATCAGCTTTCTTACTTATGCACTTATATAGCAGTTTTTCAAAAATCACATGCAAACTCCGATAAGTGATTCCTCGCACAAATAGACGAAAAGTGAACTAATGAATGACATTTAGGCAAACTAGCTTCCAAAGGATGGTACACGCGCCTTTAAGGTGGAGATGAGCGACAGGGCTAATGCGAATGGCACGGTATCAAATGTACGTGTAGTGCACCAGTAAATGGACATACACATATACAGAAAATACTGTCGCTGTGCACAAGTAATAGGTTATGGAAAAAACAGCGGATACCACCCAGGTGTATCAAGTCACGTTGCTGTGACCGAGGCACCTTACTGTGTGTGTGTGTGTGTTTGCGTATGTGTGTGTGTGGTACTGCGTTTACTGGTACACTACATGTGCTTCCAGATGTATAAGTAAATTTTACCCCATTCTATTCGCAATAAACCTGTCTATCATCTGTGTGTACCATCCCTAAGAAGCGAGTTTGGCAAAATGTCATGTATAAACTTTTCGTCTATATTTACGCAAGGAATCGCTTGACGGAGTTTGCCGGTGATTTTTGTGAACATCCGGTATACTCAAGTAATTTTGATGAGGTTATCAAAAGCACAGAACGTAATACATTAAGTTTTAAAAAAAAGTCAGCGAGTGGAATTTTTGCTTTGGATTCGGTGGCAAACGATGATGTCTTTGCCGATCTATAATTAGAGAACTGCAAAATTCGCATTGATATTTGGCGGCAGACTAAACTCCAAGACGTTGTACGTTTTTTCGACTATTGCCAATGACAGATAACTGGTATGAATAGTCCAAAGGACGTATCCACAGCCAATAGTAAAGACTCAAAAGTTAAACAATCAATCTTCAGTGAGCCGTCACACAGATATATGACGCTGTGTAGTTTTCCAGTTGCTAATGAAATTACGGATAGCACTCGAGTATAGGTATAGGAAAGAGAAGACTACAATGTCACTAAATAATAATATGAATTATGCATGTCTCTAGTTACAATACACAATAATTTTTTTTTGTGGCACTGTATTCAGAAGATGAGGATGATTGCCGAGCTGTTGCGAACTTAGGATACACAATAAGTTCTTGAACCACTCAAGTATGTCTTGAATATGTTGAATGGTCCCAGAGATGTCTATAACTCTAAACAGAGTTACTGATCTGTAACAATTCTACGTGGCCTTAAATATTACTGCATATATGTCTAGAGTCGTAAAGTTACTGAGATCTGAAATTCAATTTAATTTTTCAGTCGATGGTATATTCTAACGTGGTGGACTGAAGAGGTTCTCAAAAAATTTATTTAGTGCAAACGATGAACTGTTGATGTACTGTATACAGAGTAAAGTTCGACTAGGTTTAATGGCGCCAGAAATACAGTTTGCAACACGAAGTTTAATTATGCTAGCAGTATGAAAATAAGATTCTTACCTTTTTGAATTGTTTAGTAAAAGCAAGCTGCTATTTTAGTATGCTTATGCCACATTTGTTTCAGTTTGTTTTGGTAGTTTCAGAGGTGTGATATAAAAGCTTTATTATTGACGTGGCTCTAAGTACTGCCAGAGTACTTACGTTGTTTTGAGTAGGTATAACAACTATTTGTTTGACATAGTGCGTAAGACCTAAAAATTTGCAATTTTACAGTATTTAAAGTTAGTCCCAAAACTAAAAATACATATACGCTTAGGTAACCGGCACATAGCATTGCTTAGAAAATTTGGCAAGTATCGTCTGAGTGTTTAACGAAATATTTTTAAAAAAATGTAATTTTAAGGTGGTGCAATTTTCCAAAACTGTGGACGAAACAAACATTAAAAAAGACACACAAATATTTTATTAAAAACCCGGATGAAAGTTAAGAAAAAACAAACACACCAGAGGATAACCACAATGAAAACCAGTTAGAAACATACTAAGACTTACTGAATTTAATTTTTTAAGCAAACTAATTTCTAAGTGTTTCAATAGCTGCTAGGTAACCCGCTACTCCCTCTTTCTCTGTCGTTCTGATCTGTGGTTGTTGTGGCGTCCTATTTTCGTAATTTTTTTATATTTTTTGTATGGCAGCTCACACTGACACACAACTGACACTGACGTAACACACACACACACACAGTCCACTTAAAGCGTCATAGTAATAACCATAATTCCCTTCGATTAATTGCAATTCTAATGTAACTGGCATCGAACCGTGGACTCCAGCAACGGAAGGCTGATAACTTAATCAACAAGCCAGCAGTAGCTCTCAGTTCACAGACATAGTTTGTCCACAGTTACCCCACATATTAGTTAGGTACATGGACATAAAATCACGTGACGGTTCCTTTGATGCGGGCGTAATCATTCTCTGATTGGCAGCGCAAGGCTCTGGGAACGTGAATTGTGTCTGATTGGGTACTGAATGCTGCGAAATGGTCCCTACTGGCCTGGCTGCCAGCTGGCGAATAGATCTTTCTAAGCACTAACTGACGAAAGAAGATAAAACAGTTTACTGGCCAGTGATTCCATTTTGTTTGCGTGAGCTGCTGAGTCCGGTGTAAAAGCGGCTGTTTCACCTCAGTATTATTAAGTATAGGCTGTTCACGGTAAAGTGATCACTTTTTAAGGCACTGTTCAATTTTTCCTTTGAGCCAATTTTCTTCTTTGCGCCACTTTTTAATATAAACATTTCAATGTGACTAACAAACACACAGTCTGTAAATTTCACCACTCGCAAAATTACAAATGGGGTGTACAGAAAACTAAGGACATGCGAAGTATGACTGCATTTTTAGTATGAATGTTTCATTTGAGAGGGTAAAATTTCCTGACTCCAGTCTTTCCAACATGAAAAAAAAAAACTGTCTTAAATGGATGGCGTTTACAAATCATTGTTTTTTCTTT